>OZ035863.1:2084333-2747818 GCA_964034905.1 Itoplectis maculator
AGTTACGAGTATCGACGACGCTGTTTCTCGTCCGCACGCGACTGCGTCGAAATTACGGACGTTGCTGCTCGCGAACGTTCCCGGCGCAAAGTAGAGCAGAATAGATTTTTATCTGAAAGCGATCGAAGAATACACAAGCCGATATTTATTGTCATTGTCGCGTCTCCCTCGTTCGCAGCTCGCTGCGTCTCGGCCTGCTCTCTTTTCTATTCTCCTTTCTTCCACTGTTCTCCCTATTCTCTCCATTCTCAGCCGCCTCTGCGACCCTGCGGGATCCCTGCGGAATCCCGCGGTAACGAGAATCGAGAGACGCGGAAAAACGCGTCTCGTTGACCAACGGAACTTTCTCCCAACGATTCTTTTGCGTCCCGCAAACGCCGGGTCTTGTATTATAATCCTTCGCCGTCCTTTGTGTCTGTTGTGTTTGTCCCGCTGGCTCCGGGCGTGGAAACCCCGCGTGGCTGACGCGCAATTTGAAACAATTAACGAAAACGAGCCCGAGCACTGTTTTTTTTTTTTTTCATCTCTTCCTTTTATTATTTCTTGCTCCTTCTCTCTTCACATTTTTTTTTCTTTTCCTCGCGAGAAGCAGGTGCCAAGGCTCGTGCCCGGCTGATCCGAGCATCCGGTCGGTGCGCTTAACGTGTGCGCAAAAGTGGACACTTAAATTGGCAGGGCGCGCGCACGCGCAGCGTCCGCGCAAGCGTCGCCCTCTCGCGTCGGCTATTTATCTTCGCTTTCACTGACGCGCGCAGCTTTGAGATATCAATTATGGTTGCGCGCGCACCGGTACGACTCGCGCATGCGCGGCTTCGAGCGCGCTTCGAGCGAAATAATCAACAGTGACTGGCGCGCAGCGGCGTTGACACGAATCGAAGCGGCGGAAAAACGTTGATGCTCGTTGCTGATCCGCGCGCATCTGTAATAATCGTAGTCCGGTGATTTTAGCGTAACACGCGGAGGACACGTAATTTCCGTCGCACGTATTTCCAGCGGAAGCGCGGCGTCGCGCGTGACAAGTGCGTATGTAACCCGCGCGC
This sequence comes from Itoplectis maculator, assembly GCA_964034905.1. Classification (NCBI taxonomy): domain Eukaryota; kingdom Metazoa; phylum Arthropoda; class Insecta; order Hymenoptera; family Ichneumonidae; genus Itoplectis; species Itoplectis maculator. The sequence goes on from OZ035863.1 coordinate 2,085,374, forward strand.
GCATCGCGCAACCGGATCGTGCGACCGCGATTATTTTTTTTTTTTCCGTTTCTCGCGCGGTGCATTATTTCATTTTTTTTTGTTCCTACGTTCCTCGCTTCTTCGGCCCTCGACGTTCTTCGCAGCGGGAGATTAGTATTTTTTGTATTTTTTATTTTCGTCTAATCCTTGCCTAACGAGTCGGTTGGCCACGAGGGAATTTACACGGAGATCGTCGCTCGCAGCGTTTTGTTAGATAAGATAAGGGAAGAAGGGGATCGCCCCCAATTATGAGTCGGTTTGACAGCTCGGGACGAGAAAAGGTTTCCAGTTCTCATCTCCGAAAAAAAAGTCCGCGCTTAAGTGCGCAGCTCGAAGCTGCGCGCGAGGACCTCGAAAGCGAAGCGTCCTTAAGAATCTTTGGTTCCATCTTATTCGCCGCGTTCCGTTCGTCCGTCCGTCTGTCCCAACTATCGCGGCTGGTTCGGATTGCCCGGAGGAACAAAGACCCTTTGTCGACGTCCCTTTCACCCCGCGACGAGGACCTGGTTACCTGTCCCGCGGGACACAAACAGCGGCGCTAATTATCCCCGCGGATAATAATAGCGATATATTGTCGTGGCGCTGTGTGTGACGCTCGCTGGTGCGCAGACGCGAATGGATCGAGCTATTTGTATGTAGGTCGGCTATTTGATGAGATCCTGGAAGCCAACAAAATGTTCCGGGAAATCAGCGGCGTTTTTTCTCGACTATCGAACCATTTCTATCGGTACAGTTATTATTATCGTCATCATCAGACGTTGGAAAAAATAATAATAAAACAGCTTTCGGAGAATGAAATCCCGCTGGATATCGATTCGCGTATTTTTATTTATTCGAAAAGCCGATTTACGATCGGTAAATCCGGCTGAAAAAAAAACAACATCGAATTAACGAGCACGCGAGATGATTATTGTTGGGTGGGCGAGGAATACCACGATGTATAATGGCCGATTCGTTGCGGTGTATAATTTCGATTGTCGATAAATCGACAGCGATATCGATCCTATTACGAGTCACGATTAGATATTCCGTGTGGACCTCAATTCCGGGCCGTTCGCGCGGCTCGAGTCCGAGCGGGAATCCTTTTACCTGCCTCCAGCCGCCGCCCCGGACGCCCGGACTCGTTTTCGACGACGCAACGTGAGCGGTATATACGTGGTGCGTCTCGACGTGGAAATCCCGCGCGTCGGACACGCCGCCTCTCGGCGCCCCCGTAAAAAATTCGTGGCCCCCACCGCGCGACGATATAGACAAAAGATTGTATAGATAAAGTCTCCGCGTGAAGACGAGTTGGATTTTTCGTCCATATGAAAAAACCTGTATTTTTTTTTCTATCATTGTACTATTTTTTTTTTGTTTTTCCTGGCGGACTTGTTCTTTTGCCATTTTCTAATTATTTTTGTCAAGGGGCTTACCTCTTTCATTGAAAAATAAATAAATAAATAAATGAACGCGAACAAAGACGATGGAAAATTTTTCGAAGCTTTTTTCCACCAGAAGCTAATAATGCGAAGAATAAGACGAAGGGAAAAACAGGTTTTTAATTTCACTTTTTCCTCGGCAAAGCCGCGAGGAAAAAGTTTGTACAGGTGAGCGCAACTCGTTCGTAAACCGCGTTGTTTGTACACCGAACGACCACCGAACGCCACCGAACTCTGTTTCGTGCTGTTGTAATTTTTTTTCTTCTTTTTTTTCCATCACCCACGACCGCGAGAAGCGGCCGGCAAAAGCCATTGAATTCAACGCCCGGAATCGTCGGATCTATTGAGCCCTCGGAGAGCGCGTCCGGAGTTTGCACAGGTGAGAGGGAAAAATATTCCGGCAGCGTCGACGAGCGGGTTCGATGCCTCCGCGTATAGAAATTTCGGCGGCAGTGGAAACTGTCGCGTTATTCTTTTCTTTTTTTCGCTTCTATTTTTTTTCCTTCTGTTATCCGTGACAAAGGGAGACAATTAGTGGGACGCAGACGCAGCCCAAAGTCGTGGAGCATCGCGAGCATTTTTCCGATGGCGACTCCCGTGAGTATAATTTACATTTAACGCCTGGTGAAAGCCGAGTAAAATTATACGCGAGCCACTCGGCAAACATCGACTCTTACGACCGATACTTATACATATTTGCTTCACGGTTGATCCGCTCGGTCGGGTCGATCCGTCCGTTTGTTTACCATAACAGAAGCCGTCGTTTGCCCTTCTGGCTAAGTCGACGAGGGACGACGTCGAGTCCTTGACAACGGGAACACAACAATGTAACGACCGCGGCGGCGACGCACCAGCCGCCGACACCCGGGAGGATTTTATCCGCGTCGTTTTCGGTCGACGCACTTTTACGTTTTACACTTTCGCTCCAAAATTTCGCAATTTAGAGAATGCAAATGTTTTCTGGGGCTTTACACGGGTTAAGTAATATCCACGTTCGTCACGGACCTCGGGTGCAACGACGCCTCTGCCGTCTTCTCGTCTGCTGCTGCTTCGTGTTCGTGGAGATGAAAACCGCCTTCTCGGCAGGAGACGAAACCAGAAAAACTTTCTTAATTACGAGGGAAAGTAGGGAGAAAGAGAGAGAGAGCGCCAAGTACTTTTCTATACTCGTTCTCGAGGAACGTCGAAGGGAAAAGTTACCGAGTAACAGATGCGACGATCCCCCACGTCTCAGTGGACGCAACGCGACGACCTCGCCCTACGCATTTGTCGTTCGTATTTCTTTCTTTTTTTCTCTCCATTCTTCGTATTGTTATTATTATCACACTGACTGTTCTCGGCGACGGAGGAGTCTGGAAATATCGACCCGAGTCGTGTGTTCGGAAATAAACTGATTTTTTAAAATAATGTATGAGGATAAGGAATAAAAGCAACAGTTGAAATTCGAGCAAAGGTCAGAGAATTCCCAAAGCGGCCGAGGGGAGTCGACGCAACGCGATGTAAACACGGAAGAACCTAAGATAGTGACCTAATGTCAGGCACGATGCAATTTTGTGCAACTCAGCGCAACATCGAGAGTGACGACGACTAATGCAACGAGGTGCAACGATTGATTTTCGCGTTCCGCCGACCGTCTCGGTACGCAATGTTGCGCAACAATTTAGGGATATTCAAATCCCACAATATTTTCCGCGTCGATTAAAATTACGGTTAAACACGACGACGAAAAAACCAACAGGATAAAAAAAAATGAAACCAATCAATAAAATCTTACGCAGCGAATTGCAGCCAAATTGCAGTCAAACGTGGAAACATTAAAACCAACAGGACAACAAATTAAATGTAACGAATATATCTCAGATATTATATTTTACAAATTTGTCGTGTCATTATAAATTACAAAACTCGATAAATTCGTGTTCACGTTTTTGGAAATTTGTTTCTGTAACATAAAAATGATATGGACCAATCGCCTGAGGGTTGGATTTTTAATTAAAATGTTTCAAGGCGCGCGCGAAAAGTGGCCGATATACTACCGACTCGTTGCATGGTTTCTCGAGTGCGAACGAAGCAGCTGCGAATTAAAATCCATTCACAACTGACGTTAAAAGAAAATTGTTACGGTAAGTAGGAAGTCCGACGAGCGATGCGCGAGGCCGAGTGTCGTGGACGACGCGCATGCTCGTCGTCGTCGGCGCAATTTACTATATAGTGGACACGGTCTGGCGATGCGGGTCTTACGTTGCGAATATACACGTAATTGGCGGCTATTTCATACCTGCCTCTTCAGCCTTCAAGCTCGACTCCGCTCTGCGCCGTCGTGTACGCATCCTCGTTAGGGTTTTATATGTTAATAGGTCGCGTCTATGGGTTCGGGGGGGCCTCGAGGAGCGCGCCGATTACCCTTCAGCCCGGCGAGCGTGTGCCAATCATCGACTTCGAAATCTTCGTCCTCTCCGCACTCGCCGGATTCGCTAATTTCCTGCATTTTTTTGTTTATTTTTATTTCTTGACGCATCCTCGCACCGCAGAAAAATGGTGCGAAAAAAGGACCCCAAATTGACCTTGAAAATCAAAGTCGTTTAGACATTTCAAGCCCCCATTGTGCGTCGATATATCCGCCGCCTCTCCCTGTGGGATTCGACCCACGGGGAGACTGAACGATGAATGAACCGCTGGCAAGGCGTGAAAAAAAAAAACGAAGGTTTGTTACAACAACGTCGGCCGCGTCGGAGTCGTAAAAGCGACGAAGAGAGCCACCCTGACTTTTCGGGCTTTCGACAGCCGCACCGTAATGTCCAAGTCGCGGCAATTGACGTCTCATTTACGGCTCCGTTTTTTTTCCTTTGCCATTTTCGTACTGGGTCATTTATTGGGTCGTACTGGGCCATTTGCTGGGTCGTAGTGGGTCATTTGCTGGAATCGTGAATCAACAGAACCAACCACCAACCAGAGAGTCGTGATCGTTCAAAGAAAAAAAAATGTGTTAAATACTTCCCAGAGAATAATTAATTAACGTCCCGGGGCAATTTGAATTTTGTTAAAGCTCTGGCTAAAATCTAAATCCGATAAGAGATCGGACCACCTGAGTTCAACGTAACGATTAAGAATTCACGTGGTCTGGGCGATAGCGTCGCGGAGCGATCAAGGGTCAGAGGCGGGGAAGGGGGGGGGGGGCAGGCTGCTCCTGCTGCTGGTTTTTGCGTGGCAACCGAAACTCGGCAATTAGGCCGAAATGATGTTTAACAACGATCGCACGAAAATCTCCCTCTCCCTCTATATCTCCTCGCGCCGACGATGCGCCGCGCGTTAAGCCCGAATTTTCGGCTATTCAATTATCGAAGGGGCCAATTTCGGGCGGCCCGTAAAGAAAAATTGCACCGCGGACGGGGTCGTCCGATGAATTCCCCGCGCAGTGCTCGTACGACCGCCGGGTAAATTGCACGACAACAAAAAAGTACTTTTGCAACTCGCTATATTCCCGCAGTCGCAGATCGATCGTCCTGTGGCATCGCTACTGGACATTTTCGCATCGAGTCCTATATGTAATTTTTTTAGCATAATTTTTCGAATGCCTCGCGCAGTCTCGTGGCCACCGAGTGTCACGAGTTGCGCCGTTAAATGAAGATGTAACTCGGCGATTCGTTGCATACGAGGATTTAGCGATGCGGAGGAAAAGAACGCTGCGTGGCACAGTTATTGGCCACGAATCAGCAGTCTCTGGTTGAACTACGATCGAAGTGACGCACAGACGCGATCGCCGCTGCGCGGCCAATCGCTGTGCGTCTCCCGCCGACGTAAAGAAGTGTAGGCTCTCCACGCGAGAGCGCGGATCAACGGAGCGCGACCCGCACGCTCTCTGGCCTCCCCCGGTGCGCCGACGCAGTGCGCAGTGCGTAGTGCGCAGTGCGTAGCGCAGCCAGCGCTCCCCTACGCAGAGTTAGGATACGCAGAGAGAAAGGGAGACAGAAACAGACCAGCACAGCTACGTCCAGCGCTGATCAGCACAGCTGAGCCTGCGCAGTGCGAAGGAGAGGCAAAGAGAAAGAGAAAGAGAAAGAGAAAGAGAAAGAGAAAGAGAAAGAGAGAGGGAGTGCAAGGCCTAAAAAGCGCGCGTAAAGCCGTAATTAGGGGCCTTTATTAATTAGCCAATTAAATCGAGCACGATCTTGATACTCAGGGCGCATCCTGCCGACCGCGCTTCGTTAAAGGACATGATTCGTGCGCGCGCGCGCAGCGCATGCGCAGCAGCGCCGCCGCCGCCGCTGGACTGTTTTCCCCCCTCGCGCGTGCGCAGCGCGCGACTCATTCTCGTCCTTTGTGTTACACGCTTTTACTCGCACTCGCGTGCGAGTAAAAGCGTGTTACACTATCGCATATAACGCAGAGTGCAACATTAATGCAGGCCAGTGGGTATACGCATTATGCGGCCCGAGGGAGAGGAGCTTTTTTTCCCTGTAGCGTGGCGGGGGGAGCGAGGGAGGAGGGGCCGCGCGCGCGAGCGCCCGTAAAAGCGTTTACAACGCGGACGCGGAAAATCAACGACTCTATATGCGGCGCGCGGCTTGACGAGCCGCGCGCACTTTATTGCCGCGCGCTCGGGCATCGCGCACGGTAGTTACAATCCCTGCGACTCGTCGCCTGCTGCATGCTGCTCGAGTCACGAGGATTAAGAACCGTGTACGCAACACACACCGATCGTTCCGCCTTGTTATTACGTTTTTCGAATTTCGTCGCTTCACTAAAATCGATGTAATTTTTCTTTGGATTAATGGAATCTGGATTTCATTTTTTTTATAGAAAAATAACCCTTCAACGAAGAGATTGCCACGAAGCGGAACGCAATATCGCGATTTTTCAATTTTTCGCACAATTTTAAAGTCGACCCTTCGAAAAATCGCAAGGTTTTCGAAGGATCTACGGAGTCTGCGCAGTGTGCGGACTCCGCGCTCCAATCGCGGCCGCCCAATCCCCACTGCTGGCCAATTCGCTGCGCTCGTCGTCTTTCTTGCTCCCGAGCACGGATTTTCGACACGACGACTCTGCCAACGACTGTCGAGTCCTCGGTCGCTACGTCGCGACGAGTCCGCCGATTGTACCAGGGGTATATACACGAATCCTTACGGTAAAGCAGAGCCGCGCCAGGGGCCAGGTGCTTCTTCCACCCGACCGAGGTAGGTGTGGTGGGGGGCGAAGGGGGACACCAGGGGGAACCAGTTTTTAGGGCCTTTTCAGAGGCCGAATATACGCGACGGCACAAGTGGGCCCTGCGTCTCCTTTTCGCTCATCGTTCGCTCTCCTTTTTCCTTCCTCCTCTTCCTCCCCCTCCCTCGCTCTTCTTATATCCTTCATCCCCCCCTTTGCTCTCTTTTTACACCATGCCCTCCATTATTATATCGCGCGTCGCGCGCGACACTCGAAGCCGGCTGGTTATACGCGATATTACACTTTTTCGTCTCTCCCTCCCCTCGCGCTCTGCGCGTCGCGTCAGCGTCGGGTGCATCCCCGAGTCCGGGCGACGAGACCGCGACGACGCGGCCAAACGTGGATAAATCGCTCCGCCGGCGCATTAGTCGTCAGCGTCGTTCGCGCAGCGGGGACACCCGGCAATTTTAACGATCGCAACGAGCGGCGACTTTGATTCGACTCGCGTATTTATTTATTCATCAGGGCAACCGTCGAATTTTCGGCTGTCCGACGCGTAACGTCATCATACACACATGTATTTTTTTTTTCGTCTATTGCGACACACGCGAAGGTTCGGGCGATGGATTTCGACACCGCGCGGAGCTTACGAATCGTTTGCGCAATATTTGACAAACTTCGATCCGCGTGATCGCGGAGTAATGAGGGAACGTTTCGCGGGCCATCGAACTTCGAGGCCTCATTATGCATGCGATTTGTGACGACGAGAGACGCGTTGAGCCGTCCGGCGGTGAATAGTCGCAGAGGCTTTGCGACCGAGGAATTTTCCGCGCACCACTCGTCGAAAACTCCGAGCGACAAAGTTCGGGCGAGCGACGCGGTCGACATATATCGTTGAGGCTCAGAGAGACGAAAGGGACGCTGCGCGCTCTTCCACTTTTCGGTTACGCACTGCGCATCGTGATACATCGCCTCAACGTATTTTTGCAGGGTGCATACAGAGTTGGGTTGCAGGGAGGAAAAAAAGAATTATATGTGTATGTGTCTGTACATATTTTATATATACATGCGTACACATAAAATGGGTACTACTGCACTTATTTTACAACCGTCCCAAATGGAGATTTACTCTCGGGTCGTAAAACATTTTTAACGGTGAGATACAAACGAGCGCTCGGGTCTCTCTTCGGCCTCGACTTCGAGAGCACCGAAAATCTCCGTCGGCATCAGGTAAGAAGCTTTTTTTTTCGACCCGTAAAAAAATGTATTTCGATCGATAATTGGCGAATAGAAGTCTCGTGTCTCCGGGGCGACGAAATGCGACGTCGAGTGGTGTCTCAGATCCTCGCCGTGTGGTAATCAGTCGGGCGCTCGTCTCGTCCTGCGGCGGCTCGAATGCGCTGGCGCGGCCAACGTATTTTTGCAGGATACGTCGACCTCGTCGCGTCTGCCACGGAAAAAAACTTCTCTCCTTCATTGTAACCGCGCCAAGGGTTCGGCGGAGAGAGACGAACGGGATAAGCGAGAGAGAAAGAGAGAGACGGAACGAGCGAGACGTCCTGCGAGTGGGCAAAAAAAAATCCTGCTCCTGCCTCTTTTATATACCTTATCCTTTATGCCTTATTCTTTATCCTTTATCCACTGGCGTATGTCTAGGTAGAGCAGCAGCAGCAGCAGCAGCAGTAGCAGCAGCAGCACCATCAGCAGCAGCAGCAGCAGCAGCAACAGGAGCAGCAGCAGCAACAGCAACAGCAACAGCAGCAGCCGCAGCAGCAGCAGCAGCAGCAGCAGAAGCAGAAGCAGCATCGAAGAGGACGACGAGGCGACGACGAGACGTCCGGAGCATAATGTTCATCGGGCTTCGCGTATATATTTTTCTCAACTGGTTTTCGCGGCTCCTCAATGTGACTCCGTCTCATTTTTTCCCACACGACGTAGTACGTATATAAATATATATAGGTATATATCTGGTGCAGTAACCCCGCGCACTCTTTTACCCTCTTCGACACGTTCTTTTTTTCCCCTGTCTCTCTTTCTCCCTCTCTTTTTGAGCACCACCTTACCTGCTGTATATTTCGGGATAAATACAAACCCCCGAAGGGGGAGAGAGAAGGAAGAGGAGAGAACCCCAGGAGAGTCTAGACCGACACCTGTGTTCACCCGCCACACCAGGACCCGAACAAACCAACAGATTCGGGCGCGAACCAAACTTCACGAAAAAGGGGTTGCGCCTCGTCCATTGTCCGACGTCTTTTTTTACCTTTTTTTCGACCGGTTTGTGTACATGCAAACTGCTCGGAAGCGGCGTCGGTTTTTCGGATGAGTGAGGCGAAAAATTAGGCTGACAATAAATGAAAATTCTCGTTCTCCGGAAAATGACGGAATAATTCATCGCAAGTCCAATTATTTCGCAGATTTTCTGCAGTAACCGCGGCTGGTAAGTTCCTCGTAGTGCGAAATGTGCGTGCGGGGTACAGTTAACCTTGGGAGAAAACGGGGAGGGTGGGGGAGGGTCGAGAAATAGAATAAAACGAAGATGGCTGATACTGCGTGTCCGAGAAACCGGGCCACCTACACGAGACTCGTTCCTCTTCGTCTTCTTCGTCGTTTTCGTCTTCTTGCGGTTCGCCTGCTGCTCCAGATCGAAAGCCGATGCTATACGCCGGGCGAGCGAGAAGATGGGAGCAGCCCGCGAGCGAGCGCACCGCCGCCGCCGCTACCGCCGCCGCACCGTCACCCGGGCTCTCGGTGTGCGCGAGGTCAACATCCTTCGAGAGTCCTGGCTGCGCCGAGGACCAAGTTTCACATGTTGACTCGCTGCACGGTTTCCATCCGTTTCTCACTGACGCTGCCGCGACAAGTGCGACTGACGAACACGTCAAGGGCGAGTCTTCAAAATTATTATCAATAAAAAAAAAATGTGTGCAGCATTCATGAGGTCATTTCAGCTAAAAAATCGAAATGTAGATAAAGGGTGCAGTGACTCGGGTCTAGGACAATTAACAACGAGACGATTCTGCGCAAAATTCGATTTATTATTATAAATCGAATAATCGATTATGAGAATAATCGTTAATCGAATCGTCAGTTTTCACGACACTGTGTGAATTTAGCTACAAAGTTTGCATCTTCGGCGCGTTATAATTTTTGTCACCGAAAAATATGCGGCCAATATTTTTTCGATAATCTTCGGTGAAAAATCGAAATGTCAAACTTGGATCCAGTGACCCCGGTCACTTCGGAGCGACGATACTTAACGACAGGGCGATTGTGCATATAATTCGATTTATAGTACCGCGCGTTAACTTTCACGACTCTTCGTCGTGTCGGCGACAAAGTTTCCAGCATCTTCAACGCGTTCCACGGTAGAATTCCATTGCTCGGCTTATAGCTCGGGCTTTTATACGCGCGTCGCCCGCAATCCGGTCTACGACTTTCTTTATTAGTGCAATTCGATAAATTACCGGTTGCGGATTATCGCAAGCTCGAGCGCATAATTATTTTTATCGAGAGCCAACGCGACTGCCGCGCTGCCGCCGCTGTTGCCGATGCAGTACGTTGCTCTTGATCCTGATCTTGGTCTCGCTCTCCCGCTGCGTGGCGGCCACATACCGCATGATTTATCACTCCTCGTGTCGCGCGCTTCGCTTCGTACTCTCTTCTCTACTCTACCCCGGGAGACTTCACGGTTCACTCGTACGTTTTATTCTCCTACATACCGCGGGGAAAGTGCGGGGTAAAACGGACAACTCCGTTTCAGTCTTTAACATAAAAAATAATCCTCTATTAAAAAGTCCGTAATTCGCGCCAACATGACCATTGTTGTCGATATAACTCGGCCTCTGATTGGTCGTTGCAAAAAAACGGCAGTTCTATGTTCAATATCGCAATTTGTCAGTTTGTCAGAAAAAAAAAATCGTGTTTTGAATCAGCAAAACATTTGCCATCAGATAGGGTTTTTAAACTTCGTAAAATCGAACATTTTTTTTCGCAAAAAATGCAAGTTTTATTCGTAGTAAATATAAAAAATCTTCGGTTTTTTTTGTAAAGGATGGAACTATTTTTATAACGAATGAAAAAGAGAAAACTTCTTTGAATTGACAGAGAAAAACATTTAAGACCGAGACCGAAGTGTCCGTTTTGCCCTCGAAGGTACATCAACTCCGTATATGCAGCGATGTATATATGTCTACGTGGACGTACTTACTATGTGCCACACCCGAGGAGCTCGGTGGCTGTGCCCCGTCGCGGTGTAAATCTCGAGTACCTCGTCTCGCGCCCGCGCGTAGATACGTTTTTCGATTCGGCCAGGACTACAGCCGCGGAGGTCAATATCCTTCGGGAATCCTGCTCGGTCGTCCTGCAGAGGACGACGACTGCACGTACGACGAGTCCTCCTATCCCGCTCGCTATACACTCGGTGCTCTCGTGTGCAAATCGACACGCGGAACCTACACACATGCTTGACTAACGGAATCTCCCAAGCGAGTTGCATGCTCGGAGCCAAATAGGATTATCCAGGCATCTTTCGCACCGTCGTTGAATTACTCCGGACGCGAGAACGAAATTTTTTCTTCAGCAATTCTCTGATAAAAAAAATTGGTGGCGATATATATATGTATATCGACTTTCGAGTTTTACCTGTCGAAAGATCAAGATTTATATTGATGTCGGGTTCGTTTGGGCTCTGATTGGTCGCTATAAAAAAAATGTTGTAAATAAAAAAAATTAAAAACATAAAACTTCAGGAACGATTAAAAAATGTCTCGGTTGGATTTCCAAAACGCCGCGCGCGAAGATCTTGGCGCGTCGACGCCGCGAGGATCACACCGCAGCTCGCCGAAAGCGCGGAGAGAGGATCGAACGCGCGAGCGCGGCGAAACTTCGATCGTATTTTAATCGCGCGCGCCAATCGCTCCTCGCGCGCTTAATTTATTTTCCGCGTCCTCGGGAGAGAGCGCACCCGACGTTCTCTCGGCGCCTCACCTTTATAATCTCGTGGCCGCGAGTGCGCGTGCGCGCACGAGCGAGCCCCCGGGGCCAAAAGGAAACATTTTTTTTCGGGGGCCCCTCCCGAATTCTACGGGTCGCCCTCGGCCTCTAACGAATGCGGGCGAGTCGCACAACCGAACCCGCGCCGCATAGGTGGACGCGGCGGCGAACGAGAGGCGAGAGAATTTATTTTGGAAAAAAAAAACGCCAGAGCTCCGCAGAGATAAACCGCGACGGGAGTGATAACTTTGGTCGTTAAAAGTGGAATTTAATTTGTATTCATCAGGATCCGCGCTTCCTGTGGGCCTCGACCTCGACTCCTGCGCCGACCTCATTTCCCGTGCTTGAATTTTATTTGATTTTTTTTGCGAAATCCCAGTCGACGCCGCGAAATAATTTTTTATATTTTAGCCAACGTAGCGCAAATCGAAATAAAACGAAATAATTGAGCAATTAAAACAGACGGCAGTTCGTCCAATTATCTCAGCGAAGCGTCGAGGAATTAATGCCGAGATTTATCGACACGCTTTTTATTTCATTTATTTTCTTTAATAGCTCGGGTGGTCCAAAATAGGGCCACTCACCTCGATCCTTTCTAGCTGCTCGAGCAACGGCGGCGGCGTCGCCTTTTTATCTCTCGTTCCGCTTCTACCTGCGCGGAGCCGGGTTCGGGATGACCTCGAAGTGGAGAACCCGACATTGACCTTCGCGGAGTCCTCTGGAACCGAGGAGACGGGGGCGAATTGGCCCACTTTTTTTTCGCCAAACGCGATTTTTTTATTGGTCGGAAAAAAAATTCTTTAATGATCATCGACGAAATATTTTAAAAAAATTGCTTTTTGCTTAGCCTTGACGAGTATAATATTATATACACAGCATATTTTATGTAATGCTGTGCGATATAACACCATAATATAATAGTATTAATAATATTAATTATTATATTATTATTGTATTCATAATATTTGTTAATATAAACAAATAAATAATATTATGCTATGTATCACACATTATATATAGCGCAGAAGCGAAACTATATAGTAAGACGCGAGGGTGGAGCGGAAACAATGAGAAACGTGCCGTGCCTCGGATCCCCCATAAAGACATAAAGAGGTGGAACATCAAACAGAGGTACAACAAATACGAGAAACGTCTCGGGATACACTGTGTGCACGGCTGGGATTTATGTATACATAAATATACACATACATATTGCACGAGCAGTGTGACCATATCATTTTTATCGGTGACATTCCACTCCCTTGGGTGTCCCTTTCCTCCCCCTCCCCCCTCCCCCGGCGTCCCTTCTCTCGTGATAAGTGCATCCGGTCTTGTGCAAAGCCAACGAGAGAGTAGAAATCTCCGACGTTCACGCGTTTCTGCCACTTTGCCTTTTTTTCTCTCCGCCGTTCACCGCAAACATCTTCGATTCGATAGTGCAACTTCGCGCACCGAAGCAAACAAACACGAATGCTCGAGGTGGACGAAAAAAAAAAATCCCGATAATGCACCGAGATTCTCGAGTATCGTAAATAATAAATTTCTGATGTTTGAAAAAAATCGAGACCTCCGAATTTATCACCTCGAGCCGTTCGATCACAACGAGTTCCGACAGCTTCGCGCTGCGAATCACTCGCAGCGAACGTTGATGGATGTGCCACTAAATTGCAAGTCGTGCCCCGCGCGCCAATGATTTTCGCAGAACTTCTTTCGACGGGGGAACAAAAATTACCCGCGAGAAAAAAAATCATCCCAGCGGCAATTCTCGAACAACGAAATTTTATATATTTATCCCCAATGCCGACGGTGTGGTACCTGCGCTTTTTATCTATTTCTTCGAGGGCCGGCAACTCTCAAAAAAAAAAAAACAAAAAAACACAATTTTAGCCCAGCATCAACCGAATTGAGCCCCGTTGCGCGTTTGTTTGGCGAGGAAGACGCCGAGACGAGTGGAATAAGGGATAAATAAGCGAAGACAGAGAGAAAAAAAAGGGAGAGACAGAGAGATTGCTCAGAGTGGTCGTATATCGTCGACGAGTTGGGTTATCGCTGCGTCTCGGTTTGCCATCTTCGTTGGGGCTCTAATAACGGACAAAGTGCGAGAGGTCGTTCTTTGTGGGGCGCCGAAAGTCCGGAAGAGGGACGAGAGCTCTTACGCTGCACACGAGGACCACGGCCCGATGGAGTCGTAAAGCCTCCACCCCCCCCCCCCTCCCCCCGCTCCCTCCTCATCCCTCGTCACACGAGTGGAGCGCGGAACAACCTACACACTCGTATACGCAACGAGCGTTGTCCTTTTCGTTTTATTACGTTTCGTTTTCCCTTTCCACCTCCGTGCGTCTCGCGTTCTTCAACGCGTCGAGCGGCGTGACGACGTTTACGCGCCGCGCGCGAATCTGGCACACGCGGGGGGCGCCCCATTCATCGCGCGCCGCGTGTCTAACGACGCGCGGGAGCCATGCAAAAATGCCTACTCAGATCCAGTTGCACGGAGAGAAGGATCTGATAAAATGTGCCAAACGTAAACATTACCAATGCGCCTGGTGATTGGACGCCACCGCCGCCACCTAATGTTAAGTACGAGAACTATGAGAATTTCTACAATATATATGAACATTTTTACCATATGTCATGGTAAAAATTGTCAAAGTTCTCGTACTTCTTGATAGGTGACGTCGTGGCTCCCTTGTACCAGAAAATAACGGTAATTTTTACTAGATATATGGTAAAAATTATCAGACCCTTCTCTCCGTGTGGATTCTGTGTGAAAATGAAATGTAACGCTTGCAAAATGGATCTCTTCCGGGATACCCAACTGACTCTTTCGCGAATCATAGACATTTATGCTTCACTCGTCGTGATTTGACGTCACGCGAAACTCAAAAAAAAAATTTTTGCCGTCGACAATTAGGCACCGATTGTATTTTTTTACACGAATGGGACGCGTGACTTTTTTCGCTCGGAGGCCAATGAAAGGACGACCCGATTGCTCGTGCGAAAATAAAAATCACACGAGCGTATGATTTTTTATTCGGACTTCGATCTCGAGATTGTCGTTTGGCATCGCTGGGAGTTAATTACATGCACACTTCTTCTTCCCCTTTTTGGGGGGGGATTTTGACAGGTGCCGCAGCAATAAAAGGCGCGAGAGTGATGCACACACTTTGGCACCAATTCGCCTTCGCGTACAAAGTTGGCGCTAATTAACCGGTCGAAGAGGCGTGGGTCCCGCGTGCGCGTTGGGCTCAACACACGTGTGCAAACACACGAGGCACCGCGCGGCAATCGCGCGTCGTCTCCGTGGCAGTCGACGGGCGCGGCTGTGCGCGCGAAATCGAACGAGAAGATCCCGCGCAGCCGGGTGAGGGCCGGGTGAGTCATCCGCGCGACGAGCCGAACGCCGCGACGACTCGAGGATAATTAAAATGACGTATCACCGAAGGTGCATAATTCGCGCATTTACGAAGTGGCCCTCATCGTCCGACGCTTTTTTCTGCCGATGACTTTTCGCTTCGACGCGGCCGTTCGAGAAAAGGAAACGTCAAAGGGGACCCGACAAAAAACTGTCATGAAATTACGAGTCTGGCAGAAATTGTGGATGAAAAGAATAATTTGATTAATTCGTTAATTACTAAAAAGAAAAAAAGAAAAATAGCATGTCCTACGGCTTTTTCGCCGATGACTCTTCGCTTCGACGCGGCCGTTGGAGAAGAGGAAACACCAAAGGGAACCCAACAAAAAAATGTCATGAAATTACGAGTCAGGCGGAATTTGCGGATGAAAAGAATAATTTGTTTAATTCATTAATTACTAAAAATGAAAAAAAGGAAAAAGAAATGCGTGTCCTACGCTTTTTCGCCGATGACTCTTCGCTTCAACGCGACTGTTCGAGAAAAGTAAACGCCAAAGGGTACCCGACAAAAAAACTGTCATGAAATTACGAGTCAGTCAGAAATTAACGTCGAAAAAAAAACATATATTTTTTAAATTCGTTAATTACTAAAGAATAACGAACAAAAAAAAATCCGCGTGAAAAATTCGTGTAGCAAAAATTTCGCCGAAACAGGCGCGCAAAATTCTTGTGTCTTTAAAGCCACCGACGCCGACGATTCGAGGACAGCGTCGAGAGCGAACGATGTCAGCGGGGCTGACCCTGGGCGGATTCGCGCGGGGCTTTTTCAGGGTGGTGGCTCGGCGTCGCCGCTGCCGCCGGCGGCGGCGAAACGCACGAGCGAACCTCGGAGGTTGGGAAAGGGCGACGACCAGGGCGTTTTCCCGCCCTTGCGGGTGCCTCGTGTTGCGCGTACGGGGTGAGCGACGGTCGGGGGTGGCCAAGGGCGAGAGGCTGGGAGAGGATGACGGGGGATGGAGCGCACCCCCTCCCCCCATCCTCCTCGGCCCGCCAAGCGCGAGGCGCGTGTGCACCGCGTATAGGACGACATAACGAACGAGGGAAGGACGAGAAGGACGAGAAAACGCGCGCGCGGCGACCGCTCGATGCGGCATCACCATGGAGACAGACATCCCCATACCGGAGTTCGTCCCGCGCGCGCGGAGATGCCGAGCGCTCCCGCTTCCTCTTTCTCTCCGCTATCCGCACGCGCGCCGCACGCGAAAGACGCGCATCTCCGCCGCGCGGCTTCGCATTGCTTCCCGATGCTTGGGGGAGGGGGGAGACAGGCAGAGGGTGAGAAACGGAGACGGAGAGAGCCCTACCTCACCCTCCGAGTTTCGCGGCCGTGTAGCGCAGGCCGTATATATAGATATATATCCTTTCGTCTACCCTATTTTTCCCGCCAAAAGTTAAGTATTTCATTTCAAATATATCAATTGTAGTATTTTTTTCTTAAAGCTGCAGCATTCTCCTTTAATTTGGCGTTTAGTAAATTAAGCTATCTTAATTTTTCGCAGAGCTACGATTTTTTTAGTAAACCACTGCATTATGCGAAATTGGTCTATTTGTTTAATGAAAAATATATAAGAAAATAAATTTTTCGGCAATTTTATTGTTGATATATTAAGTTGAAGGTTTCCAATAGTGGGATGAATTTTTTTTAGATTTTTTTTCCAGCAGACGAAGGGATATGTATGTAGATATAGAGTCACGCACAAAGGGCGCTGTACTGGGCAAAGTTTTCCGAAGGCGCGCGAGCGAGGGCCGCTCCCCTTTTCTCGGTCGAAGCTCGAAGGTCGTTCGCTCCCGGGCGTCGCGCACGAGTCGTACACGCACACATAGCCACGACGCGAGGCGAACGAGGCGCGCGCGGTGGGTTATAAGCGGGCGAGTACGCTCGCGAACGGTTAGGCTAGGTCGCACTTTAATCCCGGGGGCCAGAAGCGCCGGGCGGCGACGCGCCCGCGGCTCGTCGCCGCGACGACGACGCATCGGGAAAAGCGTCGTCTCGGCTCCAGCGTAAACGCCCTTTTTGCGCCTCGCGTTTTACGCGGCCGCCACGCGCTTTTCTGCTACTCGACCTCGATGCTCAGGCTGCTTTTGGGAATCTAACCAAACGAGACTGAATTATTTCGTTTTTTTATTGTAACCTTATTGTGTGATAAAAAAAATATCACGAAAATGTTTTGTACCGCTCAAGCTCCTTTACATTTTTCCGGAATCCTCTAGTAAAAAGTTAGTGGCGAGATTATCGATATTTGAGTTTTGATATCGGAGTCCATTGTTAGCAAACTATTCGCCTCCTCATTGGTCGGAGCGCTGCAGCGCTAACTAACATCCGCTAGCGCGTGTCAGCGTGCGTGGTGGCCCTAGTCTCCTACTAAAAAGTGCGTAATTCGCGCCAACGTGACCATTGTTGTCGGTATAACTCGGCCTCTGATTGGTCGAGGTCCGTGACGACCGACTGTTTTTGTTTAACAGCGCGAAATTTGACAGTTTGTCGTAATGAGCGCTGCAGCGCTGCCTAACCTCCGGTCGCGCGCGTAAGCGCGCGTATTTGCTTCCTAGTCCTCTATTAAAAAGTGCATGGGCCACCATTGTTGTCGATATAACTCGGCCTCTGATTGGTCGTGGACCGTGACGACCAGCAGGTCGTTGTTTAACAGCGCGAGATTTGCCAGTTTGTCGTAATAAGCGCTGCAGCACAACCTACGGGGACCCCGATTTGGGCGCTTTTCGGCCCGGCAGCCAGATCTACGATTTCTGGCAAACTGTTCGACCAAAATGTTTTTTTTCAAGATTAACTAAAAAAGGGTCGTAACCGGTGTTTTCAGGGGTAGAATATGCGACTTGAGAACGATGGTATAGGTTAAAAATCGATATTTAAAAAAAATAAATTTCGTGATCCCGATTTAGGCGGTTTTCGGCCCGGCAGCCAGATCTACGATTTCTGGCAAACTGTTCGACCAACATTTTTTTTTTCAAAATCAACTAAAAAAGGGTTGTAACCGGTGTTTTCAGGGGTAGAATATGCGACTTGAGAACGATGGTATAGGTTAAAAGTCGATATTTTGAAAAAATAAATTTCGTGACCCCGATTTAGGAGGTTTTCGGCCCGGTGGCCAGATCTAGGATTTCTGACAAACTGTTCGACCAAAATTTTTTTTTTCAAAATCAACTAAAAAAGGGTTGTAACCGGTGTTTTCAGGGGTAGAATATGCGACTTGAGAACGATGGTATAGGTTAAAAGTCGATATTTTGAAAAAATAAATTCCGTGACCCCGATTTAGGCGGTTTTCGGCCCGGTGGCCAGATCTAGGATTTCTGACAAACTGTTCGACCATAATTTTTTTTGTCAAAATCAACTAAAAAAGGGTTGTAACCGGTGTTTTCAGGAGTAGAATATGCGACTTGAGAACGATGGTATAGGTTAAAAGTCGATATTTAAAAAAAGAAAAAAAAATCGTGACCTCGATTTGGGCGGTTTTTGGCCTGGCGGCCAGATCTAGAATTGCTGACAAGCAAAACGACAAATTTTTTTTTTTTTTTTTTTTTCAAAAGTACCTGAACAAGGGTTTTTAGTTTCGATTCACCCTTTCAAAGCTTTATAAGAGCGCAGCGCCAGCGCGTGTGATTAGTCCTCTATTAAAAAGTTCGTGAGCAACCATTGTTGTCGATTTATTCAGCATCTGATTTATCGTTGGGACACCGGCAGCAGTTTGATGTTTAATATCGCGAAATTTGGCAATTAGTCAGAAAAAAAAATTGTTTTTCGCGTTTTTCTCCTCATATTTTTAATTTTTCGGGCATAAACCGGTCATATTTGGAATCAGCGGGAAATTTCCCATCGGATAGGGTTTTAAAACTTCGTTAAATCGAAAAAATTTGTTTTTGCCAAAAATCGCAAGGTTCCTCCTACACTGGATAAGCCCAGAATGTGAATTCAACGAACTTTTTTTTGTTTTTTTTTGTTTTTTTTTTCACGCGTATACAACTGACTCGCGACTATCGCACGACGCTCGCGGTTATGTGGAAACTTCGCGGGGAGTCGAAGTCTAGCGTGTGGCCGTAAGTTTTGCGGGGAGAGAAACTCTCGGGAGTTCGCGGTCCCATTGTCGGTGCTCCGCGTCGTGAGAGTGATCCAATATCTGCGGAAGGCATGCGACACATAGGGTGTCCCGAACGCTGTAGAATCGATATATATGTATATATACGACATGGCCACACACAATAGTTGCCGGGAGCTGATAGAAAACCGTCTCCGCGCCGGAGGGGCCTCGGGCTGCGACGTCTGCGTCGTTCCTCCCGTATATTTCCCTCCTCGTACTGCGTGTTGCGCGCTCAGCGTCTCCGCCGACCCGAGTCTCCCGAATATTCCGTCCCTTTTCCACCGCGTAGCCCGCACCTCTTTTGTCGCGACGAAATAATAGTTTTGCAACGTTGATACAATTACGTCCGATCATTATGGGGATTGTACGGGGAAAACGTGACCACGGTCACGTGGCGGTCGAAGTACTTACATTGTTTCGCGCTGTTTATTGCCATCTGCGAAACCGCCTCCTTTTCGGCTGACAACATTTGCTACTTGAAAATTTGTTACATATCATTTAAAAAAATTGTGGAACAATAGCATATTTCTTTAATTTGTGTCTTTTTGAAAATAAAACCGATGGCTTGAAGGGGCGAGGGGGGGGGGGGGGGGGGGCGAGACGATTAAAAGGAATCTTCATTCAATTTTACAAAATTTTATCATTATTGATGAGTTAACAAATTGGTAAAATATAATTAAAAAAAAATCGCAAACCGATAACTTTTTTTAAAATTTTTGTCTTTTGAGAAATAAATACTGCTCGAAGGGTGCGCGGACGATTGAGAAGGGACGCGGCGTTTTAAAGTCCATTGACTCGCAGTCAGGAGCCGAAAATCGCTTGACCGTCCCACTCGCAGCGGGAGTTTTTCCTCGGGGCACACGGAGATGTCACTCCCGGGTTTCGTGTCCCCGTTAGTCCTCGTGGATTCTCCACGGGTGGCTAAAAATACCGCGGCGTTTTGTTTCACCGGACCCAGGGAAACGTCGTCGTCACGTGTGCGGCGTGTGACACCCTTTGCTGGCTTGTTTCAATATTTTCGAAATTCGACACTCGACCGAATTATACACACGCGGAGCGTGAAGAATACACAGGGAGAAGGGAGAGAGAGAGACAGACGAAAGAAGACGCTGACCTTTCTCAATTTTCTCCCATGGCCCGTTGAGGCGAGGACGACGGGGCATTTTTTTGACGGGACATTTTTTGGCCCTGGAAAAAAATGTGGGCGGCATTATTGACTGGTCAAACCTGTCGACCTTGCAGTATCTTTGACGTTGCAGTAAAATAACGGTAACAAATAATTAACTTGAATTAATTGAATATAAAAATAATATTTCAGGTGTAGGACATTTTGCACAATTAAGAGAGAATCAGTCGGTAACGAGGAGTTTTTTTTTCACAGAAAGAAGAAAAAAATCTCGTGCAACGAAAACCCGAAATTCGAACCCCCTGGCCGCGCGGTCGGCACCAGATGCGAGAAGCGGACTCGATGGATTTCGGGTCGGATTGTCCTCCGCGCTTGAGTTAAGAAATACATAAGAATGACGCGCGCACTCGCGGTAGACGCATTCACCGAGGTCCGGAGACTTCCATTGTCGAGTGGCGGGTCCCGCGCATTTCCGGGGGCGACTCCCCCGAACAGGAGAGCGCGGCGGAGGTAAATATAAAAGAGAGCGAGCTCGGATTCTCCCGACCGGATCGCGTATAAGAAATATTCGTACGAGTCCCGTTTCAGCCCCGCGAGACTGGTTCACACGTTCCATCCGCGCCTCGAGTCTTGTTTCGAGTCGTCTGTCTACCTCACAAGCGTTTATTAAATTATTCCGTCGAAAAATAACAACGCCATCATTTTCTCTCACCATAAACTTGTTATTATTAAATTAACTTATATTAATAAATTGTACTATATGATTAACTTATTATTATTGACAATTAGTATTACGTTTTTCATTTTTTTTACTTGATTCAGGTCGCTAGCTCTTTTAGTTATATTTTGGCATAATGTTTTTTAATTTGCTTCCTCATAGAGCTTCTTCGTCAAAAGTGTAAATAACTAAGGAAGCAATTTGCAAAGTTCTACTTTTTTCGTTCAAATTGTTTCCAATATAATTTTCCGAGTTGGGCGTTCGTAGGTAGCCGGGAAAATATACTGTAAATTGGGGCGTCGTAAAATGTTCTATAGGCCAATCGAGAAAGTCATTTTTTTCTTGCTGGTACAGGCCTCAGTGTTTATTTCATGATTTACAGCGCGTCATGTGGCGGAGACCGAGAGAGGAGGCCGAGGGGACGACTCGGGAGCACTTTTTCACTCTTAATTTCCCGCTCGTCGAGGCGCTACGGTGTAACCTCTCGAGTGGGCTCGGCGAAGCTCTAAGCGACACTTTGGGGTGCAACTCGACACTTTTACGAACCTCGTCTCGTTCAACCCTCGTGCGCGGCACTCACACTCATTTCACATTTCGTTGGGGTCCTCTCGACAATTTTTTTTCCCCTCCACTTCGTCCCCGAGTCGAGAGAGAAGCACTTGCCGAATTTTCAGAATGTCAGAAGTCCGCGCGGCTCGGCCGAGTCGAGTCGATCGTCGCCCGAAGGTCGTAAAGCACGTCCCGCGGTATCAGCGTGAAACTGGGAGAGAAAAAAACGATAAGATTTCGAGATTTCGGTCCAAAGTGTGTGAAACGGTCAAACGTATGGCTGCAGCTGCCGAAATGAGGACCGATATCCTGTCTCAAAATTGGTCCAGTCCACAAAAAAAAATCCCTACGTCTCCTACCAAATAAAAATAATAAAAATGTCAGATATTTTTAACGACTCCCACCAAATTTCCCACAGCTTCTCCTTCGTCGTATCCAGAACGTGAAAATACCTGCAGTGTCCTTATCAATCGCGCAAGGGCCCCGGACTGTGTACAATGCAGATTAAACACCTCGGACCGCCGAGCGGGTGAAGACTGACGTTATCTTATCTCCCAAGATTCCGGTGTTCGCTTATCGTCTCGCCATGGTCAATTGCGTCGGTCCTTCGTGAGCTGCTGCTGCTGCTGCTGCTGCTGCTGCTGCCGCTGCGAAAGCAAAATCGGTGGCCCAAACGATAAAGATCTTCAGGTATAGAGCGGGGAATATAGAAATTGGTTCGTGCGGCGCGGTTGCGCCTGAGAAGAAATCCTTCGAGGCAGCTAGTCGAGGCAGGAGAGCCTCGAAGGATCGTCGCGGGATTCTCGAAGGATATATATATAAACCCGCGGGGCGACCGGCACGAAGGGAGAGACCGAGAGCTCTCGCGCAAAGTGCATCGGCGCGCTCGCGGATTTGGCAACGTCGCAGAAATCCCTCTCACGAAATCCTCTCGATCCTTACGGTCGGCGGGTCCCGCCGCGTTCGGCGCGCGCCGCCGCCGCCGCCGCGAAGGCCAATGCGTAATATGCGGCGCTCGTTTGCCGGTACCGCGGCGCGTCCTCCGTGTCCTCCGCGCGCCCGGCTCGCGTGTCTATGTTCCTTTTGGGGCCCGCGCGCTTTTTTTTTCCTCTATTTCGCATATTTCCGCGCCCGCGTTTCATCCGCCGGCTTCGGCGGTCGTTTCTCCCCCTGAGCGTCGCTGCGTAATCCTCGCGTCGTTGCGTCAAAGCGCATTACAGGAGTTCGTAATATATGCAGATTTTTTTTTTTAACAGGTTGCACTTTGCGCTTGTCAAAATAGCGCGACGTTAATTCGGGGATTTGGTCGACGTAGGAAAGAGGCGATTTTTAATTAACTGCTCTGAGAGTATATATATATTTTTTATTTTGTTCGGATGGACGGGAATATTTATTGTCATGGGCTTTGACATTCCCACGGCGAGAACCCGTTAGATCGGCGTTGGTCTATCGAAAAATCGTTCAGGCAGATGGAACGAGAGTCGCGAGGTACCTGAGATATATATATGTGTATGTTCCCGGGCGCACCGACCGCGAGCCGATCGAGATATCCGGGGCCACGACAAATCATAAACGGGGCGAGGTACCGATCCGGGTCCTCTTCGTATACCTGCGGCTCTTTCGCTCTCGTCTCGTCGATGGAGTGCGGCTCGAGTCGCCAGAAAATATTCGACATAAATTGTGGCGCTTGATAAATTAAAAAAATGTACTCGCTAATTTTTTTAATTAATTGTCTGCACTCAAAAAACGTATGGTTCACTGTGCTATTTATTTTTTTATTTGTCATAGACGGGACAAGCCTATATATGACATATTTGCCTGAGTGGACAACAATTGTTTTTATAATTTTTTCTCAACGATAATTAATACAACCGCAGTACATTTTAAGGTACATGTGATATATAGTAGATATTCGAATATTGTCCCATGGATTTCCATCAGTGTAATGTCGATTTTTTTTCCTGTATTTTAAAAAATCCGGTCAGCCCAGAGCAACAACTGAGGCCGGGGGACATAGTACCGAGTCCGGAAAATTCCTGAGCACATACAGAGCGCGATACCCAGGACTCCGCTGGGTTTCCATCTCGGGTTGTACCCGGCTAATCCGGCTGAACTCGACGAGCAGATTTATTGGGGGTTGTTTCCCTCAGTGGGTGACCGGCCATATCCACCGTTCAGCTTCTATATACACGCACCGCTCCCCCCCCCCCCCCCCAACCCTTCTCCCCTTCTCCACCATCAGCAACAGGCGGGAGTCGGCCTTGCGGCCTCGACGTCGAATACTCAAAGTCCTGTATTAACCGTTATATGAAGAAAAGAATAAACCACGTCGGAAGGAGGCAGAAGGGATTCGCGAGGGTCAGCCGAAATATTCACCCAACTGCGGCCTGGGCGTTTCGCCTGGGAAAATCCGAACGCGAGCAGCGTGATTTTTGCATTTTTCTCATCAAATTTTCGGGCAAACGCCGATACTTTTCAGAGTCAGCAGGAAATTTCCCATCGAATACAGCTTTTTAAACTGTGCGAAATCGAAATTAAAAAAAACGCGTGCCAAAATTTGAAAAAAAATAAAAAATCAATTTTCGCGTTTTTCTTCGCATCATTGTTCCTAATAGTATGTGTAAATATGCAGTGATTGATTTTGATGAATGTACGAAGATCAAACATCCTCGTTGGGAGCGTCGTCGTCCCCTGCTGTAAACTGTTGTATCGGTGTATATAATGTGACTATCGCTTAGAGTGACGAGATGCTCCACAGGCGACCAACAACTCCTTCTCGCCCATTTTCCCCGCACTCCCATTAGAATTTCTTCCCACCGCGAGTTTGCGGCCCAGTCGAACTGATGGATGACGGAAAAATCTCATCCAGATGCGGCGCCGCGTTGGGCCCTGATGGATGACCATACGGATGGTCAGAGTCCGAGGTCCGAGGCAAAATTAAAAAACCACTCCCCAATCTCCCGAGACACTGATCTTTTTTTTTCAATTTCTCGAATTACCGAGGATAAACAGTCATTTGTGGATTTTCGTCTTTCCCAAAATTGATTTATCGAGAGATCTTAGTTTTTCCCTTTTTATTTTTCGACAGGAGTCAAAAGACGTGACGACTGGCTGAAAAGCGAGATGGGAAAACAAAAAGGAGGGAAAAAGAGGAAGATGGAGAGATTAGAGAGTCCTCTGTCTCCGGCTCAGTCTGAGGAATGTCGTTACGGGCCTGTCAAAGACACGTACGGAATAATCCATTAGCGAAACGTCCTGCCCTCTTCTGCGTCCTCCCCCTTTTCTTTCCTTTCGTTATTCTCGCTCTATCCCCCCCCCCCCCCCCCCCCTCCGTCTCCCTCTCGAGATACTCACGGGGGTCTGCGATTGCCTGACGAATCGCGGCGTCGCGTTCGTTGATATTCACCGTGAGATAGCGAGAGCCTCCGGAAATTTTCCGTCGGTGCGAAGCCCTTTCGGCTCGATTACGTCCACGATCAAATATCGACAAGCGACTACGGGAAAAAAAAAAAAAAAAAAAAAAAAAAAAAAAAAAAAAAGAGGAATGAAAATTACTTTCCGGTCACGGAAATAAATATTCAACATTTCCTGCAGCGCAGCTTTGTCCATACGTCGACAGTGATAAGCCGAACAAGACAAAAGGGCGAAACCGATGACGTCTCGCTTGACGATTGACGATAACCGCGCGCGCCAACGCGCGAGTCCGAGGCGAGTTAACCGATGGAAAATCGATTTTCGTTCTTCGCACACATAGCACAGCCGGTAACTCGGGATTTCATTACCGTTCTATTATATGCGCGCTGCGCGTGGAACTCGTGAATAAGGGATGAGAGTGAGAGGGTTCTCGTGCGGTCGCGTGGCCGATATACAGAACGCGGTTGTTGGGTGTAAGCGAATCAGCCGCAGAACCGATGAGCCGACGAATGGTGAGAAAGGGAGAGGGACGGAGAGGGAGAAAAGTGAAGAGGGGCCTCGAGAGGGACAGGGGAGGGGGAGGGGGGGGGGGGGGGGGGTGCTGAGCCCGCATCCGCAAAAGTTGATTGTCCGTGGGAGAATGAACTGCGTCCATTCTGCGGCGCTGATCAATTCGATTATGCCGAGAGATACAGAGCGAGAAGGATATAACTCTGTTGTCTCTTTCGTATCGTGGGACGACGACTTGACACGCGGCGAGGCCGTCCTTGAAGATCGGCGAAGCGTTTAGCGTTTAGTAGCTCGTCGGTCGATCCAGCGGTTCACCGCTTTGCGCGAGAAGCCGGCTCATCGCCGACGACGTGACGTGTGTCTTCGGCCACTTTGGCCACTTCGCTGGCCGAAAAAGTAGATCAATTTTCAGGGCTATCGAATTTCCTGACTTCTCGAGATCGCCTCGATCTCTCTCCACGCACGACACATCGGCGTCTTCGTCCAGGACACTCCGTGTGGCTCCCGTGTATTTTTAAATACGCGCCGAGTGTGATCGCTCGGCTCCTGGGATCGTCTGTCGGCGCTGGGAAACACGCGGCCTCGTTATTTTGTCGAACGCGCGACGACGGGGCTGTCAAAACACGTCAGCGCCACGAGTGCCTCGATTTTTTCTAACGAAAAAACCCCCGAATTGACCATGAATTAAAAAAAAATCAGGAAAATAAATCTGTTTTTTTTTTTAATTCATCAATTTATGGAAATCGTTATTTTTTTATTTTTGTTTTTCACAAATTTCCCGGTGTGTTTTCCGTCCGGCTTATCCTTATCTAACGGCGCGCGTATCTCGCTGGAGATAATTAAAACGCCGTCCCGATCGGGCGCGTCGCGTGAAAATCCTATAGATGATAATAATAGAGAGCAAACAGATAGCGGAGACGTCGAGAAACGTCATCGCGAGCGTTTTATCTGGCGCATCGAGGGACGAAAAAAAAAAACGAAAAACGAAAAAAAAAGGTTTGCCCCCCCGGAGCGAGAGAGGAAAATAATGCGTGTAAAGTTGCGATCTCGAGGGAGGCCAGACGAAGCCCCTGACAGATGAGCATTGTGCGAGGCCGAATCGAACGCCGCCGGGAATATACAGCGGCGGCAGTAGACCATATTATTCGCGGCCGTGGCCGCACGCTCGACGGTATCAAGCGCGCGCGATAGTCACAATGGCCAAACGTGAGTGTGTGCGCGCGCTCTATGAAAGTGCATTTAACGACTCGCGCGCCGAATCCGTATGATGCGATATAATGCAACGCGTTGCAATTTGAATATCTCGCGTGGTTGAATCGAAAAAGGGCGGGCGACTTTTTTTGCGCGTCTGGACCGAGAGACAGAGAGCAGCAGCGGGGGAAAAAAGCGAAAGAGGAGAGGGTCCAACTCGTTTTCTTTCGGCGCGTCCGGTTCGTGTATTTTGCGCTTTTGAATTCGTTAAAAAAGGGCGTAGATCGAGGGGTCTATGACCCTTGAGCTGCGCACTCGATTCTTGTTTAACAAACAAGATTTTTTTTTTTTTTTTTTCAAGCTCAAGTTTCTTTTTTATATTTTGATTATTGTTATTATTACTATCATCTCTATTTTAATTTAATTATTAGATAATTAAAATACTAAAAATACTTTTTTATTTCATTGTCGTCCAATGATTTGATTGGCCCGGAGGAACCGATGAATTTCGTCCCGAAGTCGATTTATCGTCGTACAATCGACGCCCCGACGCTCGTAATTGAACGTTCGACGGGAGACGATAAAGCGCGAGACGAGACCAGCCGCGCGCGGAAAGCGCGAGGCGTAAGTCGACGCGCGCGGAGAGCCCGACTCGATCGACTCGGCCGTGTCGAGCCGCCGAGCGAGCGTCTCGCAGTGTGTCCGCGGCGATCGCAGCGACATCCCCACCGCCACTGCCGCTGCTGCTGCTGCGGCGGCGCGCGATTCCGGGGCGACGACCGCGCGACGCGCACACGGCGCGCCGGCGAAGTAGTCCCGGGCGCTCCGTGAAAACGCCCCGAATCTCTCGAAGTACAACACGACAACCCGCGAAAAGTCGCGAAAAGCCGCGATTACGCGCGAACAATCGACGGGCGCGAGTTTTTCACGCCGACGAGACGTTCAATTCGAGGTATTCGCAACATTATGGGACGCGAGTTTAGCGGGCACCGCTCCCCACGCGGCTAAGCAGGGCCGGAACGTCGACTCCCGGGGCCCTGGGCACCATTTTTTATATATTTTTTTTTCAACGAAAAAATAATTTTTATAAAAAATGTAGGAAAATAATTATTTGGGCGGTTATAAACTATTTTGAAAATAATAAAAATATAAAAAAATACCACAGACTTCGACGCAGCGGTGAAGCGCCGACAGTTTGACGAATAACAGCGATTAAATTTGTGGGTCAAGTGTAACATCGTCGTGTAACATTCAAAGACAAACGTTCGACTGGATATCTTAACGAAGTCAACAATTAACGCTGCCATTAAGCATCGTGCATCGGCCGGTGCCTCGTCTCCCCTTCGCGATAGCGTTTTTCATTCGCGGCTTGTATATATCTGTTGTTTTTTTTTTCTTCTTTTTTTGTTTCGAATAATCGCGCAGGTGACGCAACGACGAACCGGAGGTTAGCGCAGCGCTAACTCCGAGCATCGGAGTTAGGAGTGTCCGCACTTATCAGCGGCGCGACGCGCGCGCAGCGAGCTTTATACGTTTTGCCGCGCGCGCACTGTCCGATTGTGCAACAAACTGTGTCAAGGGCTCGACGTGTGCGAGGCTCTCTGCCCCTCCCCCCCCCCCCTCCCCCTCCCGCTCGCTGGAACTTCCCTCCTGATGTCCGAGCGTGCGATCCGTCGTGACGTTGGAAAATAAGTAAATAATAAGGAAAAAATTGTGAACCCGCGGCGCGCGACAATGACGAGTCTGCTGCCGCTGCGCGGGAGAAATTAAAATTCAATTGGCCGTTTCGTCACGGCGCGACCGCGATGCGCGTCGAGTCGCGCGGTGAACGTCGAGGATTCTGCGAAATAATAATAATAACAATAATATTTTTATTGTAATCGTATACCTAAAAAAAGAATAATAAATAACTAAATAAACAAGCCAATATTCGTTGCTATTGTTAAGCGCCCATAAGTCTGTCTCTCTCGCTGCTAACCTCACTTTTCGGTTTTTCGGTTCTCCTGAGTAAACGACTAAATGTATCGAGGAGCCAGAAGGTCAGCCCAATTCTGCTATATTTTTGCACATTCTCTCAAAATTTGTGCCCTACCTGTCGATTGGTTTGGGAGAAAATAACTTAAAAAAATTCGAGGTGGGAGAGGGGAGTACCATTGACTCTTAATAAGCCGGCTTAATTTATCGAGAAGCCAGAAGCTCAGCCCAATTCTGCCATATTTCAGCACATTCTCTAAAAATGTGAGCCCCACCTGTGGATTGGTTTGGGAGAAAATAGCTTTCGAAAATTCGAGGTGGGGGAGGGGAATACAGGTGTCTTTTAATAATCCGAATAAATAACCGGTAAAATTGTGGCAATCGCACTACTCGGTCTAAGCACCGCGAGAGCCGAGGCAGCTCGACTTGACGTCATTAATTCCACGCGCCTCGACGAACGTGCAATTCATTTCGCGTTGCTCGCTGTATCCGCCGCGTTGTGTACACACACCGGGCGACTTAATTTACGATTTTCCACGGGTCAACGGACGCAGCACCGCGAACAAACCGTTGAGGTGTCGAATGGCTATGCGTGAATTTTTTTTTTATTCGTCGTGCAAATCCGCCGCATTCGACTAACGCGTACAAACGCACTCGTCTAGCTCGCGCGCATTTATGCGCGTTCGATAAGGATCATCGCGAGCCGCGCGCGAGATCGTCCGCTCGTCGGGAGACGAACGCCGTGGCGAAAGGTCGAGGTCGTTCCGCACCCTCCGCGGCGCAAATACCATAGAACAAGAGGAAGAAGAAGAAGAAGAAGAAGAAAAAGAAGTGGAGGAGACAAAAAAAATCATCAACATAGAATAATCGAATCGGCCGGTGTTAATATTTTACTGCTCCGTCAAACGTATCCAAGTTTTTAATCGTGTACAACTACTAAGCACACGTTTCTTTTTGTTGCGTTATCTACGACACGAGTCGCGATCGACGCAATCGACAGTTTCGATCGACGATTTAGGCGTGCGTCACGGTAGCCGAGCGACTACTAAGTTTTTTTTTTCTTCTTCCCAGTTTTATAATCGTTTGACCCTTCACCGAGTCGACGAAAAAATTGATGAGAATTAGTTAAGATTTTTTTTATTTATTTTATTCCTACTGTCATTAATATTTCTCGGGTTAAGGACGGGCATCTTGCAGCAAAACAAATCGCTGCTCGCTGCGTCAGTCGTTGCGTCCGGTTCAGTGCTGGGAAAAATCGAAGCGCCACTCAATTTCCAATGTCCGACGATCCAGCCTGAAAACTAATCGATTTTGCGTCAAACTAAAAAAAAATCGAAAAATAAGCGTAAAATATATTGAGCAAAGATTCCATCGCGAGTTTTGTAACTCGTTTGTAAAACTCGAAAAAACTTAGCAGGAGCCTCCGGGGGGCGGCTTATCTCGGCATTTGACTGAAATATCGTGTATCTCGAGAGCGCGGAGACCGCAGCTATTCGGTATCTCCGCGACCCGGGGAACTAGCGATAAAACTAAACGACGTAATTACTCACAATGACATTAAAAAAAAAACCTAAAAAAAAAAGACAAAAAATAAAAAAGGTAACGTGGCCTGAAATGTGCTAATCTGTACTACATAGATTGCGTGTATCGAAGCTGTTGATGGCTGTGGGCAACGCAACGAGAGTGAGTTACGCGTACCGCGCTTTACGCGTTTTCACCGCAACTCGGCGCGTCAATCGTTCACTCATATCGTTAATCAGACACTGAGAATTGGACTCGTCGGGCGCTCACCGCAACTGCAAACGGCGCTACTCGTCGTCTCGCCGGGCTCTAATTGCAACTCGACGTCCCGCGCGCGAAGCGGCGAGGGCCGGACGACGACGACGACGACGACGACTGCGGCGGGAAGAACCCTGAGCAGAGCGGTGTAGGCGGTGTGTGTACATTGAGCGACGGCGAGCGAGAGGGAGGAGACGAGAAGGAGACGCGAAGAAGCCGAGTTGCCGGAGGTAACACGAGACCGCGGGAATCCGCTGGCCAGGATCCGCCAGAAACAGCAGCGGCAGCAGCGGCGGCGGCAAAAGTGCCGGTGCTGCGTGTCTAGAAATGTGTATAACCCGGCTTGTATACCGCGCGACGAGAGCGAGAGTGACGCGAGAAACGATAGACGGAGACCGAGCTGTAATCGTCCTATTAAATTCCACGGCGATCTACTTATATCGCGGCTTTTGGAATGTCATTTTTTCCCTCGGTTTATTTGCTTTGTGTTTATATACACCTGATTAGTCATATTTTGCCATATTTTTTTTTTTTTCATGACTCCCCTGCAATCTATAAAATAGAATAAAAAAAGTTAAATAAAAAAAAATTGTCCGCCGCACAGTGATTTAATTTCATTTTTTTTTTTAGTCGACTCGTCGGGCGTCTGAACCTTCGTAAAAAAAAATCATTTTTTCCATAATAAATTAAAAAGGCTGAAGGACTCCGGTCGATGGCCTATTGGCAATACGATTATTGTAGAAAATATTATATTGTGAACAATCATGTACCGCAAAAAAAAACATAATGTCTTGTCAATAAACTCTTTTCCTACTACTACTACTAAAATAAAAAAGAGTAAAATAAAAAATAAAAAACCTCCGACGTATCGCGATTTAATTCGATTTTTTTTAGTTGCCTCGTCGGACGTCTGAGCGATAATACAAAAGAAAATTCAATTTTTCCACGATATTAAGTGACGAGAAAAAAATCCCCAGACGAAAAAGTCACGAGAGAAGAATCGGGGAAGTGGTGGAGCCGAGGCACTCGACGGGCGCTCGGAGCGCGCGGTGCCCGGGCGTCGGATACGGTACTGCGGGGTCTCTCGGGGCGAGAGAGCTTTGGCTGCGGCTGTGGCGCGTAGCGGCAGCGGCGGCGGCGGCGGCGGCAGCGGCGGCAGCGGCGTGCGGCGGCGGCAAAGCATGAGGCAGCCAACGGAGGGAAGATGTAAGCGGCGGCGCGGCGCTCGAGCGTTCAGTCGCCTTTAACCGGCCTTAAAGCGGAGAACGGCCCGGCGCTCGAATCGGCACGCGAGAGTTCCGCTCCTCGATCCGTGCGTTCTCCGGCCTCACTCTCGGTGTTTCCCCGCGCGCGTCAACACACGACGGACACAACCGCCGCGCGCCGGTTCCACCGACCGACGACGACGAAAGTCACGAGAAACAAAATCGGGCGGACTTCGAGTGTGCGCGATTTGACGAAAAATTCCGACAGAAGGAGCGGGAAACGAGAAACAGCGGAACCGAAAAAAAAATAAAATAATAATAAAACACATACAACTGCGAGAAAAGCGGGAGAAGCCAACTGGAACGAGAATGAATGCTTATCCGCGCGGCTGTCCGACGATTATTGGAAAAAACTGCAGCGACAACGCGAATCGCGCGCTTCTGTTCGTTAACAACCGCGACAACGGCGCGGCCCACCGCGACGAGACGCCCGGATACTTCGGCGCTAAGCGCGACCAATCGACGCGCCGTTCGGTGACGATTACATTTTCGCGAACGAGTTTTTAATACGCTCCGAGGACGTTTTTTCCGCAGGATTTCTCGTCGGACTTCCGAGAACGAGAGACAACCTCTCTGTTGTTGTTGATATTTTTTTTTTTTTCGTACTTTCTTTTTTATCTCACGCCTTTTTTGTCGTCTTCGACGACGGAAATTAAAAAGAGTGGAAAAAAAAAAGAAAACATAGACTGTGTTCGTGCTGAAGCGGGACGCTCGTCGCTCGTTTGTTCTTCGATAGTGCCGGGGCCGAGGACGATACTAACATAAACTGATACACAGGCGACGCAAGGGGAGAAAAAAAGGAACAGAAGAAAAGCGGCTCAGTGATAAACAAATCCTTCGCGGTTATTGCGAGTGCGTCGGGTGTCACACAACCGAACGGAACACACAGGACACGCGCGCGCGCGCGCGCGCTGACACCTTTTGGTTTTGGATTAC
Organism: Itoplectis maculator; assembly: GCA_964034905.1. Lineage (NCBI taxonomy): Eukaryota > Metazoa > Arthropoda > Insecta > Hymenoptera > Ichneumonidae > Itoplectis > Itoplectis maculator. The sequence continues at coordinate 2,117,918 of OZ035863.1, forward strand.
CCACGCGAAACGACTGAGAACGAGGTTCGTATGCCGCAACATTGTGTCACAGTGCGCAATTTGTCGTAATTTTTTGTTTATTTCTTCCTTCCGAACTTGACTTCCGTAATTTTTTCGTCGCGTCGTTTTGGCAATTCGATTGCCTGGCATTTCTCGTTTTTCCCCTCCAACGAATGTTTCACGTGAATCAATTGATCTAGACTATTTTTTTTTATTTTTTATTTTACTATATTTCGCCGGTTCGTTAAAAATGTTCCTTGTCAATCAATCGATATAGACATTTTTTATTTTTTTATTTTACTATATCTCGCCGGTTAGTTAAAAATGTTCCTCGTGAATCAATCGATATAGACATTTTTTTATTTTACTATATTTCGCCGGTTCGCTAAAAATGTTCCTCCTGAATCAATCAATATAGACATTTTTTTAATTTTTTTTTTTATTTTACTATATCTCGCCGGTTCGTTAAAAATACTCCTCGCGAATCAATCAATAGAGACATTTTTTCATTTTTTTATTTTACTATATTTCGCCGGTTTGTTAAAATGTTGCTCGGGTGTCGCGACATTGTGCAATAATTCGTCGATTCGCAGTTATTCGCCCGTCCCGCCCTCGTTCTTCCTCCACCCTCCTCCCGTTTTTCCCCCCGCGGCGCCGGGTAATTTAGACGAAAATAACGCGCGCGCGCGCGCTCACGGGACATTAGAATATCCTCGGGTTCCACACGCCCAACGAACAAAGCCGCCCGCCCGTGTTTCGCCCGTTGAACGGTGAACCGGCCGGCGTTCTCGCCGCGTGGGCTGCCGCCGCGCCGGCCGGATCGATTTTACGATTCGCGCGCGCTTCTTCCTACACACGCGCGCGCGCGCCTCTCGCGTCTTCTCTCGATTCTCCCCCTTTGCACACAGTGTCGCTGCTGCTGCTGCTGCTGCTGCGCCGACGTCCGCGACGCCGGTGGCGGTGGCCGCTGCTGCCGCGCGCGACTATAAAAGACACTGCCGAGCGGCGGCGGCGGCGACGGCGGCACCGCCCGCGTTCGGGAGAGATTATTCGCTCTCCCGCGTAGCTCCACTTCCATCCGAGAGGACCGACGCGCGCAATTTCCTCCTCCTTTTGAGCTGCAAATAAGACAAGACGTCGGCTGCGACGAGTACAACGTCCACCGCTCTTATTTATTCTTTTTTACTCTCGACCACAGATGCGTTGAAATCTGCGCTTGCGCCGGGAGGAAAATTCGCGTTCAGAAGGAGAGAAAAAAGAAAATGCGATTCGACGCGGACGGAAACTGCGAGAGAAAAACAAATCGCGCGCCGAGTGGGTCGCTAACGGTCGTAAAACCCGTTGCGCGCGGTGACAGCGATGGCTAACGAGCCGGGACGATAAATTTTATATAATTAGACCGCGCGGATCGCGGGGGTCGCGAACCCGAGTCGATAAACAGGATTTAATAATAGATTACGCGCGAAGACGTCTCTGGTGGTCGGACTCTCGCGTCTCTCTCTCTTTTTCTCTTAGAACTAAATTAATCTGTCTCTCTCTGCGTGTTGTACACGTGTCTCTCTTTTTCCTGTAATTCTCTTTCCTGTATTTCTCTTTTTCTAATTCTCTTTCTCTCATGGATGGGGGGATTCCGTCGCTTGTGAGCCTTGAACTCCGGTGCACTCGGAAACCACCGAGGTAAATGAGAAATCTCGAAAGTGTAACGCACGCTCGTTAGACTGCGGCGAGGAATCGGTTAGTCAAGTTACGCGGAGTCGCGCGAAAGGTCGGCGGCCGCTCATTCAATGTCAAAGCTCGCTCGAGCGAAAACCTCGTCCGACCGGCACATCTACATCACTGCTGGTCGGAGCTGTCAATTACAACTCTACCCGCAAACTTAATCATAAAAAAATAAATAAAATCGAATTTTGGGGTTCAAAGTAGTGAATGGCTGAAACAGCGAATTAAAAATTAACGACCGTCTGAATCTGGAACCACCATCTATATATAATTTGCTATTTTAGCCATTCGCTGTTTTAACAGCGTTTTAATAAAATGCAGGGTCAAAAGTAGCGCGATTTCGCTATTCATTTATTTCGCTATTTTAGTCATTCAACTATTTTGGTCATTAGGTATTTTGACCGTCACCCTTCTCGAGACCCAAAATTTCCAATGTACCGAGAATCGTTTCGCCGTTGCTAAAATTCACCGAGCGCGATGAAAGAATTAAAAAAAAAAAACAAAACAAGAGAAGGACCGAAAAAATTGATAGTCAGACCGGCGAGTCGCGAGCGTCGGAGACAAAGGGAAATTATACCGTACGTGTGTTAAACACGACGGGTACACGCGGGGGATTAGCGCGAACGAGGCGGTGGCGTAACGCGGCGGCGTCGGCGCGGAGACGTCGACGACTACAGGCGCAGTCAAAGAGCTCTTGTGCGGTTTCTCGAAACCTGCGCGCGCGTCAACGAGGCCCCGGCGTCGGCGTCGGCGGCGGCCGATCTCCCGTGTGGACAACACAACGGACAACGAATCGGCGTCCACGACCTCGTGTTGTATATAACACGCGTTATGTTTTCTCGACGCGACCGAGTCAACGCGCCGGCAGCCAACAAAGAGACGGAGAGACAGAGAGTCTCGTCGGGTTCCGTGTAAAACTCGCCGCTAAAAACGTATTCGGTCCGACTTAACCCTGCGGTCGTCTCTGTTTCTCTCTCGTTTTTTTTTTCTTTCTCTGTCACGCGAGTCCAGACGGGCTTTTAAGGCAGTAGTCTGCTTTAAAAGCCGAAAAAAAAGCGTTTTTTCAGCAATTTTTTTTAAAGGTAAGGAAGTGATTGGGGGAAACGAAATTTTCAGACGATAGTGTATTATATTTAAGCTTTGAAAAACATTTTTTATTATTAAAAAATATTGAAATTTTTCAAAGTTGTAAGGATTTTGCTGGAGCGCCTGGAGTCTGCACTTCTAAATCGGTGCCGGTGATAGCGAAAAGAATATATGTCCGATCGAAAAAAATCAAAGTGATCTAGCTTCAGTATTAAATTATCTTCTATTTGAACTAAAAAAATACCGAAGTAGTTATAAAATTCAAATTTTTTTTCGAAGTTTGAAAAAAAAAAAAAAAAAAAAAAAAAAAAAAAAATCACTAAGTTGCAAAACAAGTAGTTTAAATAATACTTTTGTCCAACTTTTTTAGTTCAAATAGAAGATAATTTAATACTGAAGCTAGATCACTTTGATTTTTTTCGATCGGACATATATTTTTTTTGCTATCACCGGCACCGATTTACAAGTGCAGACTCCAGGCGCTCCAGAAAAATCCTTACAACTTTGGAAAATTTCAATATTTTTTAATAATAAAAATTGTTTTTTAAAGCTTCAATATAATACTCTATGGTCTGAAAATTTCGTTTACCCCAATCATTTCCTTCCCTTTAAAAAAAATTGCTGAAAAAACGCTTTTTTTTCGGCTTCTAAAGCAGACTACTGCCTTAAGTGCCGTGTATAAGACTAGAGCGGGCGTACCCGATTGTGTCGAGGCGGTCGCCGTGCCTCGTTACGTATCCACCGGTAATAACTATAAGAATCACCTACGACGCGACAACCTAGGAAGCTCCGCGAACTCCGCCCCCTGTTCGCTTGGTTTATTTGAGTATTAGGAACGGCTTACAAGAACCACTTTTTTTAATCATTTTTATTCGCGAAAAAATAATGTTTCTCCTCTAAGCGCTGTGCAAATTGTGTTATTCTTTATAAAACAAAAAAAAAAATGTTTCTCTTCCTCTAAGCACTGTGCAAACTGTGTTATTCTTTATAAAAAAAAAAAAAAAAAAAAAAAAAAAAAAAAAAAAAAAAAAAAATGTTTCTCTTCCTCTAAGCGCTGTGCAAACCCTGTCTAAGTCCTCCGGCGACCCGATAAGAATTCGTTTTCGAGCGCGAAATCACCGGAATTATCGTACAATCGAAATTTCACCGCGAAAATTATATCTCCAGCATTCCGAATTCCGAGCCGAGCGCGTCAGCGAGTTATAAAATCGTTAAATTTAGGTTACTCAGTCAGACGGCGAAGTATTTATTGCACGGTAAGAGCCCCACCCGGGAGGTAGTCGGGGTTACTTCGGCCGGTGTCGTATATTCGAGGCCCCAACGGGCGCGCTTGATTAAACGTCCCCGTGTACGTTTAATTGGAATTTGCACCCACGTGTCGAGCGACGACGGCGGTCGATTATTCAATCTCTTATCGCGGCTGACACATTTACGCTCTTTATTTCCTGGCCGCGTAAGACAATGGCCGAGACGCGCGTCTCGGGCGACGGGAGTCGACCGCGTCGACGACGACGACGACGACGACGACGGCGGAGCCTCCGCGATAAATTGCATAAGTCATTCGATCGTTATTCCCGCTCGTTTTAATTGCGCAATCGACGCCGAGAGACGCGATTTTGCACCGCGAAGGTGCGAACTTTCTCGGTGGCATTGAAAAAAATAAATAATAAAAAAAAAAACTTTCGTCGAACGAGGGACAAGGCATCGGTAGCTTAAAGTCTCCCGCCCGAAAAAAAAAGCAAAAAAAAATCCCCCAGTAGCAACAACTCTTGTGGTCACGAATATCGCATAGTTTACCTTTTCTTTCGCTCGTCGTTTTCGCGTCAAACGAACGACGTAGCTTGTGTTGTGGGTTTTTTTTTGCTCCTCACCGGCAGAGGTTGTTTCTCCAGCGTCGAAGGTGATAGTTCCCCCTCTCGGTGCGTCTCTCTTTCTTTCTCGATGCTGGCTTTTGTGTTCCACCCCAATCGCTGGCCTGCCAGTGCGGCAAGGAGGGGGGGGGGGGGGGGTGGAAGAGAGTTAGCTAGAAAAGAACCGATGAGGACAAACAGTCGTGAAAGACTTTCATTGTTTTTCTCTCTTCGCTCGCTTCGCGTGGCTCCCCCTCTGCCCCCTCTTTCCCTCTTTCCCCCCTTCGCCGTTCTCGACTGCCAGCTAAGACTTTCAACGAACGACGATTGGCGCGCAACTTGTTTTCCATTATTCTCGCCGGTCGATCGCGCGCGCGCGCGAATCGTCCGGAGTGAAAGCGACCGTTGTCGCTGATCGATCCCGGCGAGATTTTCACTGCTGCGAAATCCTCTACCGGCGTTTCCACGGCCGCGTCTACTTCCTCCGTCTTCTCGCTCTCCTCCTTCTTTTCGCTTCGTCCGCTCTTTGTGATTCGTCGCGTCGCTGATTTCTCACATCCTTCCGGTCTCGGCAGACGCGACGCAGCGATATAACGGTCAGTGGGACTGTCGCTCGCGTAACGTTGCGTATACGCGAAACATACACACGCAACGTACTATCCAGCGTATATAATACATATATGCGCTGTATATGTACATATGTATACATAAACACACACGAGGCGCATTTAGCTCCGGGAGTTCATGAATGATCGTGCAAAGGTGGCGTGTACGACGCGACTGCGAGCGACCGGCGAAACGGGCGGAGGAGTGGGGGGGACGATACGAGCGCAACGAACAATAATATCTTAATCGTTCGCTCTCGTTCGCACGAGATAAGGCGCGCGGCTCCCCCCGCGCTCGCCGCGGTGAGGGCGTATTATAAAATAATATCAGCGCGTGTATTACGAGAACCTCCGCGCATGCGGGCGTATCTAGGGTACAATATACACATATATATATATATATATCACGGCGAAATATCTCGACCCCCGGTTTATTTCCACGAACGAACGGCCTGACTCACGTGGCCGCGAGACGCGACTCGCGATACACGCTACGCACTATTCGCGCGCTAACATTTCGCCCGCTGCACCCCGAGTCGCGTTATCCGTCGGCAAACACGCGAATGTCTCTCGCCCACTGCCAAAAATTGCGGGCGTACGTTTCCATCGACTTTGTATACTCTAACCAACTGTATATATAGGCCATTGTTGAAGAAAGAACATTTTTCAGAATTTTTTAGATTTAAAAAATAAGGCATTTGATAAGTCACTTAAAAAAAAAAAAAAAAAAAAAAAATGTCTTTCCGAAAAAATCTGAAAAAATTCCTAAATATCTGATTTTTTTTAAATCCCGTTTTACATAAATAAACGTTTGAACAGTAGATTCTTTTTTTAATTCCATCGCTTTACGAAAATAAAATGAAAAATAAATAATAAAATGAAAAAAATAAAATGGAAAATAATTCTAATTTCTCTTATAATTGCGTAATAAAATATTTGTTTTCGTCTTTTTCTCAGACAAAAATGCCGGTGCCAGTGTGGGACTGTTCGGACCTCCTGCTGGACGAGCCGCTGGACACAGTCCTGTCGGATGACATATGGAAGAAGTTCGATCTCGACGAGCCCCTGGACGTGTCCTACGTCCACGGTCACCATGTCAGTGGCAGCGCCAGCAGCGGCGGATTGGGCGACCGAACGTTGACAGCGATGACGATGATGATGAACAGCAGTAGCAGCAGCATCAGCAGCAGCAGTAGCAGTAGCAGCAGCCTCGGCTACAGCAGCAGCAGTAGCGACGACTCCTCCACGACACACAGCGCGAGCAGCATAACTCTGCCCGAGTTCTACGACACATTCGGCTGCAGCGATCCCCGAAAGATTCGCCATCACGACTGCATGTGGGCCGGACTATGCATAAGCAAGGAGCACAACCGGACGTTACCGGCGAAAAAGGACAGCCAGGTGCACAGCCGGAAGGTCGCGGCTGGCCGGAGTCTCCTGATATCGTCGAGGCCAACGACAACGACGGCGACGACGACGATACCACAAATCGCGAGTCACCAGCAGATGCAGCAACAGACGAATTTACATCAGCATCAGATACTCCAACAGTCGTCGCATCCGCAGAGACGCAAAGACAGCCTTGAAAGCGACGGCGACTCGGGGAGACCGGAAACGCCGCAGAGCTCCGAGGAGTCGGAGACGGAGAGCGAAGCCGAGGACGAGGAGGACGAAGAGGAGGAGGAGGAGGAGGAGGACGAGGAGGAAGAGGAGGAGCGCGTTATGGCGACGGCGAGGGGCTCGATGCTCGCGCAGAGACGGACGCCGCGCGTTCACGAAATAAAACGCGAGCCCGTGGACGGTCCTCTCGTCTTCAGGCACGATCAGATCAGCATTAATGAAAAATTGTCCGAGTGCATGAGCGAAACGTCGACGACGGGACCGCCGACGCCGCCGCCGAGGGCCGCCCCCGTGAGCGAGGTCACCGGTCAGCTTGTCAGGAAGTTCCATCATCGCGGCGCGAACCACGATAGGATCAAGGTCGAGGGCGCCGAGTATCAGAGTAACGGAATAAGTAGTGGCAATCAGCAGCAGCCGCAGCAGCAGCAGCAGCAACATGGGACGATCGCTGTGAAGAAGGAGCCCGACAGCTGGAACACACTGAGCGATCATTGCTACCACCAGCCGAGCAGCAAAAAACTCGAACACCTTGGCGTACAGACACCCTCGGATTCCGGTGAGTCCAACTCATCCAGGCGCATGCGCGGATCGCGACGCGATCTCGCGCTTGTTTACACTGAGAAAAGAGATTTGTTGGTTCAACAAATCAGCGGTCACCGGCTGTCAAATAAATATATTTGATTCGAGCAACACATTTTTTTTGTTTCTTCAACTGTTTCTCGGTTTAGGAGACAACCAACCAACAAATCTCTTTTCTTAGTGTATCCTCGATTTTGCCTTATTATTATTATATTTTCGCTGAGCTAATCGCGAGGCGCGGCGGATTATCGCCGAGTCCGCGAAGAGACGTGTTGTTCGGCTCTTATCAGGGAAATTCCGCGGGAAACGGAAATTCGCTCTTTATCGATTATCGAGAATTGATCGTTGTATTGATGTTTTTTGCTCTTCGAGTCCAGGAAATGAATTTGTTTGATAGCTGATTTTTACTTGATTTTTTTTTTTTTTTTTTTTAATTAAAAAAATGATTAGAGATTTGAATGCATCCAAGTTCACGAATCGTCGAGATGATTCACACGCCCCCCGCGCTCTCTATCATCGCGGCGGGTATGCGATGTTCTCGGAACTCGTTGACTGCAAATTTGCCCCCGGGAATTTGATATCGCGTGAGTCACGCGTGTAAGAGCCGACAGCGCGCGGCGAGCAACGAGACGTTACATTAGACGCGACTTTTGTCCCTCGGTCGGCTCGTTAAAATTCGGTGGCCCGCATTGTCGCAATTGGCCCGGGAGATTCGCCGACCCGCGAGTTACCATCGGCCCCCGGCTCCGGCGCCGAGTACCTTCGCCGGTCTGTACAGCCCGCATGACCCGCAACAGCAGCAGCAGCAGCAGCAGCGCCGAAAACGCTTGCCAATTATTTTCCGCGTGGGTCCGACGCGCGGAATATCTGGCGTGCAGTCTATTGCCCCAGTGAAGTTCCATGAATAGATTGTACGCAGCGAGTGCGACTCGGAATAACCTTTCCGGCGGGTCATTAATTCTTCAATTGCCAAAACGAAAAAAAAATTATACATTTAATAACCGTGAAAAAAATCGCAATGTCCAGAAAAAATCGGTCGACTAAAATTTCCCGACAGGTCATAAATTCTCCATTTGCCAAACAAAAGTAAAGTCATTTGCCAAAACGAAAAAAAAAAAAGTATTTTTACTAACCGTAAAAAAAGTTGCGAAAAAAAATCGGTCGACTCAACCGATTTTTGTTTTCCCACCCTGCATCGATTCGTCACCACGGCGAGATTATATCACGAGGCGAAATATTATCGAGTGACGCACCCGAGTCTCCCGCCCATATGAGAAACACTTCATTTCCGTGCAACTCATCCGAGGCGACGCAGCAGCGGCAGCAGTGCGCCGGATGACTGGACCGTAAGACGACGGACGACGACGTCGACGACGTCGTCGTCTCGCGTGGCGACGTGCCCGGGGAAGGCCCGCGCGGCAAGAACCAGAAAACCAGCATCAGCAGCAGCGTCGCGATTCCGAGTGCCAGATCTCAGTCTCGTTTCCGCGAACCGCGCTTCGGTTGGCCGCGACCGGTTCGCGTGACGCGCCGCCGATGCACCGGGCGCGTCTGCCGCAGTAGTAGCAGCAGCAGCAGCACCGGCAGCAGCGGCAGCAACGTAGTTATAGTATAGTACGTACAAGCGTTGACCGGGACGCGAGTCGAGAGGCGAAAGAGGGAGACAAAGGAGAGGGAAGGAGAAGCCGGCCGCCGCGCCGGCAGCCGCAAAAGCGGCGCTGCCGGCGTCGTCGTCGGCGGGTGCACCGGCACTCGGGAATTCCGGGCGGCGCCACACGCAGCGAAAATCCACACCGGCGACGGCGGCGTCGGCGTCTGCCTCGGGTTTTGCACTGGCGTGCCGGTGCCTAGCCTAGAGAACGAGGAGGAGAGGGGAGGGGGGGGATATAGAGAGTTCCCCCACCTCAACTGAATGCAGGCTCTGTAGGTTAGAGCTAGTTATACGTCATATACCCACATAGCTGTATATACGTCATATGCACATATGTCAAGGGTTATATGTAGTTGTAGTAGTAGTAGTAATATTAGTAGTAGTAGTAGTGGCGGTAGTTAGACGTTGCACCACATGGTGACATCGTCGCGAGCAATCTCTCCCCTCCCTTTTCCTCGCTGCGTCGGCTGCTCGTTGGGTTTCTCGATACAATCCACTTGCTGCATTCCCCCCTCCCCCACCCTTCTCCTCCTACTTGCCCCGTCCTTTCTCGCTGCTTTTCTTCCCCTCGTCCCGCTCGGTCTAATCACTGTGCGAATTTCCGTTGCGTCACAGGCCACGAGAGGCTCGCGTCGTCCTGTGTGTTTACAACTGGCACAGAGTCTCGTGTACCGATCGCACATTCCATGTGATAAAAAAAAAACTCACACGGAGCAGAGGACTTCCGCGTATATTTTTGTTCTCGATTTTAGTTGACCGCAACTGTGTCAACTGTGACAGTCGCTGGACTCTGCTCTGATATGTCGCTTCGAGTTCCGCGTGCCGGGAAAGCGCAGGAGATATATACACAACGCCCACGGTCAGTTGCTAATTACACACGACGGGTTGTATCTACGCGCGCACAATGAACGTGCGACGGATTGGAAATAAAGAGAGAGGAGAGAGAAGGAGAGAGAAAAAAAAAAACGTTAGCGGAGTCTTTGTCCGCCGGGAAAGACGCAGAAATTCCAGACTGACCGCTCGAGACGGGTCGACTGGGTGGGGGGAGGGGGGGGGGGGATGTTTCGGTACGACGGGCGCTGCTGCTGCTGCTGCTGCCGTTGGCCTCCTCCGAGGATTCCTGTCCGTGCCTGTATCAACCCGCGCGTTGGGTGGAAAAAGAGCCAAGGTGGGAGCGGATCGGGGAGGGGAGCGGAGGGGGAAGTTGCGGCAATGCCAATAACCGTCGGTCGCCCGCGAGTGCCAACGACTGTGCGGTTATCGGCGATTCGCCTTGCCCACGGTCGTTCGCCGACTCGCGGAGGCTCTCGAGGCTCGGCGACTAAGACGCCGGCCGAGTGTGCATATAGACAGCGGCGGCCAATACACAATGCAAGTCGGTGCCGCGGCGCGCGAGCCAAGTCTCGACGCTCGCCGTGTGTGTTGCGCGCGTCGAGGACGCAGCGCGGAGAGTAAGTAACGAGCGAGTCGGAGGGGGGAGGGGGGGGGGCAGGCAGCGGGCAAGAAACTACCGGTGCATCTCGTGCACGTGTGCGCAAACGTGCGCGATATACGCGTGCCGGTCGAGCGACCGACCGGGGCGAAGTGGCACAGGCGAGTGCGATAATTTTTGCGAAAAACATTTTTTCGATCTAACGAAGTTTTGAAACCCTATCCGATGGGAAATTTACCGCTGATTCCAAAAATTATGGGTGTTTGCCCGTAAAATCGAAAATAAGAGGAGAAAAACGTGAAAAATGATTTTGCACTTTTTTCGAATTTTGTCACTTCACTAAAATCGATTTCATTTTTTTTTGGATAAATGAAATCGGGATTTTCTTTTTGCACTCGAAAGAAAACATTTCAAGGAAGAGAATGCCGTAAGGCGGGACGCGATATCTCGATTTTTTTTTATTTTTTGCAGATTTTTAAAGTTCACCCTCAAAAATCGCAAATTCTTAGAAGGGCACCTTGCGCTTTTTGCGAGAACAATGTTTTCGATTTAACGAAGTTGTAAAACCCTATCCGATGGGAAATTTTCCACTGATTCCAAAAATCACAGAGATTAGCCCGAAAAATCGAAAATTCGCGGAGAAAAACGCGAAAAATCGATCGATTTGTTAGTTGGCCCTCGGAGTCGAGACGCGCCGTGTCTCTCGGCGCTTTCTCGATTCGCCGGCCGGCGAAGAAGCCTTCGCGCCGGATCGCGTGACCGCAGCGGCGGCGGCGTTGACCGCCGAAGGGAGACGCTGCGCGCAAGTTGGGCTACGCCCACCGGTGGCGGCGCGGTCATCCGGACCGGCTGCCCGCGCGCGCTCGCCTCTTTCCTCTTTCGCCTCCTGCGCTGTCTGTGCGCTCGCGCGCGGTGTATTATGCAGCAGCGTGTATATACACCTCGTCTCGGTGCACCCTTCGAGAGCCACCGCTGCCGCTGCTACTTCTCGGGATTCTTTCTGACCGACTTATCAAGCGAAATTATACGGAGGGAGCCTCCCTGGATTAAATTGCATATTCCGCATCCTGAAGTGCAGCGAGGGGGCTCGAAGGGGAGGTCGGGGGTGGGGGGTGAGATTTGTGAACCCTACACTGCGAATCGCTTGCCGTGTTTATTTATATTATAATTATATTATCATTTTTTTTTTTTTTTTTTTTTTTTTCAAATTTATGAATGAAATTAATCCACCTAAAAAAATGATTTGGTATGAAAAAAAAAAAAAAATCCTCTCTCCGCGCCCGAAAAATAAATCCCTTTTTTCGCGTTGCGCAGATGAAAATATTGTTGGCGCGCCTGAAAAGCGCGGGAACCCGAAGGTCACGCCACGCGCGCGGCATTCGCGAAGTGCAGCAGCAGCAGCAGCAGCAGCAGCGGCGGCCCCGGCGGCTGCAGCGAGTTCGCTTGACGTCACCGCTCGGGCCGAACCAAGTCCCCCGCGAGAACCGGTAGCCTCCTGTGCGAGCGAGATCCGCCCGGCATCGGCCCGAGCGCCGCCGCCGCGCATACAGAGCGCGCAGCCTGCGGTCGCGAGTCGCGAGCGTGGGACTCGGTCCCACACCACCGTCGCCGTCGTCGTCACCACCGCCGCCGGTCGACCGCCTTCGTCGATGTCCAAAGCCGCGCCGTCAACTCCGCGGTTTAAATGGTCCCCGGAATGCGGTTAGCCCTTTTTGCTACGCGAGCGCCGCGCGCGCGCGCGCGAGAGAAGCGATTCCCGGCGGCCCCCCCGCCGCGCCTGAGGCGGCGGCAGTGCTGTGCTCACGTAGACGCGGCGGGGGCCCCCTTGGAATTCGATCTATCGGCGCGCGGGAAAATAAAACCCCAATTGAAAAATAATTGAATCCGAAAAAAAAATGTTCTGTACTAAAAATTCGAAAGCCATTGATTGGGGTTGCAAAAAAAAAATAGACACAAAATAATTAAATAAAATAAATTATGATCAGTACTACAAATTCGAAAACTATTGATTGCCCTTGCAAAAAAAAAAAGAAATAGATACAAATTATTTTAATAAAAAAATATATATATGTTAACATGTACTGAAAATCGTTGCTCTACAAATTTGAAAAATATTGATCGACCTTGTAAACATATAGACAGTGACCGACTTCGAATTCAGAGCACTCTTTCACTGCCGCATTCCGTCGAATTGCATTTTTTTTTCTTATCGGTCACATCCGCGTGCGGCTCTCGCGCGTTTACGTAACCCTCCCCTTCCCGGTGGTCGTCTATTTTTATTATTTCTCACATCCACATTAAAACGCCGTCGAAGTTCCCGGTAGGCGTTATCGGTCATCGTGAGGCGCTCGTGGAGAGCGTACGAGCTGCGTCGTATCGTGATAACAGCATCGACGGACGTTGTTTATCGATCGGCCGTGGGATTAGCAGCCTCAGCAGCGTCGGCCGCGCCGCTGCTGCTGCTGCCGTTCGCGTAACCGGCGACTCGACGCATATCCGCGTTTCAGTTGACATTGAAGGTTGGCCGTAGACAATGTAAGCGCCGCACGTGTCGCCCGTGGATGCGTATTAATAAGTTCGCGAAGCGGCTGCTACGGCGGCTGCGTCGGCGGCGAGTCACTCCGCTCGCGGCGCCAACGAAGCGGCGGCGCCGCGCGACTCGATAATCTCGCGCTAAGCGCCGCACGATTGCGCAACGTCGATAGGGGGGGGGGGGGGGGGGGCGCTCACCCGGCTGCGGCTGCGCGGAAGGCTGGGAGGGGGGGGGGGGGGGTGCTAGCCACACGTGGAGCGGCGATAAATTGCCGCGACGCGCGAACCTGGTGCACTGCGCACTCGCCACGATACTCGCCGCGCGCGTTAAAACGCTAAATCGCTCCTTGCGCCGCCGCCGCAGCCACGGCCGCGACATGCCGCACGCTCAACTCGCGCGAATTTACGAGGAAGAACCCGCAATCTTGCGCGGTGATCTTTCTATTTATGCCCCGGTGGTTATTCTCGTTCGTATTAGGCCGCTTCTCCGTACAACTTCTTTTTTTGCGACGCTTCGCGCGGGGTTAGAGTCGACCCTTATAATGTCAGGTATCCCATTTTTTGCGATATACACTTTTTTGAACGTGCCAAATTGAGCCAAAAATTGTCGTAGGCGAGGAGCCGCTTCTCCGTGCAGCTTCTTCTTTTTGCGACGCCTCGCGCGGGGTTAGAGTCGACTTAGTGTCTTATAATGTCAGGTATCTAATTTTTTGCAATATAACAATTTATTTTTTTTTCTACGTTCCAAATTGAGCCAGAAATTGTCGTACGCCAATAGCCGCTGCTCCGTGCAATGTTTTTTTTTCGACGGGTCACGCGGAGTTAGAGTCGACTTAGTGTCTTATAATATCGGGTATCTCATTTTTTTGCGATACAATAATTTTTTGGTTGGTGGCAAATTGAGCCAAAAATTGAAGGTGGCGGGTTGGATTTTCTTGCCGCAAATTGAGCGATAATTTCCTCCCATTGGTCACTCCCCCTCCCCCCCCCCCAAGGCTCCTCGGGCAATTTGTCCAACGACCGAACTCGCTGCGCCGGAATTCACGTGCGACCGCGGCGCGAAAATTGAGATATCCCACTGGCGACGATATAATCGCTCGGCGCGCGAACGTCGAACGTCGTTAATCGCTGTGTTTGCGGCTCGGGGAACTCCCTCCGGAGGACCTCGATCGTCGAAACGCGCCGCTAATCCCAAGCGCCGGATAATTGCGGTGCACTCGCCGCAGTCGTCGGCCAATTCGACGGGTGTCGCGAATGCAGCTGCGGAAAAATTCCGCGTAGGCGCGACGAAGGCGAAAGACGACGAGAGTACGACAATAATCATCATAATGAGCGAGCTCGTCGAGGACGCTAATGGGATGAGAAGCTCCGAAGCTCCGAGAATTTCTCGGGGAAACCAACACAATAGAAGGAAACCTACTCGCACCTCTTCACGATATGTTTTTTTTTTTTTTTTCCTTTCCATTCTCACTCGTCTCGTGTTTCTCTCTTCGTTCCTTCGTCGTTCTTTGTAATTTCGTCGAGTGACTCAGTGTCGCAATAAACACACGGTATATCGTCTTGGACATTATTACGACTGCGAGATGCGATTATTTATCTCGCAGTCACCGCATCGTTCACTCGATTCATCATTGATTTTTTTTCCTCTTTTTTTTTTTGTGAGACGTCAAGAATAACAATTATCTCGGCGATCGTCGCGAGAAATCCGCGGGCTTGGCTTTTCCAGCTAAATAATCCTCTCTCTCTGTTCCGCTCGGTTCCCACTGACGCGACGACGGGGCGACCCCGTCGATGCAGTGCCGAGAGTTCCGTTCCACATGCAAATCGCGCATGCGCAGTTGTGCGAGTCGATCGCGCGCGCCTGCGCGTAGCGTTTCTGTCTATTTCCATTTTTCAATAAACGAAAACGCGTTTCCAGTGTCTATTTTTATTTTTCAATAAACGAAAACGACGAAACTGAAATCTGAATTCGAACTACATTTTTTTTCTATTGAAATTCGAGGCGATTTCCATTCAATTAAAAAAAAAATCAATTCTCGACCATTCGACCGCGTAGCAATCGATGACCGGAAGTGAGGACGGCCGATGTCTCCGCGCGTGGAGAATTCGAGCGCGTGACCAGGTCGAGCGGAATAAATCGATATTCACCGAAGCGTCGCAGATCGAGTTATCCTTATATCATTTTTATTCACGTGTTTCAAAAACACAGCAGTAGTAATAGTAGTGGTATACTACTACAGTAGTATTAGTAGTACTATCAACATCAGTAGCAGCCAGCGTCTCATTGTAGTAACGCGCGTCACAGTAGATTATAACTGTGGCACACAAACACACAAACGGAAGAAACACAGACACTTGCATCTTTCTGCATCGGCGAGTGCTGACGTTTGGTGACGCAATTCATTCATTCATTCATTCATTAAAGTTGGAGGGCGTGGGACACAAACCGAGAGCTCTAACGCGAGTACACAAACAGTGCCCACGTGTATATATATGTATTTATATATATATACATCGAGCATTGGCGCGTCGCTGTGTGTTTCCGTCTGGCGGTTCGACCGAACGAGAGAAACCGAGAGAGAGGCGAAGAACGCGAAGCCAGAGAGAGAAGGAGACGTTGAGCCCCCCGAAGAGCCTCGACGTCTCTCTCTCTCTCTCTGCGTGTGCGAGATAAGTGGCGTGGGCAAAACCCGACTCGACGAGATTTTTAGTCCAGGGACTCCGAGCCGCGCAAATCTCAGTCGAGACACCCTTTAACCCAGGCTCTATTATGCAAGTTTCAAAAACAAAAAAAAAAATGTAACCGATAATCGACAGTTACAAAAAAAAAGTTAAAAAAAAACGACTCTACAAGAATTTTAGTTCAGAGACTCGCGCCCCGCAAATCTCAGTCGAGACACCCTTTAACCCAGGCTCTATTATGCAAGTTTCAAAAACACAAAAAAAATGTAACCGATAATCGACAGTTACAAAAAAAAAGTTAAAAAAAAACGACTCTACAAGAATTTTAGTTCAGAGACTCGCGCCGCGCAAATCTCAGTCGAGACACCCTTTAACCCAGGCTCTATTATGCAAGCTACAAAAACAAACAAAAATGTAACCGATAATCGAAATTAAAAAAAAAAAACGTAAAAAAACGACGCGACGAGATTTTTTAGTCCAGGGCCCGCGCCCGCAAATACCAGTCGAGACATCCTTTAACCAAGGCTCTATTATGCAAGGTACAAGAACCAAAAAAAAGTAACCGATAATCGACAGTTAACAAAAAAGTAAAAAAACGACGCGACGAGATTTTTAGTCCTGGGACTCGCGCCCCGCAAATCCCAGTCGAGACACCCTTTAACCCAGGCTCTATTATGCAAGTTACGAAAAAAAGCTTAACCGATAATCGACAGTTAAAAAAAAAACGTAAAAAATGTGAGGCTTACGCGTGGAAGCCGCGAGGAGAGGCAGAGGAAGAAGAAGAAGATCGGTGCGCGATGGGAGGAGAAGGAGGAGGAGGAGGAGGAGGAGACGCCGAGACGAACGTTGGGCCCACAACGAGAATTAGGGGGAGCCTACGGGCCTCGGGCGGCGGCTTCGGCGGGACTTTCGAAATGTCAGACGGAAAACCTGATTTCGGAATGTCGACCGGCCGCCGCAGCCCGCCGGCTTCTCTCGGTCGTCCCTGCTTCTCCCCTTTCCTACTCCTTTCCCTCTCTCTCTCTTTGCCTTCGGCTTCATTTTTGATTTTTTTTTTTTTTAATTTTTTTGATTTTTTTTTTCGATGCGTTCGGCAAACTCGAATTTCTCTCTCGTCTGCCGACGAGAGCTGCTACACGAGAAATTCGCCGACACGCGAGGAGAGCTGCAGGAGCGACGATGTCCGAGAAATTCCGAGAAAACGTCGCCTCGTATCCTTCGCGTTTTATCGATCGTTTAATTAACCACATTTATATTCGACTTATCGCGCCGCGCGACGATAACGTCGTCGCCCCGTCGACGTCCGGCTAATAGGAAAATACACCGGCGTCGCCGTTTTGCGCGCCCGGAGAATAATTGCGCGCGCGACACGCTCGGCGACGACGTTTTTTCGTTCGTTATCTGAAAATAGTTTAATACCGACGTTTCACCGGCGGATATGAAAATCGCCGGTAGTGAAAAAAAAAAAAAAAATTAATTACATAAAAATATTTTTTTTACTTAATTCTTGTTCGATATTTTTTTCGTCCAAGGAATCTCGATCGTACAAGATAAAATATTTGAAGGGCGAAGGGATCGACGTACAGCCCGGGTTTTTTTTTTTAATATAGATATATGTATATACAAATAATACAAAACCGTCGTATCCCGGCGAGACGATCGAGAAATTCCGAGCGAGAGACGTCAGCTCGTGAGATCGAATCGCGTCTAGCGAGTTTATCGTGAGAAAGAAAGGGAAGAGGCGGCGGGATACATCAAGGACGAGAGAAAGAGAGACGGAGACGGAGATATTGGAAAGTCCTTTCACGCTGCCGCTGCCGCTGCTGCTGTGCGGCTGCTGCTGTTGCTACGCACTCTTTCTCTCTTTCTGGTCCTCAGTACCGTTTTATATACACACGACGCGCGCGCATTGCTATCCCTGCAGCACCCTCGCCCGATTCCGCCTCGCCTACGGGGCACTCCTTCCCCCCCCACCCCCCCCCCCATCCCCTTTACTCTATACCTCCGCGCCTCGAGTGTACGCACGTGATTCGCTCTCTCTCTTTCTCTCTCGTGTGCAACGTTGCATTTCACGTCGGTGACACGATGCATCGCCGGTTAAATCCTGATTTCCCGGCTAACGGGACATTCTAAGAGCACGACACATTTTCCGGTTTACCGCCATTTAATATTTTACGTCAAATTAAATATAATAATAATAATAAATTACATATAAATTAATACACTGAGAAAAAAAAAATTGCTGAATCCAACAAAATGTGCGGTTGCGGGCGGCGAAATAAATATTTTGCAAATTAGACAAAATATTTAATTGATCGAAGCAACTGGTGATAGAATTTTAAAAAATCTCCATTAGCATTGCCGAATATTTTGTCCAATCTGCAAAATATTTATTCCGCCGCCCGCAAACGCACGTTTTGTTGGATTGACAAATTTTTTTTCTCAGTGTACAAACAATATAAAAATATAAATTAAATAATAAATAATAAGAAATATAAATTAAATAATAATATTAATACTACATTAAAAATAAAATAGAAACGTGGTTCAGTCGACAAGGAACGTCCTGTACGTGTTCACGACTCCGTCGTCCTCCTTCCTGATAACTGCGCTTTTACATGTATAGCGCACAGCATCAGAGCGGATCGTCTTTACGTGCACCGCCGAGAGATGAATCAGTCGTCGTCGGCGGCGGGGCGCATAGACCACGCGCGCGACGTAGGAGTTTCGCGTGGGTGTAATGCGCCGCCGCTGCCGCGCGGACACGGAGCCGATCTCGCTTTTATTAAAACATTTTCGCGCGCGCCCCACGACCGTTATCAGCTTCGGTCGCGAATTCGACGCGCGTGGGAGTCTCGACTTTCACGAATACATTAAATTCGCGTTGCGCCGCCTGGAAAATAATGGAACAGTACAATCGTCGTTACGATTATATTGAAATCAGTGATTAAAAAAAACGCAGTGAAAAAAAATATATATTTTTTATCGAATTTTGCGTTATTTTTTTTAATCGCCAACGGAAAAAAAAAGTCCTACGGCGAAATCGACGCGCGTCCGGGAAAAAACCGGCGATATCGCCGCAGATCCGCCGGCGAGGCAACCGCGCATGCGCGGCGACCCCACACGTGCTCGGCCGAGCCGAGCCGGAGGATCGAGCAGCGAGACTCTCGCGTATAGCGCATGACGGATCGCACTTGCTTTCGTAACCGCGCGCCAACGGTTATAGACAGAGCGAGACGGACGGACAGACAGGGACGGAGCGAGATAACTGGATTGAACCGTCGTCGTCGTCGTCGTCGTCGTCGGGGTAAAATACGTCACGGATACTACGAGCCGAGCGAGAGCTCGTGGCTGCTTCTGCCGCTTCTGCCGCTTCTGCCGCCCCGACAGTCGGCTCACTCGCTCGCGGCAAATATCCTATCGCTACTATTCCAGTCAGGCCTCGGCCTGGGCCGTGTCGTCCCAATCCGGGCCTGATCAGTGCCTGGCTTGGGCCAAATGTAACATCATGCTACAGATTTTCTACCAAGGATAGTGTATATAGGTATGTAGCACCTAGATATACACGTCTAGGTGTATCTACATATATCTATATACACTTGACGAATCTCTGCTTCCTTCTGCCGCTAAACATCCAAGTACCTTTTGCCCGACTCACACACGGACACGTCGCTGCTTGCTCACACCGAGGATTTATGGCTTCGTACGGCCGCGCGCGTCCGCTTTCGTACAGCTCGCGTGGGGCTCGTCGCTACGGAGCCCGGAATATATGTAGCATTAAAACCCAGTGAACTCTCCCCCCCCCCCCCCATACCGGGAAGATTACGTGCCTAGACGTTGCCGCGAGTACCGCGGACACGTTTCGCAGTGAACGTGTCTCTCTACTATTCGTCATTTTCTTCCCGTGGAATTTTCAGGCGATTTCCAAAGATTTCCAAAGACCGCAGCTATGCTTTCACATTGATTCGCTTCGTTTATATTTAGCTAATCGTTATTATCAGCTTATGTCAGAAGTTGAAGAATAAAAAAAAATTATTCATGTTAATTCTGCAAATTTATCGCTGCGCGTAAGGGGTCAAGAATAATCACGCTTCGTTGCGCATGCGTTTCGTCACTATATATATATATATATATATATATATATATATATATATATATATATAATATCCCCGTTTTTGTGTGTGTTATAAAATAAAGGCGCAAAGGCGCCGCGCGTATCTTGAATGACGGACGCGGACTTCGAGATCGCGAAACGGGGTCATCGTGAAATTGCGATGAGCGCTAGCTTTGAAGGAAAGAAGGAGGAGGAGGAGGGGGGAAGGGGGGTCGGTGGAGGGTTCAATCGGCGTACGCTTCATTCACTCGATTTTTTATCGTCTCTCCTTATTCTCGTCTCTCCAACAATCTCCGGCTCGCAATCTCCCCTCTCTCTCTCGCTCTCTCGTCGTCGTTTCTCGGCTTTATCTCGACGCCGCGGACACAGGGGCGAAGGCCTCCGGGTCGCCGGAAGCGTCCGACGAGCGCGCCACGCGGACGACTTTCCCGCTAATATAATTGCGGATGCTGCGGGGAGTCACCGAGCGTCGCGTCGCGTTATAGCCTCGTCGCCGGGTCGTTCGTCGCTCGTCGCGTGGGACGAGGAGAGCGAAGCCGCAGCAGCAGCAGCAGCAGCGACGGCAGCAGGCGTCGCGCCTATCCCAACGATCGCCGGGCTCTCTCGGCGCTCGATTCGCACTCGTTCGGACGTTCACGCTTGTGATCTTTCCCTCTCTCTTCTCCCCTCTCTCTCTCTCTCTCTCTCTCCCTCCGTCTCGCAGTGTGAGTAACGAGCGACGAGCTAGGCTCTGATTCTCACACATGCGCAGCTCTCGCGAGCCACTCGTCTCCGTCTGTCTGTCTGTGCGTGTGTGCGTGCATGTGGTGGCTATATTCGCGGAGGACGGCGAAGCAGGGTGGGAAGGGGGAGGCGGGGGGCCAGGAGGGGGAGAGGGAGGGAGCACTGACCCCCAAGGTCGCTCTTACGCGGCTGCACGTGCTGCCCGAGAATCGACGTTGACCCCGCTATATAGCACAGCCGTCGTAGCGTACGACGTATCCGCGCAACTCTCCTCTCGTTTTTTTTCTCCCCTCTTTTTTTTTTTTTTAATTTATTTCTTTCTCTCTTTTCCGCGCGGCATTAATCTCTCGACGCGCGCCTGATCGTAATTCTTTCGGCTCAATCGAGGCCGCGGATTCGCGTTACACAACTTTGCGATTTTTTTTTCCTCGATTTTTTTTATATCGCGAAATAATTCCGCCACGTGGGTACCGAAATATTCGGTGATTTTCGTGAAATCGTCGGAATAAATTTCAGGTTGCCGGGGAGTAAAAATAAAAAAATTAAAATGTTTCATTGTGATTGAAATTGCGATTGAAAATAGACTCGCGTTCTCGGAGACCCGAAACCAGAAAGGTTCTATGTATAGGTGAGACACTTCGGTCTTCCCTCGTCCTTCGCTTCTCCCTCCCCCCATCCCCCCCCCCCCCTCTGCCCCTTCTGTCTCCGTCTCTGTCTCTCGAGGCGGGGAGCGCGTGCTCTCTCGCGTTACTCCAGTTTTCCACTTCCGGCATCGCCTGGTCACCGCTCCCCACACGCACAGCTAATACACACACACACACACATCTATATGTATTCGCTTTGGTATATTACACTGCGTATATTGTATCAGCTCGAGCACTCTGCGGATTCCCCTTCTTACGAATTGAAGAGGTCTTCGACGTCGTCGACATAAAACCACTATGTCGTTTACCCCTCCCCCCCATTCTCCTCCGCTGTACCGCGTGTATATATGTATATACACGTACACGTCTTTTTAAACGCGGCGTCGAAACGCCAGTGCGTCTTGTGATATATATAAAGGCGTAACCCGAGTGATTTAGCACGAGGGATGCGCCCTTCTGTTACTCAGCAGTCGACATATATACTTTTTTTTTGTTCTTGTGCGCGCGCACATAGACGCAGAGAGCTCGAGGCTGCCGAGGCGTGCGTCCTATCTCGACACGTGTGTCGCATTCGCGTCTGGCAAGGGCACCGACTGCGTGGGTCACGCACGCCTGAGTATGCGACGACGGCGACAGCGGCGACGGTGATTCCCCCCCCCCCCCCTCCCCTCCGCCGTCCGGGCTCGTAACTTCGAATCGGCAATAAACTACATTGTAACGTGGCGTCCGTAGGAAAGAGGGAAAAAAAAAAAGATCTCGAGAATCGCGTTACAACGGCGATTCTCTCGAGGCAAACGACATTTCGATGCAAATATATTTGGCCGAGACAATTCCGTGATGCTGGTGAATTATATTTAATTTTTCCATTGCGGATATTTAATTTTCCTGGGTTTGGGGAAACTTTCCGAGTTTCCAGCCACGAAAGTTGCGTTACGACAAGAAAATAAATATTAAAAAAAAATAATAATAATAGTAATAAGGTGGACAGCGATTATGTGCCTAGATATGCGGATCGAGGGAGCAAAACTGGAGAACGCAAACTGGATTTCCCGCTCTCCTTTTCTGTTCTCCTTTCTCTTTCACCGACCGACCTGCCCCCCCCCCCCCCCCTCCCCCCGTGCTGTGCAAAACCTCCGGGTACGTCGGGGCGCACGCGGAAAAATGCATACGCACCGCTTGTTCCCGATACGATCGCGAATATTTGAAGAAAGCCGGCGAGCGCGCAAACCCGGCACGATGCCAAATCGAATGCGCGGAAATGTTTATTCGCGCTAAGATCCGCCTCTGTAATTTTGCGATTCACCGTGGCCCGTTACAAATTGTGAGTCATGGAAGTGTCTCCAAGTTTTCGAATTTTCGTCGCAAGCACCGCGATTTATATTTATTTTTTTGTCACGACGAACGTCTGACTCATCGCGATTGTGGGAAAAAAAAAAAAAAAAATCGCGAGTTCTATCGCTTTGGAAATAGACGCGACATTGTAATGAACATTTTATGCGGCTCGCCGAGTGCGGTAGCCGTAACTTAATTTCGCATTGACGCCCACGTAGAGATAGACGTAGGCACCCGTCTATGTATAACATATATGTATACACACAGCGATATATATCCTATATATATGCGAGCTCATAAAACGCCTCCACTCGGCTCGGTTGTCGCGGGGGGTCGAAATATATACGCGCATGACCGCGACACGTGTCCCCCAAATCGTATCGGCCGCTCGCGCCGTTCAAGGTCGTTCCCGCACGTTTTTTTTTTTTCGCCGTGCGCAACAATCTCACGAAATTCTCGGACATTTTTTCTTTTTTTATTCCGCGCGCACCAATCGCATCCGGTAAAATCCGCTGCCCGCACTCGAGTGCCCGATAAGAAATTCGCTTATCGGTGTGCCACCGGGCTTAGGAAGCCGCGGTCGTCCGCGAGGAAACCGCCGTCATCCTCGAGGAAACCGGAAACTCTTCTTTCGGCCCACGAAAAAAAAAAGTCGCGAATTTCGCCACTGCGAAAAAAAAAATGCGTTGCATAATCGCAATAACTGACTTAATCATGATATTTTATTTATTTATTTTTTTGTTATTTTTCTTGTTACAAAAAAAGTCGGGAATTTCGCGACCGCGAAAAAAATGCGTCGCATAATCGCAATAACTGACCTAATCGTGATCATGTTTTTTTAATTATCTTTTTAGTTCTTTTTCTTGTTATAAAAAATAATCGCGAATTTCGCCACCGCGAAAAAAAATGCGCTGTATGAATTTATTACAATTGCAATAACTGACGTAATCGTCATAGTTTTTTTTAATCAATGTTTTTTTTTTCTTTCTCTCGTTACAGAGGAGGAGATCGACGTGGTGACGTTCGAGAAGCCATGCAGACCGGCGGCCCTGCCGACCAACCCGAGCATCGCCGACCAACAGCACTTCCAGCTGACGGTGAACAGTGCGCTGAAGGAGAAACCTGCCTCAGCGCCGCGACCGCGCGGTCGTCCTCCCTCAAGCGGCGGCGGCGGCGGCAGCAGCGTCGGCGCGCCGAGGAAGCGCGGAAACGCTCAGCCCGATCAGAAACCGGCAAAGCGTGCGCGTCACAGGACCTACCAGAGGCGTTCGAAGGTGACGAAAAACGGTCCGCCGACGCCGGTGGCGTCGCCACTAAAAACCGCGTCGACGACGACAGCGTCGCCAGGATCAGCATCGTCAATGATGACACCGTCGTCGTCGTCGTCGTCGATGGCGGCGAGCACGTCGCGGAGCAACAGCTCGTCGGACGACGAGCCCGACACGGAGAAGCGCAGTCTCCACAATAACATGGAGCGACAGAGGCGAATAGAGCTGAGAAACGCGTTCGAGGATCTGCGGGTGCTCGTGCCGGAGGTCGAGGCGAAGGAGAAGGCGCCGAAGGTCGCGATACTGCGACAGGCGGCGGTTTACTGTGATATGCTGACGGAGATAAATCAGGTGTCGGTCGCGCGGGTCATCGAGATGAAGAGGCGACAGGAGAGGCTGCGCGCGCGGCTCAGTCAGCTGCGCCGGAGTTTGGCTATGACGCGCTGAGCGCGCATGCGCAAAAAAGCCCGGTTTGATTAATCGTCGCGCGCGACGCGGACGAACGAACCGATGAAGAGCGATGGCTCACATCGCAGGGAATTAATTATTTCACTGATGATTTTTTTCACACACTGTCGCCGCTGCCTGCTGAGGATCATCGGAATGCAACGCTGAGGATTTCGACGACGGCGGGAAAAGGGACAACCGCCGGCTTCCGGATGAATTCGACGCGCCGGTTGAACCGGAAGCGCAACGCCACGGAAAGTGAAACGTCGTCGTTCGGAAGGAAAAAATAATAATAAGAAACGGAGTCGCCGCGTCGTCGATGACGATTACGACGACGAGGACGACGACCAACGACCAGCCAACCACGCCGCTCAAGACGAAAGACCAAAAAGGATTCGACGGAAAACGTCCGACGACACTTCGGCCGTATCTCGGCGCCGACGAGATGACGACAATCGCGTCGACCCAGAGCGAGAGATGCAATCGAGGATGAGGACGACGGGGAGGAACCGCGCCGCCCGAGGGATCGACGACGTCGACGAGATTCGCGAGATACCGGCGTTTATCGGTTGGCCCGTCTAGGGCCCCGTCAGGTCGGGCCCCGCGAGGACGCGCAGGACCACTCGACGCACAGCGGCGAGCAGCCAGGAAATTCCGCGGGTCCCCCGATGCGCTCCGCGCAGTCGCAGACCGGTTTATCGCACGTCTCTTCTTCTCTCTTTTCTCCCCGCTTCGCCGATTTTTTTTTATCATTATTTCTCGAACCGCGTGCGTCACACGGACACCACACGGATCTCGTCGTCTCGCAGCCGTTAACGCGGGGCCGATGTACATAGGTGAAAGAGCGGAGCGAACGAGCGAGACGGAGAGAGCGGGGAGAAAAGTCGAAGAGAGGAGAAGCTCCGATACTCGCTTTTTTTTAATCGACGCCACGCGTACACGGGAATTTTTTCGCTTGTTTATCACTGATTGGCCCGGCGAAACCGCGAATGGGCGGGGACCTCGCGAGACGAGGGGAGAGAGAGAGAGGGAAGAGAAAGAACAGAGGACAAGACAAGATTCTCTTCTCGAGGAGGCGAGACGAGCGAAATTTATGCATATTATCGATTATAATAAGCGCCTAAAAACCGATTGCTTGTATCTGTGTGTGTGTCACGACTAATTAACGTCTCACCTGCGATTCTACGAAGTAAAATGCGAATAACGCCTCCGATATCTGTATGCGAGCGTAATTTGCGCGCCGTGGCGAACCGTACGTAGCGGATCTATAGTCACGCGCAGAGAGATCTTCGTAACGATCGAATCGACGAGGGGAATATACTGTTATTATGCTTCGCGGTCATATTCTCGCTTGAATGAAACGTCCTCGCCGCTCCGCGAGCGGCGAGCGCCGAGAGCCTCGGGAAACGGGAAAACGGGAGAAACGTGCTCCGCAGCTTCGAGAATCGTGTTCGAGTACTCTTGTTTTTTCTTCTTGTTTTATCTTTTGCCTTTTATTTTCTCTTCGATAATAAAGACAGTCGATGGCGAACGTCAGCTCGAGAGACCAGACCGATCAGCCGGCCCCCGACGCAAAACTCCCCCGTCAACCCAAGTCACCGTGAGTCGCCTATATATTTTTTACCGCACGACGAGAATCGCTGCTTGGACGCGAGAGCCGAATTCAACTTTAGCCAATTAAACGAGAGACAGAGAAAAAAAAACGAGGGAGAAAGATGAGTAGACGCGAGGCGAGGAAAAAGCAATTTCTACGGATATATAGATATATATATATTTTCTACGACGAAGAGAATCTAGGTAGTAACGAATGGAGCTTAGAGAGATAGAAAAAAAAACAAACAAATTTGTGAATAGGTTCGAATGATAAAATTCGGGTGGAAAATTTCGCGCCAACGACGTAGCCATCGACCGCGGATAAAAATCGAAAGCGTGGAATTTTAAATCGCGTTGCAATTCTCAAGCCGGTGTCGACGATGTCTCTCCCGTTTTCCCTGATTGTGTAAATTCTTACGACTATAGTGTTTTAGCACGTAGAATTATCGTATAAGACGCGTTAATCCGTAGATTCTTCCGCCGTTGACTTCCAACGCGACAGACGTGCGAGGTTCGAGACATATAAACTCGCTGTGCGAGATATAATCGTCCGCGACGTTCTGCTCTTCCTATTCTTTTTTTTTCTAGTTTCAGTTCGAGAGAGTTCGAGTTCTCGACGAAAAACGAAGACACGCAGCGTCGGTCGATAAAATTTGGTTCTTCTGATAAGGATATAAACGTAGATCGTATATTGTCAGGATCATCGGTGGGCAGGAGAGCAGCTCGCAAAAAAATTTGCGGAGAGGTGCAATAAACCGTACACCGAAAAAAAAAACAATCTTTATTTTTCATGAATGAGAGTTAAATGCTGCGCTTTTTCCATCCTTTGACACTGTTATTTTTCTCTCGCACCGTAATAGAAAAAATGTGTTCTCGCGTTTTGAGTATATCGCTCCGCGCCAAATGTGCATGTGCCGCTCGCGCGCAGTGGTTTTCGCTTCCACCTCGCGGCGCTCTCGCGGTGCGCGGGTCGTAGTCGTGGTTTTAAAATTTTTCTTCAGTTGCGCGGCGAACCGGAAGCCCGCGGCGGCTCGCGAATTTGTATCACAAGGGTCAGTTCCGTGCGAAGCAGCAGCAGCAGTAGCATCGTCGGGTCGACCTGTCGAGCGCCCTTCTGCCTCTCAGTGACGTTTTAATCGCGTATACATAGTGTATATAGAGGTTTCTACACATATATTATATATAGGATTATATAATAAGTATATATGTTATATATATATAGAATATATATTCGAAAAAAACGAGGGAAAAAACCACACACACAAACACACGATTGAAGGTACGAGAGTGACTAATTATTGATGATTTAAGTGATGATGATTGTGCAGTTCGAAAATTCGGTAATGATTATTGAACGACGAGGAGTTAAAAGATGAAAAAAAATAATAACAGCCGGAGACAAAAAAAAACGAGATGAAACCTAGGTAGCGTGATAGTAATCTTATTATTGTTATATCATTTTAGTTGATCGTACCATTGCTTTGATTATTCTTGATACGACTTTATTATCATTAATATTATACCATCTCTATTGTCTATTAATTATTAATTATTAATTAATTGATTGATTTATTATTTCCCAATCGTACCGGTCGATGATCGCACATAAGCGCGCGCGAACGAGAGATAACCGTAGACGCTAGTTTATCATTACTATTGATTTATTAAAATTATTAGATTCTTTAATTGATTGATTGAGTTATTGATTATTATTATTATTATCATTCTAGTAGATGATGATGAAAAAAAAAACAAAAAAATCGTTGAGGTGGTTCGCCCGAATGGCGCCCGACCGACCGAGAGAGTCCCTCGGAGCTGAGAAAAGCGAGAAGACACGTGGGGAGAATCTAAAAGAGAAAAAAGTGGGAGCTGGGGAAGGGGGGGGGGCATAGAAGGAAGTGGAAACATAATGTGTTCATTACATTTGTAGGTAACAGTATTCGCTTGTACGTACGTTGTACGCGTTGGGTTCGAGGCTCGAGAAAGAGAGAAAAAAAAGTGAGAGAGAAACGTAGGGGAACGAGAGCGCAGGAGAGGGGAAAAAATGCAGCGCGAGGAAAGAAAGAAAGAAAGAAGTGGCATGTGCGTTGGGCGAAAAAGGGAGGAAAGAGAGCGCGGTGGAAAATACAATAGCGACGCGGGCAAACAGGAAACTCCAGGTAGTCGTACAATAGAGTAGCCGGCAAGACGGGTGAATAATAAGAAGTCGAGAGAGAGAAAGGGGAGAGAGAGACAGCCGAGAAAAAGAAACGTACCGAAGTCCTCCGGACGCAGCGGCGAACGGCGAGGAGAGGGGCACGCGGAAAGAGAGCGAGAGTGGGCGAGCGAGTGGCTTGCACGAGAGGCGAATGAATGAAGGTGTACGCGAATCGGAGTTGAACGCCGCTGCAGCGTCGGTGCAACGACAGGAAATAATAACTTGAGGGGCTAATTTTTTTTTTTTTTCCTTTCGTTCTGTATTTGTTGTATCGAGCAATGCTCAAGTGCAGGGCCTCTTAAGACTAATTAACGACCAAGCGGGCTAATGGGACCCTCTTGATTTTTCGGTAACCACCGTCGGAACGGAAACTTGCGGCACTTTTAATTCGCATTTGCCGCGCGCCATCCTCCAAAATGATTTGTATCTCGAGCCGCGTTGATTCGCCTCGCCGATACTCGACGCTATGTGTCATTTCGCCCCGGTCGACGGGGGGGGGGGGGGGGGGGGGGGGCGGACGGTTTTTCGATTGCCGGATCGCGAGCTCGAAAGTCGAGGCTAAATATTTAGCGCACGTTGCGGAGGATAAATAGCCGGGTTTTTTTCTATTTTTGTAACGAAACGTGTGTTCCGGGTGGGGAAACGAAATTTTTCGGGGGTTCAGCCGTTCGCTCATGCTCGGAAGATACTCGCCACTGATTTTTTTTATTTTCCATTTATGATTGAATTTTTGTCAAAATTTGTTTTTCTTTCAAAAATTGACTGTTCAAGAAATTGCAAAAAAAGGGCAACGAATTAGCGACGTGATTAGTAGGTAGCACAGCGTGTCTCGCTCGCAACGTTCTCTCTCACTCGACAGCGTTATATTTCTTTTATTTTGTTGATTGCCGAAAACCCTGTACTTTTTTTGTACAGCAATTTGCGAATATTTTATTTCGTTTATTTTTTTTGTTTTTTTTTTCCTTTCTTCTCGCTCGCGACGGAATCGACGGACTCTCTCGATCGCGGTGTCTGCCTTTTAACCCGTGGATTTTATAGCGACTTTTACACTTTTGGAATACGCATCCGATAATGGACAGAGAGGAAGGGGAAAAGTGAAGGAGAATTGCGTGACGAACGCAGAAGCGATAGAGGTCGGGCGGGGGGCGAAGGAGAGTTTTATCTCAGGAAATTGTAATTCTTTTTATTTTTTTTTATTTTTATTTTTTCGTTTTCCAAACAATCCCAAAAACTTGAGACGGGAGCCGGGGCGCCGTCGCCATCTTTGAAGAGTGCAAACGTACCTGTTAGCCACATAGACATTAAAATAATAATAACGATAATATTAACATTTAACGATAATAATATAGTTAACACTAGACATACGCGAGGAGCATTTTTCCGTAAGTTTCTCTTTTCTTTTTTTGTTTTCGTTTAAGGAGAGTCGATGGGTCTACAGCGTTTATATCGGCTTTTTCCTTTGCAGAAGTTATTCCGGTTCTTTTTTTTTTTTTTTTCTCGAGTTGTATATCTCATTTGCGCCTCGATGATTCGAAGAAAGAGACAAATTAATCTTGTTTTTTTTTCCAAAGTGTGTTTTGTTACGCGGTTCAAAAAAATAAAACGAAGGCCTAGGCATATTTGACAAAATAAAAACTATTTAAGGATCCGCTTAGCAGTTTTCTGACTCTAGTTTCATTTTTTTTTTCGTTTAACCTTTCTTATTGTACGCGAAAAGCGCGACGCGAGCTTCAAATTCGACGACGAACGAAACTCCGTCACGTTGATCGAGGCTTTTGGGGGCGGCGAACGGTTAAACGCCGTTCGCCAATTTAACCTGTATAAATAAGAAAAAAATAAATAAAAAAAAACAATAACGATAATTATCATAGTCTCTACGAGTAATGAATAACGAATGCTTGAAGTTTTCTCACACCACCAAGACACACGACATTACATAGAGAAGAGAAGCGAAGAAGTTTGTACGCAAATTTTCACACATAATGTTAGGTTTTTTATTCAGAGAGAAGCAAATATTTTTTATTTATCCCAATTTATTTTTATACGTTGTAAAGAGACGAAAAAAAAAAAACGAAAGAAATAAGGTGAAAAAACAGAACAGCTAAAGAAGCCTGTTGATAAATGAGCTAAACGCGAGAGCGAATTTTTATAGTAATGAAACGAATTGTCGACGAAAAAAAAAAAAAGAAAACAAAAAATATAACAAAAGAGGAGGAAGAAAAAAAAAGAATACGGTTCAGCGATCGAGCGTTCGCGATTCAAGCAGATGAAATAACGAATAAAGTAATTAACAGTTTATAGAATAATCAATAACAGAGAGGAAGACGGTATGATACGGGAATCCGAAATAACCGAACTGCGATAAAAGAAAATAGACGTATAGAATCTCTTATTTTTTCAAGAAAATCATTTCAGAAAAGGGTGAATACAAAAAAAAAACCGTGACTTTCGTTCTCTGAGCGAGAGCGTCGAATTTTCGACGCTTTCGCGTTGAGACGAAGAAAAAGAAAACACGTACCGTTGAGACTTAGCCGCTTTAAAGGGAGGATGAGATTGTCCGGGGCTTTTAAATTCCTACAGGAGTAAAGATAAAAAGGAAAATAAATATAAAAAAAAAAAAGAAATTGAAACCAATGACATTTTTAAAGCATTGACGACAACCCTTTGTTCCTCTGTTCCATGCGAGCACTTCCGGTCCGTCGAGCTCTATATACACACAAAACGTTGCGCCGAATAAACTTGAACGCCCCGGCAATTTTCACCGACCACAATCCACTTGTACCTACTCAAGAGAAAAAGAGAAAAACAATCGAAGATTGATCGAAGTTACAAGAGAAAAAAAAACCAGAAAATTAAAAAAAAAACAGAAACGTCAACATTTTATTCCAAAAGGTGTCGTGGCGTCCACCGAAGGCTGATGATTTTTTTTTAAAAGGCCGTGACGCTCGTCGCCCGGCTCCACACACACACGCTGTAAGCTAAACACACCGAAAATACACTAATGGACTCCGCATTCAACTGCGAATCAGACGTAGAGCGAGAGAGAGCGAGACATTCAACGAGATGTGAAAAAAAATCCGACACACAGCGAACGAAACAATAAAGGATCGCATAGATACTATATATATATATTATATACACACACGCGAGTGACGATGGCGGGGAAATTAGTATTTGTACGCTGCAAAATTTATATAAAAAAAATTAGAAGTAACATTTGTACCTCTATATTTGCGAACCCTGTACTCTTCGCCTTCCTTCCCACCATCGATTGCCGCACTGCGGTAATTATACACGTTTTTTCCTTTTTTTCCCTCCTTTTGCCTGAAAACCGAGAGAATCGCAAAATAGTGTGAAAATCAACGAACCTCCGTACGAGGTGGTGCGAAGTGGGACGAGTCATTAGAAGAAAAAAAGCAACAAACAAAAAAAAACGAAAAAAAAAAAAATAATAATGAATCGAACGACAGCGGTCTAAGAATTATATATGTGCTATAACGGCGATTGCGCGAGTGCCAAGATATATCTGTGAGAGCGAATGAGAACTATAGCTATTGTATAGGTAAACTAAAAATATAGATAATAAATTTGCGAGTGCTGGAACTGGAAATGCGCGAAGGCGATGCCGACGGAATTTTCGTTGTTGTACTTAAACGCTACCGTTGTTATACTGCTGCCTCACCGGGATGACCGAACGCACCGAAGTCTCCGCGTGAGCCGATCCAATCGTTGGTTTAATCGAAAAGAAAAAGGGAAAAAACAAAAATTGTAATAACGAAAGCACAATGGCGAACGCGGAGTGCGAAAAAAAAAGCGAAACGAGAACGCGAAGAAGGTGGAAGAGTCAGTCATCCAGGTGAATCAGGTCATGGCTCCTCGTTTCTCGGTCGAGTCGCATCCGAGGGAAACCGGAAGTGGGCGTAATTCGTCGGCCGGCTCTCGACGATGCCACTTTGCGAACTCTATATATATATATATATATATATATAAACACACACAACACATGCATAAACACACACACACATATATATATTTTGTTGTAGAAAGAAAGAGTTGAAAACGGCGAGAAGAAAGAATTTAAAGACAAATGCAAAATCTTCGATGATATGTTTCTTTTTTTTTTTAAGGAAATAATATGAGAAAAAAAACGGGAAGGGTCCGAAAGTTCCTTGACATTTATATTTCAAAGTATCTTATTATATTAATAAAACACTGTACTATCTAAAAAAAAACTGATGTTCGTTTATTGGTCGATCCTATCCACAGTTCCGGCGACAAAAAAATTGAATCCTATGAACCAGACGTTGGACAGAACGAGTTTGTCCCATCGACGCGATCCGCTCGAGTCGAGCGAACCGCGACGGCATTTATCGATCCAACCGATCAGCCGTTGGCCCTGCAACTGGTGTGTCGCGTCCCGTGGAATCGATATCGAGGAGCCGGGGAGAGCAGCGTCGTAGCTCGGGTGTAATAACTCGTGTACCATACGCACACATCGGCCCGGCCGTGGACGTGCGTGCCTGATGCCTTCCCGACTTCCTGTCGAATACGTTTGCCGCCGTTTGTCGTCCGTTGCGCAACTATCGACGATTTTCCCGTGCCGCGCGACTCGCGCCGATTAGGTTGTTAAATGAGAGAATTATGGAAAACGCGGCCGAACGCGCTCGGCACGCACGAAACGGACCGCGGCCGAAAATTCCCATCGAGGCCCCAACGAAATCCCAACCGATTGAAATTCTTCCCCGAAGCGCGTATGCCATGCGCCTACCGATTATTTTATTTTTCCGTATTTTTTTTTACCCGTGATTTTGGGCTACGAATCGATGGGGGACGATTTTTAAAATTACTCGCAATTGAGAAATGATTTCTGGACCAGATCGAAGTCGTCGGCTTCGGATTGACGGGAAAAAATGATAATAATAATTTGATAGACTTATAATTGGACCTTTGAGAATGAGGACCAGCCACTCGATAGGCTATCGCGTTTTTGGCTCCATCGTCCGAAGTCGCCGGAGTCTATCGGACACTTTTTAGCCGTATTATACACAGATAGAGACACACACGGACGCACCGACTGCGGCGTGAGAACGCGATAACGACGAGAAACGACGATAAGGAGCAGAGCAGAGCGCGATAACACGTCGTGCGGCTCGTCGTCGTTTTTCCGACGACACATATTTTCACGCCTAATCACCCGAGGGAAATCCCCCGTCCCTCGTGGCTCTCCGCATTCCGAGGACAGAACCGACACTTGGCGAATAAATTTATTTTTCCTCGCAGCCAAACAGCCAACGTGTTTGGAAACCGACGATCTTTGGAATATACAAAAAAAGAAATCGAGAAACTGTTTTCAGAAAATCGCGTATTTCCCGGTCTGAATTCCTGAGTTCGCGCCGCGGGTATAAATGTTTTTTTTTCCAGGAAAATCGCGAGGGAAATCGTGGCTGCCGAGGTGCTGACGTCACCCATTAATCGACTCTTGGCCTGCGCGCGGCACCGAGGATCACGTGGACGGTATAGGCGCCACGCGATTCGTCACGAGTACCTACGTAAAACACGCGCAACCCATATAGTCGTCTTATCTCGTGGAATAGAAGTTGATAGTAGTCGTGGTACAGCAGAGTCGCCTACACATCCGATAGATGTTGATACTGGCAATAGTAGCGGTACAGTAGAATCGCCTACACGTGCAATGGAACTTGACACTGACAGTAGCAATGGTACAGGAGAAAAATATTTCGCATACGCTTCCATTGCGAGTGAAGGAAGCCTGTTTACATAAACTGGTATATTAAATTCAACATGCAAAGAAAAATTACATTATTTTCTATCGAATTCTATAAAACTTAGGAAATTTAATATAAAAGTTTAAAAATTGAGTATAAAAATGTGGAATTTTATTAGACACGCCTATTAAATTAAAAATTTTCTACCGAATGCTATAAAAGTTAGGAAATTTAATATAGTAATAATGAAAACGTGCTGTGTAAATTTAATAACCTTTACTGTGTAAATGTAATCCAATTTACGCAGCACGAATAAAACGTTGGCAATGCCTTCGTTACTTATGAACTTTTTAAAGAACAAGATACCAGTTGAATTAAATTTTCAGTAATGCAAATTGTCAAACATTTTTAACAATGTAAAGTCGCGTGCACATGCGATGGACATTTATATAGGAAGCAGTAATGGTAATGGTACAGTGGCGTCGTTTACACGTGCAATAGAAGGTGATACCAGTAGTGGTACAGTAGAAGTGCGCGCACGAGCAATAGAAGGCGACACTAGGAATAGTAATAGTGGTGGTACAGTAGAGTCGCTTACACAGTCACGCGAGGCATGCGAATGCCTCTTTTCCGAGAGGCCTGCACACGCGTTCGTCGAATAGCTAAACAGTTGGCGGAGCAAATAGACGAGCGGCATCGCGGGGAAACCGTCCGGGGGGGGGGGGGGGGGGAGAGCTCGCGCATCCGCAACTCTATTATGGACTCGTCACGTCCATCGGCGTTAGAACGATGATTCGTCGTTCAAGCGAATATCATTGGCACCGTTGCAATTTTCCTGAATCCCATTCGTAATCGCCAACAGACCGCCGTCTGTCGGTCGGTCCGCGCGCATGCGCGGTCTAAGTTTCTAAATCGGTAACTGGGCGTTTCCCCACAATGGGTATATTTTTTGCGTCACGAGTCACCACTGCTCTGCGACGGTTGATAGCGCCGAGGCGCTCGAAGCAGGTTAGATTTCCTCGGACTTTGAGTCGTCGTCGTCTGCGTCGTCGACGGCGATGCTAATAACGCCAAACGGGCGTAATGCATGAATATGTACGCGATTGTCATTCTGCGAACTGCTCCGCGGTCTCATTAGCTCATTTCAGTATTGCGGCGCCGCTTTCCGCCAACATAGCCAAGAGAGAGAAAGAGAGACAGAAGGAAAAAGAAAAAGAACGAAAGTGAGAAAGAGTAAGAGAAAATATATGGAAACTATTTCCATCGTTTGGAAACACTCTGCCTATACGAGATGGTTGTGTAACTCGTAACTAGTTGCGACAGGCAAAATTTTCGCACTGTAATTCCAAATTATCTATAAAACATAAACACAAATAACTACTACTAACTACTACTACTGCATAAACACAAACATAGAGCCACGAGATAAAAAAAAACAGCGTCAAATCCCTCGAAAATCCACAATAATATTACGACGTCAGAACGTTTGGACCTCCGCGCGTTTCAAACGCGCGCCCCGTTATCTTCCATTTCCCTCCCGAAAAACCCGAGACTCGCCGAGCGTCGTCGTCGCATTTCCGGCTACGCGCTGGCCACCTCGTGTCGCGCGTGATGCAACTGGAAAGCGCGCGCATCGAGCAGCAGCGGCAGCAGCAGCAGCTGAGAGAACGAGGGAACGAGTGGAACGGACGGATCGCCGCTGCTGCTGCTGCCGCTGCGCTGGGTGCCGCGAGAGAGGCCGCGCGCGCATGCGCGCGTCGCGCGCCGTCGTTTCGCCGTTCAGTAATGGTGGACAGTGTCGGGACGACGATGCCGCGAGTGCCGATTCTCGTGATTCTCGGTGCAACGGGCACCGGAAAATCCCGTCTGGGCATCGAGCTCGCGCAGCGATTCGCCGGCGAGGTCATATCCGCGGACAGCATGCAGGTCAGTGAATTTTTGTGAGCCAAAAATGGCCGAGAGAATGAAAACGTGGCTCCTGCGAGGAAGTGTTTTTCGTCGAGGCTCGTGTGGCGTGTGCGACTGTCGCTCGTTGTGTGGTGCGCGCGTCGGTGTATACCTATATACACACACGCATATACATGTATATACGTACACAACACAGGCAGAGACGACGGCGCGGCGCAGGCTGCGCCTCGTGGTCGCTCGCTGCTGCGTTGAAAGGTTAAAGCCGGTGTAAAGCCGAGCGCGAGGGTTTCGGCTGTGTTTCCACGACGATTCTCGCTTGTCCCAACGTTCGTCCATTGTTCGCAGTGGCTCTCGGGTGTCGCGTCGCTCGGTTGTCCCGCGTTTACGGAAAAAAAAACTTCGGGCGTCCTCGGGCGGCCGCGCGTCCGTCGTCGCGTCGCTTTGTCGTCTGCAAGTGGCAGCGGCGGTGGCAGAGCGCTGCCTGTGCCAAACACATCAGCAGCGCACGCGTATCGTAGCACCGCGGGACCGTTGTACGGTATTGAGGACGCGCCTGTCCCGCTCGTGTTCATCGCGTAACCCACGTGGTCGTTTCCCCTCCCCCTTTGATAGTGACTAACGTGCTGCGTGCTGCTGCTGCTGCTGCCCTCCTCCTCCTCCACCGCCTCTCCTCCTCCTCCTTCGACATCGTCCCCTCCACGTCCCCCGCTAATCGATTCCCCGGGCGTGTTACAGTATCAAGTGTCATTCGCGATCCGACTCGACGGGCTTTAAATTTTAAACACCCCGCGGGGGGGGGCTGCTGGTGAAGTGACTCGAGCGGCGGCGGACCGGGCGGCAGCACGTGGCAACATGTGAGGTCTGCCGCTGCCCGGGCCGACTGTATTGATACAGCGAGGCGGTGCGACAGCGCTGTGCCAATACAGACCGCGCGATTATGGATTCCGGTTGTTGCACGGCTCGGGCGAGATCTTCCTGAGGTCGCAGTTTATGTGTTTCGGGCTGTTCGGTGGGACTCGAAAAATTGGACACTTGGTTTTTTTTTTTGGACGTTGGGGCGTATCGATGTTTTGTAGATGAATTTCGTGCACAAGACTCGATACTGTTGCTAATTTTTTTTATTATTTGAGGTTAAAAGCTGAAATTTATAGTAACTGAGTAAAAAAAAATGTAGCTTGGGCTTAGATGATAAATGAAAGTTGCTTGACACTTTTTCGTCGGCCGTGCTCCTGGATTTCTGCAAATTGTATTATGGTGCAGCTCCAGAAGTAACGAACGATAATAATAATAGCGACAACGATAAAAATTATCATAAGAATATTCGCAATTATAATTATAATAACAATACTGATAACTATGATTATAATAACGGTAGATATAATAACAATAATCATAGTTATTCCTATAATGACAATAATAACGATTATAATTATAATAATAAGAACATTTTAATTTGCGTGCGTCACGTTGACAGGTTTACGAATTTATTCCCATGCGCCGTGGGCAAAAATGAGCAGAGACCCAAGTCCGCGCGAAGAAAGCGCTAAAAAAAGTTCCCCCTTCCTCCTCCCCCCACACCGCGAGTCGTATACATTACGAATCGGTGGATAGTCGCGGGATATTTTGGGGTAACGCGCGGCTCTTCCCGGTCGGACGTGCCACGCGAAGAGCCAAGAAGAGCGAGAACTGTAATGTATTACAATGTGTCTAGCCACGTTCTAATGTTCGCTTTCGCGCTGATATATATTATCGAGAGAGCCACGTGCGGGACTCCCACGCGCGTCTCGTGTGCCAAAAAAAGATGACGACGCGAAGAGAGAACCCGGAAAATCGGGAGCATCTCCCCCCGCCACTCACGTCATTTTGTGCCAACTACAGGGCGCTACTTGCTCCAGTTCTCGAGTCGGTCGTTCCCGCGGCTATGTCACTGCCAAAGTCGGCGACGACGACGACGACGGTGGCGGCGAACGACGAGATCTTTGAGCCTGTTGCGTCTTCGCCCGGTCAACCGGAATGCTTATAGTTTGTCACCTGAGCCGCGCACCGAAAAATTCACCGACGACGATTATACGGCTGAACCTCTCGGGCGCCTCTCGTCGACGACGGCGACGACGACGACGACCACCGAGATCTGTTTATAGCTCGACGCACGTACGGGTCAAAGGACACTTCCGGTGCCTATTACTTCACCGGCTCGACAAAACTTTTTTTTTTACATTTTCGTATAGGAGAATCGTGGATCTTTCCACCCTCAGAGCCCAGAGGATTCGGGTTTGCTTCGATTAAATAATTTCATTATTTATTTATTTATTTATTTGGATTTAAAAATGGTGTTTAATATATTTATTAACAATATTAACATTCATATCGTATATATTTTTATGGTACACGGGTTTCGCTTAGGTACATACACTGAGAATAATATTGCTAAATCCAACAAAATGTGCGGTTGCGGGCAGCGAAATAAATACTTTGCAAATTGGACAAAATATTTAATTGATCGAAGCAACTGGTGATGGAATTTAAGAAATCTCGATTAGCATTGCCGAATATTTTGTCCAATCTGCAAAATATTTATTTCGCCGCTCGCAACCCGTTTTGTTGGATTTAGCAATTTTTTTTTCTCAGTGTAGATATATGACAAATGTTTTCGCGAGAAAATAATTCGAAGGCAGACAGTCGTCTGCCTTCGAATTATTTTTTTTCTCGCATTTTCTTATTTTCTTTTTCTCGCCGAGTGTCCGGAAAATCCGCGCGCCGATTCTCCGTCCGCTAACGAAACTTTGTGCTTTGTTTTGTTGATAATCGCTCGGGAATAAACCGCGGGTTCTCTCGCGCGCGCATTGTCGGCCGTTCACGTGTCCGGCGCTCGGACGTGACGGCCCTTGAATTCGAAATAGTCCGGCGAATTTTCGGGGCCAAACGCCGCTCTTCGTACGCGTGCTCCGCGTGACAATATTCGTGCGCGGAATTGCCCCCCCCCCCCTCCCCCTC
This sequence comes from Itoplectis maculator, assembly GCA_964034905.1. NCBI lineage: Eukaryota > Metazoa > Arthropoda > Insecta > Hymenoptera > Ichneumonidae > Itoplectis > Itoplectis maculator. Next base: position 2,156,620 of record OZ035863.1, read on the forward strand.
CCCCACCGGTGTGTGGTACTTGCTCGCCTCGTGAGAATGGGATACACGAGCGGCGCGTACGACGCTAATGGGATTCCACCGCTGCGCGTTCTAATTCCGAGAGGCCCCCACGAATCGTGCCCGACGAGCTGGATCGTTTGATTTTTCGACGTCTAATCTTAGAATTGGAAAATACTTAGCCACGCGTGAATTACGCTCCACGTGCGCCACGCGGAGCGGCTATTTTTCGCGGTCGACAGCTCTGCCGTAATCACGCTCGATATTCGGGGGATAAAAAATAAACAATATCATTTCCTGGAAAAATCGAAATAAAAAACATTGTCTTTTCATTAAAAAATGTATTCATGTATTAATTTTTTATATTTTTTTCTTTATTTTTATAGATTTTAATTGCGAAATAATTTATTATCCGGGAGATAAAACATACACAATATAATTTCCTCGAAAAATAAAAATAAAAATAAAAATAAAATCAGAAAAACCGTTTTTTCGGAACTTAAGTATTTATTCATTGAAATATTTTTTTTCTTTTCCTTTTTTTCCAGAGTTTCATTGTGAAATAATTTATTACTGTAATTTCGTCCTCTTGAACTCCGCACTCGAGAGTTTTATGTTGACGACCGCGGATTAATTCGTATAATTCAGGTTGGGTTACGCCCTTCCGAAAAAAAGGCCCGCGCGGTACGTAATTCGTGGTGATACATCGGCGGGGTTTGGCAGTCGACGAGCGTGGAAAGCATCGTTCCGCTCGCTGCGCAATATTCGTCGGCCCTCGTTGCGTTGACGCGGGCGGCGAGGGGCGAGAGGGGGAGGGGAGGGGTTCGTTCTCCGCCTCCGACACGGTCAACGTATTGCGTAGAATTCGGGAAGGTCGTCCTCTTGGCTCGCACGTGGTGCAACTTCGCTCTACCTGCGACTCGCTAGATATTCGCCCGGCCGAGCGCGGTGGTCGTCGCCGTCGTCGTCGTCGCGGTTGGCGCTATCGCCGCGTGTGATCTGTCGCCGCGGGTCTCGTGCGCGTCCCTCGTGACGTAGCAGCAGCGCGCGGGCCTTTAAAAGTTTTATTCCCGTACGGCCTCGTAAAACGCGCGCGAGATAAGCCGAGAGAAAAGTGCGGGGCAATATTCGCACGATTGGGATAGGGACCATCGATGAACCGAACATTAGACCTTTTTTCAACATTTTTTATTTTTATTTTTGCGTTTTTCTCATCGAATTTTTTTATTTTTCGGGCAAATATCGGTGCTTTTTGGAATCAGCGGAAAATTTCTTATCGGATAGGGTTTTTAAACTTTAAGAAATCGAAATATTTTTTTTTCGCAAAAATCGCAAGGGGAATTGCATAAATTTGCGATTTTTGAGGGTGTACTTTAAAATTCTATGAAAAATTGAAAAATCGAGATATCGCGTTCCGCCTCGCGGCGTTCTCTTTCTTGAAGGGTTATCTTTCGAGCGCAAAAAGAAAATCCAGATTTCATTGAGCCAAAACAAATGTACATGAATTTTAGTGAAGTGCTAAAATTCGAAAAAAGTGAAAAATCAAGTTTTGCGTATTTCTCCCTGAATTTTCGATTTTTCGGCAAACACCCGTGATTTTCGTAATGACCGGGAAATTTTCCATCGGATAGGGTTTTAAAACCCCGTTAAATCGAAAAAAAAATTTTCGCCAAAAAAACGGCAAGAGGCAACTCGATTTTTCGGGCAAACAACGTTTTTTTTTTCACAAAAAACGAAAACGTCCTAACCTCCTACAAAAATATGAAAAAAATCGAATATCCGTGGAACCAAGACGCCGATTCAAATCCGAGAGAAATATTTTTCGTCTCCGCGCGTCCGTGAAGTCGTATAATTTGTGGGTGAAAATTCCGGTGCGCCGCGGCTTGAAACGCGGAATGGGTTGCTCAACCGCGCGAAGGGACTACGAAAAATGCCGCACCGCGCGATACCTTCGAGCTCGGTCGTTCGCTCGCGGCGCGGCGGCACAAACCGAGTAATCTTGACCTCGATGCCGGAGCTCGGGCACATCGCACAGGCAAAAGTCAACGCTCGTTCCATTGGCCTCTGAGCGAGTATCAAATATCCATTCCGCGGCGCTCGTTTTCGCGGCACCTGCGCAATAGAACCCTAATGGCTGATATTAATAAGGCGAAGCTTCGACCGAAGCGAACTACACGTCGCATTATTATTATTATTATTATTATTATCATCATTATCATCGCATTAATTATTATCATTATTGGCAGTGCCAACGACAGAAACGAGAGGAGACGATTGATGGAAATGTCGCTGGGATTACGAGTCGCACAGCTGGACGAATTCTTTCGGCGTCGACACGTCGTCTAATTTTTTTTTTATCCTCAAGGTCCCCGCGACGTGATATCTCGATCAAAGCCCCCTAATTTATAGGCGCGATTCGGCGTCGTCGCAGTTGCCGACGACGGACGAGTCGCGCGTGGGAGAGGGATACGAAAAAAAAAAACAAAAAAAAAATTGTTCACCGTGTCCGCGTCGTTAACGTGAGAAAGCGTCGCGCTCTCGCGTCTTCGTCGCGGTAGCGACTCGCTCTCCGCGCGCGCGTCACCTTCCGGAATGTAAATTCCTCGCCATATGCCTCGCCGCTGCTGCTGCTGCTGCTGCTGCCTCGTTGCTCTTGTGACTCAGCTTCGCGCAGGCGATCGAAGTGTCGTTGATCCCCGCGTTCTGCGTCGTACTACGATCGCCGCGAATTGTAGCGAAAAAAAAATTCTACAAACAAGTTTTATTAATTCTATCCGTCTGTCAGTGATCTCGAAAAAAAAAAAAAAAAAAATCGGTCAGTCACGATTGATCTACGACGCGAACCGGCGTTTCGAGAAATTATCCCGTCCCTTTCAGATGGAACGTTTTTTTTTCTTTTTCGAGAAAAGAAAATCTACAAAAAAATTAAAGCTCACTGTATTCGCTACTTTGAGCTTCAATTTTTTTAATGATTTTTTTGCATCCGTCTGTCAGTGATCTCGAAAACAAAATCGGTCAGACACGATTGACGCGAACCCGCGTCCCGAGAAATTATCCCCTCCCTTCCAGACGAAGTTTTTTTTTTTTTTAGGAAAAAAAAGAAAAAATCATAAAAAAAATTGAAGCTTAAAGTGGCGAATAACCGAACGCAAAAAAAGGCGTCGGGGTCAAGTTGAGAGCGTAGACGAGACGCGAGGGGGATTCTGCGCAGACGGGGCGCGTCTCTCGCGTCGTCGTCGTCGTCGTCGTGTCTGACTCGTATCGGCCGCGACCGCAGAGTTCGTCCCCGCGGGCGTCGCAGACAGACAAGGGGAAGTCGCTGCAGCAGATCCTCGAAGCACGTCGAAGGGGGCGTGCGCCCATGTATATATATGTATACACAGTATATCCGCCGCATGTACCCATATACCTATATACCTACAGCCATATATCTACCAGTATAGGTATATCGTACACGTATACCCGTTACTGCACGCTGCGGAATTTCTCGAGCAGCTCGTTCGCCGAGGCTGCTGCGGGCGTTCCAGTGCAGCAACAGCAGCAGCGGCAGCAGACTGCCGCATCGACTGAGCGCTGCTGCAGTCGCAAGACAAATCGAACCTAAACCGGTCAGCGAACCCGGTTTGCCAGGACCGCGCCCGGCCCGGCGCGCAAACGCCTCGCCACACGCGCCGGTGTAGTCTTACAGTCTGATCCCGGGTATTAAGTTCACGCGCAGCCGAAGGTGAACCCGTACGATGCATCAGAGAGAATCCACCTGTGCTGCTGACGCTGACGCTGACGCTTCTGTTGCACGTGCAGAAGAGTCTTTGCTCTATAGGTACTTGCAGTTACTCGCCCTCGGTACGCCTGCATATTTTTTTTTTTTTTTTTTTTTTCATGCACGAAAGGTGTTGGCGTACGAGTAATACGAGCTGCAGTGATGGAAGCAACGTCGGGAGGGAAGCACTGCTTATTCTTCCAGGTCGTCGTCACAGTGCCCCCCAAATGGCCTGGATCAATATTTTTTTTCTTCCACTAAAAAAAAATGTACCGGCAATGCAAATTATGTTTTATCCATATTAAAAATTATGTACATGGGAAATTATTGTTTTTATTGTCTTCGCGAATATATATATATATATATATTTTTTTTTACATTTAATCGAGACACTTTTGGTTCGAAATTTCGGTAAAATTATTGTCTGTTCTCTTCGCGAAAATATTTATTTATTTTTACATAACATCGGGGCATTGTTTTTGATTTTTTTATTTCGGTAAAATTAATTTTGTTTCGTCGCAAAAAATGCATATATGTTTTGCACGAAAGGTGTTGGCGTACGAGTAATACGAGCTGCAGTGATGGAAGCGACGTCGGGAGGGAAGCACTGCTTATTCTTCCAGGTCGTCGTCACAGTGCCCCCCAAATGGCCTGGATCAATTTTTTTTCTTCCACTAAAAAAAATGTACCGGCAATGAAAATGATGTTTTATCCATATTAAAAATTATATACATGAAAAATTCGTTGATAAATCGAAATAAAATTAAATAAAAAATACATTAAATAAAAATTAATGTGATTCAATAATTTGTGATTGTGTCGTGAATTTGTGAGAAAATATTTTTTTTGTCTGTATACGAAACCGCGCGAGCATTGTCGATCGACCTGCGAACAGCATTTCGAAATCACTCTCGTTCGTTCGTTCGTTCGTTCAGTTCGTTCGCGTCTACTCGCCTTTTGCGGCCGAGCCAACGAGTCTCACGTCTATCGTCATTCAATTACCGGTGCAACCGAGTCGCTCTCTCGGCGAGCCGCAGATTGCGCGCGATGAGCTATTACCGAAGAATTCGTGTAAACGCGAGTAGCGCACCGTTTCCCTCGGGCCGAACGCGCGATCACTCGCTCGTCTAGGCTCCATCATCTCCTTGAGCGCATCACGTTTGTTGTACTGTTCAACGCGTTACAACGATGTCACCTTCTTTGCACCGGTGTACATTTTCAACAACAAAAACCCCATTTTTAATAAGACAATTAAAAATGTTTTCTTATAAATTCGCGACACAATAACATTATTTAAACACAGTTATTTTTATTTATTTTATTTTTATTTACTTTTAATTCGATTTATCAATGAATTCCTCTTTTACATTAATTTTTAACAATCATTTTAGAAATTCCAGTTTTTATGCAAATTCTCCATGCAAAATAAAAAATCATTAATATCTCGCGTTACTATTAATATCCTGCTGCAAAGATTTTAAAAAGCGTGACAGAAAATTAAGTATATTTCCCTCGCGTATAACGCCAATCATCGTAAAATTGATAAATCAAACTCGCGGCGACGCATTTTCCCGTCGAAATATTAGACGTGTTTCGCGCGCGGCGATCGTGACATCGGTGGGGGAGGGGGGGAGGAAACGAGCGTACGAGAAAGTAACCCCATTAAAAGGAATATCGCGTTCGCGAGACGCCGCAGCGAGAGAAAAAGAGAGAGAGGGAAGCTGGACTCGTGTTCGTAGCGAAGATCTCGCCGCGGGTTCTCGCTTCTCCTTCGCTCGCCTCGAGTCCCGTGGACGCGAGCGAAGGAGAAGCAAAGACGGACGGAATCGCCGCCCGCGATCCACTTAACATCCACACGGTTAATTAGTCGGTGGAATCTTGCGCGCCGAGCTAATGGTCGCTGTCGTTGCTCGCGGTGCAAACTCGAAGTGCGCGGGGCCGCGCGGTTCGAGAGAGCAGAGCAACAGCCTTGCCGCGGCTCCGTGGATGCGTGTAATCAATCGGCGATAAGTACATATCTCGGTAAACCCATAGCCGGCTGCACCGCTTGTCCCGCGGCGACGGCGACGAAGGCGGCGGCTGCAATCAACGTGTTCCGATCTCTCGCGCAGGACGCTCCGGCTCTCCCCGCGCATGCGCGTCGCACAGTGTCATTTGGTGGCGCTGATCTCGCGCTGATGGCAACGCCGTTCCATTTAGCCAGTGGAAACTCGGTGATACTGACGACGATTTAATTCAACTCTAGGGTAGACGTACCGTTCTTGGTCATCTTAGGGCCATTTGTCGCCATCACATTCAAAGGAATAAATTAAAACATTTAATCGAGTAAAAAAATCGTCGGGTAGGACATTCAGTGAATTGAAATGCACTTGTTTAAAAAAATCAACGTGCAATTGCGGGGAAAAAATAAATTGAGGAATAAAATAATAAAAATGGCCACAATAGGTACAGTGGCCACTAAAGGTACCTCTACCCTATTCAAAGAATTCAATCTAATCCATTCAGTTCCATCGAGACACTTTTTTATAGAAATTTTTGTAAAATTATTGTTTTTATTGTCTTCGCGAATATATATATTTTTTACATTCAATCGAGACACTTTTGGTTCGAAATCTCGGTAACATTATTGTCTGTTCTCTTCGCGAAAATATTTATTTATTTTGACATAAAATCGTGACATTGTTTTCGAATTTTTTATTTCGGTAAAATTATTTTTGTTTCGTCGCAAAAAATGCATAATGTTTTTTTTTTTGCATCGCAGTTGCGCGTCATCTTGAAAAATTTCCAAGCATTTTTAACCGCGCAATTCTCGCGGAGCGATGGGTGGAGGGGGGAGGGGACAAGGCGGTAGACGACGCAGAATCGCGAAGAGAAATTTCCCCGGCGAGCGACGCGCGCGGAGACGAACGACCGACGGAAGTGGTGAGCCGTCGTCCGGATGTTGCGGCTCACGAATCGTAATCCGAGGTCTCCGATACGCGCGACGCGGCGGCGGCCGTGTGCGTACGATCGGTCAGCTGTACGCGAGCCGCTTGTACATTATGCGAGCTTTGTACTTGCGGCGAGTTCACCGGCGTCGAACTCGCGCGCACGTGGCGCGCGCGAACGATCGACGTCGCAAGACGTTTCGTAATGCGCGTCATAATCGTTCGAGCAGCGCCGGAGACTCGCGCTCGTATCGAACGAGGAAAGCTTCGCAGTCGATGACGTATCCAAATTTGTGGACCCAACGAAAAGTAATTTTCCGCGCGGTTATCTTTTTTCCCGACCTATTTACGACTTTCCTGGATCCGTTCGTAATCTCGTTTTCTATATCTATCGAAAAAAAAACGCGAGGGCGATCGCGCGGAGGTGACGCAATGTTACTCGGCAACCGAAACTGTAATCCGAGGTTCCGACGTTATACGAGCGATGATACGATGAGATAAGAGTCAAGATCAATGCCCTCCGTTCGCCTGTTCTATTATCCGCCGGATAATCCACTGACGGAATATTTTCGAATATGATAATTAGGCGTTGTCCCCCTTTCCTCTTTTTTTATTTGCATAATAAAAAAAAACTTGGAAAATTCTGCTCCGGTTTTCACAAAATGTATGTTCGCCCGCGTCTGCCCTTTATGGTCCGCTTAGCGTTTCCTTCGAAACGAGGCGACGATAGAGAGAGATAGTAGGGGAAAAAAATAATGTTGACATCGCCGTTTACTTCCGGCCCCTTCGCGCTCCATCTAATTCCATCGAAATTCAAGCGCCTCCGTCGCGCCGAATGCGTCTGGAATTAGAAACGCCGCTGTGCGAGGCTTAGAAAGCCTCGGGGAGCGCGGATAGACGGCTAAATTTAATTTGCCACTGCCCGTTTAGGCGCTGCCAAAAAAACCGTATCTATCGCCCTGCGACACGCTTCCTACCCGCCCCCCGCGCGTCACTTCCGGCGTCGGCGGCGCCTTTGCCACCCGGAAGAATCGCCGGGGCCCGATTTACCAATTTTTTTCCTTCATCGCGCCGTCCCCAATAGAAAATTTACGGCGGTACAAAGGTACCCCTTGGAAAAAATTGCCATTTTTTAGGGTCAAATTTCGTATTCTGCGGAAAATTGAAAAATTACGATATCGCGTTCCTCTATTCCAATTTTTAATAGTATTAATTCGCAACCATTTTTAACGGTGTTCTTATTGACTATTGTTCCAGGTGTACAAAGGACTGGACATCATAACCGCGAAAGTGACCGCCGACGAGAGATTAATGGCTCCGCATCACATGCTCGACGAGGTCGATCCTCTCGTCAACTACTGTGTCGTAGATTTCCGGAACAAAGCTCTGAAGATCGTATCCTTTTTCCCCCCCACGCTTGACTAACCCACCGCTTGACATTTTTTTTTTCGCCGCTGACACGCCAGGCACGGTTGACCAAGACAACGAGCATATACGATTATTATTGAGCACTCGATGTCCCGGTCTCGCCGTAGATCTTTGCTTTCGCTTTTTATTCCCATCGAAACCCCAAGATGATTTTTTTTTTACAATCTCACGCCGAAGGAATAAATCCAGCGACAGAGCAGCGACGAAATAAGGTCAACGCGCGTTGAAAATAAGGTCAACGATTTTTCGAACGTGTGGGAATAATTTCGGAAAATACGTCGGCAAATTTGATAGAAAATAATTTAATAAAAAATATTGTAAATATCGCAAATTTCGTACCAATATTGAGCTGCGCGAAAAGTATGAAAACCCGAGGAGCATCTCTTGCGAGCGTCGAGGCCCGCACTGCCGTCAAATCAGCGCGAGCCATTGCCTCTTCTCTCCTCTTGTCGTGTTCCTCAATCGATTCAGATGAACGATTTAGTGGCGAGGCGGAAGATGCCAATCATCGTGGGAGGCACCAACTACTACATCGAGTCGCTGCTGTGGCAGATACTCGTCGAGGATCCCAAAGAGTCTGGGAACGCGCCGACGGCAGCGTCAAAGATTCGGGCCGACGTCGAGTGCGAGTCTACGACGACGACAACAGAGGCGACGGAGTCGGACGACGAGATAGCGGCGAAACGGCCAAGATCGTCGCCGAGGAATCTCGTTAACGAGGCGGAATACGACGAGGAGGAAACCGCGCCGATAACGTTGTTGAATAAGACGAGATACGACGACGGGGAAATCACGAGCGAGGAGCTCCACCGGATGCTGCGCGACGTGGATCCGGAAATGGCGAGGCGGCTCCATCCCAACAACAGGCGTAAGGTCATCAGGTCAGCGATTGTTCCCTTTTTTCTTCGCTCTCGCAGCTTTGGGTCCATGTCTCCTCTTCTCTTTCTCTCCCTTTTCTTTCTTCTTCCCTTCCCTCTTTGTCTAACGAACACGCAGCTTCGGTCTACTGTATCGCTTCTTACGCTTTTATTTTCTATTGTTCAACAGGTAACCAGGTGCAACTTTTCGAGGTGTCCCCCTCGCCCCGGACGACAGCGACGACGACGACGGCGACGGCGACAACGACGAACCTTTCACGCGTAGAAGAGGAGCGCACCTTTTCTGCCTCGGCTCGTTCGCTCGCTTTTCTCTCCTCCTTTTCCCTTCGGTCTTTCTCGCCTTTGTCCCCGTTCGACGCGACAGTGGGACCCAGTCGCGGATGCCACACTACACCCCGGCTCGTCCTCGGCGTCGTCTGCGGCGGCGGCGGCGTCGTCGCGCTCATTGTTAAACTATTAGACGCTATGAAACGCACACACGGCGAGCCCTGGGCCCATGTTTCGCGTCTCCGTCGACAGGGCAGAGGGAAAAGGAGAGAAGAGCAGAAGGAGGAGGAAGAGAAGGGAGTCGCCTCGTCGTCGTGGGACAGACTAGAAATTATTGACCCACTTATTTGCGCGGAGTCCCTCGGATAATAGGCCGGATGCTAGCCTTGATACAGTAGATGAAACACCCGGCCGCCATTGTTCTCGCGGCGCGCTCTTCTGAATAATTTATCAATTATTCGCGGCGATTGCGCGTCGTCGCTGCCGCCGTTGCCGCTCGTAATCGCCAGGTGAATTTCGTATAGCTACCCCGGAGTTCGACGTTTGCGCTCACCGCTGAATTCGTCAGGTTTACGCGAATCGGACGCGACGCTCGCCTGCCGTGAAATTGAATTATCGGATCGCCGGGGATATTTAAAAGTACTTTTGTTGCCTTATTTCATTTATTATGTATTTATTTTTATCGAGATGATGGAGCACACGTTGCTTTATTTACGGCGCTCGTGGGCCAATCGATGCGGCGCCGTTGGTACGATTGCTCCAGGCAATCGATGCTGCTTCTCGTACTTTTAACAAACGGTTATGACCCGAAATTGCCGTGCGGTAATTGCACGCGCGCGCGATTCGCGGGGCGCGCCTCGAACGAGAGATCCGCAGTGAGAGATAAAGAGTCTCGTGATGCAATCGTCGTTGCGGTCGGCGGGAACGGGAAGAAGAAGAGGAAGAGACAGAGAGACGGGAGAAAAGAAGGGAAAGGAGCGAAGGGAGGGAAACGGAATAAGTGCGAAGTGGAGGTGTCGAAGTCGGCGAAGGAAAAAATTCGACGGGCAATGCGCGTGAAACAATCGCGTGCAAATTCTCTCGTCGAACCTCAGACGCCGTCGTCGCCAAATTAATTGTCATCTTAATTTTTTTTTCTACCGTTAAAGCTGTCGTATAAATACCGGAGATCACGCGAGCGCGGTTAATCATTTTCCGCAGTTGCGCGGATCGTTTAGGATTAATGAACGGTCATGCGAGAGGGGCTCATTGTGCCCGCGGAGGCGACACCGGTCGGTTAATTAAGAGCGATCTCGAGGAGCAATTACGCGATACGCGAGCGACGAACAAATTGTCGGACGTACCCCGGGCAGTCATAATCTTCGTTTCGACGTCTCGGTGACTCGAGGCATAAGTTTACTTTTCGTTTTGTTTTTTTTTCCTTCCCCTTCGCAAACGCGGCTGCACGAGACAGCAGGTGGCGTCCCTCGGGAATCCCTGTCGAGAGCTCTTACGATAATTACAATCATTAGCGCGCGCACGATTGTCCGTAATCTCGAGATGAAATCGCCGATTACAATCGTCGCGCGAATTTTTCGCACTCGTCGTCGTAATCGTCGTCTTCGTTGTTGTTACTGTTGTCTCTCCTTGTAGAGGCGCTAGAAACTAAACGCAGTTTAATTGCGTCGTAAAATATTTTTCCTTATTATCACAAATCATTTTTTCGTCGTTTCGAAAATTTAAGTCCGTCGAGCCAGCGTTTCGCCAGCGTTTCTCAGAATTCGTGTTCCTCGGTACAGAGTCCGGCGTCGACCTAGGTTTTAAGGGCCTCAGCCTCGGCCCAGGGTTCGGCGCGGTCGGCTTCGTCTCTCTGTGCTCAGCCGCGCCAGGTTGTATACCTGGAAATTTTTCGGCATTACGAAACCGTCGAAAAATTCACGCAGGTGAAAACTCGTCACTCGGTGTTATAATTTATTCATGCGAGACCTTCGAACGGGCGCGGTTTGTGCGTTTTGGCCGAAGGAATTTACATCATCTTGCACGGGAAGATGTAAACACGACGAGTGAATCCGTTTGAGCGCGAGAATTTACGAGCCGCGGGGAACGTCGTCCCGTTTGACAATGCGCGCAATTTCGAGGGAGGCAAGAAATTCTCAATGTGCACTTTCACAATGAGTGCAGCGCGGTGGCTGCTGCTGCTGCTGCTGTTGCTGCTGCTGCTGGTGCGGAGGGCGCCCTCGAAATTCGCCAGCTGCTTGTCTCCGTAGTCGGCTACCTGTGCAGTCTTTTGCCGCGTCAGGTAGACAGGAGAACGAACGTTTTCGCGGCGAGCCGAATGTATAATCAGCCTCAGTGTCGGGATTGTCTCGCCCTGAGGCGAGGTCAGACGGGGGTCAATCGTCTGGACGATTTTGGTGATGCATCCTGACCACTCGATATTACTACTTCTCATTTCAATCAATTTTTGTTATAATTTTATTTCACCATTTTGGCACGCGACACCAATGTGGCCGCAGCTGTGTTTTTTTATGGATTTTATCACTATTTAACGCACGAAAATTCGGCGAATTTAGCGGTGCATCTGGACCACTCGATATTAGGACTTCTCACTTTAATTAATTTTTTTAATAATTTTATTTCACCGGTTTTGCGCGCGACACTAATTTGGCCGCAGCTGTGTTTTTTTTTACGGATTTTGTCACTGTTTGGTGCACAAAAATCCGGCGAATTTGGCGGTGCATCTTGACCACTCGATATTAGGACTTCTCACTTTAATTAATTTTTTTATAATTTTATTTCACCGGTTTGGCGCGCGACACTAATGTGGCCGCAGCTGTGTGTTTTTTTTTTGCGGCTGATTTTGTCACTGATTGGCGCACGAAAATCCGGCGACCCATTCTTCCCCGTCAGTCTTCCGCCCTGCGCATCTGCAATTAAGCGAGTCCCGCATCGTCCCAATTAGGTCCTCGTGTCCCTCGCGTCTTGCGCTTCAGCCGTGTGCGTTTTTTCGTCCGTGCGTAAACCAATACGCAACGGGGTCTTCAACGTGGCGGCGTCTGGTTATGGCATTCGGGGTAGGGGAGGGGGAGGGAAGAAAAGAAGTTGCGGGTTGCACGCTGTACTCGTCCCCGCGCATCTCGGACCGCGAGTCGCCGGGAGGCTGCGCGCTTCACCATTCGCGATTCCCGGACTCGGCCTTTTAAGGAAAGAAATTGGATCCGCCGCGAGTACAATGCTCGATCGTAGGCGGATATGTGGGGTGACTCGCCCGATGAGGGACCAGTTAAGCGGACGATTGAACCCAACGGAGAATCATTTTTTTCTTCCCTTACTTTAATTGGAATTGTTCTTTGATTAGCAACGTTTCGATTGTTGGACAAGTCGCTCTTGTTATCCGTAGCTCGGCTTCCATGAAATCCTCTTTTAAAAAGTTCGCGAGCAACCATAGTTGTCGATTTATTCAGCATCTGATTGGTCGTTGGGAAACCGGCAGCAGTCTGATGTGCAATATCGCAAAATTTTGCAGTTTGTCAGAAAAAAATTTTTGGAATCAGTGGGAAATTTGCCATCGGATAGGGTTTTTAAACTTGGCGAAATCGAAAAAATGTTTTTTTCGCAAAAAACGCAAGGGTAGCCCTTCTAAAAGAAATGTACCCCTTCTAAAAATTTGCGATTTTTGAGGATCAACTTAAAAAATCTGCAAAAAATCGAGATATCGCGTTCCGCCTGGCGGCATTCTCTTCGTTGAAGAGTCTGCTTTCGAATGTAAAAAGGAAATCCCGATTATATTGATCCAAAGAAAAATTACACCGATTTTAGTAAAGTGCCAAAATTGGTGAAAAGTGAAAAATCGTTGTTCGCATTTTTCTCATACATTTATTATTTTTCGGGCAAAAACCGGTCATATTTGGAATCAGCGAGAAATTTCCCATCGGATAGCCTTTTAAGACTTTGTAAAATCGAACTTTTTGTTTTGCCGAAAATCGCAAGGTCCCTACGCTGGCTAACCTCCGACCGCGCGCGTAAGCACGCGTCATTGTTCCTAGTACGTTAAAAAAGTAATTTCGATTTTTACAAAAACTTGTATATAGGTTAAAAGTCGATACGTTCTCGCCCAACACGGCAGGACCGGCCGTAAACCCACGACGTGCGACCGTAAAAATCGCAAACGGACCGGAGCCCCACCTGTCGACCGATCCAGCGACGAGAGCGGCGGAACCGAAATTGTAGAAAGTCCTCGCGTCAAAATTGTCGGTGTCTCCTCGTCCGATTATTTATCGCCGTCGCTCGAATTTTTCCGTGGATCATTTTCGCCGATATAATCGAAGTGGGGGCGACCCGTCGGTGCAGAATCGAGTCTCGCGAGAGTCGCATCGCGGTGGTTCCGAGTTTTTGGAGCGTCGGTATATTTTTTTTTTATTTGGGCTTTTGGTTCTTGCTCAACGACCGGTCGCGCTCTTCGTCTTTAGCGACGTCGCGGGCCGTTTTAATAAAGCAGCAGCAGCAGCAGCAACGGCGGACGGCGGGGTTTTTCGATTCGAGTCGGCTCGCCCGGGCGGCCGGCCGGCTCGTTCGCCCAATGCGGCGGGACACGCCCAACCGGAGAGTCGCTCTCGCGCGCGCGCGCCCGGCGAGTCCTTTCGCTCGGGCTTTCCTTTCCCGTCCGCGAAAGAGCAGCGCGGCGCGCGCGGGCCAATCGACTGACCGCCGCACGGGTTCGTCCAGCTTCCCCGAACTCGTTACCGCTTCATCGGGCGTCCGGCTAACGTCCTGAAGGCTGAAGAGCGCGACGCTTAATTGCCATTACGGATTCCCTTGTGATTTTTATTTTACACCCAGCGAGATATCGAAAAAAAAAAAAAGAAAAAAAATATAAAACCGACTTGAGCTTTCGGGCGCAGGAAGCGAAAAATTCCATTCCGACGGTTATACAAGTCCATAAAAGTGATGCCCTTCACCTTGCGTTCGGTGCAGAATGAGAGAGAAGGAGAGAGAGACGGATTAAAAAAAAGACAAGAGGAAGAAGATGCAGAAACTCGAGCGGAGAAGTGGAAGACACGTGGCGAGACGACTCGGCCAGCAGCGGCAGAGGGGAACGACCTCGTCACGACGGCCGCCGCTCGACGTCGATGAATCGCCCGGCGTTCTCGGTGCGCGAGATTCCCGGAGGCTCGTAAACACCCTCAAAAAATGTTGCCACAAAACGTCACAATTTTTTTTTATTTCTTTTTTTATATTTTGATGGTGCATATTGACCACTCGATATTCGGGCTTTGTACTTTAATGCATTTTTTTGGAAAGAAACTAGATTTCCTCCGGGAGGCTCGGAATACCCTCGAAAAATGTTGCCACAAAAAGTCACCATTTTTTCTATTTTATTTTTTCTATTTTGGTGGTCCATCTTGACCAATCGATATTAGGGCTTTGTACTTTAATCAATTTTTTGGAAAGAAATTGGATCCCGAGGCTCATAAACACCCTCGAAAAATGTTGTCACAAAGTGTCGCAATTTTTTTTGTGCGTTAAACGACACAATTTGTCGCCCCGAGAAAATCGTCGTTGCGACGGACGACGTAGGAAATGTAATTTCTGCTACAAGAGTTGCTACTCGCATTATGACATTTTTTTTTAGCCGCACAAAAGGGTCTCACTTAACGTTTGATCCCAACAGATGAAGGCGGAGAGGAAGGAGGAAGCAGCGAGAAAGAGAGAGAGAGAGACGAGAGATTAGAGGAGACGTCAGTCGCGGAGGAGGAGGTGGAACGACCTGCAGTCCCGGAGAAATTGGCTGCTCTCGGACGGACGGACGGACTGACAGACGGACGCTGTGCATCCTCGTCCTCGCCGGTGAAATTTCTTGTCGTGAGCGCGCGCTTTCGGTGTGGCAGTTTTCTCTCTCTCTCGCGGGGCAAGAAGTTGGCAGACGGAGAGCAAGAGGAAACGACGACGAAGACGACGAAGAAGAAGACGACGTCGACGTCGGCGGGAGGAAATATTCTGGACGCGACGCGAGCTGAGACACGGGGCCTCGCAATCACCGTTTGAATCTCTGCCAACGATGTTCACTTCTATATCTTCCACTCCGAGCGAAGGAGAGAGAGGGAGAGAGAAAGTGGAGAGTGAAGGAGGGAAGGAGAGAAAGAGTGAGAGTCGCGCCTCTTTCTGTGGAAATACTGCGGGCGTCGGGTCTTTCCTGGTGCGCCTCGTCCTCCGTCGCCGTCCCTGTCCCTCTGCACCCTCCGAGCGAAGCGCCGGCGCGTATATTCCACGCAGCAGCAACGGCGGCGAAATCCTTCGACGCTCTCTCGCCGAAGCGACGCTTCACCCACGCCGCACCGGAGACGCGGGTCGAACCGAGCCAAAAACAGCAACAGCGGCAGACACGGCGATAGAGGCTTCGACGATTTTCCCTTCCCACACTCGACGTGTCGTCGTCCAGTGGAGTCATCGGTGCGGTCATCTAATGTCCCGTTGAGAGAGCGAGAGGGAGAATTCGCCTATCGACTATTGGCAAATGCGATGGGAGAGCGAGAGGACATTTGAATAAAAGAAATTTCGTAGTTTATTTATTTCTATTATTTTTTTTTAATTTATTCGGACCGATGGTTATGCGCAAAAAATATTTGCAAAATTTATTTTTATATTTACATAAATTCTAAATATTCTAAAATATTCAGGATATATAGAATTTATTTAAATTCAATTTAGAATTCTAAAATCAAATTTTAATTCGAAATTTAAAAATAATTTTTATATGTAGATACATTTTTTTCTTATCCTCTTCTCTCGCTCTCCTTGTCCAATCACCGACGATTGTCTTTAACCGAATCGCTTCCTTGAAAAAAAAAAAGAGGAACGAATTGAAGATTCCCCGGCGAAGGAATCGCTGCCGGTCGCCCTCCGCGATTCCGCCGCGCCACGAGGTGAAGCATCGCCGACGTAATCACCGATTTAGCTTGACGGATATGCGGCTCGCTATCCGGTCTAGACGACATTAAGCCACATGAAGCATAAATGACCCGGCGCCGCGTATTCCCCCCGCCCCCTACTTTCCCCCGTTATTATATCACTGCGTTCGTTTCCGCCGCGAATTCGAAGACGATAATCCCTCGGCGATACGTTGCGCCAGAGACACGCGACTCCATTCTGTCCGTTCCACCGTAAACGCGAAATACATTTCGACACGCGAGAAAAACGTGGAAAAAAAACACACGCGGCGGCGAAGCGACTCGATGTATTATGCATTCCTCCGGCGCTGGGCCAATTTTCGGGGCGGCGAAATGGCCCCCCTCCCTCCTGCAGTTTTCGTACAGACGGACCGAATGGGGCGCGCGAAATACCTGACGGGTTCGACGAGAGCTAAAATTTATCCCCACGATCCGCGAAAACGGAAATAAAATCTGCGGTTGCGAGTCACAATTAACGAAGTAAAATCATTTTCATAAAATGAGTTATCTGTTAATTTATAAAATTGATTCCGGGGTGCAACAGCGAAAACGGAAATAAAATCGCGTCTCGTGGCTTTCCGAGGGCAAAAAAAATAAATGCAATTTATTTTTTTCTGGAGTAAATTTTGGTGCAATTTCTCCGGTGCAACCGGTGCTAAGAAATCGGCAGTAGCCCCGATGTACCGAGCCGATTATTAACCCTGCGAACCGCAGGTCTCGATGAGGCACGCGCATAATTCTTCGATTCGAAGATGCACCTGCGTCCGTTATAACCAAATTATTCCCGGGGCTTTCGTCGATTGTTACGACTCGTCGAAAACATTTCGGTTCCCTCTAATGACACTACCGGTCTTACTGCGTAATTTTTTTTACGATCTGCCATAATTCGTCGTGTTACTCGGTATTATTTTTACGAGCCGATGATTATACAGATTTTTTTTTCTTTTTTTTTTTCAAGAAGTCAAAGGGAGGAATTCCAGCTGGCCCGATTCTTCGTCGCGCTCGGAATTCCGTCGTGGAGAGTCGCGCGCAGCCAGATGCGAGCGCGGCGCAGGCTGCGCGCGATCGAATTGTCTAGGGCCCTCGGGGGGATCCGATATCAAAGTCCCCCAGTGGAATTCCTGCGCTCGACATTTTTTTTTCCCTTTCCTCTTTCTTCTTTTTTCCCCGTCATATCGGTAGAGATAAATCTTGAATGAAGTCATTGAATTCACCGAGTCGACAGACGTCGAGTCTGTCTGGCCGAGGAGCGCGTTTTGTACATTTTTACCACGGCTGGTCGACGCACTTTTTTCCCACACGATTTTTCTTCAGTTCAATTACCAGCCGCGACGTATATCTTTCCCTCTACGTCCATGTGTCACCGAGCTCATAATCGTTTCTTTTATTTATTTTTTTATTTTGTGTATATATTTTTTTTGTTCACGACATGTATATCTCTGTGAAACGAGTCGCTTCCGCAACAAATATTATCTTAACCGTTCTCGCGGGCCGTTCCCACCGCGGACAACGCGAGCTCCTCGCGCTCGTTTTAATAGTACAATATTACAGTCCGAGGTGCATTGCACAGCTGGGCCACGCGGGGGCTCATTATTATCGACCGCGTGTAGAGCGCGCCTACTCGATAAACAGGGACTCGGGCGACTTATCCTCCCGGTAAGTGGATTCTGGTTCCACTTTGAATGGCCGACTCGCAACACGGAGCACCGACTAATTCCTCAATCTCCCGTCATTAGATTATCTAACTTAGCGGAGAGTCGATGAATAAGAAGAAAAAAAAATTTTCTCGTAGGAAAATTACCGGAAAATAAATAAATAAAAATCTGTGCACACAGCGATATTTCGGAGGGAATGAAAAAGGCGAGAAACATTGAGTAGGGTGGCCCACGCATAATTAGAGCAACGAGCACATGGCCCGCCTCGATCCCCCCCCCCCCCCCTCCCCCTCTCCCCCCACGGCGACTATTACACGAGGTTCCAGCGTATCTGCCGGATACGCGCGTCGATGTTAATACAAAGTCTTAATGCAAACCCGGGGCCAGGCGTTCGCGCCACGCGAGGGAGTTACGCAAGCGCGGAGGCCAGAGAGACCAGGGCGTGTGCTCTGCGCCTGGCGCGGAATAAATTCCGTAACTATAAAGATAGATGAAATAGATATGAAAAGCCTCGATTTTATTTTATTTTCTTTTTTTTTTTGATATCTTATTGAATTCAATATCGCACCGGTCGTTAGCAGTGCGCGAAATCTCGGTCAACTGCAGCTTCGCCGTTTCTCGATGTTAAATGGTGGCGAACATTTCGAAATATCGAAATTTCGTGATTTCTCGAATCGCAGTTCACATTTTTATTATAAATTGGTGTCTCGATTTTTTTAAGCAATCCAAAAGTTGTTTTGGGTTGGTTAAAAAAAGTTACAACAAATTTTAACCAAACCAAAGGTTGTTTGCTCTTGCCGTTTTTTTATTGCGAAAAAAAATTTTCTGTTTGCCCGAAAAATTGAAAATTCGAGGAGAAACACGTATAGATCGATTTTTTTTCGTGTGAAACAATTGCTAAATTTCGAGATTTTGTGATTTTTTTTTAACAGGTTATTGCATTTCTATTATAAATTGAGCAATGGTTGAAATCCGAAGGAGCGATAAATTTCCATTCAACCGACGACTGCACCTTTACAACAAAAGTTACAACAAATTTTAACCAAATCAAAGGTTGTTTGCTCTTGCCGTTTTTTCATTGCGAAAAAAAATGTTTGTTTTGCCCGAAAAATCGAAAATTCGAGGAGAAACGCACAAATCAATTTTTTTCTTCTGAAAAAATTGCTAAATTTTGCGATTTTCTGATTTTTTTAATCACAGGTTATTGAATTTCTATTATAAATTGAGCAATGGTTAAAATCCGAAGGAGCGATAAATTTCCATTCGACCGACGACTGCACCTTGTGTGCACTTGGCGCGGGGCGCGCTGCGCATGCTCGAGCCGGTATCTCTCATGCGCGAACCGCGCGGTCATGCGATAATTGCGTTCGCCCCGGCTCTGCGTGTTCCTCGCGCGCGCGTTCGAGATCGATCCCCCGCCCTGTGTACACGTGGAACGTGCGATATTCGCCTCTGTGTACGCGCTCGGGTTCTCTCTCTGTCTATTGTTCGCGTTATCCGACTTCCTTCCACACCTCTTTCCACGCTCGGGCGTTTCTTGCCAGACGCCGTGCAATCTGCGCCGCGCTGGGAAACGATCTTTGTATCCCGCGCGCGCAATCCCCGATCGTTTATTCGTCGCTTTCGGTTTATTCCGCTCAGGTTGCTCGCCGATTGCGGCGTCTCTACCGTGCGACCTTAAGGAGTGGCTGCACCGATCGCGCACTTTTTTTTACTTTTATTTAATTTTTTTATTTATTTTTATTCACATCCGATTTTTCATCTGAAAATCGCGGTGACTCTCCTCGAATACGCACTCAGTGCCCGAGCCACGGCTCAAGTTTTATACATCAGTGATAAGTTAACGATTTCGCGCATTTTTTAAATTTTTTAAAATATTTTTATTATTTTTTGAAATTATATCCGATTTTTCATCCGAAAATCGCGACGACTCTCTTCGAATGCGCACTCAGTGCTCGAATCGTGGCTCAAGTTTTATGCATCAGCGATAATTTGACGATCGCTCACGTTTTTTAATTTTTTAAATATTTTTATTTATTTTTTTTATCATGTCCGATTTTTCATCCGAAAATCGCGGCGACTCTCCTCGAATGCGCACTCAGTGCTCGAATCGTGGCTCAAGTTTTATGCATCAGCGATAAGTGACCGATCGCCATTTCTCTCCTTTGCTCCGAATCTCGCTCCTCATTGGCGCTCTCTCGCGTTCCCGAATCGATCGCTCGTCTGCGCGGCGGTGGCGGCTCACCAGCGACGAGAAAACCGCGCGTATTTGGCGCGTGTAAAAATGCGGAGTCCCGACGACACGCACCTGCGTCATGCGCCGAGCGCGCACCTGCGCCAATACCGATACAGACAATATCGCCGCGGTACACGCACTCGTTATCTCGCGCGCAGCTCGTCGAGGTGCGCGCGCGACGTGAGGCCATCGCCGAGAGCCTTTTCGAACCTTCCGCAGCCAGTCTTCTATTTTCCTTCTTTCAATTATTTTTTTCCGCTCCTTGTTCGTTGAGTTACATTTTTATTAGCCAGTCGTAAACCTACATACGCGAGAAAATAACACGGCGATCGCTATCCGCGAGTAGAATGAGCGGTAAAATGTAACATTTATATATGTATATACATCCTCGTGCTTGGTTGGCACAGGAGCGCTCGTAATTGGCCCTTATAGCGGCATTCAGATTTCGATATTCGGCTTTCGATGTGTCATGTACTTTTTAAGAGAGGATGTCACTCGCGTTTTTCCGACTCGTATTGTTCGCCATCGATGCATATATTTATTTATACCATTTTTCTCATGATTTCGGGACGTACGTGGAAGCGACTGAGACGTCGATCCACTTCATAATCGTTATCCGAATTTATCGCGACGATTTATCGCCAAGCACGGAGGATATCGTGACTCTTGAGGATTAATGAAGAAATCTTTTTTTTTTTTCTAAATCGCTTTTTCGGACATTTCCGACAATTCTGAATGATACAAAAATGCCCAAATAAATGATTTCACGAATTTTAATCTAATCGAAAAAAAAAAAAAAAAAAAAAATGTAACGAGAAGAAGCAATTGTGCGTTCGCATTGCGCGTATCATGAATTCGCGAAAACCAGGATGAGAAGTAACGAAGAAGAGGAAGAAGAAGCGAGAGGCGTGATTGCGGCGCCGCGATTCGCAGGGAGATTAGCGTCGAGGGACACACTCCAAGGCTCGGGCGGCGGCGGCGGCGACGGCGACGCGCCGAACGCGCAGGAGCAGCGCGCGAAACTCTCGAGAGCAATCACCAGGGGGAGTCGTCGAGAGTGTCTCCACGTGGGAATGCGGCTGCGTTGGCTGCCCAGCAAGCAGCAGTCGGGAGTGAGACGGTACGAGGCGGGAACCAGTCGGAGCGTGAGAAAGACGGAGACGGCAGAACGAGCTGGGCAAACGCGGTGAGCGATCGAGCGTGCGCTGAGTTCGCCAACTTCGCGGCGGGTGAAGGTGCCTCGCGCCGCCGCCGCTGCCGCCGTCGCAGCCGCCAGTTGCCGGCCAACCGCGCGCCAAGGTTGCCAACCAGGAAAACCACCCGTGCCATGAGCCGCCAGCCGCGGTTACGCCGCCGCTTCTGCTGCGGAGTGGGGATGGGGGATAGCCTCCTCTCCCCCCCTCCCACCCCCTCCCTTTGTACCTACACGTGTATATTATACAGGGTGATTCAGAATGGTTTTGTCAGTCGGGGAATAATAATTTACTACCTCGGAACAAAGTTACTCAGCCGTTTTTCGTAATTCGCAATATTTATTTACTTATTAATAAATAAATAAATATTATAGTATAATAAATCGTATGTCTTTTGTATTCATTTATTTTGTCTCTGGTCTATTTTTTTTTTTCAAATTTGCAATAAATAGATAAATATTACAAATTACGAAAAGTGGGTACAAAACATTCCTCAATGGCTGGCAAAATGATTCTGAATCAGCCTGTATATATATACGTGTGGGATCGCAGACTTGTGTCTGCGGAGATTCTACTACGTTGATCTCTCGGCGCTCTTCCTCCTTTCCCCCGCAGGGAGGGAGGAACAGGAGTTAGTTGGGGGGAGGGGGGGGGGGGAGGGCGGAGGGCTTGGGGGGAGGCGAGACGCTCGAGAGCTTAGCTGGCGCAACGCCAGTGAAACGACCCGACGTTAGTCATCCCGCGCCGTGCTTAGTCAGGGAAGGGGGAAGGAAAGGGGGTGGGAGATGAGAGACTTAGGGGGGTTTGGGTTGCATCGTGTTCGATTGAATACTGCGGAAAAAAAAATCGTGTTTCACCGACGAGGAATAATTTAGATTTTTAATTGCGATAGGCGAATCACGAGGCAAGAGTAATGATCGACAATTATTGACGTGTGGAAGTGGTGAGGATGTTTTTTTTTTCTGGTTAGCGATTGGATAGAGCGATCGATTCTAACCCCGGATCTCGGTGAATCGATAATTCTTTTTTTTTTTCGCGATAACCGAATTTTTTTTTGCCTAATCCGGCGGATGTAAAAAGGGCAACGCGTGACTGCGATAAAAGTCGCGCGACGGTTGCGTCAATTGCGCGGAGTAATCGCGCCCGGAGGTCAGAAACGCTGAGATTTCGGGTCGCGCGCGTCCGAAATCCGCGCGCGATGTGCGTTCGACGCGCGCGGCCTCGACGACGATTACGGTTTGAGCCACTTTCGCTATCGCCGCGACGCCCGGAGGGGGCGGCCTCTGCAATCTCCCTTTGGCTTTCGTAACCCGAGGAGTCTTGTCTTGTCTTGTCTTGTTTCGTCGACCCATTCCCGGTGATTATCGGCTCGCAACAAAGTTACGCAGGGGTCGCGGGATGACCTCTGCCGAGGATATCGCCGCGCGCGTCCTCCCAGGTCGATGCGGTGAACTTGGCGCGTCCGAATCTTGTCGTCGTCCCCCGACGAGAACTCGACGTCGATTCGCGCGCTATAAATAAAAACGTCCCGCGCGATAGTCTCGATTTTGGGCCAAGCGCCTATTCTTTCTTTTTTTTTTTTTTTTTTTTTGCGAAGAACATTGATCCCCACGTCCGGTACGTCGACGACAGAGCGAAACCACGACCCACGGATAAGATACAACAGGTTCAATAGGTCAGTTGCCGGGCGAAGATGACTTTTTTTTTTTTTCCATGTCACAAGAGACGTCGATCCGGTCGCGCGACGCGAACGATCGATACTCGCCGTCCTGCCGAGGGCGCAAGCAAATGACAATGGATATACGATAGGGAGAATCGGCGATTAGCAGGAGCAGGAAATGTCGCGCGGTGACACTCGATTTACGTTCTCGTCGGCTCAGACGAGACCGTAAATTGGCGGCGGCGGTGGCGAGCCGAGCCGAGGAAAATCGTCATGGGATACGCGATAAGCCCGAAGCTCGGCGCGCGGCAATCGCGGCTTTGTTGCCGCTCGGAGATACCGACGAATCGGCATCGAATGGACTCGTATGAATAATATATATCTATATATATTCGCGCAATCAAAGTTAAATTGACAATCGGTGCGGGCAGAGGAGCCGACATGCACCGCGGTCGTGTGTCCCGCGCCGCGTCGGAGCCGCCAATGATTATCGCACGCGTCCGGGAACGGAAATATCGGCGGGGAACCGCCGGAACGGCGCGGAAAGTTGCGGGGTGGGGGGGGGGGGGGGGGGGGGAGAGACGCGCGAGCGAGGGAAGCGAGAAGCGACGGCGAAGCGTCGATAGGCTAATGAGACCTGGCTGGGGCGCAATTAGCCGCGGCGCAACCGACTCAACGTGCTGCTGGCTGCTCTTCGCACTCGACTGCATACTGCCGATATGTATATACATAGTATATACCATTAATATACGTGTGTATCGATGCGGGACGGACGCGAGCGAGCGAAGGTGTCGAGCGAAAAGGTTCTTGGACTTGCAAATCTCTTCCTTTTTAAAAAATTAAATACATTTTTATTTAATTGTAATTTTTGTAATTAAAATAATTTTTCTATTTTATTTCGAATGTGTCGAGCGAAAAGGTTCTTGGACTTGCAAATCTCTTCTTTTTAAGAATTAAATACATTTCTATTTAATTATAATTTTTTAATAAAAATGATTTTTGTCTATTTTTAAAGCGAGATTCAGAGCAATTTGGCAAAATGGTAAAATGTTCTAACGCGATTCAGGGATCGGTCGATGCGATCGAATGTCAGCTCTCGATTTAGCTTATCTCACTGATTCAAGTGTCCCTCTCGTTTGAAATGATTTTTCGCTCCCCGCATATGTCCCAATGGGGTCAGTGACGGCGACGAAAAGGAAAAAAAAATTGTTCGAGGCTCAAAAATAGTAAAAGTAATGAACGATAAAAATCGTGGAGATTTCAGGGGCAGTCTGTCACGGTTCCGTCGCCGCGTCTTCCTTGTCCCCCGAAGCGGACGGACGAGAGAGAAAGAGATAAGGACCGATGGACAGGAAGACGTGACTGAGAGAAAGAGAGACAAATTCGAGAACGACTCTAACCTACGCCAATAAATTTCGCTCTCTTCCCGAAAAACGCCGGCAACTGTCTCCGTTCTATTTATTTATCATTCCCATCTCGCGCTGTCGGGGGATTCTTTTTCCGTCACTCGCGCCAATCTCTTCTTCCTCCTTCCTCGATGCGGGCGTGAATAACTAATTCCGAATATATCCGAGTGCGCGGGCGCCGCCGCCGCCGACGACGACGTCGTCTCTTCCCTCGCGACGACGAGAGCAACGGCAGTGGACTCGGCGCGCAGGGCGCACGGTCGAAATAGATACGCGACGACGACGACGCGCTCGCCGCACCCGCGGCTGTCGTCGATCGGAAATAGAAAAGTCCACGGTGTTAATGAACTCGGCGCGCGAGCCGAGCGACGGAGAGAGACAGCCTCGAGAGGCCCTGAAGAGTGTCCGGAGCGAAAATTATGATGTCACCCGCGGTGATCCGCCGCGTAATTGATTAATCGTTAAAGTCACACTTCTCTCGTGAGACGTCTCGCGCTTCTTTTTACACCCGAAAAAAATCGTCGTTTTTACACCCGAAAGAAAATATGACGTCGAATTTGTCGCACGTCATATTTTCCTCAAAGTTGGCAACGAATGTTTTTTTTTTAGTTGAGAAAAAAATAACGATAAAAATTTGATAGTAATTTATTGGAAGTTTGTATGGGTAGACTGGGCAACGTTGAATGGAGTCAAATTTTAACGACATTATTTTTTTTGGCTTTCAGGTCCCTCCAGGTGTTCGAGGATCACGGCATGAGACACTCGGACATCCTTAAGGCCCAGCGACTCGCCGGCGGCTCCGGATTGGGCGGACCCCTCAGATACCCGGACTGCATAATCCTGTGGCTACGGTGCGACCAGGTAAGCCTCGCTTCCGCGAGGATATCACCCGCGCCGGCGACTCCCGGACGTTCACGTTGATCGCACAATTCGATCCACGGCCATTGACGCCTTTTTCCAGCTCATTCGTCGGTGGGTTTGTCCTGACAGCAGAGAATTTTCGTTTTTTTCTCTCCGCGTGTCAGGCTGACCTGGCGACTGTCAAATCCACGTTTCGTACCGCGTTATCAGTGAGTGTATAACGACGCAATCGACACGCTTTATTTTTCACTCATTTATATTTTTTTCAAGCAACGATTTTCCGCTGCTTGATTTTTTTTCTCGCTGTGCTAATTTTTAGTGGATGTTCGTGTGAAACAGGAGCGACGGATCAAGTGTTCATCATTATCATTGGCATCAAATTATATGAACATGGAGGCGCCCTGGGACAGCGACTGCGTGTTGCTCGACTATATCACGAACGCGGCGTTTAGCCACCTTCGCCGCCACCGACGAATGTTTCTAAACTTTCCCTGAAACGGTTAAGTAACCCGTCGCGAACAGCAACGGGGCCCCTGAAGATATATCTCGTCGGCTAGGCAGGCGCAGGCAGCAGGTAGACGCAGGTAGAGCGGCCATAGCGCGAGCAGGCAACCAAGCATACACACAACGCACACACAGAGCTCGGCGAATGGAATTTGGATTTTTCGCCAAGCGAGAACGCCGAGTGCTCGAGCTTCGGTCAAGAGTGAGAGGCTGATCCGATTTGCTTTTCCCGTTATGCAGCAGGAGCAACAGCAGCAGCAGCAGCAGCAGCAACAGCAGCAGCAGCAGCAGCAGCAACAGCAGCAGCAACAGCAGCGAATTGTGCGACTGCAGAACCCGAGAAGAGTCGCGTCTCGGTGCAGTCGCGGGGGCCATTGCCGCACTTACATTCTATGCTGCGAACTTACACTAAGAAAAAACATTACTTGAAATTTAATGCACATGTACTGGTAATTTTTATTCATAAACTGGTACACTAAATTTATTGTACAAGTGCGAGGTCAAATTTATTTTTGGTACAGTCATTTTTATAATTTAGTGCAATTTTACTGTAAAAGTACCTTAATTTAGACAATGTACTCTAATTTTATTGCAAAGGTACCTTAATTTTATATCACAATTGTCCATTAAATTCAATTGATGAATTTATGGATTGAAATTTCTAGTCTTTTCTGATAATGTACACTAAGAAAAAAAAATACTTGAAATGTAATGTACAAATACTGGAAATTTTCATTCATAAACTGGTATACTAAATGTACTGTACAAGTGCGAGGTCAAATTATTGTTGGTACAGTAATTTTTATAATTTGCATTAATTTTACTGTAAAAGTACTTTAATTTAAAAAATGCACTGTAATTTCATTGCAAAGGTACCTTAATTTTATATCACAATTGTCCATTAAATTCAATCGACGAGTTTATGAATTAAAATTTCCAATCTTTTCTGACAGTGTATACACTCCGCACTCGTTCACCGAAGAGTGCACACACCTTTCTTCGGTCCGGTTCCGCGCACTGCTCCAGCAAACGCACCGAGCGATATAATGCACGAGAGCAATTTTCTTTTTTCCGCGCTTCATACAAAAGCTGAGAGAGACAGAAAGAAGGAGAGGAAGCAGTCGAGACGAACACAGAAGCCGCGACGTCCGATGAAATTACGCCATCGGCAGTTGCGAGTCGATCGATCGACTCGACTCGCGGTTCAATGATCCGCGGATCGCGGCCGTTCGCGCGGCACGCGTGGTCCCCAATCGGCTCAAGGTCGCATCTCCTCGGATTCGCCGCGCTCGGGTTCTCCTCCCCTTCTCCGCCCCTCACTCCCCGCGATGAACGCGATATTTCGAGGTGAACGGTTTTTGCCGAATTTTTTACCTTTTTTTTCCTTCAGACATTTATATCGCAAAATTGCAAAATTGCTCCACGAGCGCCACCGAAAAAAAGTCCATAAAAATTATGCATTCAGCATTAATTGGTTGCTTATAAATTACAAAAAAAAAAAAAAAAAAGAAAAAGATCTTCGGAAACAGCTGCGACAGTCGGTCTCGTCGTCTTGTCTCGATAGCGAAGTGCGAATCCGCGATATAAATTCGTCTTCGTGTGCGATCCGGCGGAGAAAGAAGCGACTGCTAATTTCGAAATCGGGTGACGATCGGTCGTTTTGGAAATTCAGGACTCCTCTCTCTCTCTCTCTCTCTCTTCGTGTGTCTTTCGTTCCCTCCTTTCTCTTTCTCTCTCGCCGTCCTTCGCAGAATAGAGTCGCTCGAATAGATTTCGCGACGAGTTTGCGGAAGCTATTCGCGACGTTGAATTCGCCGCACGCGTTGCGCCGCTCGCCGGTAAATGGGTCGGGTTAAAATAAAAGCAGGAGCCACCCCGCGCCACGTGTCTGTGTGTGTGTAATCCGCAAACGCGGCGGCGACGCCCACGCGAGGGGAGAGACCCGCGAGTGTCTGGAAGGGACCGCGCGCGCGACACGCTCGCGGCTTCGTTAGCGCTCGGAGATCCTCGCAGCAGCCGCAGCAGCAGCAACAGCAGAACCAGCAGCGAGAGTAAAACGGTTCGCGCGCGCTGAGTTATTATAATTCTCCTGTGTCGCGTTCGCCGCGGCTCTTCCTCAATCCCCCAAAAAAAAAGTCGACTATAGTTAGACACAGGAAAAAAAAGAGATCGTTGTGAGGAGAGACGAGGAGGGATCGATAAATACTTCAAATGCCACCGGCGAACGTTCTCACACGACGACGACGACGACGACGAGATGAGCGAGAGAGAAAACGCGCCGCGGGTGGGAGTCGGCTAATTTATCGTCCGGTTTAGCGCGCTTCTTTCCGCACGACCCGAGACCTCGACGGATAAAGAGAGACCGATATTTTATCGTCGCCGATACCTTCCAACCGTTCTCCGGGCTTCGCCCTCGGCTCTACGGCTATTCGCCGTCACCAGCCGCGTCTCGGCGTTTCTTCGTATTTTATTATAATTGCCCGACACAATTTTTTCTCCCACTAGTCGTTGAAAAAAAAAATGCCCGATACATTTTTATTCTAACGCTCGGGTGACACCTGACTTATTGTAATTTAATTTCGCACGCGCTTCCGCCAATTGGCCCCGGGCACCTCGCAGAGCGTCCAGTCTCTAACGCCACGATCTTGTTTCTCGAAGGGAGATCTCAATCGCCAGCGACGAGTCGCAGTGTCGGTGCCGCGCCGCTCTGCTCCCGTGACCGTAGGACGGTCAAACGATAGCCCGGAGGCATTTGGACGGAGGAACGCGCTTCGGTATGAGGGACATGACGACAGGAACGCATACCGGCTGCTTCTACCGCTACGACTGCTTACGACTTCTATTGCCGCTACTACTGATGCCTGATACGAGTCATACGAATCATTTCCTATTCTCCATTATTGCTTTAATTTGCAAAAAAAGAAAAAAATACAGACCGATTAGCTTATTTTAACCACAAAAAAATAGATACCTGATACGAGTCATACGAATCATTTCCTATTCAGTACGGATCGTTTCCATCAGTGCTTTAATTTATAAAAAAAGTCAGACCAATTACCTTATTCTAACCATCATTTAAAAAATCGCGAAAATCTGATATTTTTTCAGAGAGTCCTGTAATACAAAATTTCCTAAGGATCTGAGCAGGCAAAATACAGTAAAAGGAAATAAGTACACAACGAAGGAGTACAAAGCGAAAACCTAAGACCAATTGATGCGAAACACAGGCAAAGATGACTTGAACAAAAAAGCAAAGAATAAAAAAAAAAAATTTGAACGCGATAAAAAACTACAAAAACGATAAGAATGAAAGGCGGCACGATACGAGGAGAGGAGCATCGAGGGCCCAAAGGGGCCGTGAGGCCAAGCGTCACAATCACCACCACCACCACCACCACCATCATCATCGCCACCACCAGCGACGCGTTCGCCTTCACTGGGACCCACGAGGATGAAAGAGAATTATTTCGGCGTCTCGTCCGGCGAGAGGAGAGGAGGACCCACTTGCGTGCCGTTCCTCCTCCTCCTTCTCCTCCTCCCCAATTCGGCCCCCCGCTCTACGGGGGATTCGCGGAACGGACAGCCTTAGCCTTGACTGGCTTTTGACTTCTCGGCACACAACGAAACGGCGGCACCACTCACGTTATATATACGCGAACATATATACACGCGAACCGGACCGCCTGAGTGTGTTTTGGGGCCGACTAGTAGTTAGGCGCCCTCTCGCTCAGACGCGCACGAAGCTCCTTTCCGCTCGCCTCAATGTAACGCACCTCGGCGCTCTATAACTATATCTACTCCCCCCACCCCTCTCCCCCTATCCGCTTGGGCCTCTGGAATTTTCATTGTTCCAACCAGCGGCCGCCGCCACCGCGGCGAAAAAATACGTACGACGCATAAAATAAAAACTGCGTCGCAGTTTTTATTTTATTTTATTTTTTCAAGCTGACAAGAATTACCTGAGAGTCAGAAGCTGGGGGAAATTTATTCTCGCCGGGGAAAGTCCACGGGAAAACCCGGTTTTGTTACTCTCATTCTAGTTTCCAGCGAAGTAAATTTTTTTTTTGTTTCTCAATTCGCGTCGCGTTATCTCGGCGGTGAATTATCAAATATCTCCCCGGCCTCTTCGTGGCATTATCGTCGAATGGAATTTACCGTCGGAATTAGATATCGAGCGAGCGAGCGCGCGCGGAATTAGAGAGTACGAATTCGCCTTGACCCAATGCTCCTGGGCTGAAGTGGCGCGTTGCTGCGGGGACGTGGGGGCGACGGGCAGGTTGGGGGAGGAGGGAGGTAGGGAGGGGGGCGGGAGGGACAGGTACACGAGGAGCAACGCGAACGCGAATTCGCAATGTTTGGTATCGTTAGCGTAGGACGTCAACGTCGTCTGATCCCCCGCGGCCCGTTACCACTTAATCCGAGTCAACGCCTTTTCGGACGTGTAGTAAATTTTTTTTTTCCGCCTCTTGTACGTTTCGCGATGTAACACGAACGTGGGATCCGCGGATGACTGATGCGATTAGCCGTACACCGATGTACTACACATTAGTTAATTTCGTCGTTGAGATTTTTCGGTCAGCCTCGTCGTCGAACATTTTTTTTTCCCCTCTCTTACTTCCTCGGTTAAAGCTCGGTGGTTCCAACCCGAAAATCCGTGAGTTACATGACAAACAGCCGACGAATACGTTAGACCGAGGCGATCGTTCGGGTTATAATTCGGCGTCGTTGTCGCTGCTGCCTTCGACCTCCGAAGCAACGCACGCGGTGTAATTTAGCACCTTGTCCCCAAAAACTCTCGTGACCAACGATCGCGGCCGATAGATCCCACAGGCTCGGCTCGGAGATCTATCGGCGGTTGCGCACCGCTCAAGGTTGGATCCGACCCGGAACTCGAAATATAGTATTTTATTTATTTTTTTTTTTTTTTTCGCGCCGATCGCCACCGAAAGAGAGAGAGAGAGAGACACAGGTCCGAGTGGGCGAGATACAGCGAGCGATACACATAACCCGCGACTCGCGACTCGCGGTTGAATTTGCATACAAAAATTGGCATATCTCGGGGTATGGAGTTAATGCTCCGTGAAACTGATAAAACGCGACTCTCTCCGCTCGCGCGATAATTCTACCCGATATTGTGACACGATTTGCGCACATTTCGAGGGCACTATGCAATATCCGCATTTTTATTTATTTTTATTTTTCCATCCAATGTCGTTTTTTTAACGAGACGGATTTTTCGTTTTTATTTCCCACTCTCATCTTTTCTCAGTTGGGGAAAAACACGAAAAAGGCGGGAAACCGGTGGTGGAATATCGCAGTCCGAGCGTCATTCCGTCGGCTGGCTAATTGGACGGATGACAGGCTGCCAACTGGAAATTCCGCATATTTAATCGGTCGCGCGATCTCTTTCTCGCTCTCCCTCTGTCTCTCTCTATTTCCATCCGCCCTGCGGTCCCCGGAGTCCGGTTGATTGAATAATTAAATGCTAGCGCAGCGCGTATCTATCTACCTGTGCGCATGTTTCACGCAGAGATTATACCTTGCCTGGCAACTTTAATTTTTTTCCCTCTGCCTTTCTCTCTCTCTCTTTCTCCATGTCCCGCGGTATTGTAACGCGACACTAATCGAATCTGCCGTCGAGAGTAGAAAACGGCGGTCGACAAAGTGCCAAATGGAATTTTCGTATCTGTCGATTTATTCGCTCGGACACGACTATTTTTAGCCAAGAATCTTATTATCATTTTTTTTAAATACCTCGACTTTCAAAATTTGCATTTCATTACCAAAAAAAGTCCGTTTTTATTTGAAACCCGATAGGCAATTTACTTATTTCATATCTGCATTTTTATTAATATTATTATTTTTTTCCATCCACCGTTCGTCTTTTTTTTATTGGATTCACATTTTTTCCACTCTCATCCTTTCACCGCGGTGGGAAAACACAAAAAAAAACCGTCAACGAGCCGAGGACCGAATTCCTGGATTTCTCCGCGCGGTTCGACCGATCGCCGGGTGTCAACGCGGAAACAGAGGCGACATTCATCGGGGCAGCAGCCGAGCTGGAATCGACGCCGCGCGGAAGAGCCGAGCGCAGAGAACGGAAGAGCGAAACGCCGGGCGTCGAGAGTCATTCATAAAAATAACTCAAAGCCCTACGCTCGCACGCGAACCCGCGCGGATACTACGAGCGACGCGTAGCGTCGTATACGTATATAGCGTATCGAGGAGAGGACGCGCCACGAGAACGTGTACGCCGGGGCGTGATACACGCATACGAATATACGCATTAACATATATATACATATACAGGGTGATTCAGAATGGTTTTGTCAGCCATTGAGAAATAATTTGTCCCCACCTTTCGTAATTCGTAATATTTATTTATTTTTAACCATTGCAAATTTGAAAAAAAACACCAATGAGAGCAAATAAGTAAATAAATATTTAAAGAATACCATTTATGATACTATAATTTATTTATTTTTAATAAATAAATATTTTTGAATATAAATATTATTTATATAATTTAAATAAATAAATGCGAGTTACGAAAAAACGGCTAAATAACTTTGTTCGCGAGGTGGTAATAACTATCATTTTTCAACGACTGACAAAACCATTCTGAATCAACCTGTATATATACACGCGTGGCGTACGTACACCACGTGCGTTACGTATGTACGTGACCGGACAGCACGTAACGCGTATATATACGCCACTGGCGTACTACGAATTGTGTGTACACTGTGTGTACACTACTCGACAACTCGGTAGTGGAGTCGTGAAGCGCGGGACTTAGACCCACGTGAGAACGGCGGTCGCTGTTGCGGTTCGAGAAAGTGGAGACACCCCGCGTCTAAACGGCCAAGGCCAGCGCGACGAGTCTCTCAATCGAGCGAACTCCTCTCAGCCATTCACAGAAAACCTTCGAATTTCGCTTCACTCGTAATTTCACTATCGCTAAATATTATTTTATTTTTTTGAAAAATAAATTGTCGTCTTCAATCCATCGTCGCGTCTTTGCCAACTAAATTTGATTCCGCTCGTTTCACCGAAAAAATTATAGTGACCTGTGAGTCTCGCCGATTGGTCCCGCGGTTTCCTCGATAAAATTCCGAGAAGACGAAACAATTTTTATTTTATTTTTTGGGTGGTTTGCAAGAATTAAGTGGGACCAGCGTTTGAGCGGCGGGGAGACGTGATAAAAATTTGGAACTCGGGTTCTTTTTTACGAGCGCGACGAGCGAGGGAAATAAAATCGCGGCAGTCGATAAGCCGTTTCGCTGAATGTGTGCGTGCTTTTTTTTTTATATGCGGTTTGAATTACAGAAGCGATAGTTGTGCGAGGCGCGTTACATTGACATATTCCAATCACGCGGTCAATCTGCAATTAAAAAAAGGAAATAAAACATTCTTCCGCTTTAAACGACGGTTGTCCAAAGATCTCGGAGCCGCCCAATGCTAATTCATTCATTCGCTCGACCTCCGTCGGCCTCGGGGCCCGCGAGCCTAGAAAATGATAATTCGCCGCGCTCTTGAAGAGGGCGAGCCCACATAGCTGTCTCTCCCTCTCTCTCTCTCTTAGCTATTCCTTTTTCCCCTCTCTCCCTCTCACGTAGCCATGTATTTTTCTCTCTTTCTCTCCTAGCTATTTCTCTTTCCCTCTCTCTCTCTCCCTCCGACAGCACTAGAACCGAGCCGACAAAGTCCCGGCAGCCACAGCCGAGGAGTAAAAGTCCGGGGAAAGTGTCCGTTCCGAGTGATACACGCGGTTGTATATAGACCGACACTTACAACGCGCCGCGCGGACAACGGATAATTTTCTTTTCTCTCGATAACCAAGAGTCACACACGAGACGCTCAGCCTCTCCGGGGTCACTTGACTCACAAGCTGAGTCGATAATTTTCACTCTCTCTCTCTCTTTTATATTATTTTTTATAATTCTTCTTCTTCTTTTGATAATTCATTTCAGTCGCTTGTTATAGTTTCGTACATATATTGTTTAAGCTATTTTTATTGGCGGAGCTGGAATGTGACTCCGTCTGTTGTGTATTGTTTTTTAATTTAATTTTTTTTTACCCTGGAAACGGGATTGCCTACAAGACCAATTGGCCCTAGTGCAATAAATCTGAAATCTAAGATCTGAAACCTGAAATTTGGAATCTCTTCCCCTCCGCCTCGTTCCCCCATCAAACGAAATTCTAACGGTGTATCTCGCGCACGAGGCTCTCCGTGCCGACTCGCTCCGAATATTTCGCACCTGTGGAAGGCCAACCGCTCAAGCCGCACAGGTGGTCGTTTGCGAAACATTTTAACGTCCTTCCAGGGCCTCTCGGGTCTCTTCTAATTGCCAATTCCGTCTCACTCGTGGTTTCTAATTTTTTTCTCTCTCTCTCTTTTTCCTTCGCAGCTTCCGAAGTGAGAATTCTTCTCATTCCCAGGACAAGTCGTCCATCTCTCTTCCACCCGACGTCTCTCTCGCTCGAACGTTGCGGAATTTCATCGGCGAGGAAAAAGCGGAAGAAGAAGGAAGAGGAGGAAGGCAAGAAGTTCGGAGACTCGAGACCAGGAAGCTGCTGGCTCGCTGGGTGCGACCGAGAGCCACGAGCGAGAGGCTCTAACGATCGGTTTATGATGCTATGCAGCAGCTCATTGCCCCCCCCCCCCTCCTGGCGGCTCCGGCTTCTCTACTCTTTTCTCCGCCGCGTGCACCGAGCTCTACTGGCGCACAGAGCCGGTGCGCTCGGTGCCCGGACGCCAGTTCTGAACCAAACCAACGATATGGCTGAGGCTGCGCAGCGCCTCGCGTTCCTGCGTCCCGAGTGGAATTGCAGCGCTTGCCTCGCGTTGGCGGCTCTCGCGTTTACCGTCCGAGCGAGCCAAGCGCCAGTATAACTTTCTCCATTATTTTATATTATCGCCGTTGAATTTTGCGCGGCGGTAAAACGCGTTGTTGCGAACGCGAGCCTCCGTGCGTCGACGTCCGGCGAAACTCCGAACCGACGAACCATTAGACTATTTGTATATCAGCGTGCAGCACCGACGGGATTATTACTTCGCTGTACGTTCGAGATAGTTTGGCCTAATGTATGCAAAATGTCTCGCAACGCTTTTCCAACGCTCGAGGGAAGATTTCCAAGGAGGTGGGAGGATCCAGAGACCTGGATCTTCATGTTTTTCGACCTGGTGGAAAATTTGTACACTGAGAAAAAAAAATGCAAAATCCAACAAAATGTGCGGGCGGCGAAATAAATATTTTGCAAATTGGACAAAATATTTAATTGATCGAAGCAACTGGTGATAGAATTAAAAAAATCTCGATAAGCATTACCGAATATTTTGTCCAATCCAAATATTTATTTAATATAGATAAATATTTTGCAAATTGGACAAAATATTTAATTGATCAAAGCAACTGGTGCTAGAATTAATTATTAGTAATTATTTTGCAAATTGGGCAAAATATTTAATTGGTCGAAGCAACTGGTGATAGAATTTAAAAAATTTCGATTAGCATTATCGAATATTTTGTCCAATCTGCAAAATATTTATTTCGCCGCCCGCAATCGCACGTTTTGCTGGATATAGCTTCTTTTTCTCAGTGTAAAAGTACATTCAGCCCAAGCCAGGCATTGATCAGGCCCGTACTGGGACTACACGACCCTAGCGAGGGTCTGTCTAGCGCCGAGTGCAACGTTGTAAATTTATATAATTTAAATAACCTGTCGAGGTTCTACCGGGGTGGCCACAGCGGAACCTCGTCTCGAATTGCTAGGCCAGGAATTTCCTGAACGGGGGACGAGGCGGGGATTCGTCGCGGCGGCTCTTCAAGAGCGAAGCGTTTCGACGGAGCGTCGGCGCACACAACTCGTTAGCGGCTGAGGCGAGTTAACGCGCTCCTCTCGCGAGCCGCGTGGAAGGAACGACGGCGAAGCGCGACGACGGCTGTGTGAAACTCGTGGGACTGCGATGAGCACGAAGGAAGCGAAGAGAGGCGATGGACGTTGGCCTCCCGGTTGCGGGTCGCGGTGGTCGCGACCCGTCGGCTCCTCCAGGGCCTCAGGAGGGTCATCAGGGATGCGACCATGAGAGACGCAGAGAGAGAGAGAGAGAGAGAGAGAGAGAGAGAGAGGAGGGAGACGGATTCTCGAGGGTCATCCGTCTCCGAGGATGTCTGGCCGTTAATTAAAATGTGCTCGGCATCTGTTGGCCCCGCGACGAGCGACGCATCGCGCGTAACGCGACGCAACCCCGACGCTAATATCTCCCTCCTTGCATTTCGCCTGTCGCGTTTCTCCCAACTGCAAAATGTGTTTCTTGCTCGAGCGAGAGAGAAAAAAAAAAGCAAAAAAAGAAACAAGAACACGAAACAACGCTTCGTTGCTAAAATCCCATGACGAGTGTGTCGAGCGATTGCAAAAGAGAAGGGAAAAAGTAAATAGGGTGGAGAAAGAGGAAAAAAGGGAGGAAACAAAAATCCGACGAATTCGCTGAGAGACGGAAAAAAAAACGAATGTCGGGACTATCGCAGAAGTTGCAGAAGGGGCCGAATCTTGTCGCAGCTCCGGTCATGAGAAGATTCGAGATCCTATGTCCAATCTAGCGGGACTTTAGTGTCGTTGTCTCGTGGTGTGACGATGATCGCGGGCGAACGGGCGACGACGACCACTTGGCCGACAGCTGCTCGCGTTTATCGTGCCACGTATCCTCCGCGACGATGCAGTTATAATGTCCGCGAGAAAGGGACGTGTCGTCACTTCCTGTCTCGAGACGCGAGCGAGACGGCGCGCCGCGCAAGCGCGTCTCGTCGCTGGAACTCTCGCGATTCGTTGTCCTTTTCTCGCGGTGCATCCATAGCCATCCGGCGGTTGCACCTCGCGATCCGCTCGTTATCCTCCTCGCGCACCGCGCGCTCGCCACTCGTCTCTTCCGCTGTCGCGGACGTCGAGCCGCTTGATTTTCCGTGCGCTCGACCGCGTCGCCCCTGGCAATGGGTCAGGAGTTTCTTCTCACGTGCGCGAGGCAACCCGGTGTCTCGATCTATTTATGCGAAACTAGTATCAATGTCGTTTGTTGCGGAAAAAAAAAAAAAATAGCGAAGCTCTGCGTTTCTCGAAAAATCGCTTTGCCACTAATTCACTGTATTTTATTCTGTCGTGATTTCCAGGCGTCTCGGATTGCGAGTGACCTTGAAAAAAAAATGAAAATAAATGAAAGATGGTTTTTTTAAAAATACCCAACTGCGCAGTGAATTTTCTCGGTCACTGCAAATTCCTGCGTTGAAATCACTGCCTTGAAATACGAACATCTTTGTTGCAAAATGTGCAAAAACGTCGGCAAACCTTCCGCGGCCGTCGCGCACGCAAAACTCGCTCTTGTATTTATACATTTCTGCGTGTGTGTGTACGGTTTGCGGGCGTGTGTGTGTGTGTGCAGCGCATATTACTCGTCACGAAGCGCATTAGTCGATTGGACACTTGATTTGAGCGGTCAGACGATGACACTCGACTCTCGCACTGAACGAACCTCCCCCCTCCCCCTCCCTCTTGGTGTGCAGCTTCAGGCGCAACGCTGCACTTTGCGATACGTGTGTGCGCACGATCTCCTCGTCGACAGTTGTGTGCACTTCACGACTGCCACACTGCCGCTCGTCCCTCGACGAGGCAGCATTGAAAGGCCGTCAACGCGACCCTCAGCCGCAGCCTCGGAGATCCCGTAGATTCTCAGAGATGTTCGATCAATGGATATTTGAGACTTTAGAAAAAAATACAATTGATCAAATTAATAAATCTCAATTTTTAAACATAATTTTTATTAGAAAATAATTATTTTTATCCCTTTTTTTTTAAAGTTCATGAGTAACGGAAAGCATTGTTAGAAAACAGTTCGTGCTGTGATTGGCTGGGACTCTCAGACCGCATTCAAGTTCATTTGTCCTTGATAACTTTGACAGTTCTGTCAAATATCGTATTTTTTTAATCCACTAAAAAAGATTGATAGCAGTGTTTTCAGGGGTAGAAGTCGATATTTTGAAAAAATAAATTTGGTGACCCCGATTTGGGCGTTTTTCGGCCCGGTGGCCAGATCTACGATTTCTGACAAACTGTTCGACCAAAATTTTTTTTTTTCAAAATCAACTAAAAAAGGGTTGTAACCAGTGTTTTCAGGGGTAGAATATGCGACTTGAGAACAATGGTATAGGTTAGAAGTCGATATTTTGAAAAAATAAATTTCGTGACCCCGATTTGGGCGGTTTTCGGCCCGGTGGCCAGATCTACGATTTCTGACAAACTGTTCGACCAAAATTTTTTTTTTTCAAAATCAACTAAAAAAGGGTTGTAACCAGTGTTTTCAGGGGTAGAATATGCGACTTCAGAACGATGGTATAGGTTAGAAGTCGATATTTTGAAAAAATAAATTTCGTGACCCCGATTTGGGCCGTTTTCGGCCCGGTGGCCAGATCTACGATTTCTGACAAACTGTTCGACCAAAAATT
This sequence comes from Itoplectis maculator, assembly GCA_964034905.1. Classification (NCBI taxonomy): domain Eukaryota; kingdom Metazoa; phylum Arthropoda; class Insecta; order Hymenoptera; family Ichneumonidae; genus Itoplectis; species Itoplectis maculator. Next base: position 2,194,815 of record OZ035863.1, read on the forward strand.
TTTTTTTTCAAAATCAACTAAAAAAGGGTTGTAACCAGTGTTTTCAGGGGTAGAATATGCGACTTGAGAACAATGGTATAGGTTAGAAGTCGATATTTTGAAAAAATAAATTTCGTGACCCCGATTTGGGCGGTTTTCGGCCCGGTGGCCAGATCTACTATTTCTGACAAACTGTTCGACCAAAATTTTTTTTTTTTTCAAAATCAACTAAAAAAGAGTTGTAACCAGTGTTTTCAGGGGTAGAATATGCGACTTGAGAACGATGGTATAGGTTAGAAGTCGATATTTTGAAAAAATAAATTTCGCGACCCCGATTTGGGCGGTTTTCGGCCCGGTGGCCAGATCTACGATTTCTGACAAGCAAAACGACAAATTTCTTTTTTTTTTGTTTACATCAACTAAACAAGGGATTTTTAGTTGCGATTTACCCTTTTAAAGCTTTATAAGAGCGCAGCAGCGCAAAGGTAACTCGGGCACGCGCGCCAGCGCGTGTGATTAGCCTAGTTTTTATAAAAAAAGTAATTTTTTGTATAGATTTCAATTTTTATTTGGTCTCATATCCACAAATTCGTATTCTCTTTAATAATTATTATGACAAGTCAACCAACAATTACAATAATAACAATGTCTCGACTCTCCCTAGTCGCTCTCGCCGCTGGAAATCCGTCGAACGAACGTTACGAGCGTCCCGCAGATTTATTCCGCACATGCCTTGGGGTATCTCCCGTTTCTCCGCGGGTTTTTCTCCGCCGAGGCGACGTCCACACCTGCTCCTGGCAATACGGTTTTTATTATTATTAGCCCGAGGGGGCCCGTCCGCCAGCGAGGCTATTGCCCTCGGCAATTTTTCGCGGAAACCCGAGCGCGTCTCCCGAGCTTGTTTGCCTTCGGCCTCCGGGTATATTGTTTTTCCGCGGGACTATAATAAAGTTCTGTGTCGTCCAGGTGCCCCGCGCCGATCAATCAGCCGCTTTATTATCGATGCCGGTGTGCCGCGAAACCGAGAAACTACAGCTAACCACAATCCTGGACTTCCTGTTCCATAAGACACATATTTCTTTATTATTCGACGTCGAACGACGTCTCAGTCTATTTTTACCCATTCCGTCCGAAATTTCACGCGGCTTGAATGAATTTTTTTCCTTAATTTTTCTCTCAAGATATCAATATTTGTCAAACGGTATTTTTTTATATTTTTAAGGGACTTTTTCAAAGGTTTGAAATGTTGTCGGAGATGTGTCGGACCTTCCGCTGGCCGCGCAGAATTATCCGGAAAATTCGGTCGGACTTGGCAGGCGGCGGGAAGTCGTCGAGGTAACCGCGCGGTTGGGTCTTCAAGCCGAGGCGTCTAAACAACGCATTAGCGCACAACAACAGCCACGCGAAATTCTCGCACGTATAATCGGTAGCGCGCGGAGCGTCACCCGAATTACAGGCAGCGCGCGTCTCATCTCGCTGCAATTCGCCTCCTAGGCGCCCCTGATATATTTAGAGATTCGGTCGCGTTTACTAACCCGAGCCACGGGGTTAGTAAACGTTCTCTGAGATTGCACGTGCTATTTTAGGATACAATTTACTCGTTATTTTTTAACAGTTATATAAAAAATAATAATTTTTTAGAAAATAACGAGTAAATTGAGGATACAATTGTGACTAGGATAGTGACGAGGATATAATTGTGACTATACAGTGAATTATTATTCCCTGCATAGTCACAATTATATCCTTCAATAAAAATTCACTTACAATAATAATAATAAATAAATAAATGAAAATTCAGAAAAAAGAAATCATTGTATAGCCACAATTATAGTCTAATCACTTAAGCGATCAGGTGTATCGGGTCAGGTGTCCTGTGATCAAGTGTCCTGTGATCGGGTCACCTGACACTCCCGCCGTTTTGTACTCCATTAAAAAAAAAAAAAAAAAAAAAAAAAAAAAAAAATTCACGTATTCGAATCAAGATACGCTGCACGCAGCACAATTATCGCAGACTAAATGCGTCGTTTGCGCGCGGATAAACTCAGGACTGGAAGTTTCTTGCTCGACGCACGTCGACTTCAGCCAAGAGTCTCGCCGCTCCCGACCATCTGTCTTCTTTCGGCGATACCCAAAGTGTTTCTACGTTTTCTGCTCGACGTTTTTTCTCCCTCGCTTCGTCATCTTCTCACTGTGTTTTATTTTATTTGTCTTTTTTTTGCTCCGAGTTCGCTCGATATTTCGCAGACGAACACCCGCTGCAGCGGCCGGTGGTTTTAGCTTTTTGGCACGCACGGCATTTCCGGCAACGCGAGACTCCCCGGCCGAGACGAGGCGGAGGGAATGAGAGGGAGGGAGACACACACACAAAACATGCACCGAGCGGGACGGAGACGACGAGGAGAAAAAAAAAAAAACGAAAAAGAACAGCCGAGCGCGAGAACCACCGAAGTGCCAAGTGTTTGCGCCTCTCCGACTCCGCCCGACGGATAATGAGCATCGGGTTGATTCGACGGAACCGGCAATTTATATGGTATATTATATACAATGTATTCCAGTCATCGACACACTGCCACATCGTGTATATGTGTTCCAAATAATGTGTGTGTGTTTTGTTTAACATTTAACATGAGTTCGCCGATCGCCGCGTTGGACGTCGGATTATTTGGACACCGCCGCGTTGCCTCATCGAGAAGCGGGACAGAAAATCGCCCGGAGAGATGATTCAACGAATGAGAAGAAAAAAAAAACAGCGCCACGTAAATGGAACGAGGAATGCGCGGTGGGTTCCCGACGAGGATCGAACGTTTTTCGGCGCTGGGATTAGACCCGCCGGGTCCTTCTGGGAAAAGAGGAAACCGAAGGGCCGCCGTGGCTGGAACCCGGCGAGGGAGTCGCTGGATCCGAGGCAACCGCGAATGTAGCAACGACCGACGACGTGAAACGCGCGAGACGCGAGAGCGAAAGAGAGAGAGAGAGAGAGAAAAAAAAAAGCGAGAGCGTTCGCTTTGGTCTTTCCGCTCTGAAGATTCTTTATGAGCCGTGTATGGCACGACGCGTAATTAGTCGAACACCGTGAGCAGCCACCATCGACTCGCAACACCAGCAGGCCTTGTGGGCCTTTTCATCAATGGGAATTCGTCTTCGCCGAAGCCTCGAGAAAAAAAAATAAGAAACGTACCTAAGCGGCTTGTGAATCGTCAACGATTTTTCCGTAGCGAATTCTGGCGCAATTTTCGTGCGGCAAATTTGCACTCAGAAAAATGTATGGTCAACTGTGCTATACGAAATATTTTCTTGAGGACAAAAATGCTTTTATTGTTCTCGCGACGATAATTAATGTAACCCGTGACATATTATAGTACCTGTGGCCTATTTGTATAGTAAAATCCGCTATATTCAACATTGCTGTCCCATGGATTTTTCTCGCATGCGAGAAAAGTTAGGCGATTGGCCCCGGGCAATTTTCTCGGCTAAACGGACTCCGGGCAGAGGCGATCGAACTTCTGGGAGACCAACGTAATTGCGTAAACGGGGCCAGAGCTTCGAAGGAGGCTGCTCGACGCTTACACATAATTAAGCAGTCGCAGCAGATCGAGTTACTGAGACGGAGGATGAGAAGAAAAGAGGAAGATGATGAAAAAAAAAAAAAAAAAAAAAAAAAGAGACCATAGAGCCTCGCGTGAAAGAAGCGAAGGAGAAGAAGATGAAGAAGAGGAAGAGCTGTCCTCTTCCGCAAAGCAAACGCGCCGAAAGGCGTTCTCCGAATCCTAGAAGGTCCCGCGTCGGGATCCCTGAGTTCCACCTCGTTTGGATCTTTTTTTTTCTCCCTTTGGGTAGCCTTTCAAGTTTTTATCTCTCATTTTCATTCGCACAGACCCCGAGCGGTTCCCAACTCGGTTCCTCCTCCTCCCTTCTCAGTGTTTTTTTTTTCTTCTCTCATCTCATTTCAATTTCACATGTTCTCGGCTGCGACGGGGCATTTCGGGGGCTCTCCTCTTTCGCGCAACTTTCTCACGACGAGTCTCTCGAGATCGTCTTGGCGAGATGATGGAACGAGGGGCGCCCTCCCCTCGTCGCCCCCTCGACCTCTCGGCTCTTTCTTCTCTACTTATTCCGTCTCACCTCTCCGGTCGATCTGCGGATGAGAGGAAAAATTGCAGGTGCCTCGCGTGCGGACGTGAAATTATAATTGAGTTGCACGTGTCGACTCTGCGGACCCTCCGCAAGGTGTCCGACCCTCCGCAAAATGTGAATCTCGAGGAATATTCACTCGTCGAACTGATTGACGGAATTACGGTAGTCACCGAAGGGAAATAATTGTCATTTGATCCAAGGATCGATCTTCGCGCGCGAACTATGGCAACCGGCGATCACCGATTATCCCAGTGTCGATAATTGGAGGCCTTGAACGAAAAAAAAACTGAGCAGGGTTAGACGATCGCCGTAGCTGGGACAATAGGCCTATCGCAAGATCACTCTTGACCTACAGACGGTATCCTTCGCCGTCAGGACGATCCCAGGGAGGTCGACCGATCGGGGTGAGGGCGAGTTTTGTTTGTATTTTTCGCGTCGCCAAATTGCGCCGTCATGCAGCGACCGGATGAATGTATTATAATTACAGTCCACTTGGAGACCGGTTACGAGCATCAATAGTCGATACGGCAGCGGCTAGGCGACTCCGCAAAAAAGGGGAAAAAAAAAAACAAAAAAAAAATAGACCCAAAAAGGATGCCTGCGTCATTCTCAGCTCATTCACCGTTCGATGATTCGCCGAATAAATTCTCGACAGCGGTCATCCCGTGAGGTTTGCACTCGCGAGGAGGGAGATAAGAGGCGAGGGCAAGAAAAAAGAAGCAGAGCGGAGAGATAAAACCTGGCCCGAGATTCACGTGGCTGTCGTCTCGAGCTCTTGTGTCGCAGAGACGTTTTGCGGCGCGCAATCGCAAACCGCGGGGTTTGCGCGCTCGAGGCTCTCGCCGCTCGTCGCGAGGGTCACGAGGAGTCGCACGCGCGCGAGCCTCGGGTCTCTCTAGGCCTCTCGTCACTGCCGGCCTAGAGCTTGGCCCGATTTCGCCGTTCGGGCTTACGCGGAGAGAGAGAGAGAGGGAAAGAGAGGGAGAGAGCACGTGACTCGTACATGGCCCGCGCTCGCTCGTATCGTCGGGGCGGGTGGAAGAAGGAGGAAGTGGCTTTCTAATTTCGGCGCTGGCGAAAGATAAATTTTAATTAAAACGCCTCTTCTCGCATCGCGTATGATTGATAACGAGCGACGCCGAGTCGTCCTGGATTCGTGGAGCAAAAATTAACGCTTATGCCGCCCTATTGTTATTTATTTGTATTTTGCATTTGTGTTTTTACCATTTTGTATTTAGTGTTAGCTCTCAAGAAACGGCAGTCCTATATATGATAGAATAATAATAATAATAATAACAATAATTGCGGAACAATTTTTCGATCTCAGCGACTCCTCGGCACCTGCTAACAATGTTTGTTAATTGATGCCACCGATAGATGCTCAAAGCTCCTCCAAGAAAAATCAGAAAAATCAGAGCAACGGAAATGATGTTCTGGAGATTCGAGTAGATAAGGAAATTCGCTCGAAACGAAATTGAATCCGACAGTCCCTGACAGGTTTTCGAGCGTGCGTGAACGCAGTTGCGTAAGGCCAACAGGCGGCGTTGTGCCGTTTGCCTCGACGACTTTACTATTACACCGAAATATACGCACGTTACTACTGTACAGTCGATTCGAGTCGTCGATGCGGGCATAAACCGCCGGTAGGAGCGACATTCTCCGGCGTATTTGACGTCCGCGCGCGGCCAATGTCACATAGCCGACCGCGTCGAGTTGGTAAATTTCAGTTGAGCTTACTACGAGAACCGCTTCGAGCGAACGTGGACTTGGCGAGAGAGAGAGAGAAGGAAGGAGAGGGAGTGAGGCAGAGTGAGAGAGGGAGAAAGAGAAAGAGAGAGAGCGTATGAATGAAGCGAGAGGACGCACGTGGGGTAAGGGCGAGTCGGTTTGCCTCGCAATACCGAGAACTCGCGCGAGAGTCTCTTTAAATACATGGATACACGCGCACATAGATACATCGTGTGTACGTACACACGTCCACTGGCCGAGAGAGCCGTGCACGTGGCGTTTCGAGTATACAAGCCTAGCTGGCAGCTTTCATTGAGCGTGAGAAAAGAAGCGACTGTAGAAACGGCGGAGAAGAGAAAGAGGAGAGGGCCGGATAAGCAGTTTAGTTTTTCTGGGATCGAGCGCCGCCCCGAGGCCGCACTGCGTCTTGCACTTTGATATGCTAATTATCAACCGTCGGGCGTCTTTCGATAACACTTGTGGATTGCGCCTGCCGTTTTGTGGATAGATGGAAAGTGACCGGTTAATTGTGCGTCAAAACCGATTCGAACAGGTTCGAAGTGGTCAGAACAGCCGAAAAAACTGTCGGAACTTGTCCGAAGTGGTCAGAACAGCCGAAAAAGCTGTCCGAACTTGTCCAAAATGGTCAGAACAGCCGAAAAAAAACTGTCAGAACTTGTCCGAAGGGATCAGAACAGCCGAAAAAGCTGTCCGAACTTGTCCGAAATGGTCAGAACAGCCGAAAAAGCTGTCCGAACTTGTCCAAAATGGTCAGAACATCCGGAAAAGCTGTCCGAACTTGTCCAAAATGATCAGAACAGCCGAAAAAGCTGTCCGAACTTGTCCGAAATCGTCAGAACAGCCAAAAAAAGTTATCAGAACGTGTCCGACATGCTAAAAAAATGCTGGAAACTTGAGAACGTTCCACCTGATGCCTAACATTCGTTTTCCCAATGTACGTCAGCGCAGTCCAGTCAGCTGGTGCAGGAAACAAAGATCGATACATCGAGCGCGCGCGTCAGTCGGCGACTTCCGTGTTTCCAACGAGCACGCGTACGCACATTGTAGTACTCGTGGCCGATATCTCGCAGCGCATATGCATAAAACGTACTTATCTATCGCCGGTTGATACAGCTGCGTCGGCGGCCGTGCATTACGTAACTCGCAGACCGGGCGGTCGTTTCTTCGTCGGGCGATTAAATTAATCGCTCTCCCTCTCTCTCTCTCTCACTTGGCGCGGAATCGCCAGCGGGAATATCGCCGATAATAATCGCGAGGGTAGACCGGGGAAGGGGGAACATTAATCATTATCGGTTCGACGGTAGCTCGTGCCTCGTCTACGATGAACCTTGACGAGATAAAAACGCGCATACTACATTTTACCCGACGTCGCAACATTGTAAGCGTGGCTTTGAGTCTATCGTGCGCTGCACCAGAGTCGGCAATTGCGTTTATACACGCAGCGTGTCGGGACTGCTGCGCCACGAGCTCAGCTATCCTCGTGGCTTCCTCGACGCGCTCGTGGCTCGATAAGCAAATAAAAACAACGGTTACTACGACTGCACCCCGACGTGACCGTCACTTTCGCGCTTTTATCGCGTCACTTCGGAGAGAGGAGACGGGACCGAATGAGAAAGAGACAAACCCATTGTAGGGACAACTCATCGGAAATACTACACAGACACGCACAACGCGAATTACGACAATCCGCAATGACCCCAATTGACGTCTGTATCTTGCTTTTCGTTTGCTCGACCGACACACACGGCGATAAATCAATTGGCTTCTTGGCCTCCGCGGAGGACCGAAAAAAACGGGTGGGCGACGGGAGGCTAGAAGCAGTTCTAATTTATATTTTCGAACTCGACCAACGTACAACGTTTAATTATTCTAATTGCCGAATTGAAACGGTATTACTCGGCTTTGTCCCGCCTCGTTTTGCTTTCGGGGCGACCCTTTGGTGGATCGTATGACCCGGCTCGTGAGAATATGACGAGTTCGGCCGGCTGGAAAATTAGGCTTCGTTAGATGCCGAAGAGGAAAAGACGCGGGCACGAAGAGACGTCGCCAAAATTCTCGTTACGAATTTAGAAGCAGAACAACTGGACGAAGAGAGAGAGACGGAGACATGGAATCAACCCCTCATCAGGGCTTGTGGAGGAATTTCGAGGCTCCGAGAATTGAGACGTCGCTTTGTCGGATAGCTCGAAGGGCTTCACTTCCCCTCTTGCGTCGCGTCTCTGCTTTTGCCATTAGCAGCACCGACAGCAGCAACACAAGCCGGGACTCCCTAGTCTGTCTAGGCTGTCAGCACGCCCTCCACTTCTATCTCAGTGGAAACGTCATCGCAGTCTCTCGCACGTTCCTTTTTCTTTTTCTCGCTCTCATTTTTTTTTTTCATCTCGCACGCGCTCGGCCCGAATGTGCCATTAGCAATTATTAACGAGCTGACTAATCAACCCGTCATTTTCATTTTTCAAGATTCCTCACGTGTGACGGCCCGCACGGACGGTCTTCACTGCGGGATTTCCAGGCTAATCGATTTAAACTATGAATATAATTTATATTATATTTTAATGTATTTTATTTTATCTTAATATTTATTTAATTATTTTGTGTGTTGGTAAATTAACGAATTGTGAGCGAGTGAACGAAACAAGTAGCGGTGACTATAAAATAATAAACTTAGGTTTAAGTTACCGATAAATAATGGTAATAATAATTTACTGTAATGTAACTTAACTGTGGAAGCATTTGAGTGAAATAAATCCCGACATCCACGCGTAATCTGAGTTACGGTTATTTTAAACCTCGTGTGTGTCGACCAATTAACCGCGTTTAGCGTCTCCCGCGGTATTTACCTTCGCCTACGGAGGCCAAGTGAGACGATAGATATAGTTAAAATGTAAAACAGGTCGCCGCCCGGTGCGGACCGATTTTAACGCGAGGAATTCTCCGAGGTGGCCCTCGGTGGTTTTGCGCCAGTCGAGCCGGCGATACATTTCTAACATTTTTCTTCAGTTCCTTTTTTTTAACCGTGACTCCGTTAATTCGCCGATATATTTGACAACTCGGTGCAGGCCAATCGCCGTTGTTTGCTCGTTAATAAATTATTCCCGAACGCCTCGCTGACGACTCATTCCCGGGGCGAACAGCTTCTTAATTGGCCAAGACCGAGGAGATACCGATCTCTAATTGCGTTCGCGTTTTCGTCGAGCAAACTTTTGCGCTAGCTCGACGCCTAATCGGAGCCAATAGACCGTAGAAGATAACGAAAAATCTCTTATCTCCGCTACGTGACACAGAAACTTGTAGACACGTGACCGTGATGTCTATCGTTCATTCGAGCTTCCATAAAACACGACTTATCCTCACGAGACATTTTTTTTAAATTTTTCGTCATCGTTCTAAATTCTTGATTTTAATTTTTCATTTCTTTTCTCGTTGCAGAAAATCCTGGACGAGCGATTGGACCGTCGGGTCGACGGGATGGTCGCGAGCGGCCTCGTCGACGAACTCCTGGACTTTCACGCTCGTTACAACGAGGAAAGACTGAAAACCAACACGTGAGTGAACGAATTCGTAAGTGTATAAAAAAGCAACTGTGTTTGTCCTAAGCTTACGTCATAAATAACTGCGGATAACGAGATTCACCCTCCAGCGACGACTGTGACTCACAGACTGATTTAATTTCAGCGAAGTGACCAAATTTTCTCTCTAGGATCGTTTTTTTTATATCCGCCAATATTTCGCCGTGACCGGAGAACGGAAGAAACTCCGGCGCGCATGCGCAGCGCGCACGCCGCGCACGTCTGTCCGTTCCGGCTTTCTCCGAATTCGCGTGGTCAACCTCGGTCGTCTGCGACTCCCTTCGGGGTCTCTCGGCAAGGCTCGCGAGACGCGTGATCTGCGATTTCAATCGCGCCGAGGGCTCGTAGTCTCGCTCGCCTCCGACACCGGAAGTCCGTATGAGTGACGCGAATGAAGAGGCGTTTTCTACAATTAATTAGAATAAAACATGTAACGTCCCTTCGCGAATTTCCCGCATTTTATATTATTTTACTGTAGATGCTTAATATTCTCGTAATTTTTATATTTCGTAATTTAGTCATTTCGAGAATAATTAATATTAAGTGAGCAGATTTTTTTTTTTAATCGACGCGATTCGAACGAGGTGGACTGTTTTACCACCTGTTTGACATCCACGCGTTATATAAGCTGAGGATATACATATACGTATTTTATGTATTAATAAAGTATGCGTGCGGTTTAGGAATTTTTTTTTTTTTTTGGGTATTCAACCGGGAGTCGTGCACGTGTCTCCTCACGGCGCGGCTCATTAACGACACCGTCTACGAGAGACAAGAGCTGTACATGTCGGGCGCCTCGTTTCCACGAGTCACGATGCTGCCTCCCTGTGCCCCTCTGACCATGTGTTATATTTGTATTGCGTTATGTACTCAGGTGTGTATCGAGAGCGAGCGAGAAGGAGAGATCGAGAGATCGAGCGAGTGAATTAGTTGGATACATTTGAATAAGTTTCGTGAACGACCCGCTTGGCGGAAACACCGATGCATAATGTGTGTGTAATATGGGTCGTTAGAAAATCGTGGAGACGCCCGTCCAGGCCCCGAATTCCGCGTTCCAAATTCCACCTGCACGTATTCGGCCCCGGGGACATTTAATTTCACGAAAAAAAAAAAGATATATCCAATGGACGACGAAGAATTCAGGCTGGAAGGGTCGATTTTTTTTTATCCGAGTCAACGAAATAACATTTTTAATCGTACCTTCGAGTTTGAAGATTCGTCGACGCCGAAAATTCTCGGTGTCAATGACTTCGCGACGCGACTTTATTTGCAATCGTTAAATCACCGCCGCTTCGCGATAGTAGCACGTGTCTTATCTCTCGAGAAATTCTTCGGGTTAATTTCCTGATTTTAATCGCAACTTCGCCGAGTCACCTGCCACCTACGGTCAGGATATAAAGATCGATCGATCTCTCGATGAGCGAAATAATCTCGCGTTCATCGAAATCCCCAGGCTCGACTCCACACGCGCGGAGATTCGATCGTCGGACGATCTGATTTATTGGGAATCGAAATTCTTTTCCTTTTCTTTCCTTGGTGTGATTTTTATTTTTGCCTATTTCACCTGATCCGATTGAATCGATATATTTTTTTATTTTTTTACCTATTGTACCTGATCTGATTGACCAGGAATGGACTTTTTTCTTTTTATTTTTACCCCGAAGTGATGTTTCCTATTTTTGCTCGGTATCGCTCGATCGATCTACGGAGACTCAGCTTCGTTTCTTATCGCACAGCACGTTGATCCTTTTATTGTTAATCCGCGCGATAGGAAAATATGCGCCGCGTCTACTTTCACCTTACGCAATATTATTCGTCGCGTAACCGCGGCGAACGACCAGTCGGACGCGCGAAACACATTTTCGCGACGATGGATTATTTTATCAATGAGGAAAAATGATAGCAGAAACGAGAAACGCCGAAGCGTCACCATCGAACTCTGCGGCTCTGCGTGAATTTCCGAGATGTGACATTTCGTCGGCAAATGTCACATCTTAGGACCGACCGAGGCGGCCTAACCGAATTCTAACACAAATTTGTACTCAGGCTCAGGTCCCTCGGTCATAAATATGACGATTAAAATTTCAAGGCATAGAAAAAAAAAAAAAAATGTTCTGATAAGCCCGAAACGATCGGTCGTTCGCCACGTGTTGCCCGCGGTACACGACGACTTATGCAAATTCTCCCGAACGATCCGTGTGAAACGCGCTATCGAGATAGACGTACGACGCGGTTTTGCAGTGTGTAAACGGCTATCGCGTCGCCGAGTCTCCGCTCGGCTCTCGTGACGCGCGAATATATATTATACAAGACTCTCCAGTGCTCGTTTCATAATCGTTTATCCATACACACACATGTATAATTTTTTAATCATTATTCCACGTTTCGTAGACGTAAAAATTGTCACGTTCGACCTTCGCGCGACTCGGAAACAAAATTGTTTAAAAAATTATGAAAATTCGCTTGCGCCGGCGTTTTGTCGCTAACTGCGCGTCGTGGAGACGCAACGGAGACGCTGATTTGCATCACGCGAAATTGATGATGATACACCGAGAAAAATCGATTCATTGATTCACAGAAAAGAGCCTCATTGGATTTTTATTTTCATTGATTCCTATAAAATATTTTCTTATTTCCAATGAAATGGTGTCTTTGAATTTCAAAGAGAACCTTTCACTGATTTCCACAATCAAGGAGACGTTTTCATTGATTCGACGAAAATTTTCTTTTTTATTAAATCAATGAAATGACTTTTATCGATGTCTGGAGTGATACAATTTTGTGATCTGTGAAGCTGCAACCCAAAGGCGACGGGAAAAAAGATCTAGGGTGATTTCCGAGGGCTCATTGAGTGTATTAATTGGTTTGTGGCTCCGACTGTTAATTAATTTTTTTCCCGTAGCCTCGAGTGTGTGTTGCAGATTGTCGTTTCGCTCAGAGGAATTGATAAGAGGAAACCGCGAGCGTCGTCGACTGTCCCTGACAGTAGCTCGGCGCTCCGGGCCGCTCGCCGATCGTATCTTAGCAGCGGGGACGACCAGCACGTGGCGCGAGATACCACGGGAACGCGGCGACCCTGATGGGTCGAGAAGCCCGCGACTACGACGACGACGACGACGACGCCGGAGCGAGTCGAAAACCGCGCGACGGTCTATGGCTTTTGTGTTTCGCATTCTAACGGTTCGACGCTGCTCGTCGTAGTCGTTGACCATCGGAATCTCCAAGCAGGAGACGCTCGGTCAGTTTCCGTCCACGTCCGACGTTTGACTCGACGCGCAGCGAAACCAAAGGGACCAGGAACAATCGGACACCGAGGAACCGGGAGGAAAATAAATCGACGCTTCGGAGCAACAATATTTATTGGAGCCCAATAAATATCTCTCGATTATTTTTAGAAGAAAAAACATTGTATCTTTTATCACTGCGACGGAGAAAATCTCGAGAGCCGCTTCTTCGCCGACGCTGCACATTGTCAAGACTGCAAAAAAATAAAAATAAAAATAAAAATAAAAATAAAAGAAGGAAACCGCGAAAAAGCGACCAACGAGGGATTTAGGATTTATCTTCCTACTGTAAATAGCGGATTTACGACGGTAGCGATATTTATTTTGTTGCGCACGTAACGAAATAAACTTAGACTTAGCAACGAGACGATTGTGTTGACGACTGAGACACGGGCAGGATCAGTAGACACGTGCGGCTCGAACGTCTCTGCGTACGATCGCGAATTGCGCGCGAACGTCTCGCGATACCGGGAAGAAAGAGAAGAAGGAGAAACAAAATCGTAAACAAAATGCACGCTGCGTGGGGATACCGAGAATGCGCGTGTAGATACGAAAATATCTGTAATAGAACGACCGGCCTAACCTGTTCTCGCCGCACGACGAGTCGCATTGGAATTCCGTGGCGACGATCATTGTACACCGAAAAAAAAAAAAAAAAAAAAAAAAAAAAAAAAAAAAAAAATTATTACCGATCTCTCCTCGACTCGCATCTGCGTTTGAGCAGATGTTCGATTTGTTAAATTTTGCCTCATCGCCGCTCGATAGAATTCTCAAATATTGTGTATCGATTGCGTCGGCGCTCGAAATCAAACATGTGTAGAATATTTATAGAATGTGATATAATAATTGTTCAGTATAATCTTGGATCAGCCGATCGCTGCCTGGCAACGATTCGGCTCGCAGACATTTAATTGTGTCACGATTGTTTGATCCGAAGACACGAAATGCTGCTCATTGCATTCGACACTTGGGACTCAATTTTTTGTATTTTTTTTTTTTTTTATTTCTTCTTCATACTGTCAAACGACCAGCTGGGTTATGAATAATTTTGGCGTTAGCAGTAAAAATAGCCAACGGAATCTTTTTTTTTTTTTTCTCAAAACGACACACGCGTGTCTTCGGTGAAACCGGTTGACCTTTTTCGTCGATGGACGGACCAGGACAGGAAAAAAATGGACTGACGCTGAAAACTCTAGTTACGGTGTCACCATTTTTTTATTTAAGTGGAACTCGTCCCGGCGTAAAAATTGTTTCCTTTGCCTTCCGGGGGTGAACAACCGGGCGAACGAGTTACCGAAAAAAAAAAACATTGTACGCGATGCGCGCGAGTATCAAGCATCCTTAACAATTTTTTTTTTTTCACGAGCACTCGAGGTGAAGTGGGCCAGACGACACGTTGGACCCACTTTTCTCGCGAGCCGTTCACTCTGCGCTTATCGCTCGAAGCTGTCGATGAAAAAAAAAAAAAAAAAAAAAACGTTGTCGAATCGCGAGGTAAACGTCTGGCAATCGAGTCGCGGGTAAAGCGGGGGCGGTGGCCTTGGACGTCCGCGGCGACACCTGATTTTCGTCGCAATTTTTTTTTTTTTTCGTAAACGAGTCCGGAATGCTGACAACCGTGAGAACAACTCGCGGACGGCTCGCGTCTCGCGTCACCTTTCTCCCTATCGGTTTCTGCGTTACTTGCAACATTTTTTTTCCTTTCCCGCTTCACCTGACGACCAATTTTTTATTTTTAATTCCGCAAAAGTCTGCGAAGGAAAATTAGTAAAAATGAAGATGCAAATTAAATAGGTACATTTTTTTTAAATGTCCTAGCGGCCGTTATCTGTCGCTCCAGCCGACTCACATTCACCCCGGCTAATCTCCCCCGCCGTCTCTTTCGTTGCACCGCGCCGAGGATCTCGGCTTGCGTAGCGATATTGCACGCGCACCGCGGACGGCGATATCGCGAGAACCCTTCTCCTGTTCCGTTTCCCGAGAAACAACGTTGCAGCGGCGAGAAGGAACGAGGGAACGAGCGATAATGTTAATGCGCCTGGCGGTCTGGTGAAGTTTCTTTGCGCCGCGAATAAAGAAGTCAGAGACGGGACAAGGAGGGAAGTCAGACAGGATAGCAGACCGAGTGCGGTGCATCGGAAATGCAACGATTATTACACCGGACGTAGGCTCGATTCCAGCGAGTGTTTTGTACTCCGTTTCGACTGCCCCCTCATATTTCCCTTTTTTTGCCCTGCCGTCCAATTCGCGAAATTATTTCGCATCCAGAGGCAACAGATTATGTATATATATATATATATGTATGTCCAGCAATAAGAGAGCCGGACGGCTCGACCGTGACGCGAGACGCAACCCTGAGGAATTAATTTCTGTTGCAGGTCACCCGATTACACCAGAGGAATCTTTCAGTCCATCGGCTTCAAGGAGTTTCACAATTACCTCGTCCTCGATAAGGACGAGCGAAGCAGCGAAAAGGTGCAATTTATTAATAAAAAAATTATTTTTAAATTAAAAAAAATTCATGTTTAAAAAAATGCATCGATAAGATGAAAATGATTTTTTAGTAGAATCTCGAGAAACCAATTTTTGTCACTCACGAGCGATAAACTCCGGTGGTGTTTGTAAACAAAGCATTTCGCAATTAAGCGCAAACAGGGGGGGAGGGGGGTTAAAGCACTCGGAGATTACGCGACGGTTTGTTTATCGCCCGAGTGAGTCGCACGTTGCACGAACATTTGCAACACTCGGCAGCCGCGACAATTGTTGCGCAGTAGACTGCAATTGGATGCGGCTGGGGATATAGACACGTGCAACAATGTGGATAAGATCAAAGGCGGCGGAATTTATCGTTCGTGGGACGCACCTGTATCACTCGAGATTTTAGATGCCGCTTTTGTTGCCGTGTCGATAATTAATTCTCGTTGTGTTTTTTTTTTCGGAGCAGGGTAAACGAATGCTGGAGCGAGGAATCGAGGATCTGAAGCTGGTGACCAGACGATACGCGAGGAGACAGCAGAGATGGGTTATGAATCGATTTATACGACGAGTCGATCGACAGGTAACTATTTTAATTGAATAAAAAATAGAGCTTCCGCATTTTTTTATTACGCATTTTGATTAATATTTGTGGGATATTAAAATTGAACAATTTGTCGCCAGGTCCCAGCGGTTTATAATCTGGACGGCACGAACGTCGACGAGTGGAATTCAAAAGTGCTCGAGCCCGCGGCAGCGATCGTGGAAGCCAAACTGAGAGGCGAAAATCCGAGTCAAAGACCGCTGAATGAAAACGTCATTCCCGAAAAAACGACGGACAGCAGCAACGAGGAGAGTCGCTGGTGCGAGGTGAGATTTTCGTTGATCGTTGGACGAATTAAAAAATCATTTCGCAATGTGGACTTTAATAAAAATTTCCATTTTTCTAGACCTGCGAAAGAGTTTTTATAGGAGACTTCCAGTGGCGACAGCACATTAAGGGTATGAAACACAAGCGCGTGGCCGAAAGGAGAAAAAGATTGGACCAAGAAGTGAAAGAGGGAAATGCAATTGTGGTCTTGTCGCAGTGATTTTCCGGGAAAAAAAAATACGATTCTACCCTCGAGGCCAAAGTTTCACGACTCCGCAATGCTCGTACGTCTCATGCGCACAATTGTAATTAAGAACCGTGTTGATTTCCTTCGTTAGTGCCCGTTGTATACGATCAAGGCGAAGAGTCGCGTTCTGTTGAAATAAAAAACGAAAAATCTATCATGTCTGTGGAACCTGCTTCTTTTCCGTATTCGATTGTCGAGAATGCTGTTCGAGTTAACGGCTGTTGGTAAGAGGGCGCTCTGCCTTTACAGCCGTTCAGCGTAAGGACATCGCTTTATCGGTCGATGGTACAGAGATTTGCAGTCTCATGAATGACGAGGAAATCGTTCTTACCGACACATCGACCGCCACTAATTAGCTTTTTGAAATCTGCTGCAAAAACTGTTATACCGACCGAGAATGTTAAGCGAAGAAAATATACCCTGCATATCCTCAGCCGGTAATTGTTCTACCTGCTGATGATAAAAGATTTACGAAGATACAGACTTGACAATTGAGAATTTCACAATATTTTCGTTACCTCTCTCTCTCGTCGGTATTTCATTGCAGTTACAATAAAAAAAAAATATGCGACGGAAACGCTGCAAAATTATTTACTGCTCCACATTGCAAAAAATAATTGACACGGGTATTCCCACTCTTTCCCTGTATTCCGCTCGACGCGACGAGCAAACTGACTATGACGGGACAACAATGAAAACATTTTTCGCCCGATCAACGTCGCCGCTGTCAATTCACTCGGTTCCGCGACGGCGAGGAGCGTGAATAGCAGGCATTGTGCGCTCGACTGCTCCATTGTCGCACCGCTCCGGCTGTTCCAATTCGAATGAAAATTTGTCTCAATTGGCTTGCATAGAATTGGCCTTTTTCGCGTTAATTAACGAGTTATCGTTTACCCGTCGCTACACGCATCCGTCTGGCATTCACATCTCGACTTTCCATCTCCGCTAAAAATGTTCAGAAAAAAAAAAGACAAAAAAAATCCACAGTTTCGCCACTCGAGTGCAAATACGTCCAATCATCGAGGAAATTGTCAGAATCGCACGTGCGACGCGTGACTCACAGCGTCGCGACTAATTGCAAAGACTAATGACTGCCACGATTTTTTTTCCTCATCTTCCAATTAATCACGCGCTATTATCTCCCGTTGGCGAAAAATTTATCGCTCTCCTCCATCGAAAATAAATTGCGTTTAGACGTCGAAGCGACGGGTCAATAGAAAATATTGTACAGGGTGATTCAGAATGTTTTTTCCACCCATGGGTATTTGGTAGATAATCGTCTCCTGAGCAAAGTTACTTAAGCCTTTTTCGAAATTCGCAATATATATTTATAAACAAGCATTAACGAGTTTGAATAACTGGACCAATCGGAGCGGCAGAATTTGGCGCGCACGAATGTTCGGTATCGACTGAAGTTGCCGAATCTCCGTAAAACGATATCAATTGATACCAAACACTCGAGCGCGCCAAATTCTACTGCTTCGATTGGTTCAGTTATTCAAACTCGTTAATGCTTGTTTATAAATAAATATTACGAATTTCGAAAAACGCCTAAGTAACTTTGCTCAGGAGACGATTATCTACCAAATACCAATGGGTGGAAAAAACATTCTGAATCACCCTGTATATAATAGCTTGGTCCAATAACCAGGGAGACAGCGAGCGTTATCAGCCGGTATCAATTTACCGAGCACGCGCCTATATCGATCGCCGAGACAAAGGAGCCTACAAACGCGCCCCGCGGTTATCCGGAAATGGAATAGAAACTCCGGCCAGGATGAATCAGACGCCGTTGCACGTTTAGCTCTTCTCGTCGCTGCCGGCGCTGCACGCGAACACAAACGGCGAAGCGTTCCGAGCGCATCGCACGTATCTCGCACCTATCGCCGTCCCTAAAGGCGCAAAACCTAAATCCTCGACGGCGCGGCGATCGGTGCGGCCGACTAACCAACGACGACTGCTCGGCGCGCGCGCTCGGCCAACGTGCGGGGATATCAGCTGACTGACAGAAGGGGGACGACCGCGCCGCCGTGCACAACGAAAACTCCGTGGCTCTCCTCGCGGGCGCCGCTCGCTCCTCGTGTGTGTGTGTTGCGAGTTCCTCGCGCGACTCGCCGCTGAGCAGCAGTCCTTTCCTCGGCGTCCGTGACACCGTTTTGCCGCGAAAAAGCATCGCCGATTTGTCTTGGAAAAAAAAGAATTATTGTGACGATAATAATAATCAGAAAAATCGGATGTGTGTTTACGAAGATTCGGCTCGTGTTGTGTCGTGCGGGAAAAACTAAACAGTGATCGTTTATTTTTTGCGGCTGGTTTGAACTGTTTTGAGTTGTTTTGAGGCGGAGAAAAGGAATGACCGAAGGGACCGTGGAAACGTGGTACGTGCACTTTGTTCTTTTTCCACCGCAGAGTCGTTGTTATCGTCCAGCGCGTAGGTACACTCAAGCGCGATTGCCTTATCTTTTTCCCTCGCGCGGCGGCTCGCGGTCGACGCTGATTGCGAGATCGCGCGCGCGCGCAATTTCTCGCGTAAGTCCTTATCGCGAAACTTACGCGTGATTTTTCACGCAGGGCGACAACAAACGGAGTTGTCGCTGCATAATAATTTTTTGATTATTTTTTTCCTACGACTCTAAATGAAACAAAAAAATTAATAAAAATTGACAAGACTGTCGAATTAGTATTTTGACGACCCTGTCTTAATAATTGTTTGACTATTCGTTTTCCTACGACTCAGAATGAAACGAAAAAAAATAATAAAAATTGACAAGACTGCCGAATTAGTATTTGATAAACCTGCATTATCGACTGAGCCATGAATTAATTGAAGTTGCCGAGCGATTGGACTGACGTTCGCAGCGGGGAAGACAAGATGAGGAAGTGGGGGAGGAAGTGCGAGAACCGGAAGCTCGCATCGAGAGTCGCCGTGGGAGGGAAATAAGCAGCGCGTTGCATATACATATGAAAAAAAATATATATATGTACGTATATGCGTTCCGTCGAGTGCACCGAATACCCGCGTCGAATGAATTCGTCCGTGGTTCGGTGCAACAGAGTCGTCGTCGTTCCCAGGGCGTGCAAAGGCCTCTCCGGCGTTCCGTGTTATTATACCCTTCGCTCGGTGTCTCGCATTACTCCCAACGACGACGGCGGCGACCACTGTAACAGGCGTCGTTGCCGCTTCTCGTCGTCCGAGAATTCGCGCTGCTCGCGGATAGAGACAAATAAACAAACCATCCGAGACAAACAAGCCACTCGACACGCGGAGAACAAAAACGCGCCGGATTTAACGAGAAAAACGAGACGACGGATGCGTTTGTTTTTCAGACGAATTCGCCAATTCGGAAAAATTGTATTCTGAAAAGGCAAACTTGTTTTAGGTTCTTCGAATTTTTTCTTATCGCTGTAGAATAAAAAACTGAGGCAACTTAGGGAATTTCATTGCTGTTATTATTATAACAGGTTAATTTTTTTTTCTTCTTTATTTTTATTAAAGTTATTTTCGTGCAGCGCACTTTCGTCACGTGACGAAACGTCACGCGAGTTGAAACGTCGGAAAAGTTGAATTTAATTAATTGTCACAGACGGCGCGGGATTCGCGGAAGCTGCTGCCGTGTGCGACGGGTAATCAGACCGCGCGGACCTATATCGGCGCCGCGGCCAATTAGGAAGTGGGTCATACGCCAGTTTGCGGAATTTGCGCTGAGGGTCGGAGGGGGGAGCGGCATCAGCTGTGAACCCGAGAACTGGGAATTGCACGCGCGGCGGGCCGAAGCCTTCGGGTTTTCGAGAATCGATCGGGCGCACGAATCGACCGACGACCGACCCTCGTGCGTCCCGCGCGCCGAGCACCGGAACTCGATACCTGTACGTGGAATTTTCTGCGGCTGCACGAAATTCGCGTGCTCCCGGCGGCTCGGTCGATTTACCGCACCGGCTGCGATGGTATTCGTCGCTCCGAGATTTCGATCGGACTGGGTTCGAGGGACAACATTCCAGCAAGATTTGTTATATATATTACGTGAACACGTGGGTAGCTCGTATCAATTTCGCGCGGTAATCGATACGACACCGCATTGAAATCGATATTATTTTCGAAGCTTTTTTTATTATTATTATTACCAACTGGGGAACAATGACGCGAAAAAAAATCGATTTTACGAAGTTTTCAAACCCTATCCTGTGGGAAATTTTCCGCTGATTTAAAAAATTCACGGATATTTGCCCGAAAAATCGAAAATTCAGGGAGAAATACGCAAAAATTGATTTCTCACTTTTTTCGAATTTTAACACTTCAGTGAAATCGACGTAATTTTTTTTTGGATCAATGAAATCTGTATTTTCTTTCGGCATTCGACCCCCCCCCCCCCCCCCCTTGCCGTTTTTTGGCGACATTTTTTTTTTCGCTGATTGCCCGAAAAATAAAAAAAATTCTATGAGAAAAACGCAAAAATAATCATTTTTTCCGTTGTACATTGTTGTAAGGCAGCGCGAATAAATCATACGGCATTTCTTTTTTTAAGAACCGCGTGATTCGACATCCGATACGCGTGGCGCGAGTAAATTTTTTTTTCCTGCAAAAACACTCGCGGTCAGCCGCAACTCGGCGCGGCCAGTTCCAGCGGTTCCAGCGGGCATCGCAGCTGCGTCCAGACGAGAACCGCGCGTGGCGCGTTACGCGCGAGAAAGTATATCTCAGGGTACATTGTACTCAGGCGCAGTTCCAGCGATTTTCTTGCCGTTGCACTGCGCACTCCAAAAAAAAACTCGATGCTGAGTACAAACAATTCCTGCGCTTCGACTGGCCCGACTTATTTCTAATTATCGCGTGCGCCGCCGATTGCCAGCGACTCGCGATTCGCGCGCGATAACTATAATAGGCAGGTGTAACGCGCGCGAGAGAAATTATATGGAATAATCGGCGTTCCACATGTCCTTTGACCACCGAGCGCTCGCGCTGATTCCCTCGCCGAGCAAACACACCGCAATTATGATTTTTCTTATTAAACACTTCGCTGTCGAAGATCAGCGATGCAGAAGCCGTTATTATTGCTATTAGCCAGCCGGACTGGTCTGCGTGAAATGGTTTCTTTTATTCAAATTGGTCACGGTGGGAGAATTTTTCGATTTAAATCGCGATTACGGGAGGCCGGAGCTAATCGAGTCGTTTAATAAAAATAAATAATAATAATAATACTGCATATAATTCCAACATTAATCACTGCATTCTTCTATATGCAAATATATTATATTAATAGATAACAATAATAATAATAGTAACAAAAATAATAAAAAATATATTCGGCATACTCGAATTGTGAAATCTACTGGAAAAAAAATGGCGATCGACGTTTTCTCAGAGCACAAAGAATGGTGAAACGTGTCGTCACCTTTGTCGAGCTACTTCGGCCGATACGTTTCTCGTTGGCCTGTAAATATCAGTGTTATTCACCGTACGGCACAATACGTATTGTCAGGCTGACCCGAGGCCAACGAAACTGGGTCTAGGGCAGAGTACGTATAACCGGAGTTATTCGCGTCCGTCCCTTTGACTCCTGGAGGCATTTTTTTCATATTTATATACAGAGAGAGAGAGACACGAGACACAGCGTTCTTTTAATTAATGTAAGAGAGCGCGAGGCCCGGCCGAGCGTGATGCACGTGGCGATATAGGCGGCGCGGCAGCGCGCGCGGAGCCTTAGCCGAGCCGCGAGGGGGTTTCGCCTCTCGGCGAGCGGTTTCCTACTGCTCGTCCGGGATATGACGATATCCCCCCTGCTTGGCCACTGGCGTAGGCAACCGCGAACGCCCCGCTCGACGTCGCGTTACACACGCAACTCTCTCGGCACGATTCACTGTCGGTGATTTTTTTTTTTACAAATTAATTCTCGAAGGAAAGAAATGAATGATCGTTCATTTATTTATCTATTTTTCGTTTGCTATTAAAAACTAATTAGGGAATTTCACATCTCAAACGAAATTTCACAACTCTTTCGACAGGATTCACCATCGAAATTAAACAAAAATTAATCATCGTAAATAAAAAATAAAATTGTATATTTATTTATCTTTTTTGGTTTGAAAAAATGATCAAAATCGTTTGTGACACTGCGTACATGAAGGAAAACCGACCCGCAGGTCGGTGAATTCAATGGCACAGGCGAATGGCACACAACGCTCGCCATAGTCCGGACCGCAGCTCTGCCGGTCTATTTTCCCCCTTTCTTTTATTTTTTTTTTTTTACGATTCGTCACAAACGCAACGCGGGCGTCACACCGCAGAAACATCAGCGCTGCGGGAGGCGGAAGCCGCTTCCACTGTCCAACCAGCCGCGCCGAAAACTGGGCTACCATTCGTTCCACAATTTTTTTTCCCCGCATTGAACACAAAAGAATTCGATGTCGCATTTCGACAGTTTCGTCCGAAGCGTCAGCATCGATCCAAGTTGCCTGATTGGACAGAAAAATAATAGCGATGCCAATAACAATTAAAAAAACCTCAAATTTTTCAAATAACAATCATAATCACATCAACGATAATCATAATACTATCAATAATAACAAAAATGAATCATTCAAATTTCTAGAAATTCCAAAAATGTCTCAAATATTTCAAAGAATAATAATCTCGTCAGCAATAATCATAATACTAATAATAAAAATAAATCCCTAAAATCTCTGGAAATTCGCTGCAATCTCAAGAACACGATGCAATTAATGTAACGGAATTTTAAACGAGACAAAGTGGCACTTTGTCGAGTCCCCCCCCTCCGAGTGTCCACCCCGCGATATTCCGCCTCCTTCCTCGCAGGCTGCACAGTCTGATTGGACAGAAAAATAATAGCGATGCCAATAACAATTTATAAACCTCAAATTTTTCAAATAACAGTCATAATCACATCAACAATAATCATAATACTATCAATAATAACAAAAATGAATCCCTCAAATTTCTAGAAATTCCAAAAATGTCTCAAATATTTCAAAGAATAATAATCTCGCCAGCAATAATCATAATACTAATAATAAAAATAAATCCCTAAAATCTCTGGAAATTCGCTGCAATCTCAAAAACACGATGCAATTAATGTAACGGAATTTTAAACGAGACAAAGTGGCACTTTGTCGAGTCCCCCCCCCCGAGTGTCCACCCCGCGATATTCCGCCTCCTTCCTCGCAGGCTGCACAGTCGCCCCGGCGTAAAATATGGAACGAGCCCTGCGGTGTCTCTGGTCTCCTCTGCTGCCGGCGACGCGCGCTCGGACACAGTGCGGGCTCTCTGTGCGGTGCGCGGTGAATTAATTCGGCGAGTTTAATCGCGACGAGGGGGGAGGAGGGGGGAGACACGGGGGGACGAGGTTTTGATCGCGGTGCGAGGAAAACACGCCATATTTAGCGAACGACCGTAAAAGCCTCGCTGCTGGTCGCTGCTGTCTCTGTCAGCTGCTCTCTCTTCGTCTCTCTGTGTCTCCTTCGCTCACCGTCGCCGTAGTCACGCCGCGCGGCCTACTAGCACCGAGTTTATAGGCTGCCTAGTCGGTCCACGCGTGGTCGCCGTCGCAGCCGAGCGAAAGAGACGGACTTTGCGTTGCACACAACGCAGGACGCGACGGTTACGTGCCGCACGGTGACATTTATGGCTGCGTGCGGCGCAATATATAGGCTATGTATCGAGTTGGGCGAGGAAAGGGAGGAGAGGGGGGAGCCCCACCTCCACTCATATATATGATAATTCGTAGCGCGAACGGGGCGAATAATTTCGACGAATCGCGGCCGTAAAAAAAAATCGTATTTGTACCTTTGGTTCAAATACGATTTTTTTTTTCCGTGTACGCAATGTGAGGCGCGATTGTGGAACGACAGGAAATGAAATAATCGTCGTGACAGACGCAACTCGCGATTCGCTGTAACCTCGCAGCTGGGAATTTATTCGCCTTGCTTGTTTTAATTGGCGAAATTGAGAGAAAAGTTCTTAATCATGAAATGACAATATTTTTAAATCAAATAATTAATCTAAGAAAATAATTAATTTGATCAAATAGTTAATAAATAAAATAATTTTTATTTCAAGCGCAAATATCAGGTAAAAGGGCGCCGAGTCCAAAGAGAAGGAGGGGGGGGGACAAGGCAGTCGAGAAATGGGATCTAAATTGATTTGCTGCTGGAATTGAAGCACAAAAAGGCTTTAATAGGCGTCGATTATCATCGTCGCCCACGATTTCCGACGATTATCCAATCGTTGCCTTTTCTCGCGCTCACCGCGAGAGCCACCTATACATATCGGGCCGTGCGTGCCGCAGCAGCGGTGGCGGCGTCAACACGTTGGTTAAGCCCTCTGACAAGGACGATAAGGACGCACTCGAGGCGCAGAAATCCGCAGTTGCGCGCGCAGATCGCGCCTCGTCCGCGGTTTGTGTTGCATCTGACCGTTAAAAAGCCTCCGTCCAACGTGTCACTCCTGCGGTTTTATTAATAAAAAAAATCCCGCGGAGCGACCGATTCGCCGCCCTCGTTGATCCGAGGAATCCGGATCGCCGACGGAGCGGTCACCGCGCTGCGACCACACGTGAGAAATGTCCCCCTGATGCGTTGCGAAGGTCTCGAGTTCGCGCGAACACAAAACCTTTCTTGCTCGGAAAATCCTCGAAGGTGGCGACATTTATGTAGGTCGTTCGCGGCGCGAGCAAAGCAAAGGTCGAACGAATTTGCCGGCGCAACGATTATCTGGGTTATAGTTTGTTGCGCGCGATCGGGTTTACGGTCGTCGCGCGCGGCGGCAAAATCGAAGATCGATCGACGCAACGGTAATCGCGGTTATTTGACTTTTTCGTCATTTCTCGGAGGTGGATCGAAATTTTTATGGCGATTTTGAAATTTGCGCAGCGATTCAGGTATTATCAGCTGACTTAATTTCTGCTCCGGAGGATAGATACGTTTTTTTTATTAAAGGATAACAATAGTACTAATAATAATTATAATAATCGTGATAATCATAATCATAATAATTGTAATGATTATAAATCGTAATAATCGTAGTAATTATAACCATAATAATTGTAATGATCATAATCATAATAATCGCAATAATTATAATCATAATAATTGTAGTAATCATAATCTCAATGATCATAATAATCGTAATAATCATAATAATATCGAGCAGAGAAAGTTTGTTTTATAGTAAATTTATCTCTTATACTTTCGCTATTTCGCGAGGCAGCAAAGATTTTCCCGCCACGTCGCTAGGTACGAAATTCTCGCTCCGTCGACGCTGCACATTCGCCGCGGATTGTAAGTGACGCTCGACGCTCGGTGCTCGGCGCTGTTTCCGTCCGTGCAACGCGATTTATCCTCTCCCGTAACCAGTCGCGGCAGGCTCTGCCAATGTCCCTCGCGCGCGCGCGCCTTCGCTCATTTTGGAAGACAATAAACTCTGAGCGCAGCTTAGCCGCTCGGTTTGCCTCTGACTCAGCGCGCGGCGAGCGAGTCAGAGGAGCAGCCGCGCGCTGAGCGAGCGCGCGCGTAATCCCGGCGCTCGCAGGGCCGCAACGATCATTCCTGTGTCGTCGCGTGGGTCGCGGGCGTCTAGACTGCGCGGTTTTTCCGCGACAACGACCCCCCTCCCCCAGCGCTGCGCATTTGCGTCACGATTTACCGCTGCGCGTGGCGTATGTAAAACTTTTTTAAGGACATTGAAAAAAAAACATTGAAGTTCCTCACTAAAGCGGAAAATTTCTGCTTCCTCCTCTTTCTCTTCTTCAAAGAGAATCGCAACGAACCGATACTTATGTATGTAAAACGTTTTTTAAGGAAAACAAATAAAAAAAAACCGTTGAAGCTCCTCACAAAAGCGGAAAATTTCTGCTTCCTTTTCATTCTCTTCGACGAAAAGAATCGTAACGAACCGATATCTCTGTATGTAAAACTTTTTTAAGGACATTAAAAAAAAAACGTCGAAGTTCCTCACTAAAGCGGAAAATGTCTGCTTCCTCTTCTTTCTCTTCTTTAAAGCGAATCGCAACGAACCGATCCTCGCGGCCCTCGGTTTATTTTCTCGGCGCGTTTCGCGCGCCGAGAAAACAAGCCTCGCTGCTTTGTTCCCTCCGCGGGTTTTAACACTATTTCCGGCAGACGAATTCCTTCGAACGCCTGAAATCTTCGCCCAAGACAGAAATAAACCTACTGAGCGATTCTTTTTGCCCACCGATTTTTCGAGCTTTGTACAAAACCGTAATAAAAACGATGTGGCTATTCGCACCCTTTTTCCTGGATCGTGGATCGTGTACCTTAGGTTAATTTTTGGCACCCTATTTCGTGTTTTTTTTTTTTTCTTTAAATACTTATATAGTACTAAAGCGGTAATTTTCCGCTTTAGTAAGGAATTTTAACGATCCACGAAAAAGAGAGCGAAAATTAAACCTAAAAAAACACGATCCACGATACACAAAAATAAAGTGCCAAAAGTTAACCTAAACGACACGATCCACGAAAAAGGGTGGGAATAGCCACATTGTAAAAAAAAAAAACGAGGATATAAAATTCTCCGGTAATTCGAACTGTCGGAATTTAGCGCGCGCGCGTATATTTTCCACCCCCATGAGTCGCCATCTGCAGTGCCGAGACGACAACCCTCGGCGCGACTGGCGGTGCGATAGTCACGACCCCCATTGATTTTTCGCGAGTGCGAACGTCGTCGTTGACGCTTCGCTATACCTCCTCTCCCCAAACTCACCCCTCGCGGCGCTCGCGCGCGCGCGCGCCCCGCGGACGACGCTTCTCGCGTTCGTTGACCAAATAAGGGTGGGCACGTATATACACACGTCGGCGTCGCGCACGTAAACGCGTGACAAAAGTCCGCGCGCGCCCCGCGGGGCAGCAGCAGCCACCGCCAGCGTCGCCCGCGCTCAATCGCTCGCGCCTCCGATCATGGCCTCGTCTGACCCGAACGTCACCATCGCTGCCGTCGTCGTCGCAGCCAACGACAACACCGACAGCGTCGATAGGACCGAAAGGACCGAGAGGACGTCGAGCTCCGCGTCTGTCCACTTGTTGACTTGATCTACTTGGAATTTGCCGTCGACATGTCGCGATACGATCGTCACCGCCGCCAACGCGTTCAGCAGGGTTGCCCTGAGCTCGGCTCGAGCGCGAAGCCCGAGGAAGCCGCGAGTCCGACGGTAGGAGGCTGATGCATCTTTTTTTTTTTTTTTTTTATTTTTCTTCACGAGAAAGAGGAAACGCTGAATTAAATCGTTTTATAAGGAAACGATTCGCTGGTAATGCGTGGACATTTTTTCGGTCGGTTGAGACGATTTTGTATTTTTTTTTTTTTTTTTTTTTTTGGTGCGCGGAAATTTGTGGCAACTTGAGGAAAATTCGAGGCAGAGCAGAGTGAATTTTTTTGGGGAGGTTGAACGTGACATTCAAATTTGGTGCAATCATAAAGAGAGACGTGTGAGGAGCGTGACGTTGGAAAAAAAATGTTTAGTGAAGAAATTAATTAAAAAAATTTTTTTTTTTGTCATCGAAAGCTGTGATTTTTTTGTTGTCATGAAAAATTGTCGTTGAAGTATTTGGGGAAGGACATTTTTTTTCCCCAAACGAAAGTGTGCTTTGAAATTGTATTATAGTTGCAATCCACTTGAAATACAAATTCACGCGGAGGACACAGCTGACGCGACGTTTCAGCGTGCGACGAGTCAGTGACTCGGACATATCCACTGCGTTAAAATTTCGCAGTTCGTCGAGTGTCCCACGTTCCTGATTATATTCGCTAGGGTTTCGTGATTGTTTCGATTAGACTTAATTCAATCGGGGACCAACTCGATTTGATCGAGTGAGTTCAGCGAGTTCAGTGCACCTTCCTGGTACCAGCCCCCCCCCCCCCCCCCCCTCCCCCAAACCCTCTCTCCCCTCCCCCTTGAGAATCCTGTCCCTTTGTTTGACTATTTCGGTCCAACTCGCACCGCAACCGACATTGCAAACCACGTGCACCGAATTATTTTCCCAATCCTGGTGCAGAATGTCGATTTTATATTAAATGTTAAATTACGACCGATGACGATTTGCTGATAACGAGTTTGCTTGTCGCTCGGTGGCCTCGATGACCCCGCGTTAATTTGCAACAAGAAACAGGAGACTCAACCTAAAACGGAATTTTATCGACCGGAAAATGACCCGCGGTCTGCCCCGATTGACCAGCCAAGCGTTTCTAACCGGAGCCTAAATTTAGGCGACGTGTACCGAAGACGAGATAACGTGGAGCGAAAATTTCGCTAGTCGCCTCAGCCTCCGGAATTAGACGACTCGGAGCGTCTGGCAGCTCAAGAATTTCCGCAAACTCGCGTCGCGTGTTTTCCGCAGATCTGGATTTTTTTTTTGCTTAATAATAATTTGTACAATTTTTATTTCGCTGTACAAATAATTTTCCTGTTCGTTAATTTGTATCGTATTTTTTTCCGGGGCGCCGGAAGTATTTTTTGTTAGTAAATAATAATTTGTAAAAATTTTTATTTCGTTGTACAAATAATTTGGTTTGATAAAGATCGCCGGGAAGTTGAAGAGGCGATTTAAATGCCTTCCGCCGTTCGCTCTTTATTCATTCGCTTTGTCAAAAGCTCGACGAGTCGTTTGCAGCGTGTAAGTAAAACTCCGGTGTTTTTATCTGCATTTCAGATGTACCCGAGGGCCTGAATAGATTCCGAGTGAGGGCGGCGCGAAGCCTCGCGGCAACAGAGTCGTTATTGCGATAATAAGAGAGAGAGGAGGACGCAACGGGGCAACGATGGGAAAACTCCTGAGTCTTCTGGCTCGCGACGAGTCGACGTGCTGCACGCCGCAGAAGTGCGACGTGTTTCTCGACTTTGAAAGTGAGTGGAACGACCCTCCCTGGTCGCTGTTCAGTTTTTTTTTTATAATAAAAAAAATTGTATGCATTTAAATTGAAAAAATATGACATAAAAATATTATAATCGACTTTGTAAGTGAGTGGAACGACCGTCGCAGGTTGCTGTTCAATTTTTTTTATAACAAAAAAATTGTATTAATTTAAATTGAAAAAATATAAAAATATTATACCAGCTTTGCGTTTGAATTAATGAATTAATAATCTTATAATTGCCATTCGCAGATGCTCAACCGTCGGAGATCGAGAGAGAAACCTTCGAGGCGGTCCAGCGCGTTCTGAAGAACTCGGAGTCGATACTCGAGGAGATTCAGTGCTACAAAGGCGCGGGGAAGGAAATACGCGAGGCGATATCCGCGCCCACCGAGGAGTGTCAACGGAAAGCCTACCTCACCGTCGCGCCGCTCGTCGCGAAGCTCAAAAAATTCTACGAATTTTCCCTCGAACTCGGTAGCGAATCAAACTTTTTTTAAAAATATTTTCACGACAAAAAATAATAATTAAAGAATTTAAGACGTTAATTTGTCTTTTAATTGCAGAACGCGTGGTACCGAAGATACTGGGTCAGCTGTGCTCGGGGAATCTGTCGCCGACGCAACATCTCGAGACTCAGCAGGCGCTGGTCAAGCAACTCGCCGAAATTCTCGAGTTCGTGCTGAAATTCGACGAGCACAAGATGAAGACGCCGGCGATACAGAACGACTTCAGTTATTACCGAAGAACCCTGACGCGAGCGTCGCTTTCCAGGCAGGACAATCCGGAAAGCGATCTCGTCGTCGGCAACGAACTGGCGAACCGAATGTCACTGTTCTACGCCCACGCCACACCCATGCTCAGAACCCTCAGTCACGCGACTATAACTTTCTTGATGGATGTAAGCGTCCTCGCTTTATTATATGCGTCGCGTGCTATTTTTTATTTTATTTTTTTCGAGCGCCTCGAACTACTTTCACTCTTATACGCGTTGAATTTCCAGAATGAAGATATTCCTCGAGACAATATCACGGAGACTCTGGGCACGATGGCCAAGGTTTGCCTCAGGATGCTGGAAAATCCGTGAGTTTCATTAAGGATGAAGAGAAAAAAATGGTACTTCAACGAATCCAACGGTCGTTGATTATTTGAAATTGGACATTTTCAGGAATCTTCTGGCGCAATTTCAGCGCGAGGAGACTCAGCTATTCGTGCTGAGGGTGATGGTCGGTCTGGTGATACTGTACGATCACGTCCATCCGCAAGGTGCCTTTGTCAAGGGCTCAAACGTTGACGTAAGTTTTTTTTACTTATAATGGAAATATAAGATTCTCATGCGAAGAAAAGGCTAACAAAATTGTGTTTTCGCCAGGTCAAAGGATGCGTCAAGTTGCTGAAGGATCAGCCGCCCTGCAAGAGCGAGGGTCTCCTCAACGCGCTGCGTTACACGACGAAGCATCTCAACGAGGACAACACTCCGAAGAATATAAAAAATTTGTTGGCCGCATGATTGCCGAAGCAGCGCGGCTGCTGCATCAGAAGCTGAAGAGAACGAAGAAAGAAAGAAAGAAAAAAAAATATACAATCGAAATCGCCCCGAAGACATTGTCGATCCTCGCGAGTATTACGGACCTCTGTACCTTCGAAGGGCACGACTTTCTACCCCACTTTACCGAGAGCTGCCCATGACTGCCTAGACGGATATAATTGTAAAGACAAAACCAAAAAGGGAAAGAAACGCGAAACGTGCAAAAGAGGTGATCGAGAATAAATCGAGAATGAGTCGCGCGTGGCGACGACGTCGATCGCTTCTGTCGCGATTCGGCGACCGGGTCGACGCATCGGACGATCGTGATTACAATTATTAGAAATTTATTACCATAGAGATTAAACATTATTGCGTAATTATTCGATGCTCGAGCATTGGTTAGAGTCGAGCTCTCTCGGGATTGATACTATTGATTATACTAGAGCATATCAGATATTATCTACGAGTCGTAGGGTACGTGTAACTTTATTGCTATTATTATTATTATTTTTATTATTGATTATCAATGCTAACATTTGCCCGGAATGAGCCCAATGAAAGGTTTAAGCTGTGTTGTTGCGCAAATTTTTTACTCTTGTTTCTTTTACGTGACTTGTTTTATTTTTTTCTTTTCTTATTTTCTCCGTTAATCGATTGAATGAGAACAATTGACAGAACAGGGAAACTGGCGGATGCCTTTGACAACGTGAAGTTATTATTATTGTTATTATTATTATTATTATTTAAAGAAAAATGCGGGAAGAAAAGGAAAATCGGGAGTTAGAGAAGTATTATCGACGAGAACCAAAGATATATATTGTACATTGCGTAGAGAGGACAAGAACGAAATTATTGGTATATGATAATTATTACGATTATTATTATTAATTATTATTACTACTATTATTATTATTAGCAAATGGAAACCGCATGTTATAACGACATTAAATTAGAAACCTACAGTAGTCACATTAAAATGCACGCGGGGGATTTGTTCGTTCTTAAATATCGTGCGTTAACATTGCGAACGACACGTGCAAAGACAAGAGAGATTGGAAAAAAAATGGCGACGAATTGATTTACCGATCGTTATTACTTTAATGAACATATTTGAAGGAGAGAAGGATAACAAGGTTGATTGAAGTTTCAAGACTGCATTTATCGCTGAGAAATATCGATATTTCGAATCGTCAATAAAATCACAATAGAAGCCTCGTACCAACTATTACAACTGATTAACCGTTAAGAAGCGTCGAGCGTCCGGGGAAATAAAATAATAATCGCGTGAATAAAAATTCAACGCACTGTCTCTTCCAGCCGGCGTTCCTCGTCAACGCACAATTTGTTCCGTACGATAAACCAGCTCTCTCTTCCAGTACAAAAAGAAAAAAATTATAAAAAAAAAGAATCAAAACACAATCGATGTCCGAAACCTACGTGTGAATAACGACGAAGAAATACTGAATCTACAATTTATCGATTAATCGTATTTAACCAGTCGCGCCTCTCGCGATTTGTCGCCTCGTCGGTACGCAAGTCCGAGACTTCCGGCGATTGGCAATTAGCAAAACGTTGCCTCTGCAATACATGAGAAACTAGGGGTAAACAGACTTTGAAATCCGTGTAAAATTGAAAGTGCAAAAAAACTGTATTACTTCGAAATATACAATGATCATTGGTACCTCACAATTTTCTATATTTACCTCTATACATTTTTTTAAAATGCGGATCCGTCCCGCGCTCACAAATCCATCCATAACAGAGGACACCGGAGGTCACGTCGCAAGATCTGCACATCGCGGAAGGTGCGGCAGCGACCTTCCTTACCGACAGAAACATGTTTATGTTTCTGTCGGTAAGGAAGATCGCACACTATGCATTATCGCGCCTAAATTTGCCTAAACGTCACGTTGGCGGCAATTTCAAAGTTCGACACAGTTTATCGTATTATGTAATTACCAAAATGACTAAACTTTCATTGTAACTGACACAGTACTTACCAGCGTCATCCAAGCGCGGCTCGAGAATTCTCGGGCCGCGAAAACAACGTTCACCGTCGGCGCCGAGGAGGTTAGGTTAACCTACGAGTAGGCGCGTGTATAAAGCTAAGTCGGCGCCCTCGCGCTCACCGTTCGATCACTATGATAGCTCTCAATATTTGTAAAAACTTGTGTCGCGCCAGACCGCGAAAATTCGTCGGTTCCCACGTCTCGCGTTCGGCCGCCGGCATCGTCCTCAATGGCTGGAGCTCCGTCTGCGCCGATCGCCCGGA
Source organism: Itoplectis maculator (assembly GCA_964034905.1). Lineage (NCBI taxonomy): Eukaryota > Metazoa > Arthropoda > Insecta > Hymenoptera > Ichneumonidae > Itoplectis > Itoplectis maculator. The sequence continues at coordinate 2,227,803 of OZ035863.1, forward strand.
TTCCCGATTGTCGGGGAAACCGATTTTCCAACAACGGCGGCTCTACAGCGCGCAGACGGTGGGCGAAAGGCTGCCGCCGCTGTCCGACGAGAGCCCCGTGACAACTCCGGGCTTTTTCACTGGACCTTGGAACATGTTCTTAGTCACCATGACCGCTCCCTCCGTGGATAAGGAGTTTCAGTTAGCCAGTTTCCGAACAGCTACGACACAAGTACACAAGCCGCACCTGTGCCTTTCGACCAAATTACGACGACTTCACACTTGCTTGATTTCAGGCAATAGACGTTGTCTCTCACGCTCTGGCGAGAGAGGACTACGAGCAGCTCGAGGATCTGGTTTCCAGCGAAGTTATACAAAAGTTACGGCAAAAGATCAGCCAGTTAAATAGCAAACAGAAAAAACTCATCGCCATTAACAAAGAAGACATTCACCTGTGGTGTCCCTACAATATCAGCATGGATGTCAAAAATGGTTGGCGATTGTTCTTTTGAAACTATTAGAGATTTTTCGCTGTCTTACGAAAGACCGGAATACTCCATCTGCGTTTTTCAAGGCGAGGTGATGCTTAATATTTACAAACTAAGCAATTTTGTTGTATTTCCGCAGAGGCTGGAGAAACGATAAAGATTCTGGAGATATCAGTCGTCGCACATTCGTTACCGGGCACACAAGCAATGGTGGAGGAAGGTCAAAGCCTTGCAGAGGTAATCGATAAGGCATACCAGACTTCGGTAATCTGCAACTATGCTTTTTCACGGAGAATCACAAAAGACGGCGGCTCGCCCTGGATGATTACCATGATCAATGAGTTTTCGCCTGATCAATAGGTACGTCGCGAGAATCGATAAGATTGAAAGTTATATATTGTGCCCAGAATTCGAATGTAAAAAAAACATAATTTTTGTGCAGTAATTAAGAAGCGAAACGGATGCAACGCATGAGCCGTGAGTCGAGAGGCTTTTACTTTCGAAAAGCCACGAGCAACGTTCGAACCGACTGCAAAGCGCTCCACGATTTATTATTATCTCAGAAGAAGAGAAATGTAGAAATAATGAATTATACTGAGAATCGATTATTTGTTCAATCAGTGAAAAACCATTTACAACGACTTTTTTTTGTCTTCCGGCTTCGCTTTCTCGTGTCAAGGGTCACGCGTCCAAACGATGCAAAAGCGCGGGAACGTGATTCATCACTTGGAGCAGCGCAGCGCCGACGGGTTTGTCGTTTTTCCCCAGAGACACTACAATTGGACCCTGAAATCGTTGATAATAATTCCATGAGCTTTTTGCTTCAGACGAGCAGTTAAGAATGGCAACGTGTTTTTTACCTTGGAACTTTGTGGATTGTGCACGCGACACTCGTAGCCGCTGGAATTCTGAAATAAATTCATTCGCTCGGCGCGCACGGAGTTGTGAAAATTCACGGTCCAACCATCGGCTCCGGTAACCATGACTCGTATGGAATTGAGAAAAGGTCTCGCGAATTGGCATATTTTCGCTTTGCATCGAACTCCAGTTTGTTGGAAATTAATATCAACAGTGGCGCTCGGAAATGCTATAAGATCCATCAATTTTTCCACAGCCGCAGGTGGTTTTCCTAGAGTCGCGAGGAGAAATAAAATTAGTTCGGTAACTCTTCGAGGAATATTAATTAAATATTTACTGTTGTAAACTGCGTCTGTGAGTCGATAAGGCTTCGTCACCGTGAGGGAAAACATTGGTATCTGGATGCGCTCTTTGCCCTTGAACCACACGTCGATCGCTGCAGAAAATTATAAAACAACTCCAGACAGGAATTTAAGTATTTCTACTAAAAATGTCTTCTTGTTCTCACATTTCCCGACCTCGTCGAAGACTTTTTGGACCGGTATGTCTTGGACAATGTATTTGCTCAGATGAGTCAAGTATAAACCGCAATCGTTGCTCATCCTCTCGTAACTGGGACGGTGGCTGGAGGTCGAATACGCTTGCAGTAAATTCCGTAGATTTTTTCGACTCCCGTATTCGTTTACCGTTGGGACTTCCTTATGAATATCGGGATTGCATTCTCTGAAAAAAAAAAAAAAAAAAAAAAAAAAAAAAAAAAAAAATACACGTTTAATTCGTCGATCGTCCGATTTTCTTTGCAGAGACGAAAGCTCGAGGATCTTACTTCGGTGGAACCGTTTGGCACGTGTCGAGGACGATTACGAGCAACGCAGGATCCGTCGACAGGGACATCGCCAGTAATTCGCTCTCGCAAACGGCGTCGCTTCGCAGATAACATTTCGGGGCATCGACGCCGAGCATGTAGCTTTCTTGCATCTTGAATCCGTGTCCGGCGAAGTAGAAAAATCCTGCATATAAATAAATTGCATTGAATTTACACAGGATACGTGAAAAAAAAATTATTAAAAAAATTATAATTACCGTAGACTCCCTCAGAGAGCGCGGAGCAGAATATTCTCATCGCATTTCTCATTTGTCGGGCGGTCAGATTCAGCAGACAAATGACTTTGAAGTCAATTCCCTCGAGGAGCTTCGCTAGCTTCGTCACGTCGTTCTTTGGGGTTCGCAATTTTTCCTGGCTGTCGTAATCCTCGTTCGCGATTAGAAGAGCTATTTTCGCGATCGCCTTTTCCCTCGGAAGGTCCACCTTTTGTGTAGCGAATTATTAGCGAATTTCTTTGGGCAATGTTAGTCCGTTTGAATATATGGGAAGAAATATTCTCACAATTACGTTGCTCCGTTGCGTGCAGACCTCGCTGACTTTATTTGTGATGTAGCAATAATATTTTCCCTCGTCCTTAGCGCTGAATCTGTCGATCTGAAATACAATATATTATTTATCATTTTTTTAAACTGAATCAGCGTTCAGCAGTTTTGGTATTTTTTTTATGCTTACTCGCAATACATTTGATGTTTGATTCTCCAATTTGGTGTTGTCTCGAAACCACTGATAGATCGGGGCAGGGTGACTGCTCACCTGGCAATCCAGGGTAAATGAATCACCCTTTTGCACTTCTAAAAATGCAATGGGCTGTTTGTCTATCACGACTCTTGTGGGCTTGATCTTCAAGTAGACCGGCTCTGAGTATCGACGATCCAGTATCGAGCCATCGCTGTCTATTTGGGAGACTCTGCATCTGTACTTGCCTTCTTGGGTTACACTGAAATTATAATAAATAAATAAATCATTAAATAATGAATAAATACGTAAATACATTTCTTACCTATTAATCTTAACATTCAGCTTCTCACCAGTCTGGTCAACCAGTGGAGTATCTTTGTGGTACCAGACATAACTGGGAGGTGGCAATCCAACAGCTTTGCAAGTGAGCTTCAAATATTTACCAAAAGCCACCTCCACAGTCTCATCAGTGATACCGCAGTTGGGTTGCTTTTCAATGACCAGCGGTTCTGCTCAAGATAAATCACCGATGAACCGTGTGGGAATAAAAAACAGTTTTGAAAATACATTGAAAAATACATTACAAAACATCGCAGCATCAAATAATAAACCTGAATGTCTGAGAAGTGACAGAGCTCCCAAAAGTTCGCAGTCCTCCAGCAGAGTGCAGAGAATCTCAACGGTGCACATTCTTGTGTTGAGCTGAAAAAGCAGATTCTCAGCTGGCGATTTGCTCGACGAGTTTCCATGATCTTCCAGCGATTCCACCCACGACGATCTAAGCAGACCACAAAAAAAATTCTCATCTGTCCTCGATCCTCTCCGCAATAGGATTTGCTCACCCTATAAAATCCAGTCGCTCCGAAACATCCAGAGCGAGTCGTCTCCATCGAGACTTCTCATTAAGCTCTCTCACCAGTTGCTTGTGCACCGAAACTGGCAAAAATTCTATATACATGTCCTCATTATATTTGTACATGCTTTACGTATTTTCTGTTTATTCCAGTATCGATAATAATCTTGCGAAAAAAAATTCTCTTAATATTGGCAATCGACAAATCGCCGTGACGAAAATTGTTATTTATCGGGCCGCCCGTTGCATACGCCGAACAACAACAACACTCGATGCCGACTGACGTCATAAATAGGAGTCGCTCGTTCGCTCGCAACGAGGAAAAGTAAAGGAGGACAAGAGTCAGGTTACGGTGGGAACATTTATTTATTGTGTCATATAAAATCGTCCAATCGCCGCTGAAATTCCAGGAGAAACCTGGCGACACGAGTCCCAGCGCCCGAGTCACCGACTGCTAAGTGGCGTACGTGCTGTATATACAAAAGTGAATCGCTTCCGCGTTCGGTCGATAGTGCAGCTGGCACGTCGAACCAGCATCGGAGCATCAGGCGGCATAAAATCCGCGCGTAGGAACGATCAAAAAAAAAAAAGGTCCACGTGCTGCTGCTGCTGCTTAGCCGCTGGCTGGTTCTTCGCATCTTCGTGGCAGACGAGGAATAGAAGCTAAGCGGAGCGAGAGGGCATCTCTCGCGCGGATGCCACTGTGTACCAGTTGCGATCTCGTCGCCCCCAGAGGGACGATAATCATGCGAGCGCGACAGAGAAAAAAGCCTCGCGCGAGAGAGACAGAAATAATCCGGTGGCGCGCGCATGTTTCGCCGAATGTCCGCGGAGTGTCGCGTGCGGGCCGATATTGCGGCGTGGATAGGAATGTTTCGCCGTTGATAGACCCTCCGGGTGTCGGGCGGAGTGGGGGCATCCGGACGACCAATCGCCGCGCGAAAAACAGTTTCTGCGCGATGCGCGTGGCGCGCTGCGCCGCATAATCTTGCGTATCAGTGACCGTCAGTTCCCCATCCAGAAGGCAGTGGTACGGCGGTTACACGCCGCGCGCGACCGACAGAGAGAGAGATAGATATATAGCGAGCGAGCGAGAGAGAGAGAGACAGTGAGAGAGCGAGCGAGAAAGATAGAAATAGAAAGACAGAGAGGGGAGAAGAGAAGAGAGAGAGACGCACAGTCTCCGGGTTTACAATATCATATATTTCGTGTTAAAAGTGGGGCCCCCGTAGTTGCTGGGCTCCGAGTAGCCGCGCCGTTTCTCCGCGTTGCCTCCGTCGTGGTGTGTGTCGCGCAGATGCTCCCGCAGCTTCTTATCGGTCTCGCGAGTCCCGTCGGTGCGCGATAACGGAGCAGGACGGGCGCGAGCCGCGCGCGCCAAGTCGACCAACGACGACGACGTCGAGGAACAGCGACGAGAAAATAAAAACGTGTGTGTTTCTCGCTGCAGCGAACGAGTGACGAGAAGGAGGCGAACGAGGAGGAGGAGGAGGAGGAGGGGGTGGAGGGGTAGAAGGAGTAGGAGGAGTGCGTCGCGAAAACTCGCGTGTACGTGTGCGTGTCCTGCGCGTGTGTCGTGGGTGTCTCTCTCTCCGTGTGTGCAGTCGTCGTCCCCGCCGAGGGTGGAGGGTGCGAGCGGTGCTGCGTGCCGTCCGTGCGGCACGCGTTTTGCCGAATCGCGACGACGACGACGACGACGACGAAGACGAAGACGACGACGGCGCGAAGCAGCAGCAGCAGCAGCAGCAGCAGCAGCGCTCGAAGAGGCGGGAGTCACTGGCGAGCATCGCCACCGCTGGTGATTGTCGCTGCCGCGGATAAGCGCGTCCAGGGATAGGACGAGCGTCGACTCTGATAACACGCGCGCATCTTGTCCCGCGAAACGAGAGAAGGGAAATAGAAAAACAAAAAAGAAACAATCATCACACGGACTGTGTTTCTTCGTCGTGCCTCTCTCTCTGTGTGTCCGTTTCTCGCAGTTCGGCGATCGTGATACGCGGGCGCCGCGCTGCGCGCCTGTATTCCGACACTCGCGCGCGCTGTGCGTGAGTCGTGTGTGTGTGTGTGTGTGTTTGTGCTGCGCGTGCGCAGACGCCGCGTATATACGTGTGTGTCAGTGGCCCGCGCGGCAGCCGCCGCCATTAGGCCCGCGCGTCGCGCGTGTGTGTGCGCGCGCATGTGAGCGACCCGCGACGACAACAGTGGTGTGCAGTGCGACGAGTGTGCGCTGCGCTGCTGCGCGTCCAGCGTGCGTGCGTGTGTCTCTCTGTGTGTGTGTGTGTCGTGTGTTACCCCCGGCCATCATGGCGAACCCACGGAAATTCAGTGAAAAGATCGCTCTCCTCAACCAGAAGCAGGCGGAAGAGACCGCCGCCTTCGAGGCCATAATGCGCGAGGTTTCCGATGTCACGAGCCGAGTAAGAGCAACTTTGATCACTCAACTTTGTTTATTTTTATTTTTATAATTTTTTATTCCCTTCATTTATTTCTCTTCGTCAGCAATCCGCTTTCGTTGTTTTCTGTTTTTTTTTATACACAAACACACTTGCCCTCTCTTTTTTCTTTCTCTGTCGACGTTCGCGCGCTCTACCTTCGAGCCGCCGCCGCCGCCGCTGCTGCTGCCGCAGCGCGTTTCGGTTACACTTTGAGCCGTGACTTTACGGATGTTAAAATGTAAACAACGAGAGCGGGGAACCCTCGGCCGCCGCTGTACATATGTGGCGCGGTATTACTTCCCCCCCCTCTTCCTACCCTCCGTGACTGTTTCCTTCCGCTCCTGTTGGTCGCGCGTGTGTGTCCGTCCCTCTGAATATATATATGCGACTGTGCGAGCGCAAGTTTGCAACACAGACTGAGGAACGGACTGAGCGAGCGCAAGTTTCTCGATGTGCGTTTTATGCCCCGAATCTTCTGGGCTCCTTTTGCCTCTGAGCTCGGCTCTTTATCCCTTTTTTTTGCGACTCGTGTGTCTCCTCGGTGTGTCCTCCCCCCTCCTTTCTCCCTTCTTTCCCCCTCTCCGCGACTCGACTTGCAACTTGCCGCGCGCAGAGAGCACTCACCCACCGCAGCGAAGGAACTTGCACACGAGGAAACGAGAGAGAGAAGGAGATTGAGGAGGAGGACACATGTATTGATACATATGTTCGCACACCGAGTGGATGTGCTGCTGCTGCTGCATCGTCGTTTCTCTTTCTTCTCTCTTTTCCTCTCGTCGTGCGTTCTCCGTCGTCTGATGGCACGACGACCGCCGAGGCGAGAGACAGAGGCAGAGGCATATCGCAGCGATGCTCGTCGAGCAGGGAATGTTTTTGGACAGTGTGCGAAAGCTCCCGACGCACGAACGGCGTCGTTACGAGGAGACCGAGGCGCGATTTTACGAAGCAGCGGCAGCGGCTTCTCGCTAGTTTCCTCGCTGCTCTTTTTCTCACTGTTCTCTCTTCTCTGTATTTTCTCCGCGCTGCAACCCGACATTTGCATCTTTTTCCACAAATGCGCTGCAAGCTCGTTGAAATGGACAATCCTTTTGCTGCACAAAGTGCAACTGGACACGGGGACAAGGCAGCGTGGGCTGCGTATGCGTCGCGACAACATTTCTCTCGGTCGTCCGGGAAATTTACGTGGGAACGCGGGTCGTCGCCCACGCTCGTGTTGACCCTTTCGTACCTCGCGACGCTGGGCAGGACGGTGGTTATTTTTTCGCGCGGCTCGGTGGAGGTTCATCTGGAGGCGCTGAAGGATTTTGTTACGATGGATAATTGAATAAGAAATGCATTTTTATACATTTTTATTCGCCAGCAAAAAAGGGTTGGAAATTATAATTCAAAGGGCTCGGTCGTGGGTATAAATATATCTGGAGGGGAGGTGTTGAAATCGCTCGATTATAAAGCGCAGAGAATAGACGGAGAATCGAAAGGTTGAATGTTCGCCCGGCGAGCGGCTAAATGTACAGCATAGCTGATGGTTCGCTAAAATTCGCGCGAATTTAATTCACAGCGCATTTTGAAGGGTTTTTTAAAAAATGCAATAGCTAAAGGTTTTTTTTTGTTTTTTAATACACTAATAATTAATTTTTCGTCTCGACGGAAATTCAATTCGGTTCTCTTGTCATCATTGGCGGTGATTTCTTTCTTTTTTTTTTGCGTCGTGCAAATTCGCTTCAAGGTTTTACGTTCGTGACTCTCGCCTCGCGACGAGTTTTATCACCTGATTTTTTTTTCCTGACTCTCGCTCCTTCCTCTTTTGGCCAAGTGGCACGATACCGAGGAGCCCGAGAAGAGGAGAGTTCCGCGCGCGTTCGATCGATTCGCGTGGCCCGGTGGAAGCGGCGCCCGAAGTGGAGCAAAGCTCGCGCGCTGCTTCCCGTCGGGCGGCCGAAGCGCTCTCGAAATATATCGAATTTTTCGCAGGAGCGAAATGCACGTAAAAAAAAAAATAATAAAAAATGTTGAAAGAGAAAATAAATCACCGGAATCGAATTATGCAAAAACGAGGAGCGAGCGGCGATATGTCCGCCGTGAGTTACGCGCCCGATGGAACCGTCGCCTCGAATATTCACGAGCCTCCCCGGGAGCTTCCGAATTTTTCCATCAGCCTCGATCGTCGCGTGGAATTTTTTTTACGCTCGTCGCAGTCACGTTTTTTTTCTTTGATCGTAACGTGCGATATAAATATTTTTTTTTATTTACATTTTTTGAATACACTGCTCTGAATTTTTTTGCTGCTTCGATTTAACTGGCCGACGACGTATTATCTAGTTCCTCGACTTTGGCGCCGCCGATGTAACGTCCGGTCGGCGAGATTGAGTAATCCGATTAGCGGGTATCTTTTTCTGCAGCCGCTGTGGCCATGAAAGATCGACTATGTTTGATTTTCGGGGCCCACCAGCAGACCCGAAAAAAAAAAAAAAAAAAAATAAAATCGTCGATTACGTATCGCAGCAGGAGTCCATTTATCGAGCGTCGAGATAGCGCACTGACCTCGAGAAACGATTCGTGTCCACGTCGCGGAGAAGCTCCGAGTCGTTGGTCGTACTGAAGAAAAAATAAAATAAAATAAAATAAAATAAAATAAAATAAAAAATCGTGCCGGAAACCTGTAAATCGATGATCGGTGGTTACATCGACTTCGGCCATCGCCACATTATTTACCGCGTGGCCGCGAAAAAAAATTGTCTCTCGTCGATTCCATCGCCGTTCTTTACTCAAGTGCCCCGCAAACTGGAATTTTGTTTGAGAAGATTGGGGCCTTCGTTGCCGCTGCCTGTTTGAGCCTTCGCAGCGACAATAATAATAATCATTCGAGACGAAATAATTTTTTGCCTCATTTGATCTTTTCATTTTACAATTTAATTTCATTAATTTCCGTACGATTTTTCGCAGGGTCGCAAAATGCCTGTAAATCGAAAAAGTATTAATTTCCCGATGGAAAATAATTAATCAATTTTTCAGTCGCAATAATAATAACCATTCGCGAAAAAAAATTGTACTCTACAAAATAATTAATTAACCCTTCACCGTTGACAAAATTCAACCGGGACACATTTTTGCGTTACATATTTTCGTCTCGTCGGTTGTCGTTTCGTTTCCCTCGCTCAATGTCGTTAAGAACGGAAGACCGAGCGCCTGCCTCTCACTCCTTTTAATCTTTTATATCGTGTAACATGGTCGCGCGAACATTTTCAAGGATAGAAAAGCGCGAGAGAGAGTTTGCACGCTGCCGCCGCCGCTGCTGCTGCTGCTGCTGCTGTCGCTGCACCGATCGATGAACGACATCTACCTCGGTGCCTCTCTCTCTCTCTTCGATATCGTCGCGGCGCGAGCCGACCAACTGCCGCATATTAATGAATAGCACGCATAGCAGTGATATGCAAGTGCCTCGGCCCAAGCGGACATGTCCCACTCATTGTAAATCTCATTCCGAGCCCGAGTTAACACGTTTCGGGTTCGCCGAGGACGAAACTTCGGACTCTCGGTGCTCACCGAGAAAATTCAATTTATTTCAGACCCCAATAACTGATTTATTTTTTTTTTGCAACTTATTGGCTGTGCTGAGTCGTCTCAACACAATATATATATTTTTTAATAATACATAAAAAAGCGAAAAAAATTATTGCTAATTTCTCGGAGGTCAGGGCGAACTAAATTTTTCGCTCGGACATTGTCTTCTTGATTCAGTAATTTTTTGATGTATAAAAAAAGCGAAAAAAATAATAGGTGAAAAAAAAACAAATTATTGCAAATGACTCGGAGGTCGCGGCGAATTTAATTATTCGCTCGGACGTTGTGTCTTCTTCACACAGTAATTTTTTTTATGTATAAAAACAGCGAAAAAAATAATCAGTGAAAAATACAAATTATTGCAAATGACTCGGAGGTCGCGGCGAATTTAATTTTTCGGTCGGACAGATCCGCGCGCGGCTGCAGCGTCGGTCACGTGCGCGTTTGCGCTTTTGGCAGCACAAAAGTGCGGCGCTCGGGGCGGCCGACGCAAAAATAGACGTCTCGTGCGGATCCCGCCGCGTCGGGTCGGCCAAATTCCGCGTCTACAAATCGAATAGTCCAAATGCCTCCGAGTCTCGTCGTTTATTTTTATTTTTTATTTTATTTTTTATTTCTTTCGTTTTTTTTTTGTTTCCACTTCGCGCGCATAACTCGGGCGTCCCGTGTTGTCGAGTTCATGCACGTCGCGCGGGTTGCCGCCGATTGGCGGTCGCGCGGGCGCGGACGAACGGCACGTCCGGGTGTGAGGAGATAAGGCGACGACCGTAAACGCTGCTTCGGACACGAGGCCGCCGCCAGCTGAGTGTATCGCGTGCGGCAAAGTCTCCGGCGCGCGCGCAGCTCGCACAGGGCCGCCGATCGCGTTCGCTCTCAACGTTTCCCACCAAAATTGAACTCTGTATTAGAGTTCAATCATACAAAACGATATTAAAATAAAAAAAAATAACGACAACGCTCATTACTACAAATAAATATCCAGAAAATACGTAGGATGCTTTGTGACCGAGAACACGTTTCCATAATTTTTTATTAGGCGTATAAAAAAATTAAAATAAATAAAGTAATCGACTTAAAAAAGCACAGACTTTTGAACAAATGGGGCGACCGAACTATATATTCTCCACGTTCCACATATTCAACTGCCCACAATTTATTTCACACTATTTTTTTTATAAATTTATTTCCGCTATTAGAGCGATGATATTATTATTATATTCAATTAAATATATTGCTAACGAGTTAATGACGATATAATTAATTTGCTGACGAGGGTGGCGATGGCGACACTGTTTGGGTGATGGTGATGGATTTTGGTGGTGGTGCTGGTGCTGTATGATAAAAAACTTGCTTAGGTGGCGTCGGCGAGCAGCTCGGTGGGCGCGAGTCCGACGGGAACGACGGTGCCGGAGACTCCGCTCTCCGTCCAGAGCGCCGGGGCGAGTCCCCCGCAGTCGAGCAGCAAGCACCTTCACATTAACCTGGGAAATCAGTTCCGGGCCGGGGGCTCGCTTCCCAACGTAAACAACAACAACAGCACCGACGCCCGGGACACGGCGAAAGATCCCGCGTCGACTTCCTCGACGAACACCGTTGCCATTCACTCTATCGACCTCAAGGTACTTGAAGGTTATCAATCAAATAGGCTGCTTTAACGTAGGCTGCTGCTGATGCTGTTGACGCCGCTGCTGCTGCTACTGATGATGATGCATCCAACGACTGCACATAAAAAAATAAAATAAAAAATAGATCCGCCCTTTTAGCTATTTATCGTTTATTTAATTATAATTGTTACCTTTTTTAAAGAGCCATTAAGGTCGTCCTCGCTGTCTCGCTTTTTGTCCTCTGCTGTTGAATCGATGTTGACACCAGAATTAACGATGTGTCTAGTGTTGCGGTAGGTCAAGTCTAGATGTTTGTCTACTGTCGTTGCTAATGTTTAGTGTCGTACGTCTCGTTTTTTGTAGTGCAACCAATTTTTTTTTTGGTACTTTTGGATGTTAGATATATTTTTTTTTGTACGAGTAGAAAAAAAAAATATATGTATATATATTTGTATATAAATATATAAATATAATTGTCCCGTTTATTGTAAATAAATGAATAATTATGCAGGGCAAAAGTGGCTAACGCGGACCGGTCCATATTCACCACTTTCGCCCCATATATTTATGGCGCGAACCGCCCGCTTCCGAGCTTCGCTTTGAAACTCGAGCGACGAAAACGCCGTCGGAACTTTCGTCTCATATAATTTTATTCTCGTCTCCCGGGTTTTCCGGGTTCGCGTTACTTGGCGCGTCAAACGAGACAACGGAAATTCGACGACGAAGACGATGACAACGAAAAATGTGGTCTCACATTGATCAATTATTTGATTTGTTTATTTATTTATTTCCGAAGCAACGGTGACGCTTACATCGATCGTTCTTATACCGCGTATAGGAAAGTGATTTTTTTTGTTAATATAAGAGAATTCGAAAAACGCAGATACCGGAATTATTTTTTACGTGCGATTTTTCGCCGGTATTTTTTTTCTCACTTGATAAGGTTCGCACTATTTCTCAGCTGGCAATGAGCTTCGGGTATCCACGAAATCCACTCCCTCCGCGTCGCGTTCGAGTTTCTCGTTGCCTCGTGTCCAGCGTCTCACAGCATGAACCACATCTGAAAAGTAAATAAAAATAAAATAAATGTTAAAGCATGAGAAACGACAAATCGCGTGGGCAGGAATTTTCGAATTCCTCGAGAATTCCTCTGGAGCTCCCGATATACCGTATATATCGCGTTAATATTCAAATCGTTGGATACCGTTGCCCGGGAAACGAGTTTTTTTATTTTTTATTTTTCGCCTCGCACATTCCGGGCTCGAAACGCCGTCGTTTCTGAAACGAAATGACGATGATGCTACACCGGTTTTCGAAAGGTCGATGACGATTGGCCACGGGACCCATCGACGCATCTGGCAGAATTTTTTTTATTTTATTTTTTTTAATTAAAATGATGCAAAATTGACTCGTCTTACATAATCCGGTCAGTCTACTAATCATCTTTTTTTTTCTTCTTATTAATATTATTTTTTTATATAAGTTGATTGAACCTCATAAGAAATTGTGCTTTTTTTAAAAGACCTAATTGGACTTAGCTGGTAATGATTTTAACCCTTTAAAAATCAATCCCCCTCCACTCACCTCGGGTCTCTTGCCGTAAACGCAGGTCGCGATGTTGAAGACCTTGTCGCACTTGTCCGAGCCAGCTGAAAATCGCGAGCAAATATTTCAGCGTCGTTGTGCGAGTGGCGTATTATTAAATGTGGCGTTGCACCTGGTTATTACCTTCACCGCCGCACGACAAGAGGGCGTCGCGTCCCTTGGCTTGAATCTCTTCGGGGAAGAAACCCAGAAGCATCTCGGACTCGAAGTCACCCGTGTCCTCGTCGATCTTTCACGAAACAAATAATAATTATGAACATTATTATTTTTTATTTTTTTAAATTCAAATAAATCGCTTACCACACCGAAGGACTCGAAGAGACAGTTCATGTAGCAGGTGAGCGCGCGGTCGTTGATTATGTTGCCGTCGTTCACCTTGTCGATCATTTCTAGATCGCAGAAAAAATTAATTAAAAATTGTAAATACGATTTCATTTATTTTTATTTTTTATTTACCCTGCGTCGTGCCGTGTTCCTGCATGCAGCGTTGCTTGTCGTCGTGCACCATGTCAATGATGTCCGGTGTCACCCACTCAGGAAGCTGCGCGTAAAAAAGAAAAAAAGAAAAATCACTGCGTTGATTTTTCCCCACAAATAAAAATTCCATTTTTCTTCAAAACTTATTGACGACTATTACGAAGCAGCTCCAAACATTTTTATTTCCACGAGCATCCAATAAAACGTTACGATTCTCGAAAGTTACGGGCGAGTCGGAATTTCCATGCTCGGCGTAAATTCAAAGCTGCTCCGAGTGCGAGATTCTTACCCCGGCGGAGACATGACGAACGCTGCGCAGGGACACGAGCACGAGCACGACCGATGGGATCCAGCCGATCATGGCGAAGGTATCGATTGACGTGCGTCGTCGATCTTATCGGGCGGGTTACACAGTGCCAACGATGCACCGGATTTTTTTTTATTCGTCTTATCCACTCGTGTCGCGCGCGCTAAGGCCGACGTAGTTGTTGCCGCGTAAACACGTGAAAACGAAATGAATACTGCACGAAACGTGGAATGAGATTATAAAGGAGAGACGTGACGGGATGTGGGCGTGATTAGGGCGAACGAGACTCTGTAATAACGTCGTGGATCTTAATGTGTACGTGGCGCACGGCGAACCGAAGACGCGCTACGATTTCTTTTTTCTATGCATTTGTGTATACGATTCCGGATCTGTGTGTGCATCGGTTCGACGGGAGCTCGCAGTGCAAACTCCTCATTGCTGTTATCCGGATCCGAGTGCGCGGAAAATCGCCGGTAAGATTATTGTCCGCGGAGAGGGGCGGGGAGGGGAGGGAGACGTCCCTACCCTGCCCCTTGACTTTGCTACCGATCGACGTTAATCCCAACCGATAATTTGAATCGCGTTCGTCGTCGGTCGTTTCGGCCGCGCGACGTAAGCGACGCGACGACAACGCGCCGCGGGTTATGATGGTCACATTCGGCGGGGTCCCTCTGGTTTATTGAATTAACTGATCGCGATGGATATTTGACGTTTCGATTTCGCGTTGATTAAATATTGCGAAATTTGGCAATTTGTTAGAAAAAAAAAAAAAAAACGGTTTTTGCATTTTTCTCCTCGAATTTTCGATTTTTCGGGCAAAATGCTGTGATTTTTGGAATCAGGGAAAAATTTCCTATCGGATAGGGTTTTTAAACCTTCCGAAATCGAATTTATTTATTATTTTTTCGAAATTTTTTCGAAATTTTAGAAGGGGCCTTCTAAAAATTAGCGATTTTTGAAGGTCAACTTTAAAATTCTACGAAAAACCGAAAAATTGAGATATGGCGTTCCCCCAAGCGGCATTCTCTTCATTAAAGGGTTTTCTTTCGAATGCAAAATGAAAAGAAAATCCTGATTACTTCGATCTAAAGAAAAATTACACCGATTTTACTGAAGTGACAAAAATCGAAAAAAGCGAAAAATCATTTTTCGCGCTTTTCTCCTCGAATTTTCGATTTTTCGGGCCAACATCCATTATTTTTGGAATCAGCAGAAAATTTCCTGTCGGATAGATTTTTAAACTTGCTTTTGCAAGTTCAACATCAACATTTTTTTTCGCAAAAAAATCGCCCTCGCGTTTAAAAAAAATCTTCATCATTATTAGAATTCCAGACCGCAAACGCGTTCTGCCTTATTACGGACTAAGAGATGACACATGCAACGTCTAAAATTCATTGCCGATCGGCGGCGGCGCGCTCCTCGCGTCGCATCCTGTGTCCGGGCGTCTCTCCCGGGTATTTCGAGTCCCCGCCGCGCGATTAATACGCGCACGCAATTTTATCCGCGGCCGAGCGACTTCGGTTGCCTCGCCGGCTCATTGTCGCTCGTCGAATTTATGCGCGACGTTGCGGCGCGGCGAGGCTCCGAACTTGTCCCGCGTCGCTGATGTCTCACTTCCGGTATGCGGCGAAAAAAAGGTCGGCGACTTAATTGAACGAGTCGCGGGAAATTAAAAAAAAAAAACGCGCAGACCGACTGCAGCTTTCGAGGCGTGTGACTGATATAAATCAGCGAAACATTCGCAGGAATTTAACTGCGTGAAAAAAATAATAACAACATTAATAATATTAATTGCTTAGACTCCGGGTGAATTAATTGCGTCATCCAATTAAACAGGCGAGCCGACGAATTAGCTGTCCAATTACTAAATTTAATTTTTTAAACAAATAATTAAACCGACAAAAAAAATAATTTGGGACTGACAACACGTTTTGAAATTTAGTCGCTAGAAATTCGTCGAATAAACTGTTTTACCTCCACGTGCGGAGAACTCGATATCGGTGATTACGGCGGTTACACATTTTACTCCGTAACGAGACGCGTAACGAGTCCGCACACTTGGTAATGAGACTCGTAACAAAATAATGACGAGCTCATTCATAATTTGGCCAAAGCAAGGATGCACCTCAACTGCTCATTACCGGCGAAGGGGAGAGGGGAAGGGGGGAGGGGGAGCCTGCACTGCAGTCCGTTTGACAGCGTGTTATCTACTTCGACGGTTTCTTCCGGTCCGCACGCGAGACGCGCTGTATATTTTTCAAACAAATGCATGTGCATTTTTTTATTTCTCTGGTCGCAGGATCGTATCACAATTTTTCATTTTTTCTTGGCACTCTGTGAATTTTTATAATTACATTATTTAATTTCATTATTCAATCTCGTCCCAGTTTTATGAAAAAGGTGAACTCGATCGAATTTCGTTGTAATAATAATTATTATTATTTTTGTAACAGAGAGCTTTGTATTAATTAATCAAACCGGAGCTTTCATAATAACGTTGCATTAATATGTGAGTTTACTTCTCCTGGATTCGTGGGTCGCCCCGGCGAAGCGAAGCCATTTTTTCTCCCAGCAACGATGAAAAAATGCGACGCAGTGCAACTAATTTATTAAACGATATTTGTACAGCGGAAAAATCACTGCGTTCTGGAGTTTGACGTACGAATTTTCAAACAAAAAACCGATGGAACTAATGAATAAGAAATTGTCGGAACTGGTACGAAATATGAATTTTTTAAATTAATTTACCGTGGAAATTCGGTTTTATTTTTATTTCTCGCCGCGTGGGCAAGGCTCCGAGTCTTATTTTTGAACGGTCGCACAACGGGTTGGGGTCTTGTGTTTTTATCGGCAAAACGGGCAAGGTCTTCCGACTGCATTAAATAATTGATACGGCTGGACTGTCGGAAACTTTGTTGATGCACCAAACCGACTCTACTCACCCGGCGCGCCGCTCGCACTTATCTTCGCACCGCACCGGCTTTTCGCTTCATCTTCGCGTGTCCGCCGATTTTCTTTCGATTTTTTGGTACCGGAAAAAACAGTTTCCAATTTTTTTTAAATAGTCTCAATTTTGTAAAATTGACTAAAATTTGTTTTTAATTTCGTCACAAAGTCCAATATATACAAAACGCCGAAATGACGCAATTCGACGTCGGTTCGCCGTCTCCGAAATTAATGATCAGCAATTTAGCTGTGGAAATCGCGTTGGCTCGCTGCCGTCGCGTCATCCGCGTGCCTCATTGTTCTCCCGCGCTCTCTGATATACATAAATGTACACGAGACCCGCGGTGCGTCGCAGGTAAATCGCGCGCGATGATTGATCGTGGCGCATCGAATCTCACGACTCGTACACGCAGCGAGAGTCGCGTGGTGTGTGCTTTTGTCATTGTGTGGATGGCTGTGACTTCCGTTGCTCACTTTGAGTCACCGTAGTATTTATTATTATTATTATTATCATTATTATTATATTATTATGATTTACATACTTGTCCCGTCTATGGCAAATAAATAAATGATTAATAGTAATAATTTTTTACCCGGTGAATTTGCGTCACGATTTACCGAAACCCAGTCGGGGTATTTGTTCCCCTGAGGAAATATTTTTGGCCGGGGAAAGTCTGATTCTAATCGGGACGTGACGAACGACGTCTCGGATTTTTTTTCGGCCGTACAAGCAATTTTTTATTTTTTTTTGTATTTTCATACTTGTCCCGTCTATGGCAAATAAATAAATTACTAATAGTAATAATTTTTTACCCGGTGAATTTGCGTCACGATTTACCGAAACCCAGTCGGGGGATTTGTTCCCCTGAGGAAATATTTTTGGCCGGGGAAAGTCTGATTCTAATCGGGACGTGACGAACGACGTCTCGGATTTTTTTTCGGCCGTACAAGCAATTTTTTATTTTTTTTTCCCTCGATCCATCATGAAAGGTTGGCTTGATAAAAAAAATATGCGTGAAAAAAAATCACCCTGGAATTAATAATCTCGCGATTTCGACGGGTTGGGAAAAATAAAGCCGAAAAAAAAGCAGAGCGAGAGAGAAAGAGAGTGAGAGAGACAGACAGAGAGACAGAGACTATGCATACACGTGGAGTATTGATCGTTTACTGCAGGTGCTCGTTTGCTCGTAGCGTTCCGGGCGCGCGGACGCTCCGATGTTCGGAACGCTCGAGTTGCGCCTTCTTTCCGCGCGCCGAAACGACCTTATCGGTCGGCGCGGGACGCGGATCGTAAACGCGTTATCGGCCTTCGCGGGTCCCTCGGATAATCGAAAAATTTCGAGGCCAGGCGCGACGTCAAATAAATTTACGCCGCCGAATTTTATTTCATTGTTTCATAAAAAAAACTATAACAAAAAATAAAATAAAAAAATACCTATTAAAAAAATATAAAATAAAAAAATACCTATTAAAAAAATATAAAAATATGGATTTCCGCATTTTGCGAATGATTGAACGCACGGTTCGTCCGCGCGAACTTTTTTTTTTCTCTCCCTCACTTTTTTTTCTTCAGGCGCCTCGGATCGAGTCGCGTGTCGAGAATTATCGTGCAGCCGGATAGAATGAGCGAGTGAGAGAGGAGGCAAAAGAGCGAAAGAGGAGGAAAACGCGGGGGCAAACGGAGAGACCGGCCCCTTCGTATCGATGTCTATCTCGTGACTATTTTTGCCCGCGGAACTGCGGCCGCCGGATAAAATTGACTCCTCGTTATTTATTCCACAGGTGGTGGCCCTGAATGAACCAACGAACGCTCGATCGTTGACAGTGTATTATAGCGAGTGTCTCGGGTGTGGCGTAGGGTGGTTATGAGAGGAGGGGGGGGGGCTCCCCCTTCGCGTTGCGAATAATCGGATTTAATATACATATCAAATAACGCCTTTTGTATGACAAACATATATCGTCGTCTACAGTAGTCGCCCTCATAAATTAATTAACAAAAAATTAACGTTACGTTGGTCAAAATAATTTTCGATTAAAATAAATTTAATTTGAAACAAATTCTTGGCCTAGTTGCAAAGCCCGAACTTCGCGTCCGAGTCGCAAGAACACCGTTTCCGATTTCGGGCAAATCGATCCCAGATCAATTCGCGATCGGAAATAGAGCTGCCGGCTCCCGTAGTCTTCGGTGTCCAATATCCTCACATCCGGCCAATTCGAGGTAACGTGAATCTCTGCGATGACTCGGATGGCGAATCCGGACGAGATGACTGACGTTATATTGAAATAAAAAAAGGGTAAAGGACTCCGGTCGATGGCCTATTATTGTTATTATTATTAATTATGAATCATTTGTATCTACTACTAAAAAGTGCGTAATTCGCGCCAACGTGATCATTGTTGTTGGTATAACTCGGCCTCTGATTGGTCGAGGGCCGTGACGACCAAAAGTTTTTATTTAACAACGCGAGATTTGACAGTTTGTCGTAATGAGCGCTGCAGCACTGTTTAACCTACTGTGATCCCGATTTGGGCGGTTTTCGGCCCGGTGGCCAGATCTACGATTTCTGACAAACTGTTCGACCAAAATTTTTTTTTTTCAAAATCAACTAAAAAAGAGTTGTAACCAGTGTTTTCAGGGGTAGAATATGCGACTTGAGAACAATGGTATAGGTTAGAAGTCGATATTTTGAAAAAATAAATTTCGTGACCCCGATTTGGGCGGTTTTCGGCCCGGTGGCCAGATCTACGATTTCTGCCAAACGGTTCGACCAAAATTTTTTTTTTCAAAATCAACTAAAAAAGGGTTGTAACCAGTGTTTTCTGGGGTAGAATATGCGACTTGAGAACAATGGTATAGGTTAGAAGTCGATATTTTGAAAAAATAAATTTCGTGACCCCGATTTGGGCGGTTTTCGGCCCGGTGGCCAGATCTACGATTTCTGACAAACTGTTCGACCAAAATTTTTTTTGTTCAAAATCAATTAAAAAAGGGTTGTAACCAGTGTTTTCAGGGGTAGAATATGCGACTTGAGAACGATGGTATAGGTTAGAAGTCGATATTTTGAAAAAATACATTTCGTGACCCCGATTTGGGCGGTTTTCGGCCCGGTGGCCAGATCTACGATTTCTGACAAACTGTTCGACCAAAATTTTTTTTTCAAAATCAACTAAAAAAGGGTTGTAACCAGTGTTTTCTGGGGTAGAATATGCGACTTGAGAACAATGGTATAGGTTAGAAGTCGATATTTTGAAAAAATAAATTTCGTGACCCCGATTTGGGCGGTTTTCGGCCCGGTGGCCAGATCTACGATTTCTGACAAACTGTTCGACCAAAATTTTTTTTTTCAAAATCAACTAAAAAAGGGTTGTAACCAGTGTTTTCAGGGGTAGAATATGCGACTTGAGAACAATGGTATAGGTTAGAAGTCGATATTTTGAAAAAATAAATTTCGTGACCCCGATTTGGGCGGTTTTCGGCCCGGTGGCCAGATCTACGATTTCTGACAAGCTGTTCGACCAAAATTTTTTTTGTTCAAAATCAATTAAAAAAGGGTTGTAACCAGTGTTTTCAGGGGTAGAATATGCGACTTGAGAACGATGGTATAGGTTAGAAGTCGATATTTTGAAAAAATACATTTCGTGACCCCGATTTGGGCGGTTTTCGGCCCGGTGGCCAGATCTACGATTTCTGACAAACTGTTCGACCAAAATTTTTTTTTTTCAAAATCAACTAAAAAAGGGTTGTAACCAGTGTTTTCAGGGGTAGAATATGCGACTTGAGAACGATGGTATAAGTTAGAAGTCGATATTTTGAAAAAATAATTTTCGTGATCCCGATTTGGGCGGTTTTCGGCCCGGTGGTCAGATCTACGATTTCTGACAAGCAAAACGACAAATTTCTTTTTTTTTTGTTTACATCAACTAAACAAGGGATTTTTAGTTGCGATTTACCCTTTTAAAGCTTTATAAGAGCGCAGCAGCGCAAAGACATCTCGGGCACGCGCGCAAGCGCGTGTCATTAGCCTAGTGTATTATAAAAAGGTCATAAACCACAAGGAAAAAAACGGTTCAACTTATCTGCAATAAACTCATTCACTAAAAAAAAAGAATGAAAAAATTTAAAAAATATATAAATAAAGGCCGCGAGTGAAATTTCATAATTCAGGAAAAATTGAAAATCCGTCGTCTTCGTGATTCGAGCGCGTTTAGTCCGAAGACTCGACTCAAATCGTCGGAATACTCTCGCCGAGCGGATTCCCGTTGCATTTCCCACTCGTGGAATTCTCGCCGCGACGCCGACAACGCGATTGCCTCATCTCCGCGCGGATTCCCCGGAGCGGGGCCGTCCTCGTCTCCTCATTGGCGGCGGAGGTAAAACGTTTTTCCGGGCTTCCGCCGAGGCTGTATTTTCGCTCAGATGCGTTCCCGCCGTTCTCGAGGATCCGGCGTCGTCGTCGTCGGGGAGATAAATCTTTGGCGAACTCCGTTTTCATTCCGGGACGAAATACGATTTCTGCTTTTCCGCCACGTGATACGCGCGCGTCTTATCATTGGATTTCCACGTAAAGGTCAAAAGGGGGAGACACTGAAAAAAAAAAAGACTAGAGAAGCTCAGCACTCATAGCGAAGTGCATAAAGTATCGACGCAATTGACAATATTCTCTCGTGAATCGTTACACGGGAAAAAATGTGTCTTAAAAAAGCCAATAAATAATCCTACGTGAAGAAATGTAAAAAATAAAATATACACGAGGATAATCCGTGTAATTTACAAACGCTGCGGAGAGCGAACTGTGGACTGTTGCGCGTCGGACACGTCGAAAGATTTACGAACGATTTTTACAAAACTTGCTGAGAAAAATTAATTAATAATAAAAAAAAATAATGCAACCACATTGAGAGTTGTTTTTGTAATCGGCCAGCGCGAGGATTATTTTTCACAATAATTTCAATATTATTAACCACAGCGTTTATTTTTTATTTTAAAAAAATGCATAAAAAACAATCTGAAAAGATCAGTGTTTCTTCCGAGCATTTGAAATAGCAATAAAAAATGAAGCAAATCGAAAAGAGTCAGGGTTGAACGCTTGTCGAGTTGGCCGGTCGAATGCCTCACAAATACATCCATGTTCTACATGGCTCCATCTATTCGACGGTCGCGCTATCATCAACATTATTAACCACAGCGTTTATTATTTATTTAAAAAAATGCATAAAAATAAAAATCTGAAAAAAATCAGTGTTTTTTCCGAGCATCTGAAGTAGCAATAAAAAATGAAGCAAATCGAAATGAGTCAGGGTTGAACGCTTGTCGAGTTGGCCGGTCGAATGCCTCACAAATACATCTATGTTCTACATGGCTCCATCTATTCGACGGTCGCGCTATCATCAACATTATTAACCACAGCGTTTATTTTTTATTTAAAAAAATGCATAAAAAATAAAAATCTGAAAAAAAAATCAGTGTTTTTTCCAAGCATCTGAAGTAGCAATAAAAAATGAAGCAAATCGAAAAGAGTCAGGGTTGAACGCTTGTCGAGTTGGCCGG
Organism: Itoplectis maculator; assembly: GCA_964034905.1. Taxonomy (NCBI): domain Eukaryota; kingdom Metazoa; phylum Arthropoda; class Insecta; order Hymenoptera; family Ichneumonidae; genus Itoplectis; species Itoplectis maculator. The sequence continues at coordinate 2,250,028 of OZ035863.1, forward strand.
TCGAATGCCTCACAAATACATCCATGTTCTACATGGCTCCATCTATTCGACGGTAGCGCTATCATCGCGCGACGATTCGTCCATGTGCAACGAGGCCGGCAGGGGTGCATGCGCGATTCCATCGCCGGTTCTTTCACCCTTTCCGCGCGCGTCTCGCGATGCCGGCCAACCAGCGGCTGAACCGGCGCTATACCTATACAAAAATACGTACACAAACACACACATATACATATATTCGAATGAGGCGAGAGTCGAGCTGAATGGCCGAGGGGGAGGAAAACGCAGTCAGAGGGAGAAAGAGAGAGAAAGAGAGACGAGAGACGGTGAAGGAAGCACAGGAAAAGCACGCGGAACCAGAGTTGGAGAGGTCGGGAACCGATCGACAAGTGTTTCTCTCTCTCTCTTTCTCTCACTTTTTCCCCCTCCCTCGCGCTCCACTTATCTCCTTTTCCGCCGGAGCGAAACGCGCGCGCCCTCCCCGAGGATTTCGCGCTCTGCGCCGGCGAAAACGTCTCTGGCTTTCCTCCCTCCGCCACCGTCGGCGTCGCTGCTGATGCTGATTCCGCTGCTGCTGCTTCTGCTGCTGCTGCTGCTTCCGCTGCTGCTGCTGCTGCTGTCGAGGTCCTCTCATTCTGTCTCTTTCTCTCCTTCGTGCTTACCCGACGCCCACGCGTCGCGACGACGACGCGACGCATCTAGCGTCGCTGTGTCGACCCACTTCGACGTTTACACGACCCCCCCTTCCCCCTCCTCTTCCCGCAACCCCCGTCGCCCCTCCCGCGACCAACGGCCATTCAGAATTTCCCCTCTCGTGGCTTTTCCTCCCCTCCGCCGAGGGAGGACGTGAAATGTCGCCCCTCTTTCCTCCCCTCCCTTCCCCCGCCGCCCTCTTTCTCCCTCTTCGCTGCTGTCGATCTGTGCAATCCCCTCGCGTGATTGGTCTCCTTTTTTCTTTTGCTGGTCGCCTCTTTTTAGTTGCCTTTTCGATGCATCGGGGCGACTGAACTCGCGATTATTCGAATTTATTAAACATTTTTTTTGCTACTTCAATAATGATAGTGGGACAGGAAAAAAAAAATTATTGGATGAAAAAAAATATAGAAATTGTAATTGTAAAAAAAACGGAGGGAAATAATTCCGCGCATTTTTTTTCGACTGCTACTTTGTAATAGTCTCTTCTCGGGATACGCATCGTTTCAGCTCGAAGATATACAAAAATAGCCGCGACGGGGTCTCGATTCGTTGCCTTTTGCTGCGAAAATTCCAGGCCGCGGACTTTCGCGTTTTTCTGCCTCGCCACGACCAGACCAGCAGCGGCAGCAGCAGCAGCAGCAGCCTCAAGCGTGCAGAGTCCGGCGACGAACGCGCTGAACGACGAGCGAACAACCGGTTATTCGGTTCGATAATACGAGAAGCAACCTCGAGGCGTGGTCCACTAGTCGTTGCCGAGTCTCGAGGGAGCGAATTACATCAAATCCGAGGGATGAACGTCCGCCATTACAAAAACAAAAAAAAAGAAAAAATCGAACCTAAAGAATCATTTATTCATTCATTTATTTATATATTTACTTATTTAATTATTTATTTATCAGTACAAGCCCTTGAAAAAAATAATATCCATCCACGTGGTCCATTTCGCCCCGCGTTTCTCTCGCGTCTCGTTGCACGCGGCTCCCCCGAGATAATCGATATATCGCGCATATACAAACTCCGCGCCGTCGACGATCCGGGCTTTCCATGTCGGGCGAGCGCCAATTATGCCTGTCACGTGCCCCGTCGATGAAAAACTCGCGCGGTGTATTATTACCAACGGGTGAGCGACGGTCGGGGAGATGGTGGAGGTAGTGGGGCGATGGGGGGGGAGGGGGGCAGACCAGACTCGCCATGGGTTATGTGCATGGGCAGTGCCGTCGTCCGCACCATCGTCGTCGTCGTCTGCGAAGTTCCGAGAAGCCGCGATCTCGTTCGTTAGTCGCCTCACAATCGCCTCACAATGTAAAATCGGCGGCAACGTGAAAATCGCTCGAAGCTCGGCGACGATCAACGTCGCCTTTCTGCGCTTTGTAAGCGATGATGTAAAACGTCGACGGTATCGATAATTACTCGAGCGTGGAGCGAAGGAAGACCCCGGGACACGTGCAGGCGACCCGATCGTCCGGAGGACGACGGTTGCGTCCAGCGAGACGCGGCATTCGGTCCCGAGGGTTTTTCCTCGCCGCTTCCACTCGAATGTCCACGAGAGTCCGTCGATCGCAGGCTTACCACCGCCTTTGTCGTTCTCGTCTCGCGATCCTCGTGTCCCTTCTTGCGCTCATTTGCGTCGTCGACGTGTGGAAGGGCGCGGGGAAAAAAGTCGTCGGACTTCCTGCCTTCCTCTTTTCTCTTCGCTGGGACGCTGAGGATCGGAGGGGAATCGACAATGACAGACACACCGGATTATGTTGAAGTTTGCGTTGTTGGAATGCAACGAAAGTATAAAAAAAAAAAATCATTACAAAAAATTATTTTAATGAACTTTAAAAATCGTACTAGTTATAAAATGTTATTATAACATTTAATCGTCATAATAACTTTTTAAAATCGTTAGAATAATTATTTTTAAAAATTTTCGTTGCATTCCAACGATGCAAACTTTAACATCATGACACCGGTTATGTTTTTTTTTATTTGTCTTTTTTATTGACTGGTAATTTAAAAACGTAAAATTGTCGTCAAATGTATCATCATTTGCGCAATGAAAAATGTTTGTGCAGCATTTTTGTTTTCTTGATTTTATTTTCATTTTATATACGTAAATATATTTAGTCAAACGACAGAAAAAATTTCATTTGTCCCGAAAATTGTCAGTGAGTATTGGCGAATATAAATCTTTCGCTACAGAAAGTTTCACGGACCGCTGCTATTTTTCTTATCGGTCGTTTCGCTCATGCATCGCAGTCGCCATGTGCGTGTTGTACATACGTACCTACACATATCGAGCGAGTTGCGTCTCGGCAGCGAGAGACTCGTCGAGTTTTCCTTGAACTTTGCGCCGCGCGAGACACCTTCCGGCATACACCGGGAATGTATCGCGCGTATTAATAATTCGACGCTTGCTACTCGTGCGACTTGTGTGCGCTCTTGTCTCTTTCTCCTCTGTCTTATATGAAAAATTTCGATCTCCCCCGGGAAGTCGCGCGAAACCCGTCGTCCTCGAGGCTTGGTCGAGCCGACCCGGGTCTAAAATCTCGGCGACTCACCTTCGAATCGAAAGACGAAAAGTGTGTGTACATCGGGCGATAAAGTTTGCGTCGCGTGTCGCGGCTGAAGCGCCTCGACAAATTAATAGTCGCGCGTCCAGGCACCGAGAGTCGATCCGGCGTCTGCAGCGCAGCCCCCCCCCCCCCCCCCCCTCCTCACGGTTAATTACTGTAATTAAATATTCGCGACCTGTAATTGAGTCATCTACGCCGGATTCGCGGTCGGTTTTCTCACGCTAATGAAACGCAACTGTATTTGCTCCAACGAGTTTTTTTTTTAATATTTTCATTTTGACAATTTGTCGAAGCTTCGCGGGCGAATCTGGGAAAAAAAATTCCTGGGAAAGAGAGGGCCGCGATTTAATAATTAAAAATCTGCTTCATGTATATTAAATTTAACACAGATTTTTAAAAAATAGTGACCGCACGTAGACATTATGCACTATGACTATGTTGAAGTTTGCATCGTTGGAAAGCAACGAAAATAAAATAAAAAAAATTATTCTGATGAACCCAAAGGATCGTACTGGGATATCAAAAATTATTAAAATGATTGATCGTTGTAATACATTTTTAGAATCAGTGGAATAATTTTTAAATCGTTAGAAATATATACATATATATTTTCTTTCCGTTGCATTCCAACGATGCAAACTTCAACATCATGCACTTTGCATATTGCATAGATAAAGAGAAAGAAATAATAGTGGCTGAAAATTGTGCGGACTGGTTGGGCCCTCTTTATCTCCCTGTCTTTCCTCCTCTCTTTGCCACTCGAGTGATATTAGGTGATATAATATCGTGCATGCAAGTCGAATGCCTGCGCCACGATATTCCCTTGCATCTCGAGTTATCCGGCCTGCGGCGACGTACGCGCTCGATGCCCTCGGCGAATTTAATGCGAGAGACGACGGCGCGGCGTCGAGGAGCAGCCAGAAGCAGCAGCGGCAGCGTCGCCGGTGTCGAGTCCCGAGGACTCGAGAGTAAGTGCGCCGCGCACATAAAGTGGTTGAGCTTTTATGGCTCGTCGTATATTCCGGAAACGAGAAAATTCCTTATCCGTTATCCGAGCCGAGAGCGACACCGAGTGGCAGAGGGAGAGAGAGAGAGAGCGAGATGGAAAAACGAAACCGCCGTCCTTTGACTCCTTTGACCCCGTCGCCACTGCCGAGAATCCCGGGACGATAAGATGATATCTCATCGGGATGATAAGATGATATCTTTCATTTGCCAGGATTTTTCACGTGGCGATTTTCCGACCTTTGAAGTAGAATTAATTTAATCGGCGATTAAGGTAAAAAAAACGCATGCCTCGAATTTATTTTATTTTCTTTCGATTGCCGTGGAATTATTTTAATCGGCGATTTTAAAAAAAATGGCCATGCCTCAAATTTATTTTATTGATATCAATTCTTTCAAGTGAGTCAATGAACTGGATATTAATTTTTTGTATTTTTCGCTCGTTTCAGACGGCCCTCAGCAATCTCGAGGAGATGCAGCACAATCCGATGATGTACAGGACCAACGAGCGCGGTCGCGGGATGGGCGTCGGCCCGATGCGTCCCCGGCCGATGGAGAAGCGGCACGACACGTCGCCGTACAGCGGGGCACCTTACCTCTCGCCGCCGCCACTCGACACGTGGCGAAGGACCAACTCCGATTCGGCGCTGCACCAGAGCGCGAACGAGGCCTGCCAGGCGGCCAATGCGATGCCGCACCGTCGAGGTAGCGATGCATGTCGGTGTCTTCCCCTTTGTTTTATTTATTTATTTATTTATTTACTATTAATCCATATAACGAATTAACGAAATTTTCTGTGAAACGAATTTTTATTTTTTAATATTTTTTTATCCCGACTCCACTGAAATAACCCCATTTCGTGTCCGCAACGCGAGCGGAAAATAGCTCATTTTTTATAAATGACTCACGGTTTCATTTCCTCCCTAGGGAGGAAATGAAACCGTATTTCGCATGCGTGAGTCATTTGTCAAAAATGAGCGATTTTCCGCCCGCGTTGCGAACACGAAATGGGGTTATTTCAGTGGAGTCGGGAGAAAAAGTATAGTACGTTACAAGGAAGGGAAGTGCAACTTTTCACCGAGTGTGAAGTTTGATGCCCGAGCGAAGCGAGGGCAGAAATTCACACGAGGTGAAAAGTTGCACTTTCATTAATGTACTAATTATTATTTCCCCGACGAGCCACGACGAATTATTCTCATCCTCCTATTTTTTTTCGTCTGATTGCAGATCAACACACGATGGGCAACGCGGCCAGCGACAACAGACCGAAATCTTCCTGTGAAATGCCGAGGGTACCTGGTATCTAGTACGTGTCACGTTTCGAAGTCTCCACTAAAAAAAAAATAGAATAAAAATCCGAAAATTACGAAAGAGAAAAATTGCGAGGGTCACGGTCGCGTCGATTGGTCGCGGAGCGCGAGTAGGTCTCGCGGTGCAGGCGCGAAGAGGCGATAGCGAGCTGCTGGATGGTCGGTGCGCTCGTACCCTCGTGCCCGACTTTATTATCGGCGGTCGTGTTTACGCACGTGAGCGCGCACCGCGGAAGCGAGCGAATTCTCGCGGTGCCGTCGTCGTCGTCGTCGTCGTCGTCGCGTGTCGAGCGGGGGCGGTCGCTCTCGCACACGAGAGAACAGGCGCCGGTATCGCTGCTGCGTTTCCTTCCTTCGCTTCTCCTCTCAGAGAAGACGCGAACACCGTCTGTGTGTCGCGCACACAATTCAGCCATTCGCGGCAAAACAAATTGACAGAGTCGAGATGTGCAAACGGATCGCAACGAAATTTCCGCATTACCGAAGCATTTTTTTTTCTGTAAAAAAAAATCTCAAAATATACAAACGATATTGCGATCCCACGGTTTTTTTTTATTTAAAAAAGTGGAATTGAAAAAAAAAATCTTCACACAATATGCAAACGATATCGCGCTCCCATGAATATTTTATCATCATTTGCGCGAATGAAATATGTTTATGCAGTTTTTTCTATAAAAAAAAATCTCAAAATATACAAACGATATAGCGTTCCCACGGATTTTTTTTTGTTTGGGAAATAAGGATTAAAAAAAATTCTTCACACAATATACAAACGATATCGCGCTCCCATGGATATATTATTTTTTAGTCACGTGATTAGCCTTTGCGTCCGATTAATTTGTTCTGTCTCTTTTTTTTCAGCATCTATCCGAGCACGCAATCACCGGAGCAGCAGATACCGATAGGCAACAACACGGGTTCGTTGCCGGACCTGAGCAACGTTCATTTCCCGACGCCGCTGCACGGGCCGCTCGACCACGAGGATCACTCGAGCAGTACGCACTACAGCAACGTGAGTTCACCCACTCGGCGTTGCTGGTTGCACCGCGAAAATGTGTCGCGCATTATGCAACGCGGACATTATGCGAGCGGCGTGGGTGTCCGTCGCTGCGTTCTTCCCTTTCTGTCTCTCTCTATCTCTTTATTTCTGTCTGTCTCTATCTACACTGGAAAAAATCAGAAGTTGTGATTACCAATCATTGGTCAGATCTACCAAAATATTGGTTGCAGTCACTGAAATATTTATAGCTCTGACCAACGATTGGTAATCATAATCTCTGTCTCTATCTACACTGAAAAAAATCAGTAGTTTCGATAACCAATCATTGGTCAGATCTACCAAAATATTGGTTGCAGTTACTACAATTTTTGTAGCTCCGACCAAGGATCGGTGATCACAACTATTCATTTTTCTCAATGTATTTCCCTCTGTCTGTCTCTCCTCCTCAGCGCTCAGAGCTGCGTGCGATGCGACGGAACGACTCGCGAATTTGACGTCAGCTATATCGCATTTTCCGCATTGTCCTCGCATCGCAATTCCCACGTTTTTTTTTTATCTATCTCTCTTCGTCTTCTGTGTTTCGTACACACTTTCCCGCCTCTTTATGTGCAAAATGGCTGCATTTTTTCGCTTTGACTAATACGCGTTTTTTAAATGAGCGAGTTAGGATTTATTTTATTATGTTTTTCGGTAAAAAAAAATTAATACACTACTCCGAGTCGTGGCCAATCCGAGCAGAGTGAAATTATTTCTGAGCGGTCGCAGTGGTCGGCAGACCCGTTTCGAACGTGTCTAATAACCATGAAATATCTCATTTTAGCGTGACGAAACTGGCAATTAACTCGTAACAACAGCAATTCGCCGAGTGCGGTCTTATCGATTTTTTTTCCATACGTTCGCTTTCAATTGCTGCTCTCATATTCGCAATTTATATCCATCTTTTTTTTTCTCGCTCTTAGTATTTTTTGCAAATTCGCCCGAGATAGTCGGTCGATAAATATAACGACACTCGAGATGCACTTTGCTATCTGGAGAGTCTTATCGAGATATCAGTATTTTTTTTAATCTCCTCGAGAACTCGCGCGCGTTCTCACGCTCTGTCTCCTGATTTTCTTCATACTCGCTCCTCGATTATTTATCTTTCTAGACATGGATGATATACGTGTGTGTATATCACACATGAACCTATATATATCGTGCGATGTTGTACCGCTGCGACGAGATTACACGCACGTGGGGGGGGGGGGGGGGGGAGGGGAGGGGAGGGAGGAATTGCGGGGTTATAAGAAGACAGCGAGCCGTGCGTGGGTTAAGCATATGAAAAAATTCTCTGGGGATTTATTGCAGAGTCCTCAAACGAGCAGTCCTACGACCCTGTCGCCGACCAGCTTGGCGCAAGCTGGACGGCTGTCCTTTTCACAGGAACACAGCCCGCCGAGCACCCAAGTAAATATCCTCGTGGTCCGCACTCGTTTTTTTTTGCTTCACCCACAAAAAAAAATATCGGCTGCTACCAGAGATTTGCATGTGCGTTTGTAATAATAATTGAAGAGAAAAAAAGTCTTCAGCTTCGCTGGAACTCGAATTGTGAGATCGATTTTGCGTCTGAATAATATATATATTTTTTTTTTACTTTTGTGGAAGCAAAGTGATTTTGGGTTTCAATTTTATTTATTTGTATAATTTAAATCTATCCATTATAAAAATTATATAAATTAATTATGAAATTTGTTCTTGGTAATAACGCAAAATGCTTGCTAGTCTCTGGTGGTGAGCGTGGGTGGCCCGTCGTTCGGCACACGAAGCGAGCGACATAATCTCCGGTCGTTCGCTTCTGTGTCTCGCGGAGTCGAGGCGCAAAACTCGAGACTGCGCGACGGCGTAGATCGGCGTTTCGTGTAGTTGCATGATGCAGGCTGCTTCAGGCCGCTTGTCCCTCTCAGCAGCTCCGAACTTTTGCGGCATGTCAATACATAGAAAAAAAAAAATAAACGCTAAGAACAAACAACCGTGCCGCTGTACCTCAAACGCTCGTCTTTTTTCAATTTTTTTTTTCATCTCTACTTGCGCTTATTTTTAGTTGTCATTATTTTTTATTTTTTGCCGTTTTTTTGTAGTGTTTCTTTGTCTTTTGTTATTTTACAGAACCATTTATCAGTGCCTGTTAACTCTAGGTATCTACACACGTGTAAGGTCAGTAGAAGCCAATACGAAACATTTTATTTACCTTTTTTTATTTTCGTTTTTCCTTCTCACTAATTTATTTTTTTTTTCGCGCTTATTTTGTTTTATTTTTTTTTTACAAGCAACGCGCATCATTTTTCATATCGAGTTCGATGTACGCTTCTCTCGCCAAGCTTCAAAGCGTCGCTCCTGTGTTATTACTATAGTGTTATACGATGTATACAAAAAAAAAAAAATAATAAAAATAAACCGTGTATCACTTGCATGCGTCGAACCGCGTAGTTCGGCGTAGTTCGCCATTTGACAGTTGACGTCGCTTGATCCTTGAATTGGAAAAAAATAAAAATAAAAAATGCGAAACGAAATTTCGTAGAGTCGAGAGGATTTGCATGGGAGTCGGTAAACCACGGTAAAAAAAAAATGTTGTATCGATCACGGCCATCTGAGGCTCCGGCGCGAGCCTGGGAATGAATACCGAGTAGATTGATAGACCTAGAGATGCATAAATAAGTAGAAAAGATTTTTTTTTTTAAATAAAAATGACTGCAACTCGGTATCGTTTATCACAACAATTGTCAGCTGTAAACACTGACGATCCTGTGTACATTTTCTAAGCAGGGCGTGGCGCTGGACACCAGCACAAGTACTTCGCAACAGGAGCTACATTCGTACGCGCAACAACAGCAGTCGCAGGCTCAGCAACAGCAGCAACAGCAGCAGCAGCAGCAGCAACAACAACCTCCGACGTGTCACAGTCCTGGCCACTACATTTATCAGCAACCGCACAGTCCTGTGCCGCCGCAAAGTCCAGTGAGTATTGTAAACTGAAACATCTAATAAATATAATCGTCCAATAAAAATAAAACTAAAGAGAAAAATTATCCTGAAATATAATCGTCTAATAAAAACATAAATCAGAATAAAAATTATCCTGGAAATATACGTCAAATAAGAATAAAGGGCTGAAGGACCTCGGTCGATGGCCCATTGATAATACAACAATAATACAACATTAATATACGATAATATTGGAAGGAAAAATAAAAACAATTGTACTGTATATTGTATTATCAATAAACTACCTTTACTACTACTAATAAAAAAAATGATTTACTCACACAAACCGTTCTATTTTATTTTACAGAAAACGTCACACTCGCAACAACAGCAACAGCAGCAACAGCAGCAGCAGCAGCAGCAACAACAGCAACAGCTCAATTCTTTAGGATCCTACAGAACATCCCAACAAGTTCACAGGCCATCGCCCCAGTCGTCGCCCAGTCTGACGGTTCAAGTGAGTTTGCCACGCGATAAAACCGCGGCGTACGAATTGCTCGTGGCCTTCGGTTGGCCGAGAGAGCCGCCGCCGCAACGCCGCCACGCAGCGCTCGATCGATATGCAATACAAGTTGGGCCGTTGCGTCGTTGTTTGCAGGGAAGTCCGTTGAGCTACAGCAATAATCCATCGGCACCGTCGAGCCCGACGGGTCACGCGGCGCAGCCGAATCTCACGTCCGACCGGATAGACCAGAACAGTTACTACATCAATCAGGCGCAGGCGACGGCACTTCAGCAAACCTTCGAGCAATTCAACATGGTTTGTACCGCAGTTTCAATATCGTCACCCCCGGGTGTCTCGTACCCCCCGGCAAGTTCAATGAAAACCGCTCTCATCTCCTCGTACTTAATGGACGCCTCATTCGTACATTAGTCTCTTCGCTAAAAGCTCCTTTGTGACCCGTTGTTAATTGTTCTGTTTGTGCGAAACCAGGGAGTGGTGAGTATAATGATACGGCCCGCTTAAGCTTTACGTCTCTTAAAGATTCCATTCTCAAAAGCAATATCTCTGAATATAACAAAATTTATCTGGATTGTCTCGATCTTTTTTTTTTCACTAAAAACACTCTTGTCGTCGCTCGCAAAGGAACTGGTGAGTAAAAAAAATACAAGGAAGTGTCGACGATTAAGCTTGAGTTTATATATTGCACAGAATCATTCAGAGTTCGATTATCTCATGGATTCTAAGTGTCAATAAAAGTTTTTTAAAATAATGTTGAATCGCTTTCGAGAAACGAATATGGAATTTTGAATGTGTCTCAAAGGCCTTAACTGTGTTATTTGTTGGCTGCTATCGTTAGGACTGGGCGCAAGTCGTGCAGCAGCTTGTGGAATCCGGTTGGGCCACGCAGGCAGAGGTGATGAGACCCTCCTAACATCCTCGACCCTCGCAATTCCCGTCCGTTTACACTCTTCTCTCTCTCTCGATTGTATCGTTTCGTTTGTCAGGAAATTACGCCACCGACGATCATGCGCTGACGATATCCGTAGACGTTTATTATTTGTGTTTCGAACCATCCACCAGCCAAAAAAAACGCACGCACACTCGACCCCCGCTAAACTGACCCGGCTGTACGATCACGACGGACTAATGAAAACAAAAACGTTTTTCTCCTCTTGTTTCTCCTGCAGATGGACTCCACCGTCGATCCGAGCACCATGAACACTTACATCGGATCGCCGAATCACACTTCCAATTACACACAAGTGAGTCGGGTCGACGTAACTTTATTTTTTTAATATATATTTTTCTTCGTCCCAAGACTGGAAAAAATCTTGGAAAAAATCCAAAGTCCAAAGTGCGTGAGAAATTTTAAAAGCCTAAAGAAATGCTAAAAAAAATTCTAAAAAAATTTCAGAACGACATGATCAATGTCGGCGGTGACCTCGGCAGCAGCGACGCCGGTTACTTCAGCACGAGTCCGCAAATGGCGTATCAGCCGAGAACGCCGACGACCACGCAACAATTGACTCCGCAAACGCCAAATACGCCTACAATCATACTCACCGGTAAATTTACGTTTCTCTGTTATTTTTTTTTTTTTTTTTCATTCTCCCACAAATCGTTTGTCTAATTCTCTGTTTCCGGCAGATTTTTCAGGCACCGACGATCTAACGAGTCCCGAGTTCGTCAAGGACCTGGGATCATCGATGTCCGGCGACTTCGATCCCGATCTCTTCACCTCGGACGACGCCCTCAGACAGGGCCTCGGTCCAATCGACCTGGACGGCTTGCAGATGCTCACCGATCCTGACATGGTCATATCCGACGCGAACGCCGAGGATCACTTCAGATTAGATCGACTTTAAGCGTGCGTTTCGGCGCCCGGGAACGAAAGACGAGAGGAAGGATAAAAAGCGGAGACCGAGAGAATGAGAGAGAGGCGAGAGTTCCACTTGACCCTGCGGCAAAGCACTCTGACCGTTGTCCGGACGACAATACGATTCTCCGCGGGTGTCGTGGCTCTTAATTGAGGCAATTAACGGGGGTTCAATTCGATCATCAAACCCGATATTCTACAAATTTTCCATCTTCGCGCCTCCATCTTGTCCCGATCAGAGGTTTTTTTTCTGTTTAATCCTCGATACGAGATCGTACAAGAAAATGTTTGACGTTCCGCGAGTCGAAGGAACAACGGAGAAAAATGGATTGCATCTCGAAAATCTCGAAAATCTCGAAAATAGACGCCCGCGCAATTGCCTCGAAGAAAAGAGGAGAATAAAAATTATCCTCTTTTCTTTAGAACGACGAGAGGAAAATTAGAATATAAGGGAGACGGCGTCTCGATCGTTGTCGTGCTTTCAACGAGCGGGACCGAAAAAAAATCGGGGCGGGTAGAAAACGCAGCGACGAATTTCTCTCGGAATTTCGGTCGTTGGATTAAAAAAAACATGCCTCTTCGAGGCAGGGGGCTGGTTGCCCGTTCGTGATAAAACTGTTAATTGAACATTAATAAGTGAATACAAATCTTTATCGACCTGTTTTTATCTTTATTTTATACTACTTTGTATATTGTAATCATGTATGATCTCTGAGAAGCACAAAACAAAAAACCAACAGACAAAAAGAAAATATAGGAAAAACGGAAGGCGAACGTTTACTGATTTATACATGTTTTTATCGTGTAAAAAATTAAACAAACAAAAAAAATAGCGTAGATTAGCAGCGACGGAGCCGTGACTAACCGCGCAGGCGAGATATTCGTTCGGCCGAAGGCTACGCTCGCGTCCCGCGATTTATCTCCGAGCACTTGAGATTTGAGGAGGCTCGATCGCTTCACAGCGGAAAAATCGGGTCGAACATCCAGCGATTCTTTTTCTGTAAAAGATTGCGGGAAGAAAATGTGCCACTGATTTGAGCAGCGAAATCTCGAGCCTCCTTAATGATTAACATACAAAAAAAAAATACTCACACACGTAATGCAGATTGTCATCGACGAAAAGCATATTCGATTTGCGTTTGATTCCTCCACAAGACGTGCATGCTATAAAGAACTTGGTCCAATCCGGATTTTCTAGCGGTCTCGCTTCGAGACCCGAGGTCGACGAGACCGGACGTCGAGTAATTTAGTGCGAATAGAGAAGCGAGAGAGGGAGAGAGATTGCGAGAGAAAGATAGGGAGAGAGTTATATCGTGTTTTCGAAGAATAACAGTTTATTAATCGACGATCGTTATCCGGGCTTTGAGCAAAGCGTAGACTTTACTACTGTCGAATGTTTAGATCAACGTTATACAAATTTATACAGAGCCTGTCGCTGTCCTCGCTGACGAACACAGATAACATACCGAATCCGTCGCCGCCCCAGGTTATTTCCAACGGACTCTTCGCCAGCGTTTTCGCAAAAAAAAACTCGCGAAATTTTCAATTTCCTGGATTTTTTTTTTAATTTCTCTATGCAAAATAAAAGCCGAAAGCCGCTAAACACGGCGGATAGTCGAGTATTCGAGGAGATAAGAATAAAAATAAAAAAGACGAGGAATAGAAGAGAAAAAAATGAATATACGGCATGTAGATGCTCGCGTGTACCCTCCGCGGTTGTCAATTGTTTTTTGAAAGTAATACGCTGTACTTTGTATACATTGAATAGTGGTTAATTGGGGGGGAGATGGTCGAGCTGGCGCTAAAGCGTGTTATGTATAAATATTAAGCGACGGTCGATGCGACGATGCGACTAAGAAGAAATAAAATGCGACGCATAAAAAAAGCCGAACAGAGCGAGCGAGGAATGTTTATATCTGTACACAATCCTGTAATCGTCACGCCATTTAATAATTCATGTCTCTGTATCGTTAAGATTTCTCACAAGCGGCGAGCGTCGTCGGTCGGACGCGGAAGAAGCTTCGTTGCCGGGGCGTCAAACGTCTCAACGACTCGGCGAGCGCGTTTGATGAATATCACTCGTTCCGCGAACTGGCCGCCGACTTGCGAAGCAAATCGGCCAGCGACGAGCTTTTCCACTGTCTCCCGACATAAATTTACTGCCGAATTGCGCGGAAAATAACTGAGCGCGCGTTCGAGATGGAAAAAACTGCCTCGGACGCGTCCTACGAATTATTTGAAAAAGCTGTAACGAACAAATCCAGTGCCAATTACGTATTAGATGCGAATTTTTGCGAATTTTAAATTTCCCTTCGCTCTGTCGTTTCGATGCGAATTTTCGCCCGGCAAGGAACCTCGCGACCGCGAAGCGCGCCCTAACGATTTTTTGTTTGTAAAATCGCAGTATGCGATTTTCCAGCCGACGATCGCTCGTCGCGTTGCGCTCGGCCGATACGCACGCCGATTAGAATCCGGGACACGGCTGTCTTAGCTTATCGCGCGAACGCACAGAACAACCAAATTTACTTGGACGCGCTTCTTACGCTTGTAAATATCGCCTATTCGACGCGTGTACTCGCCGATTGTACATATTACGTGATAGGCTCTATGCACCGGTAAATCGACATATTTTTCCCCTCTCCTTGTTCTTTTAAATTACAAAAATTGACTGGTTTAGAGCCAGGCGATTAATAACATTAATAATCGTCTTATTTGGATTAGTAATATTTTTATTTAAAGTATTAGTTGTTTTTATGAAAAAATCTTAAATGAAAATCAGTGTATATCGAACCGTCATCTGTGTTCGTTTACCGGTGCATCGGCTCTGCGTAGATTTATGTAATTGTCATGTATCATTGTTTTTATTTAAATATTCTTTCGACATATCCCACTCTACTCGAAGTGTGTATAGGAGGCGTAAAAAAAATGTACGCAATTCGTACTGGTGTCGACGCGAGACGCGTGCGGAATCTTTTTACTTCTTTAGACGCTAAATTACGGGAAGGAATAAAAAACAAGAAGCGAGCGGATGTTAACGTTAAGCGACAGAAAAATGTTGTGCACTTCTCGAATCTCGTTCTCGCATTATCGTGTGTGATATACAGTCGGGTTTGCGAAAGGTGCCAAAGCACGCGAGGGTGGTGAGCGTCTCGAATCACCGAAGGTCAATTAACCCGAATCATTGATTTTTTCGTTACCTTTTTTCTTTCACGACGAAAAAAATAAGAATTTTATCATCGAAAATATTAACAAATAAATTTAACGAGAAAAAAAAAGATATAAAAAAAAAGACAAGAGTGTGGAAGGCAAGCGCAATTCTCTTCAGCGATAGAAAATACTTCGGATAATTAGATAGTCGACTCGTATGTAAACGTTTTATCGGTCCCGGCAGCGAAACCCGCGGAGCGTCCAGCGCGAGACTTGCCCGAGCTCGAAAAAAAAAAATGAAAAAACGCAAAAAAAAAAGAAAAGAAATAACTCCCACGATCTTCCACACGAATCCGCACGACGGACAATTTCAACTGGCTCCCCGGTTGGCAAACGTTGCATTGGCGAAGGTGCAAGAAAAAAAAACTCATCGCACCCGCGCGTGTTCACTCGTTGAGATATACATTGTAACTCAAAGTTTTATAATCGCAGCACCATCGCGCTGGTTTTTCACGCAAGAGACTGGAATTGCCTTATAGCTGTACGTCGATTTCGAATGATTATAAATGAAACAAACAAACAAACAAACAAACGAAAAGCCCTCGTTTGTATGAAAAAAAAAGATAAATAAATAAAATAAAAATAAAAGCGCGACGACAAAATCCGCGACGAGCCAGCGAAGTCTCTCGCAGTACGCTCCGCGACTGCCGGGTCCACTTTTTTGCCTACAGAATGCTAGATTTAATAGTCTGTGGTAATTGCTAGGAAACAAAAAGACATAAACTCGCGCGAACGCGTGAGGAGCGAGAGAAAAATGCGGGCCACGACAGGCCGACCCGGCCACCCGAAGAAAAAGAGAGAAATCGTGAAAAAAAAATTAATAACAGAAAACAATTCATTATTCACTATAAAAAAAAAGCTCTATATGACGACAAACGATTCGGTGAGAAGTTATAAAGATGTAATTATTTGTACATAGTGAACGTTATATACTTATATATATATATGTGGTAAACAATTATTATTACAAGAAACAAGTAACAAAGAGAGGGAGTGAGAGAGAGTGATAGTGAGAGAAAGTGAGTAAGAAATGGAGAAGAAAAAGGAGTCATTGACAAGATCTATATCATTATGTTGTTGTACGATGAATAACTATTGTTGTGAAACGCCATTTCTCAGACATCGACATGAATGAAAAATGGACGAAACAAAAAACCCAGCGGAGACGAAAATAAAATCACTTTCCAAACACAACAAGAGCCGAGAGAAAGCGAATAAATAATCAACCACGTCGCAATCGCAGAGCGAGGTTCGCGAATCGACGAGGAAACGTTGGTTCGAGCTCGTTCAACACGTTCGGCACGTTGTCTCGGTCTTTTCCCCCGTTTTTTATTTTTCTTCTCTTCTGTAAAACACCGAATCGCTCATTCCACCCGCACGTTCATGCCAAACAGGCTGTACCCCTGGTTTCGTCGCTCACTCGCTCCCTTCGCATCGCGTTTACAAGCACACACTCACCTCCGTGTTCCCTCCCTTAGCTCTCTAAATAACTAAAAAAAAAAAAAAATCACGCCCTTTCCGAGCTCCTAATCTCTGTACATAAATTGTCTTATACATGTTTAAGGTAGACTGTATAGAATTGTATCGGCCGAGAGAAAAGAGGGAGAAAGAACGAGACGTCGAGATTGGATGATGATGATGAGAGATGAGAAAGAGAAACAAGATATAATAATCTTCCGACAATGTTAAGGCGCACAAAAATCAAGAATTCAATTGTACTCTTCGTGTTTTACGCCATATCTTTATTAAACCTTTCTTCAGAATCGTTTGTGTGTGTGTATATTGCATATACCTCTTTAGATACACGACGACTCGGTGGAACACACACGTTTGCAAACGCCTCTCAAAGACGAGCATACATTGTGCATACATAGACGATATGTGCGACGTATATATGTGACATAATAAATTATAATAACGATGAGAGAGAAATTGTCTAGGTCTCTGCGCCACCGTAAGAAAAAAAAATCTATGAGATCCAATAAAGGGATAGTGTAAAAGCAGATTAACCAGCAGGGGACTGGAGAGGAATGGGGCTCTTCTGCCAGTCTCTCTCGTCATTTTTTTTGTATATTCTCCAGCGTTATAAATAATATTAATATTATTAATAATAAATTGTACCGTGTAGCTTTTTGGGCGGACGATTTAGCACTAAGGAATTATATAGGCATCCAATTTTTCTTAGAACATTTTGTAAATATCCAGGGTCTATTAAATCGTCGTTAATTCTAAACTAAAATTAATTGCGTTTCATTTACTCGAGAGTTGCAGGGCGAAAAAAAAAGCGAAAATGAGCAAGTTGTCCTTGGTACAATCTTTAGCAGTTAAATGTTATGTATAGAAAAAGTTATATCTAAAAATACGATTAGTCTTGTACAATCTACTTAAAAAAAAACTTATCCGGGTACGTTTCAGCGGCACTGAGACACACTGATTGATTCACAGGGTCAAGGGTCAAGGCGAGAAGTTGGATTCTCGTCGTCGTGAAGATTTCAACGGATTTCCATGTGCAAGACTCCATTAGGAAATCTTCGTGGATCGCCGGATTCGCTTGAAGCGACCGAGGCCGCCGCTACTATCGCTCTGAAAGCCGCCGAACGATTCCTTGTACTCCAGCGCGGCATCCTCGTCCAGTGACATCGCCCGCTTATCTCTGCCGTCCTCGAGCTCCTCCTCGTCGTCCAGCGAGGACGCCTGAAAATCGTTTCTACCAAAAATTATCGCATCAAGACTCCGAACAGTTGACCGCTTATTTTTTTTTTTTTTTATGATAATTCAATTACCCTGACAGCTCGATGCCGCCTGGAGTGTCGGGCCGGATGCTTCCGAGCTTTCTCCCGACCTCGACTGCGCCTGCGTCGCATTCTGCACTCAGGTTTCTCGCGAGGAGCGAAGAGAAAATCGGCCTCGCGACCTTCCTCGTTTGCCGCCTCGTCGGCCATGTCTCGTCTGTAGCGCGGGATCTCGACCTCAGCCGCGTTCACCACCGACCTCGCTGACCTCGCGGCACCGGACGCCGCAGAATTATCCGACCTCGCGACGCGCAGATCCGAGCCGAGAGTGAGGTCGGCGGGCAGTTCGTCCTTGACCTCGGCGTGACCTCTCTCGGGTATCAGTATGGAGGCTCGCTCGTTTCTGCGTCCACCGCGCAGACCTCGTTTCTCCACTAAGGTCACCTGCCTCTCGGGGCTTCGCTTTTTCACCGGCAAAACAAGGTCCGAAATTTTCTCCTTATCCTCGTTTTTCGTAGCCTCGCTGAGGTCCGACCTCTTTGCCCGCGACGACTGACCTGACCTGTCGACCTCGCTGGCCTCATCGCCGGCATTTCGTGGTATCGACCTTTTGGACGCATCCGCGCTTCCGACCTCACTGACCTCATCGCCGACCTCGTTGGCCTCGCCGCCGAGGATCATCTCGTCGTACTTAGCGTTGTTGGCCTCGATCTCGCGAACCTGCTGCTTCCTCTCGATTTCGCGTTTTATGTCTTCCTTTATCGAGTCTATTCGCTGCTGTATCTGATCCTCGATCTGCTTCTCGAAGTTCAGGTCGGCGCTGACCTCATTGGTATTCGCGTCTCTTCGGTTCTCGTTTTTATTCAGGTCCTCGGAATTTTTGGCGTCCGTCGAACGAGCCTCGCTGACCTTAACGTCGGTTGACAGCGAAGCGTCGGCTTTGGAGTCTTCGTCGTAATCGAGGTCGTCCCTCGTTTCCCTCTTGGCCACGTCCTTGACCTCAGAATCGTCGTAGGCGTCGAGATCGACCTGATCCGCCGATTTTTCGGCCGAAGAATCTGCTGAGTCAGTGTCGACGCTTCTTTTGTACTCGGAGTCTTCGAGGTTTTGCTGCTGCTGACCTGAATCGTCGTCCTCGACCTCGTCCTCGTAGACCGCGTCGTCCCTCGACTCGGAAGCAACGTCGTCTCGTGACGACGAATCCGCCGAGGCTAAATCCAATTCGCGCGACGTGTCCCTTTTGCTGTTGTTCGCCAGCATCGGCGACGGTTTCGAGCTCAGAGCCGACGAGAGAAGACTGCGAATGTCGTCCGCTTCCGGCGTTAACCTTCGCAGACAGCGGACCGGACGCGTCTGCAGTAACATCGACAGCAGGAAAATGTGCACGCAGAGCTGCGAAAATCGTCTCGCCATCGTCGTCCTCACAGCGTCCTCATCGTCGCTTGTCCAGCCGGTGCGTTGAAAATGAAATCGATTTTACGAATTTTTTCGTAGGCACGCATTTTTGACACCTGTCATTTTTACTCGGGATGCGATAAAAAGAAAAGCCGAAACAACGTAGACGTGAGTTTGGTGGACTGGGCTGACTGACGTTTTTATCAGAGCGAAACTGCAGGTAAGAAAAATAGGTTTGTCACTTTATTTTACGGTTGTCCGTTGTGAGATTACAGTTTTATCATATTTTGATATATATCCAAGGAAAGCTCATTGTTTGGTTATATCTAATAATATATATCTATATATATTTTTTCGTGGGTGCAAGAGAAATATTTTTTTTGCACCCAGATAATTTTTTCGATTAAATTCTAAGTGTTTATTATTATCACACGTGACCAATTTTTCTGAGGTCAAAACAAAAAATATAGGTCGATTTTGTCATTCAATTGGCAAGTACCAACATTTTTGTAAATTTTGCGTGCTCAAATAACGGTGCAATTATCTTACCGACAGATTAACGACATTATTAGCTTCGACTAATAATACAGTTCGGTTATGAGCGATTCCCGACTCCTTTAATCATGTATATCCGGCATACATTCTCGAGCCGGTTGATACGATTATAATTCAATTGTCAGGTCGATAGGGCGTGAGAGATAATTCACGCGACCGTGAATAGCCCATGACCTATCTCATATTAGGGCGACAATATTGTGACCTATACCGTCTTATTCTTAGCCTCCAACCTGACGCGATTGGAAGTCGCCCAAATTAACAGTCAACAAATATTTAATCGCTTCTGGAAATTGCAACACTTTTCAATCGACCGAAATAAAAATGAAAAAATTAAAAAGAGTAGCTCAAAATATTGTCACCCTATCTTTTATGAAATGAAAGTTGATACCTATGCTGAATATTATTGACAGTAATCGTTTGGAACGCTATAATAATATAAAGGATCGAGGGATTGAAGAACAATCGTAAGGACAATAAAGCACAGAGACGTCATAACGAACAAACATTTATTCGAATGAAAATAAACGAAATAATAATAAGTATATGGCATAGCAAAAAAGATGAATGAACGTAATTCCCTTGTCACAGGGAAAAATCACTACAAGCCATTGGCGGATAATATAGCGAGAAATAAATAAAAAGTATCGTATATCGTATCTCTCATTTCCTTTTTTTTTATAAATGAAGCGAAACTGTAAAAAAAGCTGGAATATCTGTTCAACTGAACCGCATGGAGTAACGTAAATTGTAAATTGTTAGCGAAACGACTTACACGAGTGATTAGTCGAAGAACAAAATAAAACTGTAATGAAAGAACCAAAAAAAAACAATAATCGGAATAAAGTGGCTCCAAAAGTTGATGCATGTGATCATGAATAACAGACACATTCGTTATCTCTATGTATTAAATGCTAAGGGACGTCGATGCTGCTGGCGGCAGAGGCCGGCAATTTTACCCTCGACCTTATCACGGATTTAAGCTCTAGTTATTGCTTCGCGATACACGTGGCTTTAATGTGGAAAAAAAAAAAAGAGAAAATCTTTTTCGATAAACGTTGAATGCTCGATTCTCGTTATCCTTTCATATAATAATAATTACTATAGCTAATGTAACATCATATCGTATCGTATTCATTGTAATTGAAACAGTGAAAAAAGTTGTCGAACAAGGACAAAATAATGACGCGTATAATCAGCGCCTCTGATAACATATAATTTACGAACAGCTCGGATTCTATCACAGTCCGCAATTTCGCATGTAGTTCTCGAATATCCTCAACGTACGGTCGAAGCGCAAGTGAGGTCAAAAATTTTAGGGCTCTGCCCAAATAAAAATAAAAAAATCCTCAAAAATCCACCGTTTAATTGGAAACGACTGGCAAGTAAAACTTGTGCTTCGGCGTGTCTCGCGTATGTTTAAACGGCGCCTGTTTCGCCTCGAGAAGCGCAGCTGGACAGGGTCCCTTGACCCTGGGCACGAATTCCTTCTTGTACATGCTCGAGGTCGTCGCGGCTCCGTCGCCAAGACTGATATGCGAAACGTTCGACTGTTTGTGGACTCGTTCAACCCGTTGACTCGCGAAATTCCCATAATTCTTCGTCTCGCTCTGCGAGTAAAATTTCCCGCCGACGGTGAGATTGTCGTGTCGGACGACGCGTTGCGGCCGTTCGTAGCTGGACGACGCCCAGGGATTCGCGTCCTTGTTGCTGCGGTGAAGCGACGTGAGGCTGCGACGGTCGTTGCTCTGACTGGAATTGCTGATATATTGCCCAGACTCTGCGAGATTCGAGATGCTCTTCCGCT
Organism: Itoplectis maculator; assembly: GCA_964034905.1. Taxonomy (NCBI): domain Eukaryota; kingdom Metazoa; phylum Arthropoda; class Insecta; order Hymenoptera; family Ichneumonidae; genus Itoplectis; species Itoplectis maculator. Next base: position 2,271,635 of record OZ035863.1, read on the forward strand.
GATCCGCTGCAGTCGAGGAAATCGTGTGGAGAGCCTCGGTCGACGAGGCAGCGCCTCGACGATGAAGCACCGAGTTGTTGACGTCCGCAGACGACGAGGAAATCACGTTCTTCCGATGATGACTCGACTTGACTTGATGACTGGACTCGACGTGACTGCGATGCTCGTTGGTCCCGCCGATCGCCTGACGGAATTCGGGACTGGACTGTCCGTTGGTACCAAAACGCACGTGATGACCCTGGTGAACCTGATGACCTTGACTCGAGACCGTCTGCTGCTGAGCCGAATGCCGAGTCGTCGAACTCTGACGATTCTCCGTTCGTTGAGTGTTGACATAATCGCGTCTGCTGCTGCTGGTTTCCTGTCGCTGGCGGTGAACGTCCTGGTTGCTGCTGTACCGATTGTCCGAGTGTCTTGAGCTGCAGTGATCATCTCGCACCAGTTGACTCTGAGAATTGCGAGAATTATCGATGACCGATCGCTCGTCGCTGGAATTCTTCGTCGTCGACGTGTTCAGCGAGCGAAGATGTTGCTCGTGATGCTGATGAGAAGCCGTGTGACCGGCGGCTCGCTGCGTCGTCGCCGAGGTCGTCCTGGTGGTCGTCACGACTCTGCCGTCCGACAGTGTCTTCGTATCCGTCTCCACGTTACGTCCTACGTCGACCTCGACGCTGCTGTTTATCCTCGTGGAAACATCCTTGCCGACGCGTTTCGTGTACGTATTATAGTTGCGCTGATTGGTCGTTGTCATGACTGAAGTGTCGTCGCCCAGGGAAATCGACGACTCCATGTGACGTCGTCGATTGATCGGCTTTCCACCTGCCGGCGCAACTTCCTTCTTCGTCGGGCTGAAGGACTCGTTGCTCGTGGTCCTCGTGTCCATCGTCGCGCTGCTGATCCGCAAATTGTCCTCGTGACGCTTGATCTCCGCGCGTTCGCCCTTCACGACAGTGTAGGTCGACTTCTGGGAGGTCGTGTCGCGGAAATCGCCGGTCATCTTGAGGTTGTCTTCGCGGCGAACGATTTCCGTGCGCTCGGCGCGTTTGGTCGTTGAGTAATCGTCCTTGGGGCGACCCACAAAGTCACCTTCAGGCTTCAGATTGTCCACCTGGCGAATCGGTGTGCGTCTCTCGCCGGGACGAACGTGCTCCGGATGTCTGCCCTCGAAGTCACCTTCAGGTTTCAGGTTGTCCGGATGTCTGATGGGAGTCCTGCGTTCGCCAGGACCCAGAGGCTCGCTTCTTCGGGTCTCAAAGTCACCTTCAGGCTTGAGATTGTCCACCTGACGAATCGGCGTGCGTCTCTCGCCGGGACCAACGTGCTCCGGATGTCTCACCTCGAAGTCACCTTCAGGCTTCAGGTTGTCCGGATGTCTGATGGGAGTCCTGCGTTCGCCAGGTCCCAGAGGCTCGCTTCTTCGGCTCTCGAAGTCACCTTCGGGCTTCAGGTTGTCCGGATGTCTGATGGGAGTCCTGCGTTCGCCTGGTCCCACGGGTTGTCGCTGCGGCCTGTCGAATTCACCCTCGGGATGCAGATTGTCAGGATGTCGCTTGACCGGGCTGCGATCACCCGCCACGTGGTGGGTGTAGTCGTCGCGACGCTGGTAGTCGACGAACTCGCCCTCGATCCTCAGATTGTCCTCGCGCTTCCGAATGTCCACGCGCTCGATTTTCGTGACCTTCTTGAAGTCGTCGCGCGACCTTCGCACGTCGATCTCGCCCTCCATTCGCAGATTGTCCTCGCGACGCTTGATCTCGACGCGACGCTGAGTGTTGGCGAAGTTCGTGGAATTGTAGTCGTCGCGAGAGGTTAAAGTGACCTGCATGTCACCTTCTGGGTGGAGATTGTCCTTGGGACGTTTGACCTCGGCGCGGTCGCCCTTCGTGGGCGTGCGCTCCTTCGGACGACCGATGAAGTCGCCTTCAGGATGAAGGTTGTCCGGATGTTTGATGGGTGACCTTCGCTCGGCTGGACCGACTGGTTTGCACTCCGGACGTTCGAAGTCTCCTTCAGGACGAAGGTTATCGACGTGGCGGATGACCTCGGTCCTCTCGCCTCGGGTCACGTGGTAGTCATCGCGGCGACGAATGTCGATGAATTCGCCCTCCATGTGAAGGTTGTCCGGATGTTTGATGGGTGACCTTCGCTCGGCCGGGCCGACCGGTTTACTCTGCTCGGGACGTTCGAAGTCTCCTTCAGGACGAAGGTTATCGACGTGGCGAATGACCTCGGTCCTCTCGCCTCGGGTCACGTGGTAATCGTCACGACGTCGGATGTCCACGAAGTCGCCCTCGGGTTTCAGATTGTCCGGATGTTTTATGGGGGACCTTCGCTCGGCTGGGCCAACTGGTTTGTGCTCCGGACGTTCGAAATCTCCTTCAGGACGAAGGTTATCCACGTGGCGGATAACCTCGGTCCTCTCGCCTCGGGTCACGTGGTAATCGTCGCGACGTCGGATGTCCACGAAGTCGCCCTCGGGTTTCAGGTTGTCCGGATGTTTTATGGGTGACCTTCGCTCGGCCGGGCCAACTGGTTTGTGCTCCGGACGTTCGAAGTCTCCTTCAGGACGAAGGTTATCCACGTGGCGGATGACCTCGGTCCTCTCGCCTCGGGTCACGTGGTAATCGTCGCGGCGACGGACGTCGATGAATTCGCCCTCCATGTGAAGGTTGTCCGGATGTTTTATGGGTGATCTTCGCTCGGCCGGGCCAACTGGTTTGTGCTCGGGACGTTCGAAGTCTCCTTCAGGACGCAGGTTGTCCTCGTGTCTGATGATTTCCGTTCTCTCGCCTCGCGTGACGTTGTAATCGTCACGTCGGCGGACATCAATGAACTCGCCTTCCACGCGAAGATTGTCCTCCCGACGAACGACGTCGACGCGCTCGATTTTCCTGGTCGTCGTGTAGTCGTCGCGGGATCGGTGAAGATCAATTTCGCCCTCCATCTTGAGATTGTCGCGATGGATGACGATTTCTGAGCGCTCGCCGATCGTTGGTTTGTAGTCGTCCCTCGGTTTCCCGGTGAAGTCTCCTTCGGGCTTGAGATTGTCCTTGGGCTTCTTCTGGACCGGGCGTTCCGCGCGTTTCGGCGTGAAATCGTCCTTGGGACGACCCACGAAGTCACCTTCGGGATGCAGATTGTCGGCGTGTTTGATGGGAGTTCTTCTTTCTGCAGGACCAACAGGTTTTTTGTCTGGACGCTCGAATTCTCCTTCGGGTTTCAGGTTGTCCTTGGGTTTCTTAGCTACTGGCCTCTCGGCTGGACGATATCCCTCGTGATCGGGACGTTCGAAATCACCTTCAGGATGAAGATTGTCGGGATGTTTGATGGGAGTTCTTCTCTCCGCAGGACCAACAGGTTTTTTGTCAGGTCGTTCGAATTCTCCCTCAGGATGCAAGTTGTCCTTTGGCTTCTTGACCACTGGTCTCTCAGCTGGACGATATCCTTCATGTTCTGGACGTTCGAAATCACCTTCAGGATGAAGATTGTCGGGATGTTTGATGGGAGTTCTTCTCTCCGCAGGACCAACAGGTTTTTTGTCAGGTCGTTCAAATTCTCCCTCAGGATGCAAGTTATCCTTTGGCTTCTTGACCACTGGTCTCTCAGCTGGGCGATATCCCTCGTGTTCTGGACGTTCGAAGTCGCCCTCTGGATGAAGATTGTCGGGATGTTTGATCGGCGATCTTCTTTCTCCAGGACCAACAGGCGATTTGTGAGGCCTGTCGAACTCTCCTTCGGGTTTGAGGTTGTCCCTGGGCTTCTTGACCACTGGTCTTTCAGCTGGACGATATCCTTCGTGTTCTGGACGTTCAAAATCACCTTCAGGATGTAGATTGTCGGGATGTTTGATAGGAGTTCTCCTTTCTGCAGGACCAACTGGTTTTTTGTCAGGACGTTCGAATTCTCCCTCAGGATGCAAATTATCCTTCGGTTTCTTAACCACTGGCCTCTCAGCCGGACGATAACCTTCATGTTCCGGACGTTCGAAATCACCTTCAGGATGTAGATTGTCGGGATGTTTGATAGGAGTTCTCCTTTCTGCAGGGCCAACAGGTTTTTTGTCGGGACGCTCAAATTCTCCCTCAGGATGCAAGTTATCCTTCGGCTTCTTGACCACTGGCCTCTCGGCCGGACGATATCCTTCGTGTTCTGGACGTTCGAAGTCGCCTTCAGGATGAAGATTGTCGGGATGTTTGATAGGAGTTCTCCTTTCTGCAGGACCAACTGGTTTTTTGTCAGGACGTTCGAATTCTCCTTCAGGATGCAAGTTATCCTTTGGCTTCTTGACCACTGGTCTCTCCGCTGGACGATATCCTTCATGTTCCGGACGTTCGAAGTCGCCTTCGGGGTGTAGATTATCCGGATGTTTAATTGGAGAACGTCGCTCTCCAGGGCCGACAGGTTTCTTGTCTGGACGTTCGAATTCACCTTCAGGCTTCAAGTTATCCTTTGGTTTCTTGACCACTGGCCTCTCAGCCGGACGATATCCTTCGTGTTCTGGACGTTCGAAGTCGCCCTCTGGATGAAGATTATCGGGATGTTTGATAGGAGTTCTTCTTTCCGCAGGGCCAACAGGTTTTTTGTCAGGACGTTCGAATTCTCCCTCAGGATGCAAGTTATCCTTCGGTTTCTTGACCACTGGCCTCTCAGCCGGACGGAACTGTTCGTGCTCCGGACGTTCGAAGTCGCCTTCGGGATGTAGATTATCCGGATGTTTGATGGGCGACCTTCGTTCTCCAGGGCCAACAGGCTTCTTGTCGGGACGTTCGAAATCACCTTCGGGTCTGAGATTGTCCTTGGGCTTCTTGACAACTGGTCTCTCAGCTGGACGGAACTTCTCGTGCTCCGGACGTTCGAAGTCTCCTTCCGGATGAAGGTTGTCCGGATGTTTGATCGGAGTTCTTCTTTCTGCGGGACCAACAGGTTTCTTGTCAGGACGTTCGAACTCTCCCTCAGGATGCAAGTTATCCTTTGGCTTCTTGACCACCGGTCTCTCAGCTGGACGATATCCTTCGTGTTCTGGACGCTCGAAGTCGCCTTCAGGTTGAAGATTATCAGGATGTTTGATAGGAGTTCTTCTTTCCGCAGGACCAACAGGTTTCTTGTCGGGACGTTCGAATTCTCCCTCAGGATGCAAGTTATCCTTTGGCTTCTTGACCACTGGCCTCTCAGCTGGGCGATATCCTTCGTGTTCTGGACATTCGAAATCGCCTTCTGGATGAAGGTTGTCCGGATGTTTGATCGGAGTACGTCTTTCGCCAGGACCAACAGGTTTTTTGTCAGGACGCTCAAATTCACCTTCTGGCTTCAGGTTATCCTTCGGTTTCTTGACCACTGGCCTCTCAGCCGGACGGAATTCTTCGTGTTCCGGACGTTCGAAGTCACCTTCGGGATGTAGATTATCCGGATGTTTAATAGGCGACCTTCTTTCTCCAGGGCCAACAGGTTTCTTGTCTGGACGTTCGAATTCTCCCTCGAGCTTCAGATTATCCTTCGGCTTCTTGATGTCAGCACGTTCGCCCTTCTTCGGCGCTTCTTCCATCGGTCGTCGCGTGAAGTCGCCCTCGGGTTTCAAGTTATCCGGATGCTTAATAGGCGTTCTTCGTTCAGCCGGGCCAACGGGTTTGTGCTCGGGACGATCGAAGTCACCCTCGGGTTTCAAATTATCCGGATGTCTTATTATCTCCGTTCGCTCGCCCCGCACGACCTTGAAGTCGTCGCGCGTTCTCGTGTCCGTGAATTCGCCTTCCATTCGCAAATTATCCTCGTAACGAGTCACCTCGACGCGTTCGCGATGAACGAAGTCCGTGTAATCGTCTCGAGATGTGTAAGTCTCGATCTCGCCTTCCATGCGAAGATTATCAGTTCTCTTGACGACGTCGACGCGCTCGCCGCGCACCACTTTATAGTCATCCTTCGGACGACCTTCGAAGGGACCCTCGGGTCTCAAATTATCCGTTGGCTTCTTCACCACTGGTCTCTCCGCAGGTCGGAACTCCTCGTGCTCCGGACGTTCGAAATCTCCTTCGGGTTTCAGGTTATCCGGATGTTTTATGGGCGATCTTCGTTCTCCAGGCCCAACAGGTTCCCTGTGCGGTCTGTCGAAGTCTCCTTCGGGCTTCAAATTGTCCGTTGGCTTCTTCGCCGTCGGTCTCTCAGCAGGCCGGAATTTCTCGTGCTCCGGACGCTCGAAATCTCCTTCGGGTTTCAAATTATCCGGATGCTTGATGGGCGATCTTCGTTCTCCAGGACCAACAGGTTCTCTGTGCGGTCTGTCGAAATCTCCTTCAGGCTTCAGATTGTCCTGTGGTCTCTTCACCACTGGCCTCTCGGCAGGTCTAAACTCCTCGTGATCCGGTCTGTCGAAATCTCCTTCGGGCTTCAAATTATCCGGATGTTTGATCGGCGTTCTTCGCTCTCCAGGACCAACAGGTTCCCTGTGAGGCCTGTCGAAATCTCCTTCAGGCTTCAGATTATCCTTCGGTCTCTTCGCCACTGGCCTCTCAGCAGGTCTAAACTCATCGTGATCCGGTCTGTCAAAATCTCCCTCAGGCTTCAAATTATCCGGATGTTTGATGGGCGTTCTTCGCTCTCCAGGACCAACAGGTTCCCTGTAAGGCCTGTCGAAATCTCCTTCAGGCTTCAGATTATCCTTCGGTCTCTTCGCCACTGGCCTCTCAGCAGGTCTGAACTCCTCGTGATCTGGTCTATCGAAATCTCCTTCGGGCTTCAAATTATCCGGATGTTTGATCGGCGTTCTTCGCTCTCCAGGACCAACAGGTTCCCTGTGAGGCCTGTCGAAATCTCCTTCAGGCTTCAGATTGTCCTGTGGTCTCTTCACCACTGGCCTCTCGGCAGGTCTAAATTCTTCGTGATCCGGTCTGTCGAAATCTCCCTCAGGCTTCAAATTGTCCGGATGTTTGATGGGCGTTCTTCTCTCTCCAGGTCCAACTGGTTCCTTGTGAGGCCTGTCGAAGTCTCCTTCAGGCTTCAAATTATCCGTTGGCTTCTTCGCAGTCGGTCTCTCCGCGGGCCGGAACTTTTCGTGCTCCGGTCTGTCGAAATCTCCCTCAGGCTTCAAATTGTCCGGATGTTTGATGGGCGTCCTTCTCTCTCCAGGCCCAACGGGTTCCTTGTGAGGCCTGTCGAAGTCTCCTTCAGGCTTCAAATTATCCGTTGGCTTCTTCGCAGTCGGTCTCTCCGCGGGCCGGAACTTTTCGTGCTCCGGTCTGTCGAAATCTCCCTCAGGCTTCAAATTGTCCGGATGTTTGATGGGCGTCCTTCTCTCTCCAGGCCCAACGGGTTCCTTGTGAGGCCTGTCGAAGTCTCCTTCAGGCTTCAAATTATCCGTTGGCTTCTTCGCAGTCGGTCTCTCCGCGGGCCGGAACTTTTCGTGCTCCGGTCTGTCGAAATCTCCCTCAGGCTTCAAATTATCCGGATGTTTGATGGGCGTCCTTCTCTCTCCAGGACCAACTGGTTCCTTGTGAGGCCTGTCGAAGTCTCCTTCAGGCTTCAAATTATCCGTTGGCTTCTTCGCAGTCGGTCTCTCCGCGGGCCGGAACTTTTCGTGCTCCGGTCTGTCGAAATCTCCCTCAGGCTTCAAATTGTCCGGATGTTTGATGGGCGTCCTTCTTTCTCCAGGCCCAACGGGTTCCTTGTGAGGCCTGTCGAAGTCTCCTTCAGGCTTCAAATTATCCGTTGGCTTCTTCGCAGTCGGTCTCTCCGCAGGCCGGAACTTTTCGTGCTCCGGTCTGTCGAAATCTCCCTCAGGCTTCAAATTGTCCGGATGTTTGATGGGTGTCCTTCTCTCTCCTGGCCCAACGGGTTGCTTGTGAGGCCTGTCGAAGTCTCCTTCAGGCTTCAGATTATCCGTTGGCTTCTTCGCAGTCGGTCTCTCCGCAGGCCGGAACTTTTCGTGCTCCGGTCTGTCGAAATCTCCCTCAGGCTTCAAATTGTCCGGATGTTTGATAGGCGTCCTTCTCTCTCCAGGTCCAACTGGTTCCTTGTGAGGCCTGTCGAAGTCTCCTTCAGGCTTCAGATTGTCGCCAGGCTTGATGGGCGTTCTACGTTCAGCCGGCTTGAAGGGCTCCCTTTCCCTGTCCGGGAAATCGCCTTCGGGGAAAAGATTGTCAGGATGACGAACGATCGGCGCTCTTTCGCCAGGCCCGTAGGGACTTTCCTCCGGTCGCTCGAAGTCTCCTTCAGGCTTCAAGTTGTCCGGATGTCTGATGGGCTTTCTACGTTCGCCAGGAGTGTAAGTGTCCTTCGGGCGATCGGTGAAATCTCCCTCGGGTCGCAGATTGTCCTTCGGTCGCTTGACTTCTGGCTTTTCCGCTCGTTTAGGCGTGAAGTCGTCCTTGGGCCGCCCTTCGAATGGTCCCTCGGGTTTCAAATTGTCCTGCGGTCTCTTTACGTCCGCTCTTTCGCCTCTCGTCGGTTTATAATCGTCCTTGGGACGTCCTTCGAACGGACCCTCGGGTTTCAAATTGTCCTCCGGACGTTTCACGTCCGGCCGCTCGCCTCTCGTTATCGGCTTGTAGTCGTCCTTCGGTCGACCTTCGAAAGGACCTTCAGGCTTGAGGTTATCGTCTCGCCGAATGACGACGGTGCTTCTGTAGTCCGTCTGATCGAAGTTCCGGTACTCCTCGTGACTCGTCGTGAAGTTTTCGGTGACGTCGGTCTGCTCGAAGAAACGGTCAACCTGATCGACCTCCTTGGGACGTCGATGGGGCTCTCGCTCAACGATATCGTGCACGTGGAAGTCGTTCTTAGTGTGAGAGGTGCCCTAAAAAAAATCAGACAAGATCAGTCATGTTTCTTAAATGCAGAAAAAAATTCGGCTAGGGAAGCTGTCAACTTACCGTGAATTCTCCCTCTCCCACGGTGAGGTTGTCGGTTCTCCGGAAAATCTCCGCGCGCTGAATCGTCCTGTGGTCGATGAACTCTGAGCGAGAGGTCGTCTCGTCGATAAATTCGCCCTCGACTTTCGTGTAAGTGTTGCGACGCACCGGGCTCGGACGTTCACCGGGTTTACCGGTGAAAACCAGCTCGGTCGTGGTCAAGCCTGTTTTTTTTTAAAATAAAAAGTGAAAATGTGAGATCGTTGGAAAATTGGATTTAATTGGATTGGACTTTTTTTTGTGTCAAGCGGCGACGACGCTTACCGTCGATGTCACCTTCCGGTCTCAAATTGTCCTGAGGACGTCGTATCGGCATTCGCTCGCCCAGTTTGGGTGCTTCTTCCTTCGGTCGCCCGATGAAATCACCCTCCGGTCTCAAATTATCCTGCGGCTTCTTGACCGGCGCTCGATCGCCCCGAGTCGCCACGTAATCCGTTCGTCTCTCGCCGATGAATTCGCCCTCCATGTGCAGGTGATCCTCGTGGTGATAGGTGACCTGTCGGTCGACATGCTTCTCGTCATATTCCTGGCGATAAGAGGTCACCGTGTGAACGGGCTCGTCGTGCGGAATTTCCAGATGATCCTCCGGCAAATTGTGCGGGCAGCGGTGACGCCTGAAAAAATAATTTGGTCATCAGAAAAAAAAAATCAGTAACCGAGGGACGAATTTTTTTTCACGCCAGAAAATTATTTTTGTCTCGTTGATTTAATTGAGGCTGGTTGAAACGATCCAGTCCCATTAATTTCGACGCTGGCGGCTCGAGGCTGGCTTTCTTTTCGCACGCGTTAATAATTACACCGCGGCTATCGCGTCCGATAACCCCAGGCAGATTCGTTTCCCGCTACTCAAGAATAAATCATGTCTTTTTTATCGCCCAGGTCCGAGAAACTCTTACGTATAATTAGGTCGCTCTCGATTAAAAATAAAAATAAAAAAAAGCCAGAGAAGAAAAAGTAAAACTCATTCGCGGAATTCCCCGTGGGATTTCCCAAGCCCCGATCACTTTCCCAACGCGAGGGAAGCCTTCGAGAATCCTAAATGGTCAAATAACGTGATTCGATTAACTTGTTTTGCCAATTCTCGATGCAGAGAATCTCCCCTCCCTGCAGAGAGTTTACTGGGGCATCGGAGCGCTTTCGGCGCGTCGTCCCCTTTTAGTGGGAAAATTATGCCGGTTGCTTTAATTTATTTATTTTATTTTTTCGCCCTCTTTATTTTGCATGTAAAACGACTGGCAAATGAATTCATCGCTCCTTTTGGAGAATCCGATTATACGACGTGAGTCCGTGAAATTAAAGTTCGTCGAGTCGATGGAATTGAGGGCTCGGATCGTGTCGAAGCCGAAGAGGAGAGGCGCGTCCCTTGGGGCAAAAGCGACACGTGCAATAACGCGAGAGGGATTACCTTAGCGAGAATCCAGACGCGTAGGCCGCCGGTCGTCGTGTAACCGCCGTCGCGAGAGGCTCGAGACATTCGAATAAGGAAGAGACGAGCGACGAGGCTCGCCTCGTTCGGGCGGAGAAACGTCGCGGCGGTGCTTGCGATATTGCGCGACCAGAATCCGAACATAAGCGACGAGATGCCTTTAAAGGCTCTGTCTCGCGTCCTACTTACGTCCCGATACATATGTATCATTTATGCATGTATATACATCGGCCCGAGTTAAGCCGAAAGAGTCGCGAGCCTTGACGGGGCCCGAGGAAAAAAAATAAAACGACAAAAATCTCGCTCGGGCTCTCGTCGTCGATTTTCAATTAGCGAGCGAGATGCGATAGGAATTATCATGAGAATTTGACGTAACGCCATAACGATCGACGTTCCGGCGAACGTTGCGGACAATAAAAAAAAAATCCGAGAGCTCTGTCGATTTAATTTGTAACCCGTTCAAATGAAATTCGCGATCGGGGCGTGGTATAAAATGTATGGCATCGGATTTTGTATTGCTTGCGGCGAATTGATTCTTTATGGATCCTCGAAGGTCCCGAAATTTTCCACGAGGGATGTAACCGTAGGGACTGCAATGAATCCAGACTCACCCGCAGGTGCAAAGTTCGCAGATGCATTGTTCTTTCACAGGGATCTTCTTCAGGATATCGATGGGCATTGGCACCTTCGTGGGACGAGTATCGTCGCCGTCCAACGAGTCTGGTGACTGATCTCCGCGTCTGGGCTTTTCCGGCTGTTCCCGCTGCTTCTCCGGACGCTCAGGCGATCGACTAGGTTTTCCTGCAGCGGGTCTAGGCTTTCCTGGAGTATACTCAGGCTGCTTTTCCTCCGGACGACTCGGCCTGGAAGGTTTGTCCTCCGGTGCCTGCTGCTTCTCCGGTCGCTCAGGCGATCGACTAGGTTTTCCTGCAGCGGGCCTAGGTTTTCCCGGAGGAAACTCAGGCTGCTTTTCTTCCGGACGACTCGGCCTGGAAGGTTTGTCCTCCGGTGCCTGCTGCTTCTCCGGTCGCTCAGGCGATCGACTAGGTTTTCCTGCAGCGGGTCTAGGTTTTCCAGGAGTGAACTCAGGCTGCTTTTCTTCCGGACGACTCGGCCTGGAAGGTTTGTCTTCCGGTGCCTGCTGCTTTTCCGGTCGCTCAGGCGATCGACTAGGTTTTCCTGCAGCGGGTCTAGGTTTTCCTGGAGTAAACTCAGGCTGCTTTTCTTCCGGACGACTCGGCCTGGAAGGTTTGTCCTCCGGTGCCTGCTGCTTCTCCGGTCGCTCAGGCGATCGACTAGGTTTTCCTGCAGCGGGTCTAGGTTTTCCTGGAGTAAACTCAGGCTGCTTTTCTTCCGGACGACTCGGCCTGGAAGGTTTGTCCTCCGGTGCCTGCTGCTTCTCCGGTCGCTCAGGCGATCGACTTGGTTTTCCTGCAGCGGGTCTAGGTTTTCCTGGAGTAAACTCAGGCTGCTTTTCTTCCGGACGACTCGGCCTGGAAGGTTTGTCCTCCGGTGCCTGCTGCTTTTCCGGTCGCTCAGGCGATCGACTAGGTTTTCCTGCAGCGGGTCTAGGTTTTCCAGGAGTAAATTCAGGCTGCTTTTCCTCCGGACGACCAGGCCTGGCCGGTTTACCCTCCGGTGTCGACTTCGGCGCTTCGGGTTTCTCCTCCTCAGGCTTCCTGCTCGGCTTTCCAGCAGCGGGAACTGGTTTCCCCGTCGGCGCCACGTAATCTCGCGGCTTTTCCGGTGATTTCGGTCTGGGCTCCGGCGATCTGTTCAACGATTTTACACAAACGATTTTAAGCAAATGCCTTATAGTATGTATTTTAATAACAAATTATTTTTTGTATCAATAATATATTTTGGAAAAAATGATTATAGGGTTTTCGAGAGGTAACTGACCTTCGGGGCTTCTCTCCCGGATGTTTAGAGGTCTCATCGGGCTGATGAGGCCTGCTCGGTTTGCCAGCAGCCGGCACCGGCTTCGGCTTCTCGTCTTCCCGGAGTCCGGGGATTCCTCGGGGATAGCCGGGTCTCTCGGGCGACGTAGACGGCTTCCTCGGCGAGTCCGCGGGCGACCTCGGACCCGAGGTCGTGATTTTGTCGAAACGCCGGTCGTCCACGACATCCCGGGCTACCATGCTCGTCACCTGCTTCTCGTCGATGATCTCTGTCGTTGACGACTCGATGACATCTTTCTGCGAGACAAAAAAAAACACATCTAAATTAATATCCAATCGACAGGATTTTTAAACTTTGCGAAAACGATTTTTTTTTCGCAAAAAAAAAACGCAAGAGAAAAATCTTTTTTCGCGTTTTTCTCAAAAAAATTGCGATAAAAAATGAAATCCGACATTCATAAAATCTAAAGTCACTTGTAAACAATCCGGACGACTGAATAAAATCAGTGCAACCCTGTCTGATTGTCTTATATCAGTCGGAAAGTTATCTCCACCGCGCCCACGCGATGCCAATGAGCCACACGTGATAATTCCGTTAATCCAACCGATTACCACTGCTCCGGTTGCATCCTTCGCGCGGCTCGTCGGCGGTTCAACGCACTCGTTCCATTTAGTGTCGTATCCATGTTACAAGCGATGACAATTGACAGCCGGGGTCGTCGCGCACTTTAGCCTCCTACTTTTTTTTTTCTTTTTGGCAATAAACGTTAATTGATGACCGACTGTTAATAATCGAAGGCTCATGAACTCCGTAGGATACCGAGTACAAATCTCGTTGTCTCAGTGCTTCGGCTGCACTGAAACCTTTGCAACAGGAGCGAGTTCGTTTTGCGATAGGAAAACAGCTGCACTTGCAGATTATCCGTTTTAGGCGCAGACGAAAGATTACAACTGATCTCACTGCTCGTCGGTGGAAGACGTACAAATCCAAAGCCGATGCAAGAGGATACGGCAATAATAACACGATACGGATGTTTACCTCTGGGCTCTGTTGAAGCAGAGAAAAGCACATATACGCTTCGAAAGCCTCGCGTGATTCGCAACTGGGCCGCGCTCGCGCGACTAGTTTGCCGCTGAACAGCAGGCAAACAAACTGCCCTTCCGTTTGCGTCGGCAAATTTGCCCGGGATTGCGTAACGTCAAAATTGGGAGCTCAATGACCCGAATAAGTCGAGCGGGCGCCGCGAGTTCCGCGCTTGGTGGAAACAAACGAGGTCGATCGGTGAATAGATTTCGGGGAACCTACTTTGAGTCTTATTTAAAAAAGAAAATTATTATCTATTTGCATCGAAATAAATTGTTATTTCTGACTCGAACATTTACAGCATTTCATGCAAACCGATTATTGCGATTCTGTGTTTGCTTGATAAGCGAAAAAACAGATTTTTTATTTTATTTTTTTCATTTGTTTGCATCGAAATAAATTGTTATTTCTGACTCGACTATTTACAGCGTTTGTAAATAGTCGAGTCAGAAAAACACAATTCTGCGTTTGTTTGATAAGCGGAAAAGCGGATCGATACTGAGTAAAACTGCGGGGAAAGTATCGATGAGAAGTAGACAGTTCATTGGTCAGCGTGCGTGCACAGTGGAAGCTATCGGCTCGGTCGTTCATCGACGTTTTTCCAATGACACCTGGCGCTTTCACATTCGCCGGGAAAATAAGTCGGAAGCGCGCCGAGAGAGTCAAAAGCGTCTCGCACAGTTCGCCTTTGCCTTCGCGCTCGCATTTTTACCCGTCCGCCGGGTTTGCATAATTTCAGGAGCCACTTTTCATTCAATTCTCAGACGACGTGCGCTATCTCCGCCCGGTGGAACGCGCGTACAGCCCGGACAAGTGGCATTATCAATTTAACGCGCAAGGTCAGGAACTCGGTCGCCGTCGGGCGAGAACTCGACGACGGTATCAATTTGTCCGTGCATCGAGTAAAATAATAATTGCGGTGAGATCACGCCTGAATTCAGCCACTGCGATGGCGGGACGACAGAATGCAGTTTTAAGTGGCAATAACCAAGTCAATAAATGTGTGTTGCTGAAAATTGTTGTGATTGTTTTTTTTTTTTAATATTTGAGGAACGAAAAAATTTCAAATTTTTCTTATTTGTTCGTCAGATTGAAAAAGTTCCTGGCACCAAAGTTCAGAAATTATTTTACCGCGCGAGCACGTCGAACGCGTCGTAAAGTTAGTCGCTGCTTGAATTATTTATCGTTGCGGCAGTCAAAAAAAAAATAGTCGTTGCCAACTCAGCGAGAAATATATGTGCATAGCGGAGTCGTATACATTTTTACGTGTACTCGATATATCGCCGTTCCCGTTGAGTGAAATAATAAATACGGAACAAGCGATGATGTCATTTTCGAATTTAGCTGACACTTTCAGTTAATTGTAGTTTTAAATAGCAACAAATATTTCACCATTTTTTTGTGTTTTACATTTTTTTAAAAATAATGTTGCCTTTAATTTTTTTTTTATAATTACAAAACTGAACAAAAATGTCTCCAAAACGACGTTGGCTTCAATCATAATTTTTAAAAAATAATTACTAAGCTGAGCAAAAATGAGTCTAAAACAACGTAGCGATCTATCATTATAAAGTTTGCACAGCCGGTGATCTCGCCGCAACACTTTGCTAATAATTCACCCATAAGCGATCACTACGTAGTGTTTAAAAAAAAATTACAAAAAATTAAACGCTCCCGTTTGCGTCGTTTACGTAAGGCAGTTAGCACTCTATTGACACAAGATTTTATACGCGGTGCAATTTCAAGAGTAGGTATAATATGCATCGTATCATGGCTATCTGCAAAGCCGTATCGCTGTTTACGTGACGGACGAGGCTCGCTCCGCGAGTCCGCGTTGTCCCGAGTCCGTCGTTTCGCGGTACCGGCGCACAACCGGCTATTTACTCGTTTGGAATTCAAGGGAAATTCATCGCAGATTCAATCGTCGGCATCGGCCACTGAAAAAAAATCTCGCGACTCGTCGTGAATTGAAAAAAATTATCATCGCGAGTATCGCGACGTTTTGATTGGAGAGCTGCGGGTGAATTACGCCGGTTGACGAATATCGATTTTGTTCATGACCCGACCGTTCGCTCCGAGAGACGGAGCGATAATAATGCACGACCGCACGTGTGTCGCAAAGTTTCCGCTATTGATCCTCATCGTCGTGTTACGTGCGAAAAATTATTCTTCGATTGGTCTCCGCGCCAAACAAGCACCGAGAATAATAAAATAATATTTAACTTGATGATGTGAATGAATTTTTTAAATTTTCATCATAAATATGATTATTGTTTTGCCCTAAACAAATATTGATAATGACATTTGATTGACAGTAGTAATTTTTTTTTATTATTATTTCCTTTGCTGTTCTGGGAAAAAAAATGTTTTTCCCAAACGATGTCAAATAAACCTTCGGAGCCCTTGTAAAAAAAAAAAAGAAAAAAATAAATACAACTGTTTTTTCCGCGCTTCCCGTGGCTCGGTTGGTCGCCATAACGATACAGCCCGGAGGTATCTCGCAATTTCCGCACTCCGATGCGGCATCATTTACGGTATTTTTTTTTAACTGCCTCGTTGTGACGGCCTCTCGTTAGATCAGCTTTATTTTTATCTCCATTCTGCCTCTCTGCCCGTGAGAGAGCACACGCGTTTATTACATATCGTCCGTGTATAGATAGGTCGCTCGCTGACGCTGCAGCAGCGCCGAGGGATATCCTTGAGCGAGGACAGAGCCGAGTGAAAGTCACGTCTGGGATACAATTCCCTACCGGTCTGCAGGGCTACCGCAAAAACCATTTCCCACTTTATTACGACCGCCCGGCGATTCGATGCAACCGAAGTCGAAACGAAGGCCGAAATTTCGTATTCTCGAAACAAAATTAAACTATCCCCAATATTCAGAAAAAAAAACTGCATTTCTGCTCTAAACCCAGAATATTTTTTTCTTATTAATAAAAAAATCAACATTTCTGCTCCAAAACCGGAATATATTTTTTAATAAAAAAAATCGTCTCACCACATCGCGTACAATCGTGACGTCGGTGATGTCGGTGATATCAATGACATCTTTAACATCCGTGACGGAGGTGAAGCTGGTCGACTGGTCGATCACGTAGGACGAGTGCTGAACGACCTCGGAAGTGACTCTAGTGTCGGTGACATCAGTGAAATCGGTAACATCCGTGATGTTCGAATCTCTACGCACGACAGTCGTTCCCGGACGTTCATCAGTGTCCTGAGGTTTCCGAGGTTTCCGATCTGTTTTATCGACCGGGCTTTTATCTCCAGGTTTCGTTGGTGTCTTTTTCTCCTGATCTTTGGGCTTCTTGGGTTCCTTCGGTTTCTCGTAGACGAACTTTCCGTCCCAGGTGGAAGATCCCGGTTTCTGGGGTCTTTCCGTGCGATCGGTTGGACTCTTTTCCGGACTCTCCGGGCGTCCGCGAGGCCGCAACGCGTCGCTATCTTTCGGCTGGCGACCCGGCGCGCCCTCGGTTATCTTCTGCGGTTTTTTACGATCCGGGGACGTCGTGTCGATGATGCGTAAGTCGGTCATGGAGGCTCGCTCGATGTTTATAAATTCCGTGGAACTCGTCACTGTGCTGGAGACGTCGTGAACGCTGGACGAGGTCGTGTAATCCACGGGTTCGCGTGGTCCTCGGCTCCCAGGACGATCGTCCGTGTCCTTGGGCGTCTTTCCCGTGTCCTTGGGCGTCTTTCCCGTGTCCTTGGGCGTCTTTCCCGTGTCCTTGGGCGTCTTGCTCGTGTCCTTCGGACCAGGACGATCCTTCCTGTCACCAGGCTTCGTTTTGTCGTCCTTGGGTTTGTCCTTGGGCTTCTCGTAGACGAAGGAACCGTCCCAGGTCGAGGAACCAGGTTTCTGAGGTCGTTCCGCGTGATCGTGAGGCTGAGTTTTTCCAGGTCGTCCGGGTTTGTCTC
Source organism: Itoplectis maculator (assembly GCA_964034905.1). Taxonomy (NCBI): domain Eukaryota; kingdom Metazoa; phylum Arthropoda; class Insecta; order Hymenoptera; family Ichneumonidae; genus Itoplectis; species Itoplectis maculator. The sequence goes on from OZ035863.1 coordinate 2,288,864, forward strand.
CCGGACTCTTCTCCGGACTTCCAGGTCGACTGCGAGGCTGCGGCCGATCCGGTGAACCGTTGGTTATCTTTCCCGGCGTTCTGCGGTCCGGAGCGTCGTGCAAAATCGTGGTCCTCACGTTGGAAGTGTCACTGGTTCTTCTCTCGACGTCGATGAATTCCGTGGAACTCGTGACAGTGCTGGAGACGTCGTGAACGCTGGACGAGGTCGTGTAATCCACAGGTTCGCGTGGTCCTCGGCTCCCAGGACGATCGTCCGTGTCCTTGGGCGTCTTTCCCGTGTCCTTGGGCGTCTTACTCGTGTCCTTCGGGCCAGGACGATCCTTCCTGTCGCCAGGCTTCGGTTTGTCGTCCTTGGGCTTCTCGTAGACGAAGGAACCGTCCCAGGTCGAGGAACCAGGTTTCTGAGGTCGTTCCGCGTGATCGTGAGGCTGCGTTTTTCCAGGACGTCCGGGTTTGTCCCCCGGACTCTTCTCCGGACTTCCAGGTCGACTGCGAGGCTGCGGCCGATCCGCGTCCTTGGGACCACGACTCGGCGAGCCGTCGGTGATCTTTCCCGGCGTCCTGCGGTCCGGAACGTCGTGCAAAATCGTGGTCCTCACGTTGGAAGTGTCACTGGTTCTTCTCTCGACGTCGATGAATTCCGTGGAACTCGTAACAGTGCTGGAGACATCGTGAACGCTGGACGAGGTCGTGTAATCGATCGTCTCGTTTGGTCCTCGCGGTCTGGGATGTCCCGGCGCGCCAGTTGGCGATTTTGGCTCGGGGCGAGCTCTGCCGTCGATGACACTCGACGAGGTCGTGTAATCGATCGTTTTCTGGGTCAGCCCGGTGGTCGGATGTTTCGGCGCGTCCTTGGGTGACCTTGGGTGACCGGTGTCCTTGGGACCACCTCGAGGCTTCGTTTTTTCGTCCACAGGTTTTTGCGGCTTCTCGTAGATGAATTTTCCATCCCAGGTCGATGATCCAGGTTTGGTGGGACGTTCGGATCTGTCGCCTGGACTTTTCTCCGGGCTTCCAGGTCGGCTTCGCGGCTGAGGACGATCCGCGTCCTTCGGTCCACGCGTCGGCGAGCCATCCGTAATTTTTCCAGGTGTCCTACGATCCGGGACGTCGCGCAAAATCGTCGTCGACACGTTGGAAGTGTCAATGGTCCTCAGATCGGATGTCGAGGTCATCTCGACGTTGACGAATTCCGTAGAACTTGTTACAGTGTTGGAAACATCGTGAACACTGGACTCGTAGTGTCTTCGGTCTCCCGGATGTTTCTGCACGTCCCTCGGGGATTTCGGCTCGGGATGTCCTTTTCCAGGCGTCGTCGGATGTCTCTGAACGTCCTTTGGCGACCTTCCAGCGTCCTTGGACCCGGAGCGAGGTTTCGCATCGCCGGGTTTGGTCTTGTCGTCCACAGGTTTTTGCGGCTTCTCGTAGATGAATTTTCCGTCCCAGGTCGACGATCCTGGTTTGGTTGGACGTTCGGATCTGCCGCCTGGACTCTTCTCCGGGCTTCCGGGTCGGCTTCGTGGCTGAGGACGATCCGCGTCCTTCGGCCCACGTGTCGGCGAACCATCCGTAATTTTTCCAGGTGTCCTACGATCCGGGACGTCGCGCAAAATCGTCGTCGACACGTTGGAAGTGTCGCTGGTTCTCAGATCGGATGTCGAAGTCCTCTCGACGTTGATAAATTCCGTGGCGCTTGTCACAGTGTTGGAAATATCATGAACGCTGGATGAGGTCGAATAGTCGGATGTTTCGTAGTGTCTTCGATCGCCCGGATGTTTCTGAAGAGCGTCTCTCGGTGATTTCGGCTGGGGATGAGCTTTGCCGTCGATCACACTCGATGAGGTCGTGTAATCGACCGTCGCGTGGGTCACTCGAGTGCTGGGATGATCCTGAACGTCCTTCGGACGTCCTTGAACGTCCTTGGGACTAGGCTGAGGTTTTCTGTCGCCGGGCTTGGGATGTTCCTGTCCGGTTGGCTTTTCGTAGACGAAGGAACCGTCCCAGGTGGACGAGCCGGGTTTCAGTGGCCGGCAGGACCTCTCCGGATGCTCTCCGTCCGGACTGCCAGGTCGGATATCATCTGGACGTCCCTGTCGAGGTTCCACGTCCTTCGACGATCTCACGCGCTTTCTGTCGTCAGAAATATCGTGATAAACGGTCGTCGTGACGTTCGACGTATCAACGACCTTGCTGTCGTCCGTCGAGCTCCTCTCGACGTTGATGAATTTCGTGGAACTCGAGGAATCCTTGACATCCACGAATTTCGACCTTGACGTGTGATCCACGACATCCGATGGTCTCGGCGTATCACCGGGTTTCCTCTGCGTCTCCGATTTCTCGTAGACGAAGGAACCGTCCCAGGTGGACGAACCAGGCTTCGTCGGACGTTCGCTCTTGTCCTCGGGATGTTGGGTTATCCTTTGAGGACTTTCCGGCCGGATGTTCGTGCCGGTGATGACTTTCCTCGTCGTCTGGGGCGTTCCGTCGCGAATAATCACCGTCTCCACCGAAGTCGACGACAGATCGAGGCTTGTCGAGTCCTTGTAACTCTCATGGATCCTCGACTGCTCGACGATGATGGATTCTCGGCGAACATCCGAGACGTTCTCGTCGAAGACCTCGCGGATGTCGATCGTCGACTCGCTGACGTTTCTGCGAGCGCCGGCGGGGACCACATTGCTGGGTTTTCCCGCCGGATGTCGGACGTCCTTCGGGCCGGTTGTTCGCTGAGGATGTTCCTCGTGTCTGAACGTCCCGTCCCAGGTCGACGAGCCGGGTTTAACCGTGCGTACGTCCCTGTCCCCGGGGATAACATCCGGAGTCCTTCCTCTGGGATATTCTTGCTCACGTCTCGTGATGCCGTCGCCCAGGACAATGACATCCTGGGTCACTGAAGTCAAACTCGAGTCCCGGATATCCGTGAAGCTCTGCTGGCTCGCCGAGTGCTCGACGACGTAGGACGTCTCAACGATATCCGCCTCGTTTATCGAATTATCCTCGGTGACGTCGCTGATGTCGACGCGACGCCGTCTCTCGGTGATGTTCGAGGTCAAATCATCCGGACGTTTTTTGTCGGGTCTTGGAGACGACTGCGGCGTTTTCTCGTAGACGAAGCTGCCGTCCCAGGTGGACTGACCTGGTTTGTAGCACCTGGAAGTTTCCTCTGACCTCGTCGTCTTGTCCGGACTTCCGGGACGTCGTGGTGTGCTGGAAGCCCGAGGATAACTCGCCTCCTCCTCCGGAATCACAGCCGACACTGAGGTCACTCTCTCCACGCGTTTCCCGACCTTATCACTGGCGTCCCGGTACTCGACGATGTAAGACGACGTCGCGCTGGAGTCGAAGCTCTGATGCTGCTCCTCGGTGACCTCACTTATCTCAACGCTGTCGAGATGTCGCTGCTGCTTGCCGGACGTCGACCTCACGACGTCGCTCGGCTCGTTCGTTCGTTGTGTTATTTTTTCGTTCGTAAAATCCTCGCTACCGGTTTTCACGAAGCTGCCGTCCCAGCTGGAGTCGCCTGGCCTCACGACCCGGGATGAGGTCGAGGTTACTTGACGTCCTCCTTCGTTTCCTGTGTTCACGCTGTGATCAAAACTTTTTTCGTCAACGTGGGTCGTTGATCCTGTGTGTATCACTGTTGAGGTCGAGGTCGAGGTCTCCTCGAAGCTAGACGATTCGCAGGATATTTCGCTTCTGGAGACCGAGATGTCCTCGCCGGTGCGGTGAAGCTGTTTGTCAGTTCGTCCGGAAGTGGCGATGATGTCTGAGGTCGTGGGGCGACCTCCCCTCGGGGTGGTCGGTCGTTCGTAAACGAACTTACCGTCCCAGCTCGAATCCCCTGGTCTCGAGGGCCTCGAAACGTCGCCGGTCGATCTCAGCTGCTTTGTAGTTTTCTGAACATCATCCACGAAGTGACCTGAAGGTTCGACCGTCGATTCGGTTTCGTATTCGCGACTCGAGGTCGCCACGACGTTCCCGTCGACGTCCAGCCGACTCTGCGACTCCTCGACCCTCGTCGTGTCCATCACCATTTTTCCGTCCTTAGCCACGCCGTGAGCCGACATCGCGCTGGAATATTTTTTCTCAGATGAGGTCGACGATGTTTTTATTTGCGGATCGGACGTCCCGAGTTTTTGAATCTTGGAAGACGAATCGCTGTGAATATGTTGACTGGACGAGGTCGACGATTCGACGACTGAGGTCTCGGAGGATGTCACGACCTCGCGGACGTCCGAGTGGCTGGATATCTGGCTCTGTCGTCGCACATTGTCGTCGCATTCGCTGGACATCAGCTCGACATTTCCCTGCTTGATTTTTCGTCCGGATGTCGTATCCTGTGTGGCGAGGTCCGTGATGTTTCTTTTCTGCTGTTGTACCGACTGAGTCTGCTCGCCGGTTATAAAGTCCTGCGACGCTTTTCCGGCTCTGGAACTCGCGGAGCTGTGTCTCACCGTCGTCGGACGATGTTCTATGACCTCGATGACGTTGCCCTTGGAATCCATGACGACCTCGCGACTCGCGCTCGTCGTCTCGACGACGTTGCTCCGCGACTCGCTCTCCTCGACGCTCCTCGCCTCTTGCACGAATTTACTCGTGATGGATGTCACGCTCGACGACTTCTCGACGCTCTCGCTGGACGTCAGTGAGGTCGAGGCGCCGGCGACGTCGACTATGCTGGAGGACGTCGAGGACGCGACATCACCGCTGGTTTTCACGGTTCCACTTGTCTTCTTTTTAGCCTTGGAGGCGTTACCTCTCTTGTTGGTCATCCTGACACTATTGCTTCTTTTTCTTTGCTTTTTTTTTCTTCCTTTGCGTCGAACTCGCGTCAACTTTTTCCACTCAGCAACTTTTTGTCACTCGAATTGTTTACGATTAAATATAAATAAATGTGTGCGATATTATTATATATAAAAGTATAAAAAATCTTGCAAAAATTCGTTATCGTTTACACCACTCGAAAAAAAAATCTTTAATTCGTAAATAAAATAAGTCGTTGTTTCAGAGTCGTTTTGCAAAAAATTTGTTGCAAAAATATCGTTTACACCACTCGAAAAAAAAAAATCTGATCCGAATTAAATAAAAATAAATAATAGTCGTTTAGTCAGAGTCGTTGTCACTTGACTTTCGTTCGTTCGACCCATTCAACAGGTAAACTCCCGGCTTCTCACTTTTCCGCGCACCGCACGTTTTTCTCTGTCTCTTCTTTCGAGTCTGTCTGGCGACAGACACCGGTCTGCAGTCCGCAAGCTTAACACGATGTCGACGGTCCGGTATCGCGAGTGGTTGTGCGGCCCGCGGCCACGTCTGACGGAACTTCTACCGCTCGCGACCGGCTTCGCGGCTCGCGGCTCGCAACATCGGATCGCGCGCGAGGCTACAACACTGGCGGGAATGCACGCGGGGAGCTCTCCCGGCTTTCGTCCCACCGATTCCGAGCCCCGCACACACGAGGCATGTATACGAGTCGGCGTTGAGTCGTGTGCGAGCTGCCGGTTCGCTCGACGATCTCCCTACTTCGCTTTAGGTCAGACGTGGCGCGTGGGCTGGCTGCTCTCGACACTCGCTCCGTTTGTGTACACGCCGAACACTCGTTTGCGTATACACAAATACAGACAAGGCCTCCAAGTTTGTGTGAAGAGTCGCTGGTGTTGAGACTCGCACACACCGACGAACTCAGCGTGAAACACAATCGTCTCGAAGAAACGCGCCAAGAACGTCGAGACTTTCCTGCCTCTTTTTTCGCCTGCCTCTTAACTCTTTCCAGCTTACACAAACACAGACACAGACACACATACACAGACACAGAGACGTAGGCTCGATTCCACGAGACGTCAGAGTGTTTACACGCGTTTGTGAGTCAAATCTCTCTCCGGATTCGTGTGTGGGTCGAGCAGTGACTGTGCCACGAGTCAGCGTGTATGTACGGACTCGGAAAAAAATAGAAAATATTTTGGAGTGCCCTGAGTAGGTATTTCGGTGAGCTAGTTGCGGTGAAGCGCTTTGCTTAAGAGCGAAAAAAAATGGGAGCGCTAAACACGCCTTATATTTATGGATTTGTATTTATATTTTTTTAAGCTCCCCGCCTCTTCCCCATTCGCTTAAGACTCGATGATTCAGCTTCGGAAATGTCACTAAGCCTCGACGCTCGCGAGTAATATTTGCTTACGCGGAATGCCGAGGTATACAAAATGTTTTGCCGCGCAGCGAGTAATAGGATAATTGCACTAAATGCAGTTTTACTCGGTCCGAGACTGGAGATTATAATGGTCAAGCGGCTGTGCATTTAAAAATGAATTACATTAGCAGAGCAAACTGTAACAATTTTGTTTCAATTTAATATTGTCGGATAAAAAATTGTGAAAAAAACGTAATTTCATTTTTTGTCATTGTCAATTTTTGATAAGAACAATTTTTAATAACCTCCCTGACATTGCCAGCCGGTTTGGATAACGATCTTCTTTTTTTGTATTGCCTCGGGAAAGTCGCACTCGAAAATACCTGAATGCCGAGACCTTCGGATAGTCATCAACACATTACAATTGTTACGTCGTAGGTGGATTAGCGGACAAAAAACGTAGATAAGATAAGCGAGTCTGTCAGGTACAGAGGTGACTCGCGCGAAATGTTCAGTCGGCGACGATTTCGCGCGGGACGGGAAAGAGCGAAAAAGGCCGAGGAGGCGATTTGAGCGTGGCACCTTTGCGCGCGCACGAAAAACCGGTTCGCTGTGGTGCGCGCGCGCGACGGAGCCTCGCGAGGTCTCGCGGCGTCGTCGTCGGTGGGTTTAAACCGAGCGATGACGTAGCCCGCGAGCTCGCGCGCTCGTTGTAACCGCGTCGCGACGAATTCGCTTCGCGAGAAGGATATTCGCCGAAGCGTTCGGAGGCTGCGCCGAGTGCAACTCGTCCCGAGAGACGCGCGCGCGCGCGCGCGCGTTCACCCTCGACCCTGTATCCCGCGATCTCCTCGGCTCCCTCGTTCATTCCTATTTCGGCCGCTTCGCACGAGGGGAAAAAAAAAGAAAAAAGAAAAATCGACGAACGCGAGTACGAGGAAAAGAAGATAAAAAGGGAATGCCAAGAGAGCCAATGTAGGTCACGGAAAAGCCGCATCGAGTCATTTCGTATATATATAGTTTTTTTATATGTGCGTCTGCGCATTTTTTAATATATTGAAATCGCTCTCAGGCACCGAAAAATTTAAGACTTGACAGTTTAATAAGTTTTTAATAAATTTTAATACATTTTTCCTTCTTGAATTTTATTTTATTTTTTTATATAAAAAATTGCGCAATTCAAAGCAAAGAAAAAAATGGAAAAAATTCCAATTAGGTTATCGGTTGTCGGAAGATTTGTTGAACAATGTTGTTTTTCATCTCCTAAATTATTTTTTTAAATATTGCATCATGTAATGAGAGTACAATAATGATAACTGGATAATTAGAATGACGAAGCGACGTATTTAAGGAGCGCGTGGCAGTGTCGATACCTTATCGTTAAGAAAACGTGCGCGTGGCCCATGCTTCGAGAACGATGCGTTGGCTCGGCTAGTAGCGTTGTTAAGTATGTTCCCGATGAGCAAGGAACACGTCGCGCGGTTGTGCAACGCGAATAACCGATGAGACCGACAATAGGACAGTGTGGAAGCGACCAGCCGGCCGCGCGAAAACACCATAAGCATCGAGCCGCGTGTCCCGTTGGCTACGAGGAAATTCCATAGCTCAGCGCGGCAGCGAGAAGAATTGATAACTGCTGCCGTATTGGGTCTCGGTAATTCGCCGCGTGGATTATCTCTCGTTTGCGTAACGAATGACGAACGACTTGAGTAGCCACAGGTGGCAAGTGGCCGAGTTCCACGCGTTGATCCCTCGTCGGTAATGATTCTCGTTCGAATTTCCGGCGGGAAAAATTCACCTATGAATTTCAGGCGGCCGAGGATCCACGTTCAAATCGATCCACATACGAATTTCAGACGGCCAACGATCCACATTCAAATCTATCCACGTACGAATTTCAGGCGGCCAACGATCCACTTTAAAATCGATCCACGTCGAAGCGTCCTCGATCCCGATGACAAACCCTAGGAAAAAAATAAAAAACGGAATTAGATCAGCGTCAACAACCAAAACCGCATGCAACGAGTCAGCCAAATTCGAGGTAAAGAAACGACCCAATTAGGACTCGCAGGGACTTGGAACCATGTAAAGAAGGAAACCAGGAGCATTCCAGGAATCCGCGGGCTTCGACGAAGAGATCGAAGAACCGCGAGCCGCGGCTTCGAATAAGCCGCGAAAGCGCAGAAGTCGTAGCTGGGGGGGAACAGATGGATACGCCCATTCGTCGGGACTACAGAAAATTCTGACCTTCGCGGCAAAAGAAGCGGTATTACTCACGCAGGCATTAGCATCATTTCCTTGAGACACTTGCCTGGTCATATATTTTTTTCTTTTTATGCTTGTCTCAAGACGCTACCACGTCTCTTGATTGTCCCTTATTGTTTTTTTCTTTTAATACTTAGCGTCGCGACGCTACCACGTCTCTTGATTGACCCTTATTGTTTTTTTCCGGCCCTGCGTATAAAATGCAATTTGGCGCCCTTGGACGTTGCTCGTCGTTAGTCATCCGCCCTCGGTCTCAGTGACGAATCGCATTTTGCCTCCCACGTTGGTCCGGGGATTTAGTATTATTATTATTTTTTTCGTGATATTTCAGTCTGGTTCATTTTTTATTTATTCATTTATTGGATTATATTATTTATCGTCCACAGGACAGACCCCACCTCGAATCTCAGATTTTTTTTTTGCGATATTTCAGTCTGGTTCATTTTTTATTTATTCATTTATTGGATTATATTATTTATCGTCCACAGGACAGACCCCATCTCGACTCTCAGATTTTATTATTTTTTTTCGCGATATTTCAGTCTGGTTCATTTTTTATTTATTCATTTATTGAATTATCATATTTATCGTCCACAGGTGAGCCCCCACCCTCGACTCTCCGATATACACCTCAGTCAGTGTTTCCTCTCGGGCATGACGCGGGCTCTGCGGTGTCGCCGCGTTGCCCGGAGCCCGTTTCCCGTTTCGCCCACTGATTTCGCCGCGTTCACCAAATATGGAGCAGCCGAGCGCAGACGGGGAAACCGCTCGTCGATCGTGGGCTCTTCGGCGTTACGAGGCGTTCGACTGCTGCCCACGCAGCGCTGACCCGATGACGCTTTCTACGCTGCGCTCGCCGCTGCTGCCGTTTGTACCTTCTTCGATAAGTCCGATGGCGCGGTAACGCAGCCGTTTTGTGAGAAAACAGTGACATACGCGAGCCGCAATTCAAATGCGATCGAAAGTTGGTTCGCTCTCTCCGCATTTGGTTTGACGCTCTTGCGGCACGACAAGGCGACTCACAATCGTCGGGCCACGTCGTGATGTACGTAAATTCGTACGTAGGGCAATCTCGAAAGGGCCGTCGAGCCGAAGATTGAGTGAGGCTGATACGGTTGATGGAAATTGCTCGGCGTCGCGCTAACAGTGTTTCCGTCGGTGCGCCGGCACTGAGAGAGTGAGACAGAGGCGAAGTGCGTCCGGCGCGTGGCACGCTTGGCTAGCGTCGAATAACGCCGAGCGCGCATAGGAGAGCAGCAGGTCCGCGCAACCTCGGCGCATGATGTCATCGAGCCGTAAAGCCATATGCGGTCATTTAACGTGCTGCAATCTGTTCTCCGTGATTTGCAGGAGTCGACGTTCGATCCTTCGAATGCTGCTCGTCGATGTTAGCGACGTTCGACGAATTCCCGCGTATCCTCAGTTGCCAAATTGAGTCACTGTAAAGTTTGACATAAAAATACAAAGCAAATAAAATAAATAAATGAATGAAATAAGAAAAATAAATAAATGCAGATGTCGTTCATAAAAAAAGCTTTCTTCTGCGAGCCTCTAGAGCATAATGACCTGCGGTCATTTAACGTGCTGCAATCTGTTCTCCGTGATTTGCAGGAGTCGACGTTCGATCCTTCGAACGCTGCTCGTCGATGTTGTCGACGTTCGACGAATTCCCGCGTATCCTCAGTCGCCAAATTGAGTCACTGTAAAGTTTGACATAAAAATACAAAGCAAATAAAATAAATAAATGAACGAAATAAGAAAAATAAATAAATGCAGATGTCGTTCATAAAAAAAGCTTTCTTCTGTGAGCCTCTAGAGCATAATGACCTGCGGTCATTTAACGTGCTGCAATCTGTTCTCCGTGATTTGCAGGAGTCGACGTTCGATCCTTCGAATGCTGCTCGTCGATGTTGGCGACGTTCGACGAATTCCCGCGTATCCTCAGTCGCCAAATTGAGTCACTGTAAAGTTTGACATAAAAATACAAAGCAAATAAAATAAATAAATGAATGAAATAAGAAAAATAAATAAATGCAGATGTCGTTCATAAAAATAGCTTTCTTCTGCGAGCCTCTAGAGCATAATGACCTGCGGTCATTTAACGTGCTGCAATCTGTTCTCCGTGATATGCAGGAGTCGACGTTCGATCCTTCGAACGCTGCTCGTCGATGTTGTCGACGTTCGACGAATTCCCGCGTATCCTCAGTCGCCAAATTGAGTCACTGTAAAATTTGACATAAAAATACAAAGCAAATAAAATAAATAAATGAATGAAATAAGAAAAATAAATAAATGCAGATGTCGTTCATAAAAAAAGCTTTCTTCTGCGAGCCTCTAGAGCATAATGACCTGCGGTCATTTAACGTGCTGCAATCTGTTCTCCGTGATTTGCAGGAGTCGACGTTCGATCCTTCGAACGCTGCTCGTCGATGTTGTCGACGTTCGACGAATTCCCGCGTATCCTCAGTCGCCAAATTGAGTCTCTGTAATGTTTGACATAAAAATACAAAGCAAATAAATGAATGAAATAAAAAAATAAATAAATGCCGAAGTCGCTCATAAAAATAGTTTTCTTTTTCGAGCCTCTGGAGTATAATGAAAAAATTGGAGTGACTGAATAAAATGCAAGAATAATTACGTGACAATGTTGAACCTGAAAAAACGATGCACAGTGCACAGAGAGATGCTGTGCACAGTCCGAAAAGACTTTTCAAGTGCATTTGCGGTCCGTGATGTCACGGACTGTTTCGGTTTGGTCTGACGAATAGGAGCCAGGGCGCTGAGCGAGAAACGCGCTTCTCGCGTGTCTCTCTTCCATACACGGAAGGCTCGAGAGGTGGAACGGGGAGACGCGAAAAACGAGTAACGCGCGCGCCACGCGGGTGTGAATTACTCGTCGCGACGATGATGCACGTTGCTATGGTCGGCGGTGCGTGCAGCGGTCTTTCTTCAATCCGAGCGATGGGGAGATACGTGCTGCGGTCTCTGCGTGAAAGTGGCGAGACCATCTCGCCATATACGACCGTGACACTAAATCGCGCGACGAGACGCCACTTCGGATGTCAGACGTCGCGCCGCGTATGACACACTCGACGCATTGTCCGGGATTTCGCCGCGACGACCGCGACCTCGGACCAACGAGCTTCAAACCGATTATTGTCTGCGAGAGGAGAGGAGACGCATTCGGGGCACGAAACCTGAAAACATACGAACGGAGGTCACGATATTAAAAGGCCACACTTTTTGGGAGGCGAAACTTTTTGATTTAATTTGTGTTTAACGAAAATCATAATTTTACCCACGAAATTTGAATTTTCTGTAAATACATTTTATCAATCTTTTTTATTTTTTTATAATTGTAATATCATCGAATTTTTTTGATTTATGTTGAACGAAAATCATCATTTTACCCGCGAAATTGGAATTTTCTGTAAATACATTTTTTTTCAATCTTTTACATTTTTTTTAATAATTATATCATCGAATTTTTTTTATTTAATTCATGTTGAACGAAAATGATAATTGTACCCGCGAAATTTGAAATTTCTGTAAATACATTTTTTTAATATTTTTTTTTAGGAAATTAAAAATTTCCGTTCGACGAACGCAGAACGCGAGTCTCCGGGCATCGGAAATCCAGGAAATTGGCATTTGTCGGTTGATCGACGTGAGTACCGGCAGTGGCGCGTCGAATGCGATTGCAGAGCTCATCATGGTGTCACAAACGCCCTCGGCGCATTGATAATTCGCTTTGTGCGCCGAGTCCGCGCCCGGCTAATCGACTAATTACTCGTCAGCGCCGGTGACTGCGCAATCCGATTACACCGAAAGCGCGTGCATCACCCGCATCACGGCTCTTCCACCCTCCCCCCTCCCCCCCCCCTCCCTCGCCCGAGCTTCGCGGGTGTCGAACGCGAAAAAGTTTTCGGCTTCATTTTCGCCGCAATGCCGGAGTGACACACTTTCCGGGTAACCACGGCGCTCGGTTTATCGACAAAACTGGCGAAGGGAAATTCCCGTGCATCAGTAATGCAGTCTCCCCTGTTTTTTTTTACACATAAATAAATGTATATTTTTTGTATTTAAATTAAAATAAGATTTTTACTTACATTAGTTTAGCCTTTTGTGATGTGATTAAAATACGAACCATTCATAAAAATCGCCGAACGAATTTCGTTGGAGGTTACATCGTTCGTTCCGTCGATAAAGCAGATTGCGACGTTTCCCCGTTTGCGCCTGAGGCGAGGCAACCGGGTTTGCACGGATTCACAACGCGGCAGCAGATCGTCCGGCGTCTTCGGTTTCGGAAACAAAGAAACCGTCACGGTGACGCCAAAAAAATTAACGACGTAATTAGTGCAATCTGCCTTACCTGCTGAGTCGATGATTCGGTTCGACTTGCGAACGTGTAAATTAATTCACGTTAACTACCATCAGTTACCGGGAATCCGGTAGACTCCGTGTAACCCGCTATCTACTATCTTTCCCCTCGCAGTGGGCGTTTTTACAACCCGCGCAAATTGTTCGCGTGGTCCGCATCCGTCGTTAACGCGATCGAGACGTTAACGCGCGGTTGACACGAACGCACGTGCCGCACGCGCCTCGCGAGAGATAATTCTCCGCGAGACGATGTAACTTTACATCATTAAACACACTGACGATCTGTCGGCAGATCTGAAAATAAGCAACAGACGATCCGGAGATTTTTTCCTCGGAATCGAAAATCGAAAATAAGCACTGCAAAAAAAAACATGGCGTCCGTCGGTCACCTCAGCATATCTGAAAATAAGCGACTGACGATCCGGAGATTTTTTCCTCGGAATCGAAAATCAAAAAAAGCACTGAAAAACATGGCGTCTGTCGATCGCCTCGGCAGGTCTGAAAATAAGCGACTGACGATCCGGAAATTTTTTCCTCGGAATCGAAAATCGCAAAAAGCACTGAAAAAAAAACATAGCGTCCGTCGGTCACCTGAGCATATCTGAAAATAAGCGACTGACGATCCGGAGATTTTTTCCTCGGAATCAAAAATCGAAAAAAAGCACTGCAAAAAAAACATGGCGTCCGTCGGTCGCTTCGGCAGATCTGAAAATAAGCGACTGACGATCCGGATTTTTTTTCCTCGGAATCGAAAATCGAAAAAAGCGCTGAAAAACATGGCGTCTGTCGGCTGCCTCGGCAGATCCGAAAATAAGCGACTGACGATCCGGAGATTTTTTCTTCAGAATCAAAAGTCGAAAAAAGCACTGAAAAAAAAACATGGCGTCCGTCGGTCGCTACGGCAGATCTGATAATCAGCGACTGACGACCCGGAGATTTTTTCCTCCGAATCAAAAATCGAAAAAAGCACTGGGAAAAAAAACATGGCGTCCGCCGATCGCGACTTGGCGGCGCTGCGGGTTCGCGTGCGAAATTCCGCACGTGGGAAAACATCGCATCGCCCGATAATTCCGCGAATTGTTACAGGACAAACACACACACGTCATCGCGCAAATAGAACAAAGTCGGCGTCGACAGCGTCGCAACGTGCGCACCGTCTGTGCGGGGAACTGACCTGTTTGGACGACCCGTGGATCGACGATCAGCCAACATCAACATCCGCGCGCGAACGGATGCGTCCACATCGCCGTCGTCTTTGTCCCGTCGTCCCGGAAGCTTCGTTCACCACGTGCGGACCTCCCCATGATCCCTCAGCCTTCTCGCCAATCGCCGATCGCCGTCGTCGCCTGCAGCGCCACTAATAACCCACCGCGGCGCGTAAACATCAACACACACTCAATTCCTCAGTTTTCGCGGTCACCCGAAAAAACTCCGCAGTGCCGCAAATTTCTCGCGAGAAAACTCGCACTTGCCGCGCGGCTGCTGAGAGAGCTCGGTGAGCACAGTTCGAGCGGTTGAACGCGCGCGCGGATCGATCGTGTGAGAGTTATGTGTATGCGGCAGAGAGAGCGAGAGATATATAGTGAACTCGGTAGGTTTTGCGCGGTGAATTTACTATTCTGTATTCTCGCGGCCCCCGCGACGCGGAACTCGCGAGGTCGGGGGCCGGTGACCTTGACGAGTCGCGGGTGTTTCGTGAGTGACGCGTCCGACGATTTAGCTATTTTTTCTTACAGACATTTCGGCTTAATTGCATCGAAGACTCGCGAGGCTACATGACATATCTGTTTCGGCAAAAATTAATAATAATAACAATTATGGTAATAATAGTAATAATAATATGCACAAGCCAAGTCCGTTTTGGTTGGAAAAAATAATAATAATATGCACAAGCCAATTCTGTTTTGGTTAGAAAAAATAATAATAATATGCACAAGCCGATTCGGTTTTCGTTAAAAATTGATGATAATAATATGCACAAGCCGATTTGGTTTTCGTTAGAAATTGATAATAATAATATGCACAAGCCAACTGTAATTTGTTGTTGTAGGTCAGGCTCGATCAGGGCAGACTCGCGCGACTACGTTTACGAGCAGGTAAGTACTGGTTCAACGGGCTCCGCGTCGGGTGCTGGTTATGCGGACGTCGCTGGAGCGCGGCTCTCGCGATGCACGCGACACCGAGGCGTCGGGACGTCTGACGTCGCGCGCGCGCTTTCGACGCTTTTTGCGCCCCCGTGACGCGCATCCGTTGTCCCGGGCAACCGGGGTAAACAGCGATCGGCAGGCATGCGCGTTGACGCCGCGCCGCTCACTTTCCGGCGTCGCAAGCCGCAAGCTGCAATCGAGGATAATGACGGGGAGAAAGAGAGAAGACCCGGCGATTGGCTGTTTTCCGGAATAGGAAAGTAACGGCGATTGGCTATTTGCCGGCTGCGGGCAAATAAACAACGATTCGCGATAAGAAAAAACGAACTTTAATACAGATTGCGTGTCGCATGATCGTCGTATACAAAGACCCATTCGAACTTATAGTATCTTATAGACTATATTTTGTATTTACAGGTAATGGGCGAATGTTCACGAATTACGAGACGAGCCGTAGTACAAATTACGAGCATCAAGCGACGAGGGGCTCGAATCTTAGCGTAACGCCGCCGACGGACGCCAGGGTGAAGGAATTCTTGTCGATCTCGTAGGGCACATCCGGACTCGTCGTTGGGTAAACCCGAAAATTTTTTATCACCTTTATCAGCGCCAGTTTGACCTGATAATTGGCGAATCTCATACCTGCGAAAGCAAAATTTATTATTATTATCATTATTATCCATTTATTTATATTATTTTTTTTTGTTTTTGCAGGCAAAACTCACCGATGCAATTTCTCGGACCTTCGCCAAAGGGCAGATAGACCATGGGATGCCGGCTCTTTTTGCCCTCCGGGCTGAAACGCTCGGGATCGAAGACTTCCGGATTCGGATAATGTTTCGGATCCTTGTGCAGACTGTGCACGGAAATCTGCACGAATTGCCCGGCCTCGAGTTTCACCGCGGTGCCGGGTATCACGTAATCGTCCATCGCCACCCGTGTCAGTATCCCGAAGGCCGGATTTTTCCTCATCGACTCCTTCATCACCATATCCAGATACTTCATCTCGTTGAGGCTCTCGTAGGGGATTTTGCCATCGCATTTCCGGTCGAAGTCGAGGATCTCCTGGCGAAGTCGCTCCTGAACTTCGGGAGTCCTGGCCAGCTCGTAGAGGGTGAAGCTTATCGTGGTCGAGGCCGTCTCGAAACCGGCGGCGAAGAAGGAGAACGCCTGGGCGGCCATGAGCCTATCGTTCCATTCTTCAGGACCAAGGAAAAAAATCAGCAAACGGTAAAAAAAAGCAAAAAAAAATCCACCAAGTTCCCACTCAAAAGAAAAATAATTTTACTATTTTAAGCAGACTCACCAAATCCATCAGCAATTTTTTCCTTCATGATATTCATCAGCACATCGACGAAGTCGTTCCTGACGATTTTTTCACGCTGCCTAAACTGCACCGTGTCTCTCATTGTGTTAATAAAAAAATGTTCCACTTCAGGCGGCGTGATGCTGAGACGCAGGAAATTGAAGAGTCGAGGCGATATCTGCCTGACGTACCTCGTCGTCTGGATCTTCAGCGACGACTCGAAGAACTTCCGGCCAGCCTCGTGAAATTCGCTGGACTCGTCGTCGAGGGCGTTCGTTTGGATTCCAAAGGCGCAGGAGCCAATCACGTCGGTGCTGTAGCGAGCCGCGTGCTCGCGACACTCGATGACCTGGTTCCTCGCGACTTGATCCTTCAGGTACGTCTCGTACTTGTCGGCGCATTCGCTGATAAAATTGTACATGTGCCGTAATTTTCCGGTCGTGAATACAGGCGTGAATTTTGTTCGCAGGGCCTTCCAACGATCCCCGGCGAGGGTAACCAAGTGAATCGACAGCGGATCCGAGCTCTCGTTTATGGGAATACCGCGATCGTAGAACACGTGGAAATCCTTGATGAGCACGTGCTTAATGATCTCCGGATCGCTGATCACGAGGACCGGACGCCTGCCCATGAAATAACCGAAGAACGGCTCGTCTCTGTGCGCGTCGTAGAACTCCTCGATCTGCTGGACCAGAGCTTTTCGCTGGAAAAGCACGTCGCGGGAATTGCCGAACGGCGCCGATGGCTTCGGTCCCGGAACACCGCGTTTTTCCCAATAATCGTAGCTTCGCGAGAAATAAGTGTAGAGCATGAAGACCGTCGCCGAGGCGACGCTGACGAGGATTTGAAAAATTCCGAATTCCATTGCTTCTTGAGTCGCTTCACTTTGGAATTTTTAGTATTTCTTTTTGGTCACTTGTTGATTTATTTTTTTATTTATTCGCGTATTTTTTTGCGCACGACACTCCGCGAATTAGCTGAGGGTTATTCGAGCGTTGGACCGAAATGAAAAATGTCTAGACGCAGATTTTTTAACAGAAGCTGCTGCTCCGATCATAGCGCGCGGCTCAAGGTTCTCGAATTTTTTCGTCGAGACTATAAGTACCATCTCGGCGGCGGTGTCGACGCTTTCGTGCGGATGCGCAATTGTTACGTTCATCGCGACACGATAACCCCCATTTGTGAGTTTGTTTCTCTCGTTTCCGCGGAGCTTCGTCGCCTTTCGTCTCGCTTGTACGGAACGCGTGTCACGGTCGCTCTGACAGGATTCACGATTCGCTCGTATCACGCGCTCGATGCGATGTTACATATTCTTCGGACGATAACCCCTTTTTGATTGAGCTTTCTACGTGCGTTCGCTCGCGACAATCGTCTCGGGATATCTTCGTACGACCGGGAGCAGCAGCTACTCGGTTATTCTTTGTATCGCGGCGGATATGTATTTATTACAACGATGCTAATTGTGCTAATTGCTCGATGCGGATGATTCACGTGGCCGAGTTCCACAGTGGCCTAAACTAGTTGCCGTGACCCTTGACGATTAACCGTGCCAAATCCTCCGACTGATTTCATTCGTCAGCCGATATTCTGGGTTTTTTTTGTGAAAAAAAAAAAAAATGTTCGATCCCGCAAAGTTTAAAGCTGATGCAATTTTCCGCAGAATTTAAAAATTGGCCCTCAAAACTCGCAATTTTTTTAAAAGAATATAAATCAGAAATTAATGCAGTATTTTTTTTTATTTTTTATTTTTTTCAGTCAGTGAGTTTTTCAAATTTCAGCATGACTCCGTCGGCTGAAGTGAGAATCAGAGTTTTTTTGTCCACCGCGTAAGGTTCGTCGATTTTCGTCGTTGGATGGACGCGGAAATTTTTCAGCACTTTTATCAGCGCCGCTTTGACCTGATAGTAGCCTAATCTCGTACCTGAAAATGAGAAGTTAGTTCGTAGATCTCGAAATCAAAATTGTTATTTCGTGAGAGTATTGCTAAAATCACCGATGCAATTTTTAGGTCCGTCGCCGAAGGGTAGAAAAGCCATTGGGTGTCGATGCTGTTTGGCTTCGATGCTGAACCTCTCGGGATCGAAGACCTCCGGGTTGGGATAAAATTTCGGATCGTGCTGCAAAGCATAAATGGGTATATGGACATTCTGGCCAGCCGGCAAGGTGACGTTGGTCCCAGGCAGCACGTAATCCACCATCGCTCTTCTGAACAGCTGCGGAACCGGCGGATTTTTCCTCAGAGTCTCCTTGACGACCATGTCCAAATATTTCATCCCGCTGACGTCCTCGTAAGTCATTTTACCGTCGCACTTCCGGTCGAATTCGAGAATTTCCCGTCTGAGCTTCTCCTGAATTTCAGGCGTACGCGCCAACTCCCAGAGGGCGAAGCTTATCGTCGTCGAGGACGTCTCGAAGCCGGCGGCGAAGAAAACGAAAGTTTGGGCTGCCAGAAAATTGTCGGTCCACTCTGCGAGGCTCGACGATAATCACAAGTCAGCAAATTGGAAAAGGGAAAAAATATCAAGAAATTGAAGAAGATGAACTCACCGAAACCATCGACCTTGCTGTCTTTCTGGATATTCATGAGCACATCGATGAAATCGTTGTTCACGATCTTCTCCCGCCTTCTCATCGCTATTGTCTCCTTTGCCAGAGTAACGAAAAATTCCGTGACTCCAGATGGGACGACGCTCAAGCGAAGAAATCCGAATAGGCCGGGCGTGGCTTCCCTCATGCATCTCTTGAGCAGCGTGACGACGGAGGGCTCGAAGATCTTGCGACCGATTTTCCGGAACTCGCTGTTCTCGTCAGCGAGCGCCTGGGTCCTGATCCCGAAGACGCAGGAGCCAATGACGTCGGTGCTGTAACGCGCCGCGTGCTCGTGACACTCGATCACCGGATTTCGGGCGACCTGGTCCTTCAGAAACTGCTCGAAGTGATCGGCGCACTCGGAGATCATGTAAAACATGTGCTTGAGCTTGCCGGTCGTGAAGACCGGCGTGAGTTTGTTACGCAGGACTTTCCATCGGTGTCCACTGATGTTGAAGAGATGCGGCGCCAGCGGATCGACGTCCTCGTTTATCTTCAAGCCGCGATCGAAGAACGCGTGGAAATCCTTGATGAGCACGTGCCTTATGAGATCCGGATCTTTGACGAGAAAAAACGGCTTCCTGCCCACGAAGTAACCCAGGTACGGATCGTCGCTGTAGAACTCGTAGAATTCCTGGAGCTTCTGGACGAACGGCTTCGAGCCGAGAAACACGTCGCCCAGATTGCCGAACGGCACCGAGGGCTTCGGGCCCCGGACACCGCGCTTCTCCCAATAATCGAAGTTCCACTTAGCGTACGAGTAGAGCGCGAGTATCACCGCCGAGAGGCTTATCACAATTTCGAGGGTATTGAATTCCATCGCTGGGCGGCAAATAAATATTAGTTATTTAAGTTAATTTGTTTCCAGGCTAAGGACCGCGTGTCTCGTATTTTCCAACACCTGCTTGTTGCACGTTTATAGACGACTGCCGATTCTCGCACCTCTCGCGACAGATTATGAGCATTTTCCGCCGCTGTGAAAAAGTATTGCGGGGTTAATAAAAAAAGACACTGGAAACCCGATGGTTATGCAGTGATGAGGTTTTAATTAGAATTAAATATATTTTGGAATAGTTATTTTTCAAGAGTGCGACCAGTGACTTGCGTAAAGCGGACAGCGATAGGGAAATTATCTGACGTCGTTGATTAAATACCGTAGTATCCAACAAAAAGCTTAGGCTTTTACTAATCTATAGTCAGACAGAATGTCTGATTATCTTATAATTGTGAACTGTGCAGTTACAATTATCGCGCTGAAAAGAAACGTCGTCCGGAGCGTGAATTAATTTATTTTCCATAATTGCGCGTCACAAAATTCTGGGAAATTATGGGAACACTACGTCGTAACCATTTTTTTTGACAAACATTTGATCGGCCAATAGTCGATGAAGAAAAACACGCAAATACATCAATCAATGTCATCTTTGATGATTGAAAGGCATCGTTCTGCGATTGGCTGTGAAACATGAGATCGGAATTAAATTACGAAATCGTAATCTTGGGAAAATTACGTTTTTCATTAATTAATTTATCCTTCAATCTCATGCGTCGCACGTCGAGTGGTAAACATAGAAATTAGAAGCGATGGCTCACAGTTTTAACAAGAAAATGTGCGATTACAATTGCAGAAATCAGATCACCTTACGTACGTGTTTACGTTCGTCACATGATTCCCTCACCTTAAGCAACTTAAACTGAACGCGGATTTGTCAGTTGTCTGTCCTTATCGGTCTTTACATAATACAACGAATGTTTAATTTGTAGGATCTTTGCTGACGATGAGTTTCTTCGGAATCATTTGGATTCGACTCTTACTTCTTGACGGTCGTGAATAAGGAGGAAGGATTTATAGAAAACCAAGGAAACTTGTGACAGAAAACAAAAACGCGAAAATATGGACAACCAAAAATATATATATATTTTTTTTTATTAAAAAAAAGTTTCATCGCAATTCTATCGAAAACTACTATTCTAAATCAAAATATACAATCATTATAAGCCAGAATTTTTTTTTTTTTTTTTCAGGAGTTGAGTGGCTCAAATTTCAAGACAATACCGCCGACCGCAGTGAGAATGATCGATTTCTTGTCCACGACATAAGACTCGTCGATTTTCATCGTTGGATGGACACGGAAATTTTTCAGCACCTTTATCAGCGCCACTTTGATTTGATAGTATCCGAATCTCATTCCTGAAATGATAAGTAAATTCGTAGATCTTGAATTTAGAATTTTTATACCGTGAAATTATTGCTAAACTTACCGATGCAATTTTTAGGGCCGTCGCCGAACGGCAGAAAAGCCATCGGGTGTCGATCCTGTTTGGCCTCGTCGCTGAATCTCTCGGGATCGAAGACCTTCGGATTGGGATAAAATTTTGGATCGTAATGCAAAGCGTAGACGGATATCTGGACACTCTGACCAGCCCGAAGGGTGACGTTAGTTCCGGGCAACACGTAATCCTCCATCGCTTTTCTGATCAGCACAGGACCCGGTGGATTTTTCCTCAGAGCCTCCTTCACGACCATGTCCAAGTACTTCATCTCGTTGACGCCCTCGTAAGTGATTTTACCGTCGTACTTCCGGTCGAATTCCAGAATTTCCCGTCTGAGCTTCTCCTGAATGTCAGGCGTACGCGCCAACTCCCAGAGGGCGAAACTTATCGACGTCGAGGACGTCTCGAATCCGGCGGCGAAGAAGACGAATGCCTGGGCAGTCAGCAAATTGTCGGTCCATTCTGAGGGGTCAGACGATAATTAGAAACTGGCAAATCGCAGAAGAGGAAAAAATCGGTGATTTTTAAAAAATGGTATTACATTGGATTTTTTTTTTTTTTTTTTAATATTTCAACGGGAAGATCCCTTTTATAAAAAATGATGGAGGTATAAAAATGTATACAAATAATAAGTAGATACATTTATAAAAATATTCACCGAACGAACTTACCGAATCCGTCGACCTTGCTGTCCTTCGCGATATTCATGAGCACATCGACAAAATCGTTTCTCACAATCTTCTCGCGCCTCCTCAGGGCCATAGTCTCCTTCGTCAGATTAACGAAAAATTCTGTGACTCCAGGTGGAACGACGCTCAATTTAAGAATGCCGAAGAGGCCAGGCGCGATATCCCTCATGAACCTCTTGACCTGCGTGACGACGGAGGGCGCGAAGATCATGCGTCCTTTTTTCCGGAACTCGCTTTCCTCGTCGGCGAGCGCCTGGGTCTGGATCCCGAAGGCGCAGGAGCCAATGACGTCGGTGGTGTAACGCGCCGCGTGCTCGCGAATCTCGATCACCGGATTTCGGGCAACCTGGTCCTTCAGGTACTGCTCGAAGTGATCGGAGCACTCGGTCATCATGTTAAACATGTGCTTGAGCTTGCCGGTCGTGAAGACCGGCGTGAGCTTGTGACGCAGGACTTTCCATCGGTGTCCACCGATGTTGAAGAGATGCGGCGACAGCGGATCGACGTCCTCGTTTATCTTCAAGCCACGATCGGAGAACACGTGGAAATCCTTGATGAGCACGTGCCTTATGAGATCCGGATCTTTGACAAGAAAAATCGGCGTCCTGCCCGCGAAGTAACCCACGTACGGATCGTCGCTGTAGGCCTCGTAGAATTCCTGGAGCTTCAGGACGAACGCCTTCGAGCCGAGAAACACTTCGCCCAGATTGCCGAACGGCACCGAGGGCTTCGGTCCCGGGACTCCGCGCTTCTCCCAGTAATCGAAGTTCCACTTGGCGTACGAGTAGAGCGCAAGTATCACCGCCGAGAGGCTTATCACAATTTCGAGAATATTAAACTCCATCGTTGGGCAGTAAATTAATTTTTGTTTTTTAAATTCATTTGTTTCCCTGGCTTAGGACCGCGCGCCACGTATTTTCTGCACTTTTCAACACCTGCGTGTCTGATGATCACCGACGACTGACGATTCTTGCACTTCTCGCGGGAAACATTATCAGCATTTTTCACCACGGCGCCCAAGCTGTGTTTACCTGCTCCATGGTCAGATAGAATGACTCGTCGATTCTCACCGGATCGCAGATTGCTCGCAGATTGCCTACTCATCGTAAAATGTTGTTTGGCTACACGCGTCTAGTCATCGGGACTACTGACTCGTCGTTTATTCAGGGGCATCGTCGCTGCAACGCTACGATAGTACATTACGATACAAGTGCGAAAAAACTTTTTCTGACGAGTGTGAGTTTGCAGCGCGACCCGAAGGCGAGTGCTGTAATCACACGAGTCCGAAAAAGGTTTTTCGCACGCGTATCGTACGAAATTTTATTTCACGACGTCGGAAAATGCGGTATTACGGACGGAGTGACATAAAGTAATATTAAATAGGAATAATTACTGCGTCACGATTTTGTTGACAAACTTTTCATCGGCCAACAGTGGAAAAGAGGATAAATTGTGCGGCGCATCGTTATCAATTAAATTCAATGTCATCTTTGCCGAATGAACAGTGTCTCAATTAAGCCTTCGTATCAATTTATTTCACAATGCATCGAGCTTCACGCGTCCGTGTCAAACAGAGCAAACATTCGCTCACGCAGCCGCAATAGGAAAATGTACTATTATAGTCGCAGAAATTAGATCACTACGCGCACGTGTTTCTGGAAGTGACTCGCGTCTCGAGCAGAACACAACTAATAACACGTTTGCAAATGCGTAGATACAAATTACAGTTCTGCGATTTTCCATGAACACCGATGCAGCCGGGTTTGTCCAATTAAATGCTCCGTCTAATCGAACTCGAGTTCCGGTGTAATCAGTCCTATGTTGCGATACAATCTCGTCAATTCTTCCTCCGTCGGCAGCCACGTGTTAGCCTCCACCCACTCGTACTCGACTTTGCATTTTCTGGGTAAAAATAAAAAATTAATTAATCAATTCATTAAATAATCACGTATTTTCGTATTAAATTTTTTAAATAATTATATGTTTTAAAAAAACATCACTCACTTTCCCGTCGGGCAGATCTTCTGGCGGAAACATTTTTTCTGAAGCAAATTAAAGTAAATCCCACCAATGGCGCGACTCACGCCCGACGATGCGTTCACCAGACATTCAAAAAATCGCTGATCGCAGTCGCAGTGAGATCTCGTCGAGGAGTCGGGATTCGTGAGACCGAATTTCGTCTCGTGTCCGGCGATGTTGATGGGACACTTGTCGTGCTCACGGCAGCAAATGTCGACGTCCCGGAAGCGTCCGAGGTCGCTGTCGTTGCTGGCTTTGTCACCGTTTCCGCACCACTTTGTACCTTTGCAATTTTTTTTATTTATTTAATAATATTTAATCCCTCTTTTAAAAAGTTCATGAGTAACGGAAAGCATTGTTAGCAAACTATTCGAGTTGTGATTGGCTGGGACTCTCAGACCGAGACCAGGTTCATTTGTCCTTGATAACTTTGACAGTTCTATCAAATATCGTCTTTTTTTTATCCACTAAAAAAAGGTTGTTGGCAGTGTTTTCAGGGGTAGAATATGCGACTTAAGAACAATGGTATAGGTTAAAAGTCGATATTTTGAAAAAATAAATTTCGTGACCCCGATTTGGGCGGTTTTCGGCCCGGTGGCCAGATCTACGATTTCTGACAAACTGTTCGACCAAAATTTTTTTTTTTTAAATCAACTAAAAAAGGGTTGTAACCAGTGTTTTCAGGGGTAGAATATGCGACTTGAGAACGATGGTATAGGTTAGAAGTCGATATTTTGAAAAAATAAATTTCGTGACCCCGATTTGGGCGGTTTTCGGCCCGGTGGCCAGATCTACGATTTCTGACAAACTGTTCGACCAACATTTTTTTTTTTAAATCATCTAAAAAAGGGTTGTAACCAGTGTTTTCAGGGGTAGAATATGCGACTTGAGAACGATGGTATAGGTTAGAAGTCGATATTTTGAAAAAATAAATTTCGTGACCCCGATTTGGGCGGTTTTCGGCCCGGTGGCCAGATCTACGATTTCTGACAAACTGTTCGACCAAAATTTTTTTTTTCAAAATCAACTAAAAAAGGGTTGTAACCAGTGTTTTCAGGGGTAGAATATGTGACTTGAAAACGATGGTATAGGTTAGAAGTCGATATTTTGAAAAAATAAAATTCGTGACCCCGATTTGGGCGGTTTTCGGCCCGGTGGCCAGATCTACGATTTCTGACAAACTGTTCGACCAAAATTTTTTTTTTCAAAATCAACTAAAAAAGGGTTGTAACCAGTGTTTTCAGGGGTAGAATATGTGACTTGAAAACGATGGTATAGGTTAGAAGTCGATATTTTGAAAAAATAAAATTCGTGACCCCGATTTGGGCGGTTTTCGGCCCGGTGGCCAGATCTACGATTTCTGACAAACTGTTCGACCAAAATTTTTTTTTTCAAAATCAACTAAAAAAGGGTTGTAACCAGTGTTTTCAGGGGTAGAATATGCGACTTGAGAACGATGGTATAGGTTAGAAGTCGATATTTTGAAAAAATAAATTTCGTGACCCCGATTTGGGCGGTTTTCGGCCCGGTGGCCAGATCTACGATTTCTGACAAACTGTTCGACCAACATTTTTTTTTTTTTCAAAATCAACTAAAAAAGGGTTGTAACCAGTGTTTTCAGGGGTAGAATATGTGACTTGAGAACGATGGTATAGGTTAGAAGTCGATATTTTGAAAAAATAAAATTCGTGACCCCGATTTGGGCGGTTTTCGGCCCGGTGGCCAGATCTACGATTTCTGACAAACTGTTCGACCAAAAATTTTTTTTTCAAAATCAACTAAAAAAGGGTTGTAACCAGTGTTTTCACGGGTAGAATATGCGACTTGAGAACGATGGTATAGGTTAGAAGTCGATATTTTGAAAAAATAAATTTCGTGACCCCGATTTGGGCGGTTTTCGGCCCGGTGGCCAGATCTACGATTTCTGACAAACTGTTCGACCAAAAATTTTTTTTTCAAAATCAACTAAAAAAGGGTTGTAACCAGTGTTTTCAGGGGTAGAATATGCGACTTGAGAACGATGGTATAGGTTAGAAGTCGATATTTTGAAAAAATAAATTTCGTGACCCCGATTTGGGCGGTTTTCGGCCCGGTGGCCAGATCTACGATTTCTGACAAACTGTTCGACCAACATTTTTTTTTTTTCAAAATCAACTAAAAAAGGGTTGTAACCAGTGTTTTCAGGGGTAGAATATGTGACTTGAGAACGATGGTATAGGTTAGAAGTCGATATTTTGAAAAAATAAAATTCGTGACCCCGATTTGGGCGGTTTTCGGCCCGGTGGCCAGATCTACGATTTCTGACAAACTGTTCGACCAAAAATTTTTTTTTCAAAATCAACTAAAAAAGGGTTGTAACCAGTGTTTTCACGGGTAGAATATGCGACTTGAGAACGATGGTATAGGTTAGAAGTCGATATTTTGAAAAAATAAATTTCGTGACCCCGATTTGGGCGGTTTTCGGCCCGGTGGCCAGATCTACGATTTCTGACAAACTGTTCGACCAAAAATTTTTTTTTCAAAATCAACTAAAAAAGGGTTGTAACCAGTGTTTTCAGGGGTAGAATATGCGACTTGAGAACGATGGTATAGGTTAGAAGTCGATATTTTGAAAAAATAAATTTCGTGACCCCGATTTGGGCGGTTTTCGGCCCGGTGGCCAGATCTACGATTTCTGACAAACTGTTCGACCAACATTTTTTTTTTTTCAAAATCAACTAAAAAAGGGTTGTAACCAGTGTTTTCAGGGGTAGAATATGTGACTTGAGAACGATGGTATAGGTTAGAAGTCGATATTTTGAAAAAATAAAATTCGTGACCCCGATTTGGGCGGTTTTCGGCCCGGTGGCCAGATCTACGATTTCTGACAAACTGTTCGACCAAAAATTTTTTTTTCAAAATCAACTAAAAAAGGGTTGTAACCAGTGTTTTCAGGGGTAGAATATGCGACTTGAGAACGATGGTATAGGTTAGAAGTCGATATTTTGAAAAAATAAATTTCGTGACCCCGATTTGGGCGGTTTTCGGCCCGGTGGCCAGATCTACGATTTCTGACAAACTGTTCGACCAAAATTTTTTTTTTCAAAATCAACTAAAAAAGGGTTGTAACCAGTGTTTTCAGGGGTAGAATATGCGACTTGAGAACGATGGTATAGGTTAGAAGTCGATATTTAGAAAAAATAAATTTCGTGACCCCGTTTTAGGCGGTTTTCGGCCCGGTGGCCAGATCTACGATTTCTGACAAACTGTTCGACCAAAATTTTTTTTTTCAAAATCAACTAAAAAAGGGTTGTAACCAGTGTTTTCAGGGGTAGAATATGCGACTTGAGAACGATGGTATAGGTTAGAAGTCGATATTTAGAAAAAATAAATTTCGTGACCCCGATTTGGGCGGTTTTCGGCCCGGCAGCCAGATCAACGATTTCTGACAAACTGTTCGGCCAAAAAAAAATTTTTTTTTTTTTAAAGCAACCAAAAAATTGTTGTAACCGGTATTTTCAGGGGTAGAATATGCGACTTGAAAACAATGGTATAGGTTAAGAGTCGATATTTTGAAAAAAATGTTGTGACCCCGATTTGAGCGGTTTTTTGCCGGGCGGCCAGATCTACGATTTCTGACAAGCAAAACGACAAATTTCTTTTTTTTTTTTTTCAAAAGTAACTGAACAAGGGTTTTTTCATTGCGATTTACCCTTTTAAAGCTTTATAAGAGCGCAGCAGCGCAAAAGTATCTCAGGCACGCGCGCCAGCGCGTGTGATTAGCCTAGTAGAATAAAAAATCCGAGTAAAATCAAACCCAAAGTTACGGTAGATCGGTCCTCAAGAGCAGAGCATCTAACATTTTTTTTTTTTTAATTAATGCATCTCACCTGGAACAATCTGTCGCGTAAATCTCTCGTGAAAATTCTTAATTGAACTGCGATTATAATTATGGCTACGAGCATCGGACCCCAAAGGGTCGAGGCTCAAGACCAGAAAAATATAAACCACGTAAATTAACATAGCTCCTCCAGCGTCCAGCAAAGACTGAATAAAAACTAAACGTTTCGCTATCTTATATTTATATATAGAACGAGAACTCAAGGGTTCTTTGTGTCGTTATTTTACTCAGCATCCACGTGTCCCCACCGCGAGCGGCTATAAAAAAAAAATCTCCGTTCACGGTGAATCAAATTTAGCTCAGTGCGAGACACAACAGTCGCTGTGTATCAGTTCTCGAGCCTCGGACTGCTGGTGCAGTCGATTTGTTATTTCACCGATAGAATCAATCGAAAAGAACGACGATGTTGTTGTGTCTCAATAAATCATCGAAGATTCGCAAATAAGAATATTAAAAAAAATTACTGCTCGTTGCGGGAACTTGGCTTGAGATAAATTAGCCTCGAGTCTCGCTTATTAGTCAACGTGCGCATTCTGAAATGTTATTATTACGTGTGGAATGAGTAAACAAAAAAACGTAAAAGCCTAAAGACGACATACGTGTAGAAATCGAATAACAATAAAATAAAATAAAACTAAAAATAAAGATAAGACGCCGACCGAGTGATATGAATATGCAGAGACTTAACTGTACACTATAAAAACTGTCTTATCTCTGTTGCATAACGCAGCATGCGATTGCAGATGCATTATTTGCGTAAATAAATATTCGCCTTGGTCGCGCTTTGTTTTTTTTCCAAGTCCTTGTGAGTCATGCTTTCCTCGATGCCGCAAGTCATCCCGATCATGATTTTACTATTTAATCCTGTCTCGATCGCTGTTGTAACACAGCTACATCGTGTCACACTAATTAGTGACCTATTGTATCATCTGTCGGTAAAATCAACGGTAGCTTCAAGGCTGGAATCCTTTACGCTGGCGACGAGAAATATATCTCTTCCTTAAATATAAGCTCAGTCATTACAAAACCTAATTTCTCTTCTTTAAGAATTATCCACACGCTGTGAAAATAGCGTGCGTCGAATAGATTAAAATTTAAAAAAGTGGTCAGTCGGCTTTCGCTTCGGTCGGTCGAGAGTCCAAGAATTAACAACGCGACAGCGTCGCAAATACTTTCGCATACAGATAAGATACGGCCTTTATTGATGTTGAAAAGCCTCGCAGGGAATGTACAGTATAATTTGCAAGTATTTACTCGTGTAAAAAAAAATATATATATTTATAGCTCAGAAAGTTACATGTAGTGTATCAACGTTGCGACGGCCTGATAAGCGGTGATTCCGTAACCGATGAAAAACACCAACACACGCCACGGCTGCGCCGCGTTCGTGTAGGTGATCGTGTGGGCAACTCGCGCCAAAACGAACGTGCGGATGAGCAGAGCGCCGAGAAAATAGGAGGGATTCGTGCTCAGCCAGATATACGTGATCATGAACCAGGGAAGAATGTTCTCAAGGTCGTTCTGGTGGACGCGCCTCACGCGCTCCACGTCGGGATCATCGAACGTGACCTTCGCGTTTTTCATGCTCCTCGCATCCTCGGGATTCGCGAAAACCTGCAAAAACGAAGCAACGTTATAATAAAGCTGGTTAAAAAAAATAAAGCTATTAAAAAAAAATAAAAACGCAGATAAATCTGAATGAGGAAAATGAACGAATGTCGGTAAAACAGTTTCGAGGTCAACTATTTTTCCTTATCTCCTGCCTTTATCTGAGATTATAAAAATAATAAATTACGTAACTTCGAAGTGATTGAGTGAATGGAAAAATATTTGTTATGAACCATTTTTTGTTTAATTCGAGTTGCGAGGATTATTTACCTTTCTGCCGAAACGTTGACGAATCGTAAGCAAGGTCATCGCCATCACTTTGAGAACGAGAATCGCGCTCCAGAAGTAAAAAACTTTGGCCAAATCCTCGGAGGGCCCCATACTTAGTGTCCCGGTGTATGTGCGGTGCGTCTTGCAGGAGGAAAATGTGTGCGATCCTTGCGGAACGAGGATCAAAGCGCGACAGAGACGAGTGGACAGTCGAGTCGTAACGAGCCGGTTCTAAATACCGACGACGAGCTCAGGCCTAGCGGCGTACATCCCGCGAAGCATCTACAAACTGCTGATGCACGATCGGTCGGCAGCGTCATCGTACACTGTTGTCCCGTTACCGCTGGAAATCACGCGAGCGCTGTAATTTCCAAAGCATCAGCAATCTATCAAATATCTCAATTAAATAAAAAATCAAACTGCCATCAGCTACCTACAGTTTCGCAATTTTTCGTCGACACAACAAATCCACGTCAGCCAATACAATTTGTTCTTCTAACGAGTCCAGGTAACCGAGTCTCGACTGTACTTCAGACACTCCCCCCACCATCGCCGCGAAAAGCCCCGTAAAACAAACGCAAACTCACCGGAAAATACAGATAAGATACGGCCTTTATTGATGTTGAAGAGCCACGCAGGGAATGTACAGCATAATTTGCAATTATTTACTAGTACGGTACAAAAATATATATATTCAAAAAACATATATATTCATAGCTCGGAAAGTCACATGTAGTGTATCAACGTTACGACGGCCTGATAAGCGGTGATTCCGTAGCCGACGAAAAACGCCAGCGCTCGCCACGGCTGAGCCGGAACGATCGCGTAGACGATCGTGTGGGCGACTCGCGCCAAGACGAACGCGCGGATGAGCAGGGCGCCGAGAAAATAGGACGGATTCGTGCCCAGCCAGATGTACGTGATCATGAACCAGGGAAGGATGTTCTCAAGGTCGTTCTGGTGGGCGCGCCTCACGCGCTCCACGTCGGGATCGTCGAACGTGACCTTCGCGGATTTTCCCAGGCCCTTCGCGTCCTCGGGATTGGCGAATACCTGCGAAAACGAAGCAACGTTATAATAGAGCTAATAATAAAAAAAAGTTCTTATCTAAATAACATTATAATTTGCATAAAACGCTGACAAATTTGAATGAGGAAAATGAATGAATGTCGATAAAACAGTTTCGGGGTCAACTATTTTTTCGTCTCTCTCGCCTTTATGTGAGATTATAATACATGATAAAGTAAATAATAAATCAATAATAAATTACGTAACTGCGAGATGATGAAATGAATGGGAAAATATTTTATGGTTCTTTTTTGGCGAGATTCGAGTTGCGAGGATCAGGCCGCGTGGCAATCCGAAATCGAAAAGTGACCCGTTCATCGGTGTTCAACTGTACTAATTGTTTATTTACCTTTTTCCCGAAACGTTGACGAGCCGTAAGACCGGCCATCGCCAGCACTTTGAGAACGAGAATCGCGCTCCAGAAGTAAAAAACTTTGGCCAATTCCTCGGTGGGCCCCATGATGTACGATGCGGTGCGTGTTGCGACAGATAAAATGCGTGCGATCGTTCCGGACCGAGGATCAAAGCGCGACAGAGACGAGTGGACAGTCGCGTCGTAATAAGCCGGCACTAAACGCCGACGAGCTCGGTCCTAGCGGCGGACATCTCGCGAAGCATCTACAAACTGCTGATGCACGATCGGTCGGCGGTGCATACAGTGTTGCCTCGTTACCGCTGCAAAAAGCGCGCTTGCCATAATTTCCAAAACATCAACAATTCATAGAATACCTAAATAAAAAAAATCAAACTTATGCTTTCGCAATTTTTCGTCGACACCACAATTGCATAAACAATTCGTCCCTCCGACGAGTCCAGGTAACGGAGGTTCAACTGTATATACTTCGGGCGCTTCCCCCACCATCGGCGGAAAAGCTCCGTAAAACAAACGCAAACGCCCCCGGAAAATACGCTCCTGGCGATCGCGACTCCGATAATGAAACCCAGACAAAAAAAATCGGAGACTCTTCGAAGAGAACCCGAACATAGAAGCACGCAACTTCGCCCTAACGAGGGCGTTCTCGTCGTACTTCCCCCCCCCCCCCTCCCCCCTTCCGCCACGGATCGTACACCTCGCCGGTCGTAACTTCACCCATACAGCTTCGCTTATGCTTCACCGACAGCGAAGTGACTCGATCAATCTGCGGCCCCAGTCATCGCGGGAGTCACGTGAAAGCCGCCAGTCAGTGGTCAACACGAATTCGCGACAGGCCAGGTCCCGTCGTGGTCGGGCGCGCGAATCATCGACGGACGACCGAAAAATCCAGTACCACGCATAGAGAGCTTCGCGCCCCACGCGGCTGGCACGTAATCGCCATCCCCTCGCCTCCCTCCCCCTCTTCCGCACGGACTGCGCCCCCTCCCCCACGCTCCCCGATCATTCCGCCCCCCCCCTCCACCATCCCCCTGTAATTCGCTACGTATATGGTAAACATGGCCTCGCGTTACAATCAGGGAATCCGAAGGGTTTTAGAGAAATTGAAAGCGTCCCTCAACTCCGGCAATTACTATGAGGCCCATCAGATGTACCGAACTTTGTATTTCAGGTGAGACGCGCGGAGACTCGCGGACCCGTCGTCGGGTCTCATTCACGTCGCGAAATGTCATTCAGTGTATCACGATTAATCATCGCTACGGCGTAACCTAACCTACAATTGCGCGGGGTCGGCGGCGATTATTTTTTTCGTGTCCTCAGGTACCTCGGACACAAGGACTACGCGAATTTGCTGGAGCTTCTGTACAATGGATCGAGATTACTTCTGGAACACGATCAGGTAGGATTTTTTTTTTTTTTTTTTTTTTTGTGGAGCGATTTGTTTTTGGGAAATAATTATGTTGAACTGCGGAGAGCGATTTTGAAAATGGTGTAATTTTTATTTGCAGCATGCAAGCGGAGCCGACTTAGGTATTTTATTTGTGGATGTTCTGAACAAATCGAACACAGCGCCCAGCGATGCCACCTTCGAGCAGATCGCCACTCTATTCAGTATTATGAGAGCGGGAACGCCGGAGAGAGAGACATTCCTTCACGACGCTCTCAGATGGAGTATAAAAGGCGCCAGTCACAAGTGGGGACATCCGGACTTGCATCAGAAGATCGCGCAGGTCTTTTGGAGAGGTAGATTAATGTTCGGCGTTGTTGATTATCAAATCTCTGAGAATCTGGGAACTGCATCTTGGTGGAATCATAGGGGTTGTCTTGAAATTTATTGAGATTCATTTCACTGACCACAGCAGAGCTGAACGTTTGTAATTCAGGTGGAAAGGAATTATTAATCGTCCACGAATTTTTTTTCAACGCTGATTTGTATTTTTGCAGAAAAGAATTACGTCTCCGCCAGACAACACTTTGTATATAGCAAGGACGGCTCGGGATGCGCGACGATGCTCGTTGAACTACATCAACAACGCGGCTACTCCAACGAAGTAGATCTTTTCATAGCTCAAGCGGTTTTGCAGTGAGTATACTTCCGACTCGTCGTCCCGGCACGATTGCTCAATTACTACTGATCCTGTATTTCTTTTTACGTCACAGATATCTGTGTTTACAAAACAAAGTGTCGGCTCAGGAAGCCTTCGACTCGTACACGTCTAGACATCCAAAAATAAATAGCGGCCCGCCGTATTTACTTCCCCTACTGAATTTTCTATTCTTTTTACTCAAGACCATCGAAACGTGAGTACAAACTCTATGATTTCAATTTTCAATTTCAAATGTTCCAAATATTGCTCAACTCGTCTCGATACAACTTTATGCATTTTTTTTTGCAGCGGTAAACTCGCGGTATTCACGGTACTGTGCGAGCAATACCAGCTCAGTCTGAGCAGAGACCCGACCTACGGAACGTACCTGGAGAAGATAGGTCAGCTCTTCTTCAACGTCCCGCCGCCGCGTCCTCGGAACCAAGGACTCTTCGGTTCGCTCCTGCAGTCGTTTTTTAACGGTCTGGACGAGGAGGATTCGGACGATGAAACGCGGCACAACACAGCGTCGACGTCTCAGGCGATGCAGGACCTCGACTGATTGACGGGCCGTTGTTAATGTACCATAAAAGAGTGAAGAAGAGAAAAAGGACGATAGAGAGAGAGAGAGAGAGAGCGAGAGAAAGAGAAACCACGGGAAACATTTAAAGAACAAACAAAAAATCCGAATATTTATAACGCTTTTTTCCGACTAATTTAACCGTACGAACAGGCGAGCGAGCTACTTTGAGGTGATCGCGCGGTGTGAATGAAAAATCGAGAGCAACCTTCTGAACGAGTTAATTGTCAATACGTATATATATATATAAATACACATTATATATTTACGGCGATCACTCGACAGCCGATCGATTTCGTAAGTGTTAAGGCGAACTCAGAACCCTCAGGATCTCGTGATAATTCAAAAAAATGTCAAGTATATCTGTGTAGGCGTAGATTTGTCTAATCATCTTGGTTTTATGGGGAAGTAGCGAACGCATGGAAAAAGTTGAGGTCAAGTCCGAACGTTGCGGTTTCGGTGAGTGTCGAGGCTCTATTTTGAATTGCGATGCGAGAAATTCTTTGCTCGAGGCTTCGATGAGCAATATTAGCGGTACTAGGCGAAAATCTGTATGGAAAATATTCGTTTTCAGAGTCACTAACGATTAACATCGATTATTCGTTGGAAAGTCGTTCGAAGAATTTTTCCCTCGCGTGCGATTTTCTTTTTTTTTTCCAACGAGACTTGAACATTGTTCAACCTATCGTCAACTAAATACCGGCGTCTCCGTTTGGGCGTGAAACTAGGATAATTAGAAAATGTGTGTAATGTAAGGAAAAAAGAAACACAAACCGAATGCCTCCCTTATTTTATATAAGCTATGAAAAGAAAAACAAATTATAACGGGAATGACGTAGCGAGTTAGTAACTTCCGAGACGCGAGAAGAACGTTCAATCGCGCGGCGAGATGCTCGTCGCTATTTCGCGGTGATAAGAAGCGACGAATAATAAGAGACGAGTGAGGATCGAGTTGTCGTTGGTGTATTTATAGATCGACTGCGGATTATCGCAAGCGCGACGCGATGCTCAGGCCAATGGACGATGAGAAAAAGCGTGAGAATGACAACCAGGGAGAATAATAACTATAATAATAATAATAATGTACAAAAAAGGAAAATACAACTGATTCTAGTAACGTGAAAATATGTTTATTTCAGCGGAAACATTAAAACTTCCGTCCGTGACGCAGTCGTCGGCCGGGCAAAAAGTTCAACGAAAGACGCACAGCGCATCGAAAAAAATATATCTGTGTATAAAAAAGCTTGAATGTTTCATTTCATGATTTCTTTGCGGTGGGCAAGTTGAGCGCTATTTAAATTCGGTCTCCCGACATATACATTTCTTCGTAAATTTCGCTTCAACAATAATACTCAGTACTCCTCAAGCCCGGGCAGCTTGAATTGCTTGGAAAACGTGTCGACTTCCGCGCGAAGCGACGCGACTTTGGCCCTGATCTCGTCGTCCTTGTCCAGCACGGCTTTGAAATCCACGAGTTTCGGTCCGGATTTGGCGGTGACTTCCTTCGAGAGTTCGAGGCCCCGGTGAATAAAATCGACGACCCGATCGATGTCCTCCTCGCGAAGTCCGCGCGTCGTGAGCGCGGGCGTTCCCAGCCGAATTCCGCTCGGATTAAAGGCGCTCTTGTCGCCGGGGACGGTGTTCTTGTTGCAGGCGATGGAGATGTCCTCGAGTATCCGCTCGGCTTTGGAGCCGGTGATTCCCGTGTTACGGAGATCCACGAGGAGCATGTGAACGTCGGTGCCGTCGGTGCTGATTTTGTAGCCGCGCTTTTGCAAACCGCTGCACAGCCTCTGAGCGTTCGCCACGACTTGCTTCTGATAAGCCACGAATTCCGGAGTCTTCGCTTGCTTCATCGCCGTCGCGATACCGGCGATCGTGTTGTTGTGGGGTCCACCCTGCAGTCCCGGGAACACCGCCTGATTGATCTTCGCCTCGATGTCGTACATGATCTTCTCGCCGTTCTTTCCCACGCTTCGGACTCCCTTGCGGAAAAATATCACGCCCGCTCGCGGTCCTCGGAGAGTCTTGTGCGTCGTCGTCGACACGACGTCGCTGTACTCGAACGGACTGGGAATTATTCCCGCGGACACGAGACCGGAAACGTGAGCCATGTCGCTGAACAGATACGCGTTGTTCTCGTTCGCGATCTCCCGGAAGCGCTTGTAATCCAGGCATCGGCTGTAACACGACACACCGGCGATTATGATTTTCGGCTTGAACAGACGAGCCTCCTCCGCGAGTTTGTCGTAGTTTATCAGGCCGCTCTTGGGGTCCACTTTGTAGGGCATCGACTCGAAGAATATCGACGTTGCCGAGATCTTCTTGTTGGCTGTGAAGAAACCTGGAGGCGCAAAAAATGAAAATTCATTATTAAGAAAAATTATTTTAGAGGAAAAAAGAGAACAGAATTATAGATTTTCTCACCATGAGTGAGGTGACCACCGTCAGGGAGATCCAGGCCCATGATCCTTCCGTGGGGCTCTATGAGGCCTGTGTAAACGGCAAAGTTGGCTGGGCTGCCTGAATAAGGCTGGACATTGCATCCCCACTCCTCGGGATTGAGATTAAAGGCTGCCAGAGCTCGTTTTTGAGCCAGTATTTCAATCTCGTCGATGAATTCATTTCCACCGTAATACCTGATGAAAAATAATTGTAATTAATGAGAAACATCTGTTAAAATCGGAGTAAGTTGGCTTGAGCAGAGAATTTTGTATCTACCTTTGTCCGGGAAGTCCCTCGCTGTACTTATTATGAAGACACGAGCTAAGACACTGAAGCACGCTGAGAGATGTGAAATTTTCACTGGCAATCATCTCCAATCCGCACTCCTGGCGAGACTTCTCCTTCTTAATCAGCTCGAAGAGCTCCGGATCGCTCTCCCACACATTTTGATAAATCATTCCAGCCATTTTCTACAATAAAAATGAGTAAAAATATTTTTATTGCTAAAAAACGAAAATTGTTTTATTTCCTCAAAAATTAATTTCGCAGCTACATTTATCTTTCGGACTGTAATAAATGGTTTTTACTTGGTGATTTAGTAAATTGACGAACGATCGATCAATTGAAATGCAATTACTCACGAGAACGGATGAATCTTACGCGAAGGTCCAGTGCGAAATGATGTCGATAATCGCTCGTGCTACGTGTTTTATTATCAAATCGGCAAAAGCGGAGCGCGAGATGCTGGCCGTTGGGGGTCCCGGACTGATAACCCGGAGTCGTGCAACCGCATGATTTGCGCAACCGGCGATAACAGCGACGGGCACGTTGGTCAGAGCATTTATATGCGTAGGTCGAGAGCCACGCGAAATATGTTTGTTACGCTGTTGCGATTGATTTCGATCGCGATCGACGCTCCAAACGACGCGTGACGCGTTCACATGTTTTCACGGGTGTTTCGTCGCCGCGTTCTTTGACCCGTTTACGACGAAAGATCCAAAAGCTACTCGAGTGATCCACGATCATCGCGACAGCGAGAAACGAGAACCCGAAGTCAGAGAATAAAAATTGAGATACTTACGTTTGGGCGGCAACAGGTGCGAGTAGTTGTCACGTTGCGGCTAAACCAATAATTTTGGAGGGAACGCTGAACCTGCGAACTCTTCAGCAGACCATCGGGCCATCCGGTTATCGTGAAATTGCCAACCAATCGCACGGCCCGGAGATTCAAATTAGCGAGATTTCGCGCCATTTTCGGTTCGCTCGCTGCAACAATATCGTTTTGCCAGATAACAACAATGGTAACAGCGATAACGGGAAAATTGTTGCTGGACGGTGCGTAACCGGCGCCGCACGCGACGCCCGATAATCGCGAACAGCTGTGCACCACGCGCGCGCAGTTATATAGCTATGACAATTCTTGCATAAGAGAGAATTTGACGTATATAGTTATGACCCGGGAAACCCGGTTTGATTCGAAACGGCGGATTTGCGAAATCGTCGTGGGATGTTTTTGTCTCGCGATTGAAAGCGATAAATTTGTATTATCGTCAAATTGACGCAGAGCATATTTTATTTTCCATATCAATGCAATCAGCTTTTGTTGATACGAAATATTATTGTCACTCTAGTTGCGACAATTATCCCCTGCGAATCGAGTCTGCGCGCTGTGCCTGCGCAGTCGGTGAAAGGGGAACCGGAATGCACCTTTCTCTTTCGCTGCAACAGCTCAACTGCACTGAACAAACAAAAAAAAATCCGCGAACCCTGTCCAGTTGATTTTCACAAAACATTTTCTCTCGAAAAATACCTGAGAAATTCTCGATCAAAATTTTCTTCACCAATTTTTCAATTACCCTTCGACGGAGTTTCGGAATGTTTTTTTTTTTATTTTTTTTTCAGTTGATTCTCACAAAACATTTTCTCAAGGAAAATACCTGGATCACAAAAATTCGATACAACATTTTCGTCACTTTTCATTACTTACCCTTCGACGGAGGCTTGGAATGTTATTTTTTTATTTCTTCGAGAATATCGGTGGCGTTGTCCACGCGGGTCATTCGCAGCTGCGCAGAAGTACCTTATTATTGATAAGGCGAGTTATCGCGAGCACGGAGAGGTACGAATCGCGAGGAAACCGCGAGAAAGGGCGTCGAATTACCGGGCTTCGCGGGGCTTCGAGCAGCTGGTCGGGTGGTTGGCCCAGCGGACACTCGGAACGACGCGAATGCCGTGGTCGGCATCGATTACTTTACTTTCTCGTGTTACACGCGATATAACCGAGCGCTGGCGCCCCACGCGCCGCAGATAGACGGGGTCATTTTTTTCCTCGTTTTACCGAACTTTCGGTCGCACCGCTCGTCGCGTTCGTCCGATCGAAACCCGAGCAACTTCCTTATCCTCGTTATCGTCTCGACTCGCGGCGTTGGGAAAGACGCGCCGGGAGCTTCCGAAGCGTTTTCCCCGTTGTTCAACGACTCGGACCCCCCGCGGCCTGCGAGCGAGGTCAGAGGACGAGGATTATCGCCGATCGGCGATTAACCGCCGTTCGACGCAGCAGCGGAAAATTCATGACGAACGCGAATTGCGTCATTGCGATTGAAAGTTCTCAAAATTCACGCTAGTCACGTGTGGATGATTTTTTTTTTTTGAAAATTGTTTAGTTGTTTTTTAAATAAATATTTATTTCTAGCACAATCAATGCGTTCGCGTGAACAAACGTTGTCAACGAAGAAAAAATGATCTCGTGCCTAGGCGTAGTACGTTAATATTGCGAGTAGCGAAATATTGCAGGTCGCTTCCGTCTCGACGGGCGTAGTACAATTCATTCGGGATGTTTATGCGTTCTTGTTACTTTTTAATGCGTATAGGAGATCGAATAATCGTGGCCCGAGACGAGGGTCGAGGGCCTGGGAATACGTGGACCGAGGTAAACGTAGACGTGGTCGCGCTTTGATTGGACGGAGAGATTGTAATTGCGCAACAGTATCACTGACGATCGCGAAAGCGAGAAATCGCGAAACAGCGATTTTTTTTCGTTTAATTTTCCACAGAGAAAAAGAAGCTCGAGACGAGGAAAAAAAAATCGCGAAGATCGTCGAACATTAGAACAGCGGTAATGTTTTTTTTTATCCCTGTTTATCTTTTCCGTTTTATTATAACACATCGTCGTACGCAAACCGTTTTCCATTCGGTATCTTCGCGCGCGCGAACTGCGGTTAAAAGAGAGAGAGAAAGAGCTCGGATCGCGCGACGCGGGTAATATTATTCGCTCGTCGAATTTACAAGTCAAAACACAGCGGAAGCGTTATTTCTTCGTTTCGGCGTCGACGCCGCTAATAAGAATACAAAACACGTTTCTTCGTTTGTTGGTTGTTTCTTCGTTACAATATTTTTGTAATAATCATTAAATCGCGCGCGCTTCGGGGCAACCGTCGATTATAAACTCGGCGTGCGACACGTAAAACCTCTCCACAGCGAAGTACCGCTGAATGTTATCTATTTTATTGTTAATATCATACAATTATAACTTAAACAATTTTTTTCGCTTTTTTTTCTCCTTCTTTTAGACGTGTGTTTGTGTGTGTTGCGTGTGAGTGTGTGGGGGGGGTTGTTTTTTTTTTTTCTTCAAAGTTTTAGAAGTTTATGCGAGTTTGTCGTTTGCAAAAAAGAGAGATAAGGAAAGAAAGAAAAACCAGACACGACGGTTGGGGATTGTCCATCGTCTTGTCATCCTCCGGCTCTGAGAAAAAAAAACCGCACAGCGCTTTGAAAAATCGCGAGCGAATCGTTACTAGACTGGGGGGGGGGGGGGGGGGGGGGGGGGGCGTAATGGGGAACTTGGCGCTACTAGACATATACCAGAGTGGGGGTAAAAGAGGGGGCGGGGGTCTGTCGGGGGTTTTTTCGCTGCCTTATTAAACTCTCCCTTCGTCCGTTGGAAACGTGATTTTTTTGCTTTTTTTTGTTGGTTTTTCTTCTTTTTAGTTGTATATTTTAATGGCCTTTTCGAGGTAGTTGATTCGTGGACGCTTCGGCGCTTTGTTGACGTGATCCAGACCCAGCCAAGGCCTTGGCAATGTACCTGAACGATAAAGCATTGGGTTAATTATTATATCGACATTGCATTATCTGGGAGCTTCGGTCATTACATTTTTTGTTCGAGTCTTCGAAAGATATTTTTTTCGACTATAAATGTTAATTTGAAAATTAATGGCGATTTCTTTTCAATATTTTGCAGTGACCTAAGCTCCGTAGTAATTATAAAAAAAATGTGTACACTGACTTTGGGCGGGGCTGGTTCGGAAATCCGCGAGGTTCATGAAGTAGTCCGCTTCGTCATTGATGAACTGTGGCTTGCCCATAGTCACCACCGCGAACTTAAACTTAAAGAATTTTTATGAATTCCCATGGCACGTCGGGACGTGGATTCAACTGATATGCGCATACCTTTTCGAATTCTTTTTCCTGTACACCTAGTTTCTTTAGTAATCGGTCCTTGACCTTCGTGAAAGGTTCACTCTGTTAAAAAAAAAAGACATATAAAAATCATTCCGTTCACAATTCGTATTAATCGTTTGGCTGCTGATTTTTTTTTCACGTTCACTCACTTGTTTGATCTTAAAAAGGAAAGGTATACCGAAGGTCGAGAATACGTCTTTGTGAAAGTGCGCGACGGGCACGAGCATCTCGTCTTCGGCCAGTTCGAGCTCGTCCTTCGGTATCTCCTCTATCCTGTACGATCTCGTGCTCATGGTGGTGAGACTTTCGAGCGCCATGTCCTCCTTGGGACCCGGCAATAGTTTGCTACAGTTCAGCTCCAATATCCTCAACTTTCCGGAGCCGTTTTCCGAGAGCTCGACCTGCTTCTTCGCCTCCTCGAGTAACGTCGCGACGGTGCCGCTTTTGTTTGGATACAGTATTATCTCCTTCTCCTCCTTGAGCGACGGACCCACCCAGATGCACTTGAACTGCTTTTTGTTCTCCAGCTCGTTAACGCGAATACTGAGTTGCTGGTAAAATATTTTCTTCGTTTTTGGCTTGCAGTACGCGATCAAATCCTTCAGCGTTCCCTCGTACGTGCATTTCAGCGGATGCCCCGGCATGTCCTTATAGCTGAGCGAACGAAAAAATCGACACAATAAATTCCACTCGATTATTCCTGCGTAACGTCGGAATCGTAATTAACGACAGGACTCACTTTTGACACTTGAAAAATTGTAGAAGATAAGGATCGGTGCCGACTCTCTGAGCCACCGCCTTCGCCATTTGGTCGTACGTCATTCGGAGCGAGAGTTCCATCGTGAAGCCAGGATCGTTCGTGATCGTTTTGTCGCAGAACGTCACCTCGACTCTGTAGAATAGGTCTCTGAGAAAGAGGAACAAAATCGTCTATTAAATTCGACTAATAAAGGTGGGAGAGATTGAGATTTCCGTTCGCTCGATCTGGCGGACATTTTTTTAATCACGTACTTGAAATAATCTCGACACGTGGGCAGCTCGTACATCTCAGTGTCGCGTTCCTCCTTCTGGAAAACGATGATGTCGCCGTCCATGAGTTCCTCGAGAACCTTTTCCAGGGGTTCGGTCAAATTTTCAATTTTCTCGACCATGTTTGGCTTTATTTCCTCGTAGAGCGCGAGCTCGGTGTCAGGCGGAAATCCGGCCCGCTCGTTCAATATCGGTATAAGTTCCTCTGCGATTATCGACGATTTTTTATAAATTAATAGGTGTTTCCATATTTTATTTTATGCTTTTTTTTTTAATAATGTCGTTGACATTTATTTTTATTATTTTTTTTACTTACGGACTTTAGCTGTGACGGGCATATAGTGATGTCCGGAATAGTGGATCTTCTTGTTTTTGGGGTCATAAAGCTTGAAAAACAGCAAAACGTCGGTGTCCTTGTCGAAGGCCGGCAGCGCCGTCAAACCCGAGTCCGGCGCGACGAGCTCCACGAAGACATTCCAGGGATTCAGGTTCTCCGCACAGACGGCCATTGATCGCTGGAGATCGCCCTCCGGCTCTATCAGCGCTGGCCTGCACGTTTGATTGGCTCGGACGCTAAACGGCCAAACTCGGATTTGTTCTATCGGATATTTCTGTGGAATTAAGCAATGGTTTTATTCGCTGAATGGCATTTCGATCGGATCTAAGCTTCGTCAGTGAGGCATCATTCCCACACCAGGCGCGACACTCGAAAAATTCGATGTTGATACATTTTTTTTATTCTTATTTTTATTTGAATTGTATATAAAAAAACTTACCAAACTGTCGCGAAGCATTTCTAGAAACTCGTGAAGAGTCGCCTGTTTACGAACACGAAAAACGCGATACAGGGCTCGCTCCGGGTCGTAGAGATCGTTGCCTTGGTGACCGTCAAAGCTATCCTCGAGAAGAACGTTGACGTTCATATACAAGTATGCCTCGGTTCTCTCCTTTCTTCGTATCTGTTCCAGCCTCTTCTCCTCTTGCAGCCTCTCCACCAGCTAGACCAACAAAATTAAAATTATCTCCACGTGTACAGAATGGATTTTCTCGACTCATCTCAGTCATGGTCGTATCGTTAAATCTCTCTTTTTTTTCGTTATCAATTCAGGTTTTCTCTCTTTTTACCATTTCTCAGTATCAATTTTGCCAACAAAATTTTGAATAATTTCTCTCGGTTTCTCCGTCTGTTTTTTTTTTCTGTCTCCACTTTCGTGTCTCAAAATGATCGCGTTCGAATAATTTTAATTTTGTTCATCTGCCGCCAACGCCGACCAACGATTTTCGTGTGATTACAAAATAAAAATTATTCAGCAGTCCGCAACGCTTCGTCAGTTGGGACAAGTAAACACGCTGCTGCTCTCTCGCTCTCCCGCCCCTTCACCCTGTCCCACACGCTCTCCGGCTCCGTCAACACCATCGGGCAGCCTAGAACGCTAGTGATACAAAATCATTGACAATGAAACTTGGACAAACTACAGTTATTGTTAAGTGCATTGACAAACGGTCTTGAGAACAAATTAAAAGAAATCTACAATCCCTCGCGCGTCTCTCGGACAGGTGCTGAATAATCATTACTTCGTGTGGACGAGCGAATTGGCGTCGATTTCTAGTATCTAATTTTCGCATTAACAAAAAAATATACATAAATTTATATCATGACTTGAAAAAGAGAATTAGACTTATAGCGAAAATTAAAAACTAGAAATGGCAATTCGCAGGTCCACAAAACCGAACAAAATGTCGCTGGTGGCTCGGAGAACTCGGCGACGAAACAAAAAAAAAATCCGCGGGTTTCTTCGTTCGCAAAATCCGCCAAGTTTTGTCGTCCTTTACAACTAATTTACCAGTCGATTGTCGATCATCAGCAATATTTCGTTCTCGAATACCCAACAGTTTATTATTCCATCATTTGTCTTGGTTTAGTCTGTTTCTTTTAATATATAAAATAGTGGTATAGCATTCAAAGGGATCTCACGATTACAGCCATTATAAATTATTTATTCTATTCGACGATTCTTCTCCCTCGACTCCGTCTCTCTCTCCCGCTCTCACTCTTCTCACTCTCTCTCTCTCTCTCTCGCTCTCGATTTTTTTTTCTTTTTCTATTTATTAATACGTAACAACAAATAAATAGATAAGCATCTGTTAATACTTGTAATCACTATCAACACTGAAGAAATTTGTTCTTTCCCCTCGTTATTAAGTCGTCTCGCGCGCGTCTCTCGACGAGACGTCT
This sequence comes from Itoplectis maculator, assembly GCA_964034905.1. Lineage (NCBI taxonomy): Eukaryota > Metazoa > Arthropoda > Insecta > Hymenoptera > Ichneumonidae > Itoplectis > Itoplectis maculator. The sequence continues at coordinate 2,332,693 of OZ035863.1, forward strand.
GCTTGTCTTCTCTGTTCTCGTGTATTTTTTTTTATACTTTTCCTCGAGGTTCTCCCAACGAAAATTTGGCAATAAAAAGATGTCGCGACGCATTCACGACGTTAGTCTCACATTTGACTCAAATTTTTCTTCTCTCACTCTCTTTCAATAAACCTCGCCTAACGCGCTCCTTTGAACATTCCTAATAAATAAGAAATACATTATAGAAGACATGATGGGGAAGCCGAAGTCGCGTTGAACGATCGTCCAATCGCTATTTTCCGTACTCTCTTTTTTTTCTTTATCATTCCAAACACGAGTTTTCCGCACGATTCGTCCACGTTTTTTTTTATTGCGCGTACGCGTTAAAAAGCAAACTATCATCGCCGTTCGCTTCTCTCCGTCTCAGTCGTGTAGAAAGTATCGTTTTATTTAATTAATTATTTTCTCCTTCTCCTCTTCTTTGATTCAACGCGTCGATATGCTTCGCACCCGACTCGTGTTTATTAATCGAGAAATCAGCTATATCTTACAATTATCAATTTCGCGTCCCGCCCGACCCGTTCGCCCCGCGATTCTACCCGCGCGTTTTTCGGCGTCATCGAACCGTTCGGCGAAAGTCTGCGCCGAAGCTTCGCGAACGAGAATAAATTCAATTTACAAACAACAGCGGCGGAAATTCTACGTACGCAGAGATCGTGGGGGGATGATTCTCCTTCCTCTCTCTTTCTCCTCCCGCTCGCGTTTTGCCGCGCGAACCTCCGTTGAAAGCGGCGACGGAGCCCCGACACGCGGCGCGGACGTCGCGATTCGTAGTCACGAAAGGCGGATAAATTTGTATAACGTTACACTTTTTTTTACGCTTCTTTGCCAGCGAGAACATTGATCGCGTCTTTTCCATCGGTTTCTCAGTCCGGTTTTTTTTTTTTCTTTAAATATGTCCTTTTTTTCCCTCAAATTTAATCTCTCGTTATCAAACTCGCACAACAGCAACAAGCGGTACTAGCGGTTTTTCTCGTCGCGATTTTGTTTTCGTCTCTCGGCCGTTTCGAGCCTTTCCACCCCGGGACAGTCGCGGTTCGTTACGCACGGTTAAAAGTCGTGAATATAAAGATTAGGATTGCGAGGCGGTCGCGTGCACGGGCGAAAACTCGTGATTTCCGTGTCGTGGCTGTCTCTGTTAGCGTCAGTAGTGTCTTTGTCGCGCTCTTGGTCGCTCAACTCCTGGGAAAGCTCTCTCTGTAGGACGTTTCTGACCTCTTGAGGTATGTCCTCCTCCTTGACCTCCTGCAACACGTTCTGCAGCTCCGAGTTGCGTATGTAGACCAACATGTACGCGTTCGTGCAGTGCTTCACCGCCATCGACATGTCCTCGTCCTGGCCGCCGTAATTGTGCTCAATCGCCTCCTGCTTCGTACACCGCGACACCACGTCGTCGTCGAACTTGCACCACTGCAACACCGATTCAATTCGATTGATTACATCAGCCGTTTATTGACAAAAAAAAATTACTATCAGCAATAAATCTTAATTAGCATTAAAACATTTTTTAGGGTCAAGTTTTTCTATATAAAAGATTAGGTTTTATATAAAAGAAAGAGCAACACCGAGTCAATTCGATTAATTACAACAGCCGTTTATTGGCTAAAATTTTACTATCAGCAATAAATTTTAATTAGCATTAAAACATTTTGTAGTGTCGAGCTTTTTTTATATAATAGATTTTGATGGTGAAAAAAATAAGCATTACCTTTCCATCACCGGCTGGATTGATAAACACGACGTAATGACCCCCGTGATTGTCGCCGCTGTGTACGAGAACCGCGTGGAGCGTGTAATCGGCAACGGTCGCCTCTGCGGCTTGCAAGTACCGTCCAAGGCTGATGTTCTCGTAGAACTCGAATCTGCGAACCGCAAAAAAACAGGGAAACGTTATTTTGTAATCGTCTTAGCGACTTTACGATTTTTCCTCGACCAAAAGGTACAATGGAAAACGGTAAAAATAAAGAACCGACCTGTCGTTAAATTTCACCGAACAGTCCGTGACGGGATCGTACTGAAACCGCATGAGATGGAGATGTAAAACCGGCGGAAAAGCCTGAAAGACGACTCCTTTCTCGGCCTCCTGGAGTCCGTGCTCGCCGGCGTCGTACTTGTTATCGCCGTCGAGTATTTCCGTGCTCACGTAATCCTGGAAGGACTCGTAGACTGGAGGAGAGAAAAAGCGAGAGCTCATTGGCTGAAAGCTGCGCGTAACATTTTGGGGGACACGTGACCACGGAGAAAAACTCACTGTTCTTCTTTCCCTTGATGTTTAATTGAATGTCGTAGAACGTCTCGACCCTGTTGGACGTGTAATCGATGTTCTTGCACTTGATGAACGACGCCATTTTTCCCTCGAACAACTTTGGCACTGTACCCTCGACGCAGGTACCCTTCATTTTGCTCTCGAGCTTGTCGAGCAACACGCGCAAAAATTCCTGCACGTCGTGCTGCATGAACGAGTCAAGTGTCTCCCAGCCGAAGCTCTTGGTCAGTTTCTTCGTGCCGACGGGCTTGTCGCAGAATTGCAGCTCGTGGAAAACCCTCTGCAACGCGAGCGCCACGCTTTTGCTCGAGTCGTCGCTCTCCGTCGGCATCTTGTACACAGCCTTGCGCAACTGCAAAAAAGGGAGATCGGTAAAAATGTGAAATTTGTAATTCGAAAGCCTCGAATTCAATTGTTGTTGAATTAGGCATTCTTTTTTTTCACGAGACTCCAGTGTTTGACTTGGAGCAAATTGCGAGTCGATATGCGTACCTGATTCGTGAAGTAGAGCGTCTGTAGAAGCGAGTTCATGTAACACGTGGCTCCTTGATTCTTGAGACCCACGAAACCCGTGTGTTTTTTGCTGTCCCAGCAAACTCCGTGGGGAGCGTCGGCGACCACGTGTACCTGTTTTCAGACAAATCACCGGTTTCAATCATCGACAAAATAACCGCTCGCGGCTTGCCAGCTAAACTCGGATTTCAATCGTACGATTTTTATTGCGCGGCTTTCGCGAGAGATAATCCCAATACCGAGCTCGCTGACATTGAGAGGTATTGATTCAGAAGCCGTAGTACAAGTTACGCGCTGTACGCGGTACTTCCTGCTGCTGCATTGTCGGATTTCTCTGATACAGATCCCCGGGAAATACAGATTGCGTCTTCGCAAAAAAAAAATCTAATGCTCGAAGTTCCGGAAGGGTCTGAAATTTATTCTTCTCTTGTCGTGCGGCCTTCACTCACCTCGAGAGTGATCGCGTCGTCGTTGATGTAGCCCTTATCTGGATCCAACACGTCTTGCCAAAGCATAAAGTGGCTGAAGCCCCAATCGTTCTCTTTGTTATAGAACAGATGCTGTATCTCTGAAATTAAATAAAGCGTTTTGTTTTTCAGACCCAATTAATTAATTTTTTATCCAGTTGCAAGCGAATATTTGTTTGTTTTACAAATTCCTAAGCAACCAGGAGATTCCACGCGTTTCTTGACATTGAATCGCATCGAATCACGTTACCAGCAAATATTAATAGACGTCCGTCATTCGATAGTAGATCGAATCGCGTGACGGAATAAATAGATCGCTCCTGGATTATTCAACCGAAGCCAACGTCAACGGGTTTACTCACTTCTGCTGAAGGGATCCTGACCCTCCTTGCACGAGAGAAGTCGCAGCTCGGCGGTGGCGTAACAGCTCCACGACGTCGAGTCGCTCTCGCCGTTGCACTGTAGAAAGAAGCCGAGGGACCTCTGGGGCTGACGATCCTGGCTCTGACTCGACCGCGGCATCACCATTATCTTCCATGGTAAATTCCGCACGTAACAAGGCGGCGACAGTTGCGAGTCCTTCAGCTTCGAGAGATTTTCCACTGTGTAGCGAAACGTCGCCTCAGATCTCGACTCGTCTGCGGCCAAAAAACACACAACGTATTAGCGCGCGAAATATAGCCTCGAGGCTCTCAGCGGTTTTGTTTTATTTTCTCCTCTTTCGCCGAAAAAAATTCGCCAAGGAAAATGCAACGAGATTTCGCGCGGAAGGCACAAAAAGCGTATTTATATGCTTCACGAGTCATCGAGGCACATGTACGGTATTTTTAGAAAATCGCGTTATAGACGCAAGGATGAGCAGGGAACTGCGAATATCGCGGGTCAGTGTCTCGGCCGAGAGTCTCGCGTCGTCGATGCAGATTGCAAACCAAACAAAAAATCCAAAATGTATTGATTAGAGATTAGAGAGAAACATTTGATTTTTTTGTTCGTATCCGGAATTTGAGTTTCGACCAGAAGATATCTGTACTTCTTTTCTTCCGGATGAAAAAAAATCTCAAATAAAGAAACTCACCTTCCTCCATATCTTGATCCTGTCCAAAGCCGCTCACGCCAGCTAGTTCAAACTCTGGCTCTCCGTTGACGGGTTGTGGTTCGGTTGTGTCGCCTCCGCCTTCGTTAGGAGTTTCTGAAACAAAAAGGAACCCTAATTTACATCACTGTCCACCTTGTCCCTTATCGCCAGCACCCAAGCTGCCACCGCAGCAAGGACGGAATTGTCAGTACAAGGTTAGATCCTAAATGTGAGCATCTTGCGGCAGCTTCGTCCAGCTTCACAAACATCCGTCCAGCCGTCGGAGCTTCCAACAACCATCGACTCGAAAAAAAGCCGTCGCTCCGGCAATCATGATTTTGTCTCCTCCGAGCAACCAAGAGGCCCCGTCTGCGTAGCCGCCAAATCTGACTGTTCACAGAACCATGTTTGACAAGAACAGCTGACAATCGCCAACAGAAATCAACTCAGAAAAAAAAGTAATACAGGGTGGACACAAAACAAAATCCCCCTTTCGTCCCATATCTTAGTTCTCACACCAGACACAAACATCCTATACATGTATTTTTCAGGAACAAAGGACAGACATGAAAAACGAGACCATTAAAGAAAAAAAACGAATAATAATAATAACAATAATAATAGTAACCTTCTTGTGTGTCCATGTCCTCGAATTCGTCGACATGTATCAGCGTCAGATTGAGATGCTTTAGGTTATCGTGATCGTTGACGTGGTTCATAGCGGCACCGATGTTGATGGTCGTCTTGTCGGCGCCTCGTACCTCGCGGACGACACGCGCCGTCGAGGTGACTTCGGTTATGTTTTCACCCGCCGGCTCGGCGACGTTCGTCCCGATATCGCGGCTCGCCTCCTTAACCGCGCTGTTGTCCTCGTGTTGCTGCTGTGGCTGTGTCTGCTGTGCCTGCTGTGTCTGCTGTGTCTGCTGCTGCTGCGTCTGCTGCTCTGTCTGTGGCTGTTGCAACTCGTGTTCCTCTTGATTCCCAAGAATCCGCTTCCGTCGGTGCATAAATACAGTAGCCGGTGTCAGCGCTGCCGCTGTGTCGCTGCTGCCGCTGCTGCTGCTTCGAACCGACGGCGACGTCGCTTTACCGCAGGACGACGACGTTTGGTACTTACTTGCGATTCGCCCAATTTCTGCGGCCGTCTAATGCCCCCGCCGACTCCGGGGACGCCCACTGCATATATTCCACCCGGGGGATGATTGTGTTTCTCTTTGTTTGTCTCTCGGCTTCGACTTCTCGGGGGGGGGGGCGTCGTTGCCGCAGAGCCACGACGCGCAACGCACCAACACGCACCGTCGAACACCTGCGGCGGAAAAACCGAAAATGCGGAGAATTGATGTGTGTACTCGGACCATCGACTCGCGTCCCGTGTGCGCAACTGACTCTCTCTCTCCCTCTCTCTCTTTCTCTCTCACTCCGCGCGCGCGTGTCGTGTCGGTGTACGCGTGCGTGTAATTCTTTCTCCGCACACTCGACGCTCGCGCAGACGACGATCACGCCGATGTTGCAAATTGAGCGCTCACGCGTGCACACGCGTTTCTGTGTTGCGCGAGGCGCGAGCGAGAAAGAGTCGTGGAAGGAGGGAGAGGGGGGAGGGGGGGGGGGGGGGACGAGTCGGAGAAACAGAGAAAAAGAGAGGAAAGAGTCGTATGCGACGAGACACTCGATACAGTGTAGTAATAATACGGTTGCAGTGGGATGAGCGCACCAACCCGCCCGTACTAGTGTCGCACGCGCGCTTTATATATCCGGGGTGGGGGGGGACGCGAATGACCCACACACGCCAGTCTATCCAAACGTTCTGTCGGGTAAGACGCACTCACACAGAGACGCACGCGCACCACAAGCGGCACTACCCTCTCGCGTTTCGACTTCTCTCGCAATTTCTTTCGCTCTCTACCCTGTCTCACCTCCCGAATCCCTCGCTCACCTCACTCGTGTCGCCCTCGCTCCTATCTCCGTCTCTCTCTCGCTCCCTTCCTCCTGTCCGCTATATCTATCCTCGTCTATCTCCGCGGTTTCCGACGTGGAGTTACGCGCGCGCGATACTTTTCTCTCCCCGATGTGCTATATATGTGTACAGATACACGTATTATACGTTGGCGCATATACGTATATATGTTATTTCGTTCGTTTTTATCTCATAAACGGGTATTACTTCACGTCTGCTAAATAATTGGCTTTACGTACGTCAGTCACTCCCCGTCGGCAGTTGCACTGCCGAAACGTCGCTGGTCTCCGGGCCTTTTGTAGGATCGGCACTGCTTTGCCGTTCCGGCACACGTACACCGCGACGAACAAGCGCAACGAGCTTCTCTCTCTCTCTCTCTCTCTCACTCACTCACTCTCTCGCGGCGAGGTACCACCGCTGGTATGTAGTACCTGGTGGTGCGCGACGATCTATCTATCCTCCTCCTCGTCCTTCCCTCTCCCTCTCGCTCCCTCTTTCTTTCTCGCTCGCGCGCTCGCTCGCTTTCGTGACGTTCCCTCCGCGTCTTCGGGTTATATCCCGCAAAACGGCCTCACACAGCCCTTCCCGGCGCGCACGACGAGAAGTCTCGGCGACCGGCGCTTCCAGCGTATCCCGCGAATCTCCACCGTCTCTCGCGCTCCTCTCCCCTTCTCTCTCACTCACTCTTTCTCTCTCTCTCTCTCTTTCGCTCTGTCGCAGGCTCGCTCGCTCACACTCGACAAAACCCGGCCCCGTACACGGTTCGCGACTTCCTCCTCCACCTCCTTCAGGCTCCGCCGGGCTTATTACCGTGTGATAAAACTCGTCGACGCAATCCACGCGTCTCCGCGGAATCTCGGCGAGGTCTCGCTCTCGTGCGTATCACCTTCCTCGGCCTCTCTTTATCCCCGTTGCCGCCGGATTAAAAACCACTTTTACGCGAAAATAAACAAAATGGCGACGAGCTGCAATCGCCCTCGCTGCGCTGCCTGACTGGTCGGTCCCATGGAGACTAGAGAACGGCGGAGCGGAGCTACTATACGGCTCTTCGGACGTCTCCGCAATGTGTGCATAGGCGTTAGAGACTGCACGGGCGACACGAACGGGACGCACGGAAGAGCGGAAACAAGTTCGAACGACCGACGCGAGGATCGCTGCGGGCGGTGTGCGAGGCGGGAAAAATTCGTTTCTCACCGGCGGAGTCCACGTTTTTTTTTGTCGGTGCGTCGCCTTTAGAAAAAGAATTTTTTTTATCGATATGATTTCCTCGAAGAAGTTAAAAAAATCTATTTGATAAGAAAAAAAAATCTACTCTGCATTCGGGAAAAAATTGGAGTGCGCCGCGAAGCGGGAAAAATTCGTTTCTCACCATCGGATGCGACGATTTTTTTTTTCGTCGGTGCGTCGCCTTTACAATTGGAATTTTTTTTTATCAATATGATTTCCTCGAAGAAGTAATAAAATCTATTTGAAAAGAAAAAGAAAAAATCTGCTCTGCATTCGATAAGATTTATTTATTAAAAAGATTTCTCAACGTAGCAGGCATTACAGGATATCACGCGAGCTCTCGCAGTAGGATAATATTGTATCGTCGACGAGTACAGCCGGTTTCCTTTTTTTTTTTCAGCGCCAATCGCGTTCATCTGAATTCATTCGCTCCGACTCCCGTTTCTTCGTCTTCCTCGTGTTCAACCCACCTCGATATTATATATAAAATATATAGAATGCTATGTGAAAGCTATTGTGACCACATCATCCGCGCTCTTTGCCCCAACGTCCGCTCGGCATCCTCTCGATCTCGTTCGCCGACGTCTTATTTCTTAAGAATCTGTATAACGTCCTCGTCGTGCATCACATGCTGAACTCCCACTCGTTGAGGCGAATACTTGGTACTCGTACCCTGTGAACAATTAGATTTGAATTATACGTGATCCAATTCTCTGGGATGGTCGGTAGATTCGTCTGCAAACAAATTCGGGAAAGCGTCTTACCCAAACGAGCGCGTATTTAAATTGCGCCGCGAGCGTGCGATGAATAGAATGGCAAACGTGTTCGACGGTCACGCCTTTTCGCAGGATGAGACCGTCGTCGAAGTCCGGCGGCTGTCCCGGTTTCTTGGTGTACACTCGTATGAGCGACAAGTATTCCCACAGAGTCTCCAGCAGAAAGTCGAGATTCAGCTTCATATTACAACTGCGAGAAGAAAAATTAATCGCGATAAATTCGTTATTCAGCCATTCAATGCGGGAGACAATCCAGTACGAGACAATCGCCGCCTCTCACCTAACTACTAAACTGTTGGACTGTCTGGCTATCCTGTCGACCTCTTCGATCGAGATCTGATCGATTTTATTGTAAACGTAGAGACACGGCAGATAAACTCTGTTGGCGTTGATGACGTCTATCAGCTCATCGGCGGTGCAATCCTCGCGGAATAAAACCTCGGCGTTGAATATCTTGTACTCGTGGAGTATCATTTGAACTAACTTCTCGTCAACCTTCGTCAGCGGACACGTCGAATTGAACGACAGACCACCGCCCTTCTTGATCTTGAAATATATGTTTGGCTTTTGTTTGTTCAACCTTATGCCCACCGACTCCAGCTCCCTTTCCAACAGTTGTCTCTGAACGTCCTGCTTGGTGGCGTCCAGCATCATGAGAACGAGATCGGCTGTTCTGGCCACCGCTATTACCTGTCTTCCTCTACCTTTGCCCTGTTTGAAAATAGCGCAAATTAGAAATAAGTATAAAAATGAAATGCTACGAAAGGCTGAAGATGGATGCTTACCTGCGCGGCACCTTCAATGATACCCGGCAAATCCAGCAGCTGAATGTTAGCCCCTTTGTACTCGATGACTCCAGGGATGCAGGTAAGAGTGGTGAACTCGTACGAAGCTGCCTCCGACTCGGTATGAGTGAGGGTACTCAACAGAGTCGATTTTCCCACCGAGGGAAAGCCGATAAGGGCGACTCGAGCATCGCCCGACTTGAGAACATCGAAACCTTCGCCCTTCTCCGATTTCTTTGACGGCTCCAGCAGCTGCGATCTGTACTTGGCTAACTTCGCCTTCAGCAGGCCAAGATGATATTCGGTGGCTGAAAAATGCAAATCCCTCTGTTAACGAATGAACCAGCCCGAGGACTTCTAAATCATATTAACAATTTTTCAGTTTGAAATTCAAAAAAATCCAATAACGGTGGAGAGTCCACGACGAACATATGCAATATCCCCAAAAAATCCCGGTGCGCGGTGATATAACCTACGAGGACCAAAAAATCTCGCACTCACCCTTGTTCTTTTGCGTCCTCGCGATCTCCTTCTCGATCTCCGAGATTTTCTCAAGTATACCCATCGCCGTGTCAAACGAACGTCCGTTCGGCTATCATTAAACGGCAAATTAAATACCCGACGAGCGCGGAAAACGCGTGCCGAAAAATATATCAGGTGTATGTTATCGGCGTGAACCGAGTCACTTTTGCAGGCGTGACATTGTCGTATAGATATATATATCATACAACATATATACGTCATTTACAATACCTGCAAAACAACCGCTGGCGAATTAGGTTGGCAATCTTGGACGCATACGCCAATTTCCCTTCGTCTCCAAAATTTTTTCGGCAATCACCTATATAAAGATTAATAAATTATAAAGATTAGTGGCCTCTAATAAACCCACCAATGAACACCAATCGACCATCAATCGATAGCATTCATTAAAAATTAGATTAATCAAAACTTCCAGCTATCTTTATATAGAGCAATCGACTTTATCGACCGAGGCTCGAGTCACGTGACGTTACCTTTACGCTAGACGTTTAAATTTCCCGCCCTGGACTCGACACCGCACCGCGCATGCGCGTCAGAACCGCGGCAGCGTTCACACCGTTCGCCGCGGCGCACACACTGCACTGATCTCACCCACATCTCTTTCCTCCTCCACGTTCTTCGATCGTCCCACCACCGTCTCGCCATTCAGTTGTTTGTTATCGCACCTTATCGGATTCTATTTTTCTCTCTCCTCGGCCCACCCTCGATTATGCGCGACCTCGGCTGTTAGACGGACGGCGCGTCGACGATCATCGCCGCGAGTCCCTGGATGCACCACGTCTGTTTCGCTCCCTCGGTGAGTTTCTCCGATCTTCGCGTCTCGCTCGCTCTCTTGTCTCCGCGATTCGCGCCCCCCGCGAGAAAAAAACAACGCGCGCGCCAGGCGCTAAGAACACGACCAAGGATTTCGCGGACACGTCGCTTACGTATCGCGTGTGTCATATCTTTGTTCTCGGGCGACGGGTGCGACACGTACACCGCTCCTCTCGACGCATCGCAAGCGTCATTTTTCCGTCGTCCGACGATACACACTTCGCTCGTTGTATTCTTGGAAAAAAAAAAAGCTATTTGTTTTGGCTTCCGCGTGTCTGACGCAAGACACATAGGTTTTGCAGTGCGAATTCTGGTCACGTGACTGCCAATTATTATTATTTTTTAATTATTATTATACTTGATGTCATTGTTATTTGTATTATTATGATTATTATTACTATTATTGATTTGAAGATATCTGTGCACAGATTAAGCCGATGATAGCGAGATCCATTGTTATAAAATGGCATCCAACGATCAGTGGCCACCTGTGGCTTCCGCAGGCAAAGCCACAACCAAGGTCAACAGCGGCAAGCGAAACATAAAGGAGTCGCAGCAACAGATTCTGAAGGTTGTCAATGAAATGTTCGGCTCGTCTCTGGAGTCCGAAGTAATACTCGCTGTGGTACAGAACTACAATTGGGAAAGTAAGTTTTCGTTTTGGTGATGTTTTTGCAAAGATACATTTTTACAAAATTATTTTTGAGATTTTTTGAGAATTCTCTCATGCCCTGAAATTTTTCCAGTGCAACCGTCCATAGAGGGCCTCATAAAGATATCGGAAACGGTGGACAATCCTTTGATCTGGAACAGCGCGGAAAATCGCGAAGCCGCTGCTCCGCTCGCACCTCGCCAAATTCCGGGGCTGAAGGGCGGCAACCAAGAAGCGTCGAAGCCCGATTTAACTCCTCGCGAAGCTCCGGCTGACTTGCAAGCGAACGAACCGCGATTGCCGTCCAAGTGGGAGAAGCCCAAGAAGGGCGGGGCGAAAAATCGCATGGATTCGTTTTGCGGAAATATCGCGAAGCTCAAGTCGTCCGGCGACTCGAACGCGTCGGCGAACGCGGAGACGGCGCCGCGAAAAAGCCAACAGAAGCAAAAGACACCGATCCCGATGGACGACGAACTCCTTTTCAATGATATCCTTAACTACGGAGCCTCGGGAGCCCAAAGGATCGACGAGAAACCCACGAAATACGTAAACTACGGTGACCTCCCGGATATCCCAGTTGCTGGTAGGAAAAAGGCGATGTTTCCTCCGGCGGGCGAGTCCTTCTGGCGGGAGAATCAGCGATCGAGTCAACTGAGCTTTCCGCCTCCACCAACTCGAGAGGCCAATCAGTCGCGTTCCTCGCCGTCGCTGAAGAGAACCTCGAACAAGAAGGAAAAATTCCAGGACACAAAAGCCGCCGCCGAGGACCTGGAATTCAACCGGGTTCACCGAGTCGCGCAGCTCGACAGCAAAACGAACACGCGCAAGGCCGAGTCGGGGTCACTGTGCGGCCTGAAGGTGCAATACCGCATGAGCGGAATGGAGAGCAGCTCGGACGACGACGCGGACGTCGTGATCGAGGACGAATCCAGCGACTACAAGATCAATCTCGCGTCCTCGATGCCAATAAGCGTCAGCCAATTTCTCTCGCCGGCAACACAGAGCGGACCTCGTCGCACAAACCCGGAATTTCAGATGATAAGCACACCTTCGCCTCCGCGAACGCCGCAGCGAAACGCTCACGACGCGGCGTTCAACCGAATAAAATCGTCGATAAGGAAGGGCCACAAAATAATGATACTCCTTCGGGGTCTTCCGGGCAGCGGAAAGTCGACTCTGGCGAAGAGCATCGTCGCCACGACAATCGGCGGAAATCCCGCGCCTCACGTCTTCAACACCGACGACTTCTTCGTCAATCTCGGCCGTGGAGTTTATAAATACGATCCGTCGAGGCTTCAGGATGCTCACAATGCGAATCACAAGAGAGTCTGGCAAGCGGTGAAGGAAGGACGAAGTCCGGTGATCGTGGACAATACGCACATCGAAGCCTGGGAGATGCGACCGTACGCGGCGATGGCCGTGGAGAACGGCTATGTCGTCGAGATTCTCGAGCCCAACACGCCGTGGGCGCAGAATATTAACGAGCTCGCGAAGAAGAATACGCACGGCGTGCCAAAATCCAAGATTCGCGGCAGGGCCGAGCGATACGAGCGCGTTCCGAGCGGCAAATATTTACTCGAGAGGTTTTCCTTGAAGTATTCGGCGCAGAATATTCCACCGCAGATGCGACTCGTTCCGCCGGTGGAAGCGACGAAAGAGACGAGCGTCGAGACGAGGATCAACGACATAAAGGCCAATTGGGAGAATCACGAGAAGAACAACTTCGTCCTGACGAGTCACGACATCGAAAGCATGCAGAACATTGACGAGACGAGGATCGAGCGAGCTTCCGGCGGTGGTGAAGATTCCAGCGAGTCGTCGAGCAATCAGGAGCGCGGGACGAATGTCCGCGAGGAGCTGTTCAACGATTATCTGCAGGAGCTTCAGGACTCGGACGACGAGAGCTTCGAGATGCTTGAAGGTTCGAGCAGCGAACATCTCTCCGACGTCACCGGAAAATCCGGGGAGAACACGAAACTCTCGACGGAGGAAAACGGCGACGTTGCCGAGTCGAAGGACACGAGTCCTGGAGGATCGCAGCTGATTTTAGGTGCCATTGGATCCGAGAGAAAGGGAAGCGTGTCCGTCGCGTCGAGCGTTGGAAATCTTCACGAGGTCGAAAAATCGGAGACGAAGAATCTGAGCCCGGAAAATTCGCAGGCTTTGGGCGCGATTGGATCCGAGAGGAAGGGAAGTCTGTCGGTTGCCAGCGGAGGACACATCGAGGCGGAGAAGGAGACGAAGAGCTCGAGTCCCGACGGTTCGCAGCAGAATTTGGGCGCCATCGGATCCGAGAGGAAGGGTAACTCAGTTGGGAATCTTGCGGACGATAAACCGGAAACCAATGATTCGAACGGCGCGCTGCCGACGCTGGGAGCCATCGGATCGGAGCGAAAAGGCAGCTTTTCCGTCGCCTCAGGCGCTGGGATTATCGAGGAAAAATCGAAGAGCCCGGCGGACGAGATAAAGGAAAATGTTCTGACTCAGTGCTGGGATTTTACGCTGCTTTTGGGTCGTTACAAAATTCACAGCCGACACTCGGCGCTCGATTTGCCCGCAGCTCGGCTACCGGAAACCGTGGCGACCAACGATGGTACCAAGAGTTCGGCGCAAAAGGGCGAGGAAACGATGGAAGAGGTCACGGAAAAGGACGACGATGGCATCTTGAAAGTCGAAACTGTTTTAATCGAGGAAATTACCATAGATAAGGAGCCTCAAGACGACGCAGCTGATAGCTGCTCAAATAACGATAGCTTCGACGTTGCCGAGGGAACGGTAAATCTCGTCGAAAAGCTGGAAAATGAGAGGGAATCTGAAATTGACGAAGCTCCAACAGGTGAAGATGAAAATAATACTCAGGAAGCAGAGGAAGAAGCCACTGACGTGGAAATTCAATCGCCAGACCCACGAGAAGCTCCGAGCGTGGAGAACATCGAAGAAAAGAGCGAGGATGCCAAAAGCGTCGACAAAGCCATGGAAAAAATCGAGGAAGCCAAAAGCGTCGACGAAGCTGTGGAAAAAATCGAGGAAGCCAAAAGCGTCGACGGAGCGGTGGAAAAAATCGAGGAAGCCAAAAACGTCGACGGAGTCGTGGAAAAAATCGAGGAAGCTAAAAGCAACGACGTAGCCGTGGAAAAAATCGAGGAAGCGACCGAGGTCACCGAGGAAAAAGCCACGGAAGTTTCGGAATCAGCGCCAAAAGTCGCCACGGCGTTTGGCACGTTTTTCAACATGTTGAAGACGTCGATTCTCGGCGGCGCCGAAGAAACGTCGGCCGAGCTCAAAGCTGAGAATCCCGACGCGTCCGGATCGACGATCTACGAAAATGCGGCATCGAGTTCGCCGTCCGAGGCCGACAAGGATTGCGAACGCGTAGCTGACGACGACGACACCGACACTGTCGATTCTCCAGGCTTGGAAAAATCGTCGGAATCCGATTCTGTCACGGAAACCGTCGCCACATCCGTCGACGGAACAGACAAGATTTACGGCCAAGATCTGTCGACAAATCCCTTCAGGGAGGAGATGATCAAGTCCCGCGAGGAGAAACCTCGCGACGAGGAAACCACCGACAACATGAACAGCATAACTTGGAAGGAGTCGCCATTTCCTCTGGACGCCACCGAAATTCCAGCTCCACCGACTCTGGACGACGAAAAATTCGTGCAGACGTCCGACGCCTTCACCAACACGACTTACTATGATTTCAACGTCGCCGACGTCGGCGGAACGTCCGAGCCGGGTTACCGTGAACTCGCCGCCGTCAGCAGATGCATAAATCAGTGGCCACCGAGCGCGACGAGACCGGAGCCACGTCCGCCGGCGAAATGGATGCTCGACAAGAGCTCGATGACGAGCGAGGTGAACATCCTCGCGACAGAGGCGAGCGTCAGCGTCGAGAAGGAGAAGGAACCGTCGGATCGGATACAGGAACTCGTCGAGCTTTTCCCGAATTTTCCCATCGACGCGCTCACTGCTTTTTACAATCAACAGTGCAAAGGAAATTTCGATTGGGCGGTGGAAGTTCTGCTCGAGGGCCAACCCACGGATTTTGCGATAAGTGAGCTGCAGAAAGAAAATACGAATCCGGAGATCGAGGATTCTCAGGCGGCTTCTGAGGACCTGGAGAAAAAAGCTGAGGCCGTTGAGCTTGAGAGACTGAAGCGGAAATCACACAGCGCAAGTCCGCGTCATCGAAGGCAAAGGTCGAAGGATTTCCGGAGTCTGTCCGTGGATTTTGCTGAGAATCGTGGCTGGCCGTGCGGCGAGTCTTCCGTCGACGAGAAGGACGTCTGTTCGATCAGCGACAAGGAGGACAAAATTCTGCAGTCGTTTTATGATAAAGCTATGAATCTGCCAACCGCGATTGGCGAGATCCCCGAGGCTTCGTCATCGTCAACAGGCTCTGGACCCACGGAAACCGAAGATGAGACTGAGGACCTTCTGGAATTCGACTTTGGCCGCGATTTTATCGGACAACTGGAAAAGACTTTTGGCAACAGAGACTTCGCGTTCCCGGAGGAATTTAAGCCGGTGCTGAGGTTGAAAAAATCGATGGCCGAGGAGCTGCACGCGCTGTGGATACAAAGCATGTACGATCAGCTGAACGAGCGTCACGCCAAGCTCGACGAGATGATCGCCAAAGGTGCGGACAAGTTTTAGTCACCCGATCGGACGGGCCCCAAAATTATTATTTTTTTTTAATTGGCTCAAAGATCACGAAATTATCGAGCTAACAAATTTTTATTTTCACTCAATACGAAGGGGATTCCTTGAGTTACTTTAAATCTATACTTAAATTTTAATAATTAATATCATTAAAATATTTTAATATTAAACTAAGCCAAAAGGTCATTCTTCGAATGGCCGAAGTCTCAAGTTCCTTAAAAAAAATTACTGAAGATAAAAATGAAAAACAAAAAAAATAATGTTAAGTATTAAAAATGCCAAAAAATTCTAGACGAAGAAATCGCGAGAGCTCTGGATCGTGAAGAGACGGCGCAGCCGAGCAAAGAGCCCGTCGTGCCAAATTTACAGGAAATAATGGACATGGAAATGGCCCTCGCGTCTTACCAGAACGAATTGGTAATTAATTACTAAAGATAAGAACTGCAAACAGTGAATGAAAAAAAAAAATAAAATAAAATAAACAAAGCTAAACACACTAATAAAAACTTCAGAAGGAAAACATGGCGAGAGAGACACCGAACGACATGGCGTCGCGTTTGTCGCGGCAAATGCTCTACGAATCGTTTCCCGACATTAATCCGCAAACCCTGAGCGAAATTTTGAAGGCTCACAACGGTCATTTCAAGGAGACGTGCGAGACCATCGAGAACAGCACCGGTCAGACGATCAGCAAGTCGGACACCCTGAAAAAGCAGCAGAGTCTGCTGGATCGAGTCAGGGAAGAGAGGGAAAATCGTGGAATACCGGAGGCAAGTTCAGGCTAAAATAATTATTTATCGCAACGATGAAACGGTTGAGCTACATTTATTTTATTTTTTTCAGAATGTGGAGGACATCGCCGCTCCGTTGATCGTCGTGAGGCCGGACGTCGCCTCAGCGGTGAGAGACGAGAAATTAAGTTACAGATCCGCGGTTGAGAGGGGCAAGGACGCGAGGAAAGAAGCGCAGAAGCAGTTTTCCCTGCGTATCGAAAATTTCAACAAAGCCGCGGAAGCCTACAGGAAAGGACAGCCCGAAGTTGCTGCGTATTACTCGCAAATGGTGAGAACGGAGAAGCGAAGAGATGTGTTGGACCATCGGTCGAGCGGAATTAATCGTGAAATGAATGAATTAATTAATTAATATGATTTATACCCGAAGGCCAAACTTCACTCCGACAACATCGAGGCCGCTCACGCCGAGGCTGCCGAAGCCTTCGTCGACGCGCAAATTAACTACTCCGACGACGAGGCGACCCTGGATCTCCACAATTTCTCCGTTCCCGCGGCGCTGGTCGCGCTGGACAGATTTCTTGAGATTCAATCGAGGAAACTCGGGAAGGGCAATAAAAGGTCGACGATCCTGTACATCATAACCGGTCGCGGGGCTCGGAGCAACAACGGGCTCAGCAAAATCAAGCCTGCCGTCTCGAAGAGACTAACCAGCCGAAATATACGGTGAGTTCGCAGCTCTGGCGGAGGTTAACCAGCGTAAGAGATTTTTTGTCCCGAAAAATCCCTTACGTTTTTTGCGAAAAAAAAAGATTGACAAACAGCCAAATTTTGATCAATTCCAACTCGTTTCCAGATTCACCGAAGCAAACGCCGGCTGTCTCAAAGTGACTCTCAGCAAAAAGAACTTGATCACGGAGTGAAACCGGCGGATCGTCGCGCCCGAGTCGAGCGGGCAATCCCGTATCATATATAAACTTGTAATTTTTTTTTATCGCGACTCCGGTCGAACGTGAGTACAATGTGAAGCAATGACAACCATCGACGTATCCCTAGTCTGTACAGAGAGTGAGAGAGAACGTCGTTTTGAATCATTTTAACGACCAACGTCCTACGCTCGAAAATCATTGTTGCTTGGACGTGCGAATTAATCGCGGCGAGAATAATCTGGGATGAGTTGTCACATTAATTTACGGCGGCCGAATACCAACAAATATTTACGTCGTCGACATCTTTACATCCAGCTTGTTCTCTCCGTGATCCACGAAAAAAAACTGTTCAACTATTTTTTGTACCTTTGTATATAGTTTTTTTAATCGAAATCGTACGCATACGTTGGAAATAATCGCAGTTTGTATAGCGTATAAATGCGTGTCCAACGTACGGAGTGTCGGGCATTATTTTCCGTGCTCCTAAGACAACGTTGAGTCTCGTTTCCTTCCGACACAACAGTGCATTGTAAATATAACGATACGCGTTCGTGGGCCGAGGAGACAACGTCGTTTCTTTCTTTTTATTATTATTATTTTTTTTTTTCGTCACTTTCTGTGCAATTGGAAATACAGTGTTTCTCTTTCTCATATACGAACGCATTTTTGTGTCATTTATGCCTCTTTCCCTCCGCATAATTGCGACAAGTAGGGAGACAAGCGTTGGCTTTTAATTTTTCGACAAATTTCAGCTGGAAAAAAATCAGAATTAAATACACGTGATGTCTTTGAACAAAATGAAAACGTACTTTATTGGCGATGAGACAGAAGTTTTCCGATTGTCGCGTTAGAATCTCTTGACACTCGCTCCACTGAATGTGGACTTGAGTCTCTTGACCGGCTGAAGCGGCGAGTCGACGGATGTGGACATCTCGTGCTTCGCGATTTTTTTCGCCGGGCTCTTGGCCTGCGGCGACTTGGCTCCTCGCTTGGCCAGCGCGTCGGCTCCCTGCTGCTGCTGTTGTTCCGTTATCGTCGCGAGTCTCGTCTGCCGGACGCCAACGTTCGAGGGAAAAGATTTGCCGTTGAAATTAGGCGCCGAGCCCATTTGGAATCGATGCAGGTTCCTTGCCGTCGACCTCAGCGCAATTTGCGGTAACAAACTACACCAAAAAAAATATAATAAAATATTTAAAAAATCGCCAAGGGAATTCATGTATAATAAAATTATCTTTGTAATTTCAGAAGGATCTGAAGTGGAATTGCCGACCTGCTGCACGAGGGCGACTCCCGTTTTTGCGGGACATTTAATCGGGACTCGGAACTCAACATCCCGAGGCTCGAGCGCTTTTGGAAATTCAACGAGGCCACCTGTTGGAGTCCTGCGCGTTTATCGGAGCTTAAACTCTTGGTACTTCCGCGGGAAAGCGTCGCTTTGCTGATCATCTTGATGGCCGGCAACTTTTCACTCGACTGGGTCTTCGGCGCAGCGACGTCGAGCTGAGTTCTCGTGGCGTAAACGCCGCCTCGCCAGGAGCGTTCCAGCTTCTTTCTCGCGTCGTCCGGAGCAGTGATCGTGCTGCTTTTCTCGAATCTCGGGACACTGGAATTGCTGGACAAGCTCGGACGAGCGTTTGGGCTGGAGGCGACGACCCGAGGAATTTTCGAGCAGCTGTCGTCTTCGTGGAGCTTCACTCGACGAGCGCGAATGGCCTGAAGACTCAATTTTTATGATTTAAGAGCTATTCATTTTCTTAATTGTAATTGAAATTACTTTAGATTTTCGGCGCCTCTCCGACGTAATGTAACTCAGTAGAACCGGGTTTCTCCACTGGCCGGACTCGCGGGCGGAAAGCGGAGCGACGAAGCAGCAGCCGGACTGTCTCGGCGATTCCTTCTCCCGCAAATCGCTGAAATATCGATGATCCAGCAGTCGTCTCACGTTGCTGCGATTCTCGGGATCGTAAACGAGCATCAGCTTCAGAATGTCGCGACCGTTTTCCGTCACGTGAGGCAGCAGATTCGCGACACCGGAGCCGCCCTTGTTCGGGAAAAAATACTCGCAGTTTCGCGACTTACTGCTTGAAGATTCGAGAGAGAAAAATTAATTTACATTCGCTTCAATTAGATATTGAATTTAGTTTTTTTTTTTCATTTGTAAGTAACGTCAGTCTTACTGTCTGCGAAATTTTGCAACCAGCCTCGCGTGCGGAGTCCCGAGTATCGTGTGAATCTTGGATATTTGGTCGACCTCGTTGGACCCGGGAAACAGAGGCTTCAGCCTTCAATTAAATTAATTGACCGTGGAATTTTTTTTTGGGAAATAATTCAATTTTTCTGATTAAACCAACGTCAATAATTCGTAGTAGACGCAGCCGGTGGCCCAAACGTCCATCTTCGGACCATAAAATCCGGTGGTCAATAGACATTCCGGCGAGCGGTACCAACGAGTGGAAATGTATTCGGTGTAGGGTTGTCTGCTGTAAATACCGCGTATCGATCCTAGATCCGCCAATTTAACGACTTCTCCCTGAAGATCGTGTAATTTTTAATTTACAATTCGCGAGAAGTCTCATTTTTTTTACCTTCAGCAAAATATTCTCTGGTTTTATGTCGCGATGAAAAATTCCATGTTTGTGAAGATGCTCGAGGCCCTTGAGCAACTGATACAAAAATACTTTAACCCTCTGCTCGGTCAAGGTGCGTCTGTCGAATGAAAAAAGTCGCTGAGTCAAGAATGCATTTTTGATTTGCGTTAAAAATGCAAATCTCAACTTGCTTCATTTATATGTACCCTTTTCTCGCTTTTACCAGATCGTAAAGACTCATGTCCATCAGTTCAAAAATCAGCGTCACTTTTCCGGGCAGAGGATCGCTAGAAATGTTTTGGTATTATTGATATAGTTGCAATTTAGTTTAAAAAATGAATTAAAATTAATTGCGACTCACTAGTGCGAGTCGATCATGTACAAAATATTTGGGTGGCGGCTGATCTTTCTCATCGCTATCACCTCGGGACTCTCCAACATTTCGCTGATGCTGCGAGCCAAAGAAACGTTGGTAAAACGTGCTCTGAACACAAAAACGCGTTTCTAAATACTTTTGGTAAATCTTCTTCAGCCTCTTCGCAGCGAAAAGTGCTCCGGTCTGACGGTCCTGACATTTCAAAACCTCGGAGAACGAACCCTCGCCAATTTTTTGCAAAACTTTGTATTCTGGAAATAAATTGTTTGCTAAATTCCTAAAATGACTTTTTTACTCTTTGTAAATGAAATAAAAAAAATGGTTCAAGCATCTAACCAACGCGTCAGATCGAATGACACGTGGCAAATATTTTGACATCTGACAATTTATAAAAAAAACTAACTTTTCAAAAAAGTCGTGGTCATCATGCGGTCGACGATCCCGGAAACGCAGGTTGCTACGTCTTCGGATGGACGTTGCCCTTCGGTCGAAGGATCACGACGACGGTCTTGTCGCGCCGAGTTCCGAGCATTTTCGAAAGTCAGTTGACGGATAAAAAATCCATCGTGAAGACGCGCGCGAACGTTTGAATTTTTCATTTTTCTCTGCGCGGTTTCCATGGTTACAAATCGTTAGAATTACTTCCCATTTTCATCAGAATGTTGTCTGCGCCATTTTGAATCTGAATTTAATCCGAGACAATAAAACCGCCCCCCACATAATTATTATTATCATTACTTCTTACGTTTATTCTCGTGTTTTTCATTTCTTCTTTTAAACGATTACATTTTGTTAATTAATTTCATTTTATGTATAATAACGCTATTATAATTATACTAAATATGTACGACGAGTTGCATTCGAACGGCGTCGAATACACCTTTTGTAGTGATTTATCGGAATATTGGAATAATGTCAACTGAATATTTAAACGTCGCAAAACACGTGTCTAACTTCTAAGCGCACGGAGACACACTTGCCGCCTCGTCTTCCTCGGTTTTTTTTTATCGTCCCACCTCGAGTTTCGCTTCGTCGGTGTCTGAGAACCGATCGCATTTACGCTTGATACAGTAAATCGCTGATAATATATAAATTTGAAAATATTCGCGAATGAGAAAAGCTTTTTCTTTTTCTCTTCCTCCTCCTTCTCGTCTTATTTTTCATTTACACGGATTGTAACGAGTGACAATTACAAACACTGCGTGAGTCGCTTCTATTCCGTGCGGCGCCTGGCGCAACGTCGGCCACTCCAGAACTTTTTCATACAATTTCTCGTCGAGCAATCTTCGCGTCACACGCACCGCCAGGAATGTCGTACACAAGTTTTAGAGAAAATACTTTGCCTTTTTCATTTCCTTCCACGTCGCGTTAATTACAACTTCGTCTAGTCAACGTGCCTGCCACGCGTTTATATATATATTTGTTATGTATATATAGTTGCAGCGTCTGTCAGCACTCGGTAAAAATACGCGGAGCAATTTTTTTGACCCAATTCCATTTCTCCGGGTGTCTGTGAATTGAAATAATTAACGTGCAAAAGTTGGTCGTTGATCCTGCGCTCAATTTTTTCTCGTTCGAGTAGAATTTTTTAAATAAAGATGCTTGTCATTCGGTGCTATGAATCTCGTCGGTAAAAGAACTGAAAAAAGACCCTCAGGTGAGAGAAATTAATAGATTTTGTTGCGCACCGTTTGGATCCTTACTCGGAGTCTCTAAAAAAAATCGTTTGTGCCTAAGAATCCATTACGATCGGTCCTAAACGGACCCAAACAGCAGGCTCAATTTTTTTTTTCATCCTGGGTACAATGAGCAAACCCGTCGATTACAGAAGCGACAGACGCAAATTAATCGGCGCGAAAAAAAGTCTACGAAAAAATACGCAGCTACTAGTCCCGGGCACCACTCCCATCGAGATCGTCGGTACATTTAATTCCGAAATCTCATCTAACTGCGGATTCGCTGCTGAAACAAAAAGTTGAAGAATTGTGTTTTTTTTTTTACATTCGTCATAATTCGTCCTCGAAATATTTTTTTTCCTCTCCCGCAAGAATTTACAGGCTAATCATGACACTTCGCAGACACGTGATTTTATCACCTTGCCGACTGTGAATATTGCACATCAATGCGACGCGAACGATGTTTCTTTATTTTCTCTGTCAACTGTAAAAGTGCAGCGACAAGTCTTTCTTTTTTTTTTCATGATATTCAACTTTGCGAAAATTTGCTCGGACTTTCCTCCTTTTTAGTTGTCGCTTCTTTGCGTTGAATTTTAAGCCCAGGCGAGGCTACGTTCTTACAAATCCTAAACGCTCCTAAGTTCGAGAGCCGAACTGCAGTTACAAGTCTCGTGAAATCGTATGCAAGTCTTTCGAGCTTGTCGGCGTTCATCGGCCGTGGAGTGGTGCGGGGCTGTGGCGTGGTGGAGTTTGTTTTTTCGTGTCTTTCTCATTTCGTCTTTCACCCATTTTAATAAATAAATTCGATCTTCCGTCGGGATTTCGTTTTTTTTTCTAATTTTATAAATGTCATAAGTGAACAGTACCTTGCACTTGTCACTCAGTTTGAGCGCAAGCGCGAGTCCTCCAACGCTGCGGCGTGTGCAAGAACGTGCGTGCGTGAACACAGGAACCGCGAGATGTTCGAATGGAAACCCACCTCGATACTTTTCTTTTTTATTTTTTCTCACGCGCCAATTTTTCCTCACCTTAAAGGCGTTTGTTTTTTCTCTTTCTCTAAGCGAACAATTCGTCGCGCGAAAGCGACTTCAACTATCGGCCTAACGATTCCACCGAGCTGATCGACACGCAAGTCGATCGATCGTGCCGATATTTTTCGTCTACCGTCAATTCTAATTTCTCGTATCTGTCTTGGGAGAAAGAGAGAGATAGATATCTAATCACGTGAGAAAAAGTAACGAAAAATAAACCAAAAGACTTGAATGACAACGCCATGGATATTTTTTTATATCAAAAACAATACGTATAAAATATTTTATTTTTTCCTTTCGTTCGATTGAGCAAACGTGATGCACAATATTTATTTTCAGATGTTTCGTTTTGTTTTTTTGTCTGTTTCTTTCGTATTATTTTTATCTTTCAGGCTAGAAAAATATAAAATTATGTACAATTCAATAAATTATTAATTATTAGTGTTTAAACAGGTACAATACTGACGCCGTATAGTACCCTCACTGTTTGATTGCAAGTTAACCGGTTTTCTCGCCTTTTTTTTCCCTCTCGTTTTGATAAATTCGCTAAATCCGACGAATCAACTGGCAAAATTAACGAAGGTTTGTCGTTCCATTCGAATTATTATTCTAAAAATTATTTGTTCCTTTTCGCAATGTTCTAACTAGTCGTCCACGCTCGTTTTCGTCTGACGCGAGATTTTCTTGAAATCAATGTCAACCTTAAGACGGAAAAGGCGGATTTTTCATGTGTAGGTCCTGTGTTCACTATCACAGCAATGTTTAAGCAGCAATTCTTGGGCAGAGAGACCCTTTTGGAAGCTTAAACCGCGACTCGAACGAATTTACTACATGTAACAGTTTTTCTTTCGCGTTTCAAAAAAGCTTCGATGCTTCATCCCAGTCAAATCGGCACTAAAATCATAAAAGTTTTTACAACTTTCAGTGGTTCTATCCTGTTCCGATCTATAAATCACTCAGCCGCATAAATTCTCAAAGTATCGAAAATCTTTGCGGCTACGCGAATTAAAAAAGAAAAAAAATGTACCACCAAAAATAGTAGAAACGTTAAATACAAAATGAGCCGCGATTTGTCCGGTGCAAGAGGCCGAATCCTCCTCAAATATAGTTCAAAGAGAATAGATAGAAACTCACTGGACCCCATAGATTCCCTCACCACTCCAGAGACACCAATCGCCACTCCGAGTCCCGTGAATTAGTCGTTAATTCTCGTTTTTTCCTTTCCCTTCGTTCGCCACTTCTTGCTTAGTTTACATCGACTCCGTTTCCTTCTCTCTCTTTTTTTTATGTACACCGTAATCGATAGCTGATTCGTATTTTACAATGGAATCTCATGATCGAGATTCTCTTAGTCTTACTTTGGTCACTCTCAAATCTCCGGCGTCAGTGGGGTTACAACGTTTCGCTTTCCGTCGTCTCTGTCGTCGTCGTCGTCTCTATCGTCGACGTCGTCTCCTCTTGTCTCTCAACGTCTTTCCTCTCCTCGATAATCGTCGCGGGTTCCTCGTATTTGCTTCGCTCGTCGGATTCGCAGTGATCCACGCCTCGTTCCTCTGGCAAATCGTTCTCCACGCGTTCACCGAATTCCTGCTGCTTCTCCTCCGCAAAACGATTGAATTCCGGCTGTTTTTCCTCTTCAAAATGACTGAATTCCGGTTGTTTGTCCTCCTCGAAATGACTGAACTCCGACTGCTTTTCCTCCGCAACAGGACAGAAATCGTCTCGTGGAGGCGGCGGCGATGGCTGCGACGAAGGCGGCGGCGGTGGCGGCGGCTGCGGCTGCTGCTCTTCCTCCGTTTGCTGTCTCACAGGTTCATCGAACGTCCGGCTTCCCTCGAATGGACTGGCGCCTCGACTCGCCGACGGTTCCGGCGGATGATCGGTTTCCATAACCGAAGTCGGCGGCTCTGGTCGCGACTCTTCGTTCGCAGTATCCCCGTTGTCTCCACCGACGACGTTGGAATCCCCGATTCTCTCGCTGTTCTCGTGAATCACAGGCGCAGCGTCGAAGCTCGGCGAATTATCGTTCGCGTCGAGACCAAACGCGTTGTCCAGCTGCATCTTGCTCTCCTCCTCGCAGTCGCGCTCGGACATAATCATCGCGTCCGCGTGATCGGCAGGAGGCGGACTGACGTTGCCCCATCTGGACTTTCTGCTGCGATTGCGATTCTCGCGCTCTCGATCCCTCGATCTCTCGCGGTCCCTCGATCTCTCGCGATCCCTCGATCTCTCGCGATCGCGATCGCGCGATCTATCGCGATCGAGTCGCTCGTTGCTCTTCGATTCCTTGTGCGAGCTCTTCTCGCGCGACAAGTGATTGTCGCGCTGGCCGCTGTGCTCGTCGGAGTCGTTGCCATTTCCGGATTCCACAGGCGACCAGGAACCCGGCGGCGGTCCGTTCTCCTGGCTTCTCCAGGGCGGATCGGAGCCGGACAACGGTGGCCCGGGTGGTCCGCCGAACGGTGGACGCATCAGGCCGCCGGGAGGACCGCGGCCATCGTCGAACGGAAGACGGAAGAAGGCGTCGCCCTCGCGAGGGTCGAAGGGCGGACCGCGCGGCGGTCCCAGGCCAAAAGGCGGCCGCATTCCGGGCCTCATTCCACGCGGACCCATTCCTCGAGGATGGAACATCGGGGGGCCTTTAAAATTGGAGAAAATTCATTAGAATTAATTTTTTTAAATAGGAAAAAAAAAGTACTATTGAGAAAAGAAAATCTAAAAATTACCATTCGTCATTTTTTCGTCCTTACCGTGACCGCGGGATCCCATTGGTCCTCCTGGTCCTCTGGGCCCGAATCCGTCGGCTCCCATAGGCGCCCCCCTCTGTCCCCGGGCGTTCATCATCGGCGGCGGCCCGAATCCGGGATCTAAAGGCCCACCGAAGAAGTCTCTCCTCCTGGGATCAAAGTCCGGATGATCCGGATGCGCGCGGGGATCGAATCCCTCCTGTATCCTCGGATCAAAGCCGCCTCCGCCAGGTCCGTCGCGCTGTCGCATCTCAAACTCGAACCTCTCCTGATCGTAATCGTCGACCGGATGTCTGCCGCGAATCTCCTGCCTCTCGAACTCCTCCCTCGGCAGTCCAATTCTCGGATCGAAGTCGTCGGGTCTTGGTCCGTTCGGTCCAAGTCGCCCGTCGTAGTCGTCGGGAAATCTTCCTCCCAATATTCTGGGATCCGGAAAATCGTCCATAGGTCCTCGTGGCGGTCCTCCGGCGCCTCTCGGACCGAAACCAGGTCGTTCCCGATCGCCGGGACCACGCGACTGAAAGTCTCGAATGTCCTGAGGCCCACCGCGAAAATCTCCGCCGCGCGGACCGAAGTCCGGTCTGTCCTGCGGCGGACCAGCCGGGAACTTGGGCAGATCCATCAGCGACGGCGGCTGATCTCCGGGTCTTCGGGGGCCAGGAACGTCTTCGAACGGCAGCGGCGGCGGCCGATCGTTTCTCTCCATACTGCGCTCGCTCCTATCGCCCCGGATGTTCCGTTCCATTCGATCGTCCAGCGGCAGAGTGCCGTCCGCGAGCTGCCGAAGCCGATCGGCCAGGCTCTGCTTCGGTTCTTTCTTCGGCTCGATATCCGCGGAATTCGCGGGCCCGCCGTCGGGATGCCGAGCGATCGGCTCGCGGCTGTTCCTGTCGCGTTCGCGACGATCGTCCCGTCGATCGTCTCGTCCGTCGCGACCCTCGCGTCGACGTATCATATCGCGACCGCGATCTCTGCCTCGATCTCTGCCTCTCCCGCGATCGTTTCTCGCGTCGTTCGCGTCGCCGCGATCGCCGCGCGACTCGCGGTCACGTCTCTCTCGGCTCTCGCGGTCTCGCTCGCGATCTCGGAACTCGCGATCGCCGCCGGCATCGTTCAAAGGACCTTTGCCCATCGCCGCGAGAAGCTGGTCGCTCAAATTGGGTTTGTCCTTCGGGCCATTGATTATGCTCTGCGGCATCGCGTCGTCCATGTCCATGTCCATGTCCATGTCGTCCGAGTGCTGCTGCTGCTGCTGATGATGCTGCGGCTGCTGCTGAGGTGGCGCGAGCTGCATCTGCATCGGCGGAGGCGGCGGACCGACGCCGAACGGCGGCTGCCTCAGCATAGGTAGATTAGCGAGATTCGTGTCGCTCGTCGGCGGCGGGACTCCCATTGGTGGGACGTTGTGCGGCATTCCTGAAATTTGCGAGATCGTAATTCGATTAGATTGATGTGGAATTTGAAATACAGGATGGAAAGGTTTTCGGCTCACCGGTGGAGTTAGATTTGTCGGACGGCGCTGCCGGCGCTGGGAGAGGAATCTGCGTGAGTAAACTGACGCCGACGCCAGTGCCGAACGGCGAATTTACCGGAGGCGTCATCATCTGCTGCATCATTCCCGGCGGACCGAGGAGACCCTGCATGTTGGGCGGCGGAACTCCGATCGGCACGTTCGGCATCAAGCCGTGAGGCATTTGCAGACCCATCGGACCGAGCATACCTGTTTCGTGCACTTTTTCGTCATGATACGGTAAATGCGTTCTTAAATCTCTCGGATAATCGGTCATAAATTTGGGTCTGAGTTGTGAACCATTGTTTTTTACTTACGAGGCATCGGGAATCCGGGCGGCATCATCGGCGGCAGCTGAGGATTCGGCGGTGGAAGCAAACCTCCGGAATTCGCCTGTCTGACCGGCGGCGGTTGACTCGTGTCCACCATCTGCTGGCCCTGCTGACCGGCGGACGACATGACGTTGACTATTCCGTCGGTGAGCGTCGGTATCGGCGCCCCGCTCGCCGATATCGAGTGCTGCAGCATTTGCTGAACTCCGTCCGCACTTCCGCCATGCTTTAATTTACCTGAAGGAAAAAGAAAACCAACGTTAGAATCTCGAATTTCGGCAATGGAGATCTGACTTATTCGAGGATGTGTTAGCGGGTTTTTTTTTTAATGTCTCGAACTCGACGATCGAGGTAACAATTTTCTCTCATGCTCTCGTTCGCCAGTCGAAATTTTTATCTTGCAAGTCGGTTCAAGTTACATGCGATTTTTCCAGGACGTAACATGCAACTAGATTGAACTTGCGTAGGAAATCATTGGCGGATTAAATTAAATTAAACGTGCATGACAAAATTCATGCATTAATTCATAAAAAAATGTAATTTATAAAAAGTATTGAAAAGAATCGTCAATTTTTTTTACCTATCAAACTCGGTGGTAACGTGTCCTCGTCGATCATTCCGCCCTCCTCCAACAGCTCGAGATCGTGCTCGGTCACGTTGTTCAATTTATTCCACGGGATGTAACTGACGCCCAGTTCGACCTCCCAATAATCCTTCCATTCTTTGCCCTTGACGCCTTTACCCGGCGCCCAAGCCAACTGCAAAAAAAAATATGAAATAATTCTCCTTTCGGGGACAACCGCGAAAAATTTACATATTCGAGAGAGAAAAACTCACGGTTATCGCTTTCCCCTGCATCTTGTGATTTTTCAGCTTCGTCAGAGCCCGATAAGCGTCCTGCCGTCGGTTCATGCATATAAAGGCACAGCCTCGCGGCGAGATCAGATCGATACTCACGATGTCGCCGAGCTCGCCGAAAGTATCGGACAGCTCTTCCTGATGCACGAGTTTCGACAAATGGCCCACCCACAGCGTCGTGCTGCACACTGAGAACGTAACACGTATATTTTTAGCATCAGCCAATAATAATATCATCAAAAATAATACCATCCGAAAATCGGTGCCTACCGCTCAATTTTTCCCGAACAATCGGCGGCAATCCTCTTTTCCTGCGTTCCCGCTGCTTCTCTCGCTCCTCTTCGGTTATTTTCTCACGACTGTCTTCTCTTTTTCTGTCGCGCTCGCGTTCCCTCGACCGAGATCTGCAAAAATTGGCATTTGTTAGATCCTATCACTGTTTTCGTTATAAATACAAAAAATACCGATGATTATTTTCCCGTTAGGAGCTAAATGAACTGAAAAAACACAGACAATCAGCTTTTCTCGTGACGAAATAAATTTTGACTTGCCTTCGGCGTCTGGACCTGCTTCTCGATCTCGATTTCCTGTCTCTGTCGCGATCCCTGTCGCGATCTCGATCTCTGTGTCTCGGCGATCGCGATCGACTGTGTCGCCTGAAACGATCGGGCGAGCGACTCTGCGACCTCGTGGGATCGAGATTGACAATCTCCACACTGCTGCTGTCGCGTATCGTCGCGCTGCTGCGATCGTCGATCAGCGGACTTTTCTGACCCGGATGAATCGGTTGGCCGCTCGGTCGAAGAACCGCGGCGGGTTGCGAGGCGTAAGGAAGAGCTGGCGGATAACCAGGCGGCGGTTGGCTCATGTCCTGCTGCATCATTCCGGGTCCGCTGTTTATCGCGTAGGAGCTCTGTTGATTTGGCTTTAGAACGTCCGACGGCTTCAGCTCGCACTCGGACGCGAAGGGCAAGTTCTGAAATGGTTCGTAGAATGGTTCATTTAAAAATTCATCGTTGATCGTGAAAAAAATTAATAAAAAATCGTTTCGACACTCACAGGAACGGTCTGCGCCAAGTGTTTGTCGAATTCTTCCTCCTGCTGCTTCATCTGCTGCAATTTTCTCATCTTCTCCTCCATCTCGTGTTGCGTCACAGCCTGACCGCCTTGCATCGTTTGCTGCAGAGTTTGCAGTTGTCTCAGAACCTGTAGATGAGAAATAAAAATGAAATATTTTATCTGTGCAATTTTTCGCAATTTTCCGAGGAAAAAAGAAGGCGTGAATGTCGCACCTCAGGATTCGTGAGCAAAAGCCCGAGGCTCTCGAGACCTCCGCTCGACGCGTTGTGCTGACTTATGGCGGTCGTCGCGGCGGCCGGCGAACTCGCGACCATAACGTCGTCGTCCTCCTCCTCGCCGTAATCAAAGTCCAAGAGCTTCTTGTCGAATTTGACGGAGCTCTGCGACTCGTTCGCGGCTTCCTGCTTCTTCAACAGCAGCTGCTGCAGATGTTGGAGCTGATCGAAGAGCGCGACGTCCACTTGGCTCGTCGCCGATTGACCCTGGAGCGAGAGCGACAGAGACTTTTTTTAAAGCAGTTATATCTCGAGATCGTCGTGGAAAATTCGTGAGTAAGCGACGAACGAGCGATGAATGTTCAATGTTACCAAGAGTTTGTTCGCGTTGACCATATTCGCCGTTTCCAGCTTCGTCTGCGCCAGCCACGCCGGGTCTATCTGCTTCGACGAGGAAAATTGCTTCTGCTCCTTCGGCGTGCCCTTTCCGCCCGGAGGCGTTTTCGTTATGGAGTTTAGACTTAGATTGTTGCTGGAGGATGCGTTCAAAGCACCTGCGAAATTCGCCAATACAATTAAAACGTCGTCATTAATATATAATAAAAAAATATATATAAAAATTCGTTGCTCAAAAGCCAAATTTCTACCATTTGTATTAGAAGACTGTTCCTTGTGAATGGGATGATTTGGATCCGCAAGATCGAACAGCGGCTGAATCACCTCCGGCTGAAATACTGCATTCTTCTGCCAAAGATTCAGCACCCTTATGACCTTGCTCTTGTCCTCCGGCGGACACTTCAGAAGATTCAAAAACGTTGTCTGCATGTTCTTGGCAAATCGAGGTGCGAACACGTCCTTCTCGACGCCAAACTGATGCCGCGACTGTCTGACTATCGAGTCGATGACGTACAGTCCGGGAACCTTGTACTCGGGCTTGCACTGAAACAACAAAATAATTATCAGCAAAAGCTCCTCCCCACAAAAATTTCAATCCCAACTCCAAAATCTGTACTCACTTTTTGTATAAATTTCTCGACGCTTTGTACGACGTGCTTGTAAAATTTTATAGCCTTTATCGCTCCCCTGGTCAGCGAGTTCATCTTCGCCTTGGATATCGGGGGCTTAACATCGTACAGAGCGGAAAGCTGCGGAGTGAAAAAAAAAATCAGTTATCATCGCAGTTATCATTCATCCACAGGGACGATATTTCTGCTGATTCCCCGGTCGGCGCGGAAGATGCGTCGAACCGGGGAACCCTGCGAGTGCCGCCCGAAGTACCGACGTCGCGGTAGCCGCGTCGTCGGTATTTACTCGCCGCTCGTCCGATTGGCGAGCAAATCTCTCGACTCGCTCGCCGGTGTCCCGACGCCTCGGGACGCCCGGCGATTCGGAGCCAATTCGCGTCTCCGTCGCCGCGTTCGCGGGCAAGTGGGAGGGTGGCACGGGGTATAACGCGGTGACCTCCAAAACTCTACACGGGAAACCGCGGGGTGATCCCCCCGTCGGTGTGTCGCACTCACCTCCGCGTTGAAAGCCTTGACCGCGTCCATCTCGGCGACGTTCGTACGGTCGTCCACTGTTTACACGGCGCGTGGGCCTCGCGCAACCGAGTTCCTACGAATTCACGCGCGACGAGAGACTCTTCGCTCGGCGATAAATCGCATCTCTGGTCATCACGCACTTCTTCGGCAGGGAGCACGCCATTCAAGATGGCGGCCGCGTTTACCCAGTGTGCATCGGGCGCACGGCGTTCGTGACGTCACGCGGTTGTACTACTACATGCGCGCGCAGAGAAACACAGCGCGGAGCACAGACACACAGACACAGCGGGACAGTCAGACGGACGGATGGGACGGATGGACGGACAGACGGACGGACACTATTTTACCAACTACTGGCTTCTGCTACTGCCGAGCAGTCGATAGCCTCACGCGGCGCGGAAATCCGGTGCGATTTACTTGACTAACGAGTCCGGAGAAAAATGCATTTTACTTCCCGTTCAACGAAAGCTCAAACGCAGCGGTATTGATTGCGATCGCGCGGTCGATTTTCGCGGGATCGCGGCTGCACGAAAATTGGTCTCTCGGCGAGAGGCGCACACGGGAGGGGGGAGGGGGGAGCCACTAGCGGCGCGCAACGGTCGCTCGGGAAAACCCCCGAAGTTCCCCGAGGCGTCCTCGGAATTGGCGCCGCGGTTCAAACGCGCGATACACGCTTTTTCGGGCGCTCTGTGTCGTAAGGACTCCGCCCAATTCGCGCGAGGCGCTCCGGGCTGGTCGCAGGTGCGGAATGAGGGCCTCGGGATGATATACGGACGATGCGGTTTAGAGGACTTGCGTGGAAGCATCGAAACGGAGCAGCATTTATTTTGAGGGTCGCGCCGCGCGAATCGTGATGATTTTATAGCTGCTGTCGCGAATAGCCCGGCGAGAGAATTGATAGACGTTGCGAGGGCTCTGAGCTCTGATTCGTCGATGCCACCTGCGCGAGTCTCGGCTTTCGCGAGTAAAATCTGCGGAGCATCCGCAACGACGAGCAGCATCCGCACCTGTCGAGAGTTATTCAAATTTTCGGTTCATTGCTCGCCCGTAATTGGCCGCATTGATTAGCCAACGAGATCCGAGTAATTGCCACAATCAGCAGTTAATCCCTGATGGAGAATGTCTATATATATCGCAATGTATAGATGCGATATGCAACATATATAGCTACAATCGCGAAAGATGTCGTCCCAATGTCGGCAGCCAATGACGTCGCGAGAAGGTAGAAGAGACCCGCGACGACGGCGGCCGAGTGTGAGAGTCGCGGCGATAAGACCGACAAGGCTCGTCGCGCGGTGCGTGGAAATCGCCGCGAATATCCGGGGTTGAAATCGTCGCGTTATGCCTCGACTCTCTTATCACCGCGGAGCAGTCGCCCGTGTCCCTTGAATCATCCGCGCCGCCGATCGATCCCGGCGTCGCGATAATTTTTCGCGTGTCGCACCGCCTGCCCGATGAGCGTTTTGCGCGACCCGCAAACGTCGATCAATCCGACGATTGAATTACCGCATTTTAAATCCGCACCGTTCGACGCGTCGTCACCGGCGGCTACACCCGCAGAATCCTATCGACGCACAGAGACGCGCGATTGTCGCTCCGTGTCATTTGTTTTCCTGTCGTGCGACGATAAGCTGACGCTATATACGTGTTTTTATTTTTTTCTTGCTTTTCGGTTTATAAGCGCCTCTGGGGTATATTGATTTCCCATTGTTTTATACCGTGCATACTGTGTCAACCTCTGTAACCGAACATCTCTCGCCTTCGTCGTTCCGTATGTTCGCGATTTTTCATTCGTTGGATTTGCTGTTCCGTCCCCTCCGCCCGCATCTGTCGCCGAAGACATCGCGTGCGTTATTTGTTTATTTATCTGTTTTGATTAACGCGGTGATTTAACTCCTTTTACGGATTCAATAATAAAACCGTCGGCTTTTACAATGTGAAATGTCAATCTGGAAGTGACAGATCGACGGCTATTGTTTTTATATTGTTTATTGTTTTTCTTTTTCAAAACGTCTTTTGACTCAATGAGAAGATGTCATCTCTCGTTTTTTCGGAAACAAAACAAATGTTTTTGGAGTAGGCGCGTGGTGAAAATATACGGAATTTCGCTTCCCGAACTTCGGAATTTTGGGAGTAAAATTCATGGCGAGCTTCGTATGTCAATTCTGACACTTTCGGGCGTCGAGACTGACGGCTAAACGTCAAAGTGTCATCATAACCTCACTTTTTGCGGTGTGTTTACAGTTTGGAGCTGCGACAGCTGGAAATGATGTCCGGGTGCTATACTTGCGGTTTCGTGCCGGCGGCACGAGTGATGATCGATAAATAATAAAAACTCGACTCTCGTCGGTGTAAAAAAAAAGTTCGAAAAGACAAATTATCAAATTTTTGACAAAATGGTGCACAAAGACACAAGCAGCATGTTCGGCAGCATAATAACCGCAGTGTCGCTGCGAAGATGTTTCTACCTGTCGACGATGGTTCTGGTGCTATCGACGCTGATGGCGGTTGTCATAATCGTCAAACTCTCGCCCCTGGAGTCAGTGAAGTGCCAGCCGCACGCGGCGACTCCTGCCGTCGAGTGGAGCACAGTGGCTAGTCAGCGTCTCGAGGCAGTGACCCCGCAAACGGTTCCCAATCAGCGGGAGATAAACAACAGAAAATATCAGGAGATGAGGGAGAAGATAATTCAAAGCAAAGTGGCAAGAATGTCGCTGAAGATGAGAAGCAAGGGTCTGCCGCTGCTGAGCAGCAACACAACGGCAGTGGTGAATTACAATGTCCATATATTCTACTACACCTGGTACCGGTCGCAAAACTTCGACGGCTTCTGGAAACACTGGAATCACGAGTATCTCCCAAATTGGAAGAAAAACGACAAAAGAGTCTTTCCTGATGGGAGGCATCATCCGCCTGCTGACATTGGAGCCAATTTTTATCCCAGTCTGGGTTGTTACAGCTCGGTGGATCCACAGGTTGCCTTTTTTTTCATTCGAGCATTTGCTCATATATTATAAATAATTTTATATAGAAGACGAATGATTTATTCATCACTTTAAACTTTTCAGGTGATCGACCTTCACATGACACAACTGAAGGACGCCGGAGTAGGAGTAGTTGTTGTTTCATGGTCGCCGCCGAATTCCGCGGAGAACTCGGACGTCGTGATGCCGGACATGCTGGACGCGGCTCACAGACACAATCTGAAAATAGCGATACACGTAGAGCCGTACGACGGCAGAAATCCGATAAATTTGATTGAGAACATAAGATACCTGTTCAATCAATACGGCTCTCATCCGGCGCTTCACCGAATGAAGAGAAATCACGAGTGAGATATCGCTTATTTATTTACTCAAAAATTTCACGCTTTTAAAAATTAAAAACATTAAACATTTCTGCTTATATTTTTGTTCCCTTTCAGTGGCGCCGTGCTTCCGGTAATGTACATCTACGATTCCTATGTATTTCCGGAGAACGCCTGGTGGGAGCTGCTTTCGGAGCGAGGCAATTTAACGCTCCGAGGCACCGAACTCGACGCTATCTACATGGGCCTCCTCGTCGACTCTCAGCACCGGAATCACATTAAAAAATCGCACTTCGACGGTTTCTACACGTACTTCGCGGTGAACGGCTTCAGTTACGGCAGCTCGTGGAAAAATTGGAAGGATCTGCAGAAATTCGCCACCCAGAATGGCTTGATATTCATTCCGAGTCTGGGCCCCGGATACATCGACACCCAGGTAATCAACGGAGCAAAAAAAATGGTTCAATCCCTTCGGCTCTGGTGAATACAATTAACGTCCTGCGAATTTTCAGGTTCGACCGTGGAACGCGGAGAACAGGAGGCACAGACGTCACGGAAAGTACTACGCGGTCGCGTGGAGAAGTGCGTTGAACAGTGGAGCGAATATCGTCTCGATAACGTCGTTCAACGAGTGGCACGAGGGAACGCAGATCGAGCCGGCGAAACCGGCGAGTAACAAGGAATTCATGTATCTCGATTACGAGCCTGAGGGGCCTAATTTTTACCTCAACCTCACCAAGTGGTGGGTCCACCAGTTCACGGAGAAATACGACACAAAGTTGAACGGAGATTAATCCAAAAAATCGCCGCCACCCGTGAGAGGCGATTTTTACACGAGAATAACGTTTCCTTGTCAGTCCAGAATTACGAGCAATTAGCGGTCCACATGATAAAGATTCGAGAGAGCGACGAGAAAATACGACAAAAGTTAAACGTAGCGCACAGGACTGAAACAATCAAACGACAGATGAAAACGCGTTTCATTTTCAATGAATTTTCGTTCGCGCGATAAGCGCGAAGGAAATTTCGCATTTTCGGGTCCAGAAAGCCTGGCCAATGTTCTCGCGATCGAGAGATACCGTAACGTTGAGTTTCCGCGGTTATTCCGGTCTAGTTTCTATACGTATTTCGCCGTCGGAAGACTGGCCGGTGGCTTTTTGTCTCCGTTCAATAACACGAAGGATGTTCAATGTTTTTAGTGTTAAAAAAAAGCAATGTTTGGCCTAGTCGGCATCGTTTCTGCGTAAACGTTCTATCGAATACGCAATTATTCGTTCACACGTACAAGAGTCGTCGAGAGAACGAACGAGATCGATAATTACGCCGCGCGACGGATGTAAAAACCTAATCGCAAAATTGTTGACCAAATTTGAAACAATAATGATAATAAACGATTCTCTATGATTTTGCGTTTTCGCGTAGCGGACGATAAGACGAAACATAAAGTGATAATTATCGTAGGTAGATTATTTACACGCGCATCGAGCGAGAATCCTCGTTTCGAGCGACAAATATACGGTTTTTATTTTATCGGTGATTCCCGGGGAAAATTAAAAGTAAGAATAACGTATTTTTCACCGTGGCGGACGAAAAGCCTCTCTCGATGCGAATGTGCACGATTCGAGCGACGAATTGTGACGGGGAAGAGGTTTCATTTTTAATCTCGGGCTCTCAGAGAGATGCGTTGTTACTTTAAATATTTCTGTGATATTCTTGCGGTACGCTCGTCGAAACAGACGACGTACCGAGTCTCAATTATTTAACGTACTCATTAAAATTATATTGGTTCTTTCGAATGCATATCTACGTCTTAGATATACCGTTTTATATATGTGGAAGGATTTTTACAAACAACAGGGCGATTGTTTCTGTAAAAAAAAAAACAAAAATACCAAAGAGGGACACGATAGTTTGACGTTCATCTCGTTTACGTTCGCGTAATTGCATTGGATACACGCTAAGTGTATGTATTATATAGACAATAACCATATCCCTGTCCCTTCTTTTACAGGGTACCCTTCCTCCCGCTAATCCTTCTAGAATTTATCGATAAAACATACTCATAAGTAAATATATTAATATATAAATATATATATATCGAACAAGACATCATATACGGATTATTTGTGAGAGGCAGGAAGAGAAATTCGACTCTGTAATGACATTGTGAAGAAGAAAAAAAATCTACATGTACTTAGAGGCAAGCGCCACCTATTTTTGGACAAAAATGCGCGTTTTCTTATCGATAAAAATGTGTGTATGCAGAAAATTACAAGATACAATTTTTTGTAAATTTTTGAATCATTTCTTCTGCGTGGGATTAATGGTAAATTTGTAACGAGTTGATGTCGAATGATTTTTTGTTCTGATATTTATTTTAGACAAAAATCAAAACGTGCATTTTTGCCTGGAATTGGGTGAAGTCTGCTCGAAAACGACGTTAAAAAAACGTACTCGTTCCACATATCTACGATGTATTCGTTGTAATTACCATGTGTATCGACATGTGTGTATTCTACCGCGTTACAAGATAACAGCGTGGCGCATTTGAGTCCGATACGAAAGATTTGTTTCTCCCTCGACTCACTTGACGCTCAAATGCGCGTCTTGAGCTCTCTAACGTTAAGACGATAAGTGTATCACGTGTTTTAAACTATTCCACATATCTTCTATTAACCATTGTAAACGCAGGATAAAAAAATCTCGAGAAGAAGAAAAATCTGTCTTAGTAATACACGAATGATTATTATCGATGTATCGGGAAGTACGGAATGCCTAACGCATAATAAAATAAATTATGATGATCATCCAGCTTCTTGTTATTAATCCTCTCAGTAATTTCTTCATATTTTCTGTTCCAGAAATTTCACAATAGAGACAACGTGCCTTTTTATAACTGAAATAAATTTATTTTGAGAAATGCAATACATTTTTCACTCCGTTTCCATGACGAATGTAATAACTGCAGTTATAGGTACACGCGTACTGTCAATCGTCGTCAAAACTTCACAAAATTCAATTTGTTCGCGGAGGAGGTCTGGACCCGGTTTTGTCGGGGTTTGCTACCGCGATTCACATCGCACTATCATCTCGGCCGCCCCGAGAGAAACGAACAAAACGCACATTCAACGCACATCGATTATCTAACATTAAAATACAAATAAGAATTATAAAACAGTCAGTAGTTGCAATGGACGCGCCGCGAGAGTCGCGTTTATCCGCTTAAGACGAGGCGACACGTCGGCCGATTTGTCGTAACGGACGAGAACAAAACGCTTATCGCATCGCCTCAAGCAGTTTCTATTTGGTAGGTTTCGGAATCTTCACACGCATTTTTTCCTGAAATAAAAAAAAATAAAAAAAAAATGTTTTCTCGCTCGCATCACAAAGCTTGAGCTTTTCACGACGCGGCGAACACACTTAAAACGAATTATTTACCGAGAGAAACCGAGGAACAAATTAGAATCCGCTGATCGTGAACATCACGGAGGAATAAAAAATATAAAAATGGCAGACTAAGGACTGGGAATACTGGATCTGGCATCATAGAGCGAGGCTACTTGAACGCCGATCGATCGACGCGGCTGCGAAATTATAGAAAACAAAAAAAACATTCACGAGAGCCGAGAGATTTGTCGAAAGATTCGAAATCCAGACATGAATTTTTGTTTTACACTTAAGAGCGTAATATTTAAGGTGCACGGTAAATAGGTATTGCAAGCTGTACAACTTCTCAAATACTAAACACACACTCGACACGGCACCTTAATGTTCTCATCCGCACTCGTCGCATTTTCCTTATGTATAACTCATGAATTTCCATCATTCACACTTTATTCTATGGCTAATATCCCCAGACAGCTAGTCGTAAAAATTTACGCTACGGGGAAATCAATTTCTACCGTCAGAATAATAATTATATATATATGTATGTGTGTGTGTGTGTGTGTGTATAGTCTTTAAAGTAAAATTTCACGCAAGCATAATCGATAAAACGACGAATTTTCTATCGATTCACCATCGATAATATTGACGATGTCGCCGCTGCCAGGACAATTTATAAGTATACTTATATGAAAATAGACGTTTCTCTCCTATGCGTTGATTCGTATAATTATTACGAAAACCAAAGAACGAAGAAAAATGAGTGAATGTTACGCGCGATGGATTAAAAAAAAAACACTGACTCGTTGTAGCGGAATCGACGTTGTGCACTTAATCGCTAAGTGTTTTAAAAATATATCAATGAGTAATAATTGATCGGAGAAAACGCATCGTGAGCTTTCGTCGCCGCGTTCGTTCAAGTACTTTCGGTCGAATTGTCGAGAATTCGAGCTACGCACGTAAGAAGAATAATCGATTGAATTTGCTGCAACAAATTACATTAGCATCAACCAATCTAATCGCGAAAAATTATTGGATCAAGTATTTTTCAACGTATTCGACGCTCAACGATAACGCAAATTGTAAAGCAAGATGGGATATAATAATGCAAAGCATCGTTTCAACTTTTGCATTTATCACTCATTGGACTTTCCAACGCAAGGCCTCAACATATAGGTACTCCAAAGTTTTCGCAATTCGGTGCTGTGGTCAACGTCAAAAAATTATCGTCATTAAACTATTATAGCCGGTCGGTTGATTTATCAGTTCGCGAAGAGTCTTTTTCGCTGCGAGTTTATTACTGCTGCTTCGACTCCGATCACAGTTTTGACTAGCTGATAAATCCAAAAGCGTCAATTATCGATTACGATGTCACCACGGGAGCCTAGTCTCGTTGAGATACAACGAGCCAATCCTGCGTAAATTATTCGTACTTTTAGTCGAAAAATATCACGTTAACCTCGAGTATTATTTAGAGATTTACCTTTCGCACCGACGCAATATGATCCCGCTGAA
This sequence comes from Itoplectis maculator, assembly GCA_964034905.1. Classification (NCBI taxonomy): domain Eukaryota; kingdom Metazoa; phylum Arthropoda; class Insecta; order Hymenoptera; family Ichneumonidae; genus Itoplectis; species Itoplectis maculator. Next base: position 2,372,273 of record OZ035863.1, read on the forward strand.
TTTCGGAATCGTTTTCCGTCGATCGATGACTCGATAATGGGACGGTCATTCCGAATACAAAAATATCTCTCAATTTTCTAACAAAATGTTCAATCATTCGCGCGTTCGTGGAGCAAGTCAATTCAATTCCTCGTACAAAGCATTGTGTCAACTCAACTGAATATGAGAATCAAAATGCAATGACTAATTGACATTCAGTGGGTAATTCGTAAACAATTGGAAATCAGTTCTTTCGCAGAAAAATCATGAAATTCTGCTCAGTAAAAGTCTTTTGTACACAACAACTTCACGATTACACGTTTGATAAACACGACTAAAATGCAACGTTTAATTGACATATCGCGTATTTTGGTGGGTTTATGGGCTCGGAAGGGCAGTCGAGAAATTTTTCGAGTCACCTGCCGAGCAAGATTTCGAAATTCAGAGGATTAATTCCTCAAAAGAAGGTACTCCGCATCAGTGAAAAATGTACTCTTCTCTCGGTTCAACGAGGGAGAACGAAACGCGTGATTGTCCAGCGCTTGGCTCGTCGTACGACACGATACAAAAAAATTTAATCGCGATATTTACAATTGGCCGCCTCGAAAATTGAAGCATCGCAAGGAGAACATTTTCGTAACGTTAGAACCCTGAATCGTCGTAAGTAGCTTCTTCTGTCTCTTGACCACAAGTCGTGGATTTGGATTTGTAGAACCGTCGGACGTTCAAATTCGCTGCCAGTTGACGTCTCGAGCGAATCGTCGTTCGGTGTCACACTGCGTCCTCGCGGGCGATCTGAATAGCGCGAAAAAATCGAGCTGACAAACTGCGACAAACGGTGTTATAATTTCATATTCAAGAATTGTAACTTTTTACCTGATTTTCGAATCCCCTCTATTTTATCATCAAGAATCCCTGCACGTTGACGATGAACCTGTCGAAGTGGCTTCGAAATTTCAGGTGTTGCATGAGTTCATTGTTGAGCGACACGTTCTCGGTGAGTTCGGTGAATGCTGCGGCTAGCCTCTGAGCCACCTGTGGATCGGACTGCGAGGCCAGAAGATTCTGCACTATCTGCTGATACTGCTCTTGGTAGCAGCATATCAGGTTGTAGAGCGGTGTACTCGTGTTCGATATCACGTCCGAATTTATTTGATGCGACAGGATGAGGTTCATCAATAGCTGAAGAAAAAATAAAAAAGTACATTAATTTTCACAGCCAAAGCAATAAAACGACTGAAAAGAACTCACGATTCTTTCACTCACCGACAGGAAGGGAGCCATCATTTGATTCCTCGGAGTGCCGTCCCGTCCCGTTTCCCTGTAAATGTGTCTCGCCATTCCTTGGATAATATCACAGCAGAGCACTGTGACGTCATGACCGAACGAGTACAGGCCGAGCTCGACGGACGCTAATAATTTTTGCAGCAACTCGGGCGGCAGCTCGCACACTTTTTTCGGATGAATCTCGAAGATGAGGATTATCATCTTGAAGTACCTAGAGAGCGAAGCGACGATACAGCAAACAGTGCAGAAGGCAAAGTGCAACAAAATGTACGCGAGGAGATACTCACTGTCGGCACAGAGATGGGAATTTCAGGAGATCCATCGTCATGAGTGGCATAACGATGTTCAAACCGTAGAGAAATACGTCGGCGGGCGTGACCGATTGTTCCTGCGGCTCCGACGAGTCCAAGTGGCTCATGTCGTAGATGTCCTTGCCCAACAAATTTTTCAGCAGCTGCATGAGCAGCAGAATATCCTGAAAGGTGTCCTCCTCCGCTGTCGAGTCGACGGTCAAGCGATTTGTGTTGAAGCGCGCGTAAGTCTGTATCGTGCGCAAGCACGCTTCGTATATTCGAATGCTGTCGTCCTGGAAAAAAAAAAAAAATTTTTTTACTTAGCAAGACAGACGGAAATTTCGACCTAATCTTTTGCAAATTTCGATATCTTCAAACGAGGCTATTAAAAAATGATGTCTCACCTGACCGAGGAAACACAGCATCCCTCGAGTGCACTCGCAATATACTTCAAGAATCAGCTGAACCAATTCCTGATAATTGTGATAAAGCGACAGCAGATTCGGCAACTCGTTGAGCACGGGACACGTGTATTGAAAGACAGATCGAACGGTTGCGCTTCTCACGCCTTGCGCGACGCCTGAAATTTTTTAAAATTCGTGTTCAAAAATAGTCTCGATGCTTTTGCCGATCTGACTGAAATAAATCAACAGTTACCGATAAACGATTCCAAAATATCGATGATCTGCAGTCTGACGTCCTCCTGGTGATAGGTGCGCGGCAGATCTTCGTTCGATATTATTTGCTTGAAACGATCGAGCAGCGGCTGCAGCGTTTGCTGCCAGTACTGCTCCTCGAAGCTCTGATCCCGCAGGGCGCCGCCGACCTGAACGACCGCTTGCATGAGGCCTCGCTTTGCCGCTTGCGGTAAATCGTATCGGCTCTTCGTCGCCAACTCGATCAGACGGCCGAGGCAGTCGGATTTCAAAACGCACGCGGATCTGCAATCGACGGTTATTAAAAATCCGTAGGATTCATAAAACAATAGAAAAAAAAAAAAAAAAAGATAAATTGACGCGCAGCTCACTTTGACTGCGATTCGACTAGAGCGACCAAAAGCTGTATATTGTCCTTGACGAGCGTCGGCTCGGATTTGAAAGCGTTGATGTTGCACGTAATTTTCTCCAGCAAATAATTCATCGTCCACAGAGCAGCCGGACTGTCTTCTCCGAATGCTTCGAGGACGGTGGTGCTGATCTCCGAGTAATTGTTCTCGACCGGCAGGAGATAATTGCGCGACCATCTGAGAAGAAACCAGACGATCGTGCAGCTGAGCTCGGGGCTCAGCATATTCGTCATATTGGCTGCGACTGCGTTTTTCTCGAATTCGCAGAGTCGAAAGACGGCGGCTATTAGCCGTATCGCGTGATCGGCCGACTGCTCGGCGCCGTTTATGTCGGAGACGTTGCTCTGCGGCGAGGCGAGAAGCTGAAGCGTCACGTTAACGTTCACTCGGCCCTGCTGGGACTGCGAAAAAAAATACAAACCGAGTTCTTATCTCCGTGAACGAAAAGGACGAAGATGTAAAAAAAAAATCTTGCAACGCACTTCCTTCATACAATACTCCATAATTTCCGAGGGTACGAGAGCGGCTTCGCCGTCGCATTCCATGCACAAAACGTGACCCGCTATCAGCACGAGCCAGTGCAGATCCTCGTAGAGTCCTTTGAGCACCGCGGAATCGGTCACGCTCATCGCTTCCGTTTGGCCCGCCAAGCGATTCAACTGTTCCCGTATTTTGATCGTTCGGTCCTCGAGCAAACGCGCCAAAACCGGCAGCGAGTGGCCGGGAACTTGTCTGGCCAAGTTTCCTGAAATTCGAAATCACTACCGTTAATTCCGCGACATTAGCCGGCAGGGATGACAAAGGAGGTATGATATTCCGGCGGGAAATTTTCTTCGTTCTCACCGATTGTTTGCAATTGTTCTTTAAACTTTGTCCTGTCGTCTTCCTCGATTACGTCGATCTCCTCGTCGACGTTTTTCCCGCCGGCGCCTCTCGTGCCGTCCGGCGGCGAGAGGTGACACTTCAGGTAGGTGTTGAATATCTGCACCGCGCTCGCTTTGCAAAATTCCCGGGGAAACAATAGTTGCTCGTGCAATACGGGGATCCAGCTCTCGAGCATGCGCTCGAACGCTTCCATGTACCAACAGTCGCCGGAACACGTCTGAGGAAAGATAAATATAATTAGAAAACATAATTTCATTGGCCTGTAATCCTCTATTAAAGAGTCCACGATAAAAAAATATATATATTACCGCTTCCTCCTGTGCCGCGCCCTCGGCGAACAGACACGTTAGTCTCGTCACTTGTTCCATGAACGAATGAAACAGATCTTCGGGCAAATTCGTGAATACACCGCGGAAGAACGTGATAAGTTTGCGTATTATATTGGCGATGCTGATGGCCTCCTGATCGATGATTTCGATGTTGCAGACGAGCTTGAGAAAGCCCTGCATGTAGTTCTCGAGATAGCGAACCTTGTCCTCGCTATTTGCGACCACGCCGCCGTTCAGACTGGCCAATTGTACGAGACAGTTGCGCGCGTGATACGCCAGCTGGAGATTCGAGCGAACCTTCCAGTAGAGCGTGAAGAAGACCTCGAGAAGCGCCGGATCGAGAATAACGTCGCGCCAGACGTGATTCAACTGTAGCGCCGGACTGTTGTCCGACTCGTAGACCGCCTCGAAAACGCCGGTCAGTCGTTTCGACAGTGCTGCGAAGTCAAGGATCATTCATGGATGCCGATGCTTTTTTTTTATCGATAAAAAAAAAATGTCAAACAGCGAAAAAAGGATATAGTGCGCGTAGATGAATCCCCAGGTGAGAACTCCCTCGGCAATGCAAAGGAGAGCCTTGATGAGCGAGATATTCGATTCAGCGACCCCGTCTTTCGTCAATTCCGCGAGGGCTCCTATCGCGAACTTCAGTATCCTCTTGAGGTCTGTCATCTCGAACTGTTTCTTGGCTTTGAAATGCGACTCCCACGTGAGTCCCATATCCGAGGACTTAACCGTCGTCGCGTATTCCTGCATTAGGGCGAATATAATGCTGCAGCCGAGTAGTTGCTGAAATACGATAAATTTGGCTTTAAAAAATGTTTGGTTTGCAATGGGTCAGGTGTACAATGATAGAGCACATGAGAATATGATGTATAATAAATTCAGGTAGACTTCTTTATTGTTTGTGGGAGAGTACACATGTAACAATTAGCAATTGAGTAGGGCATTTGGTCCCGGCAGTTATTACAGTGCGAGATAAGAATGGATAGGTAAACAGGTACAGTATATAACAGTACTGTGAAATGGACAGTAAAAGGAGCTGTTTGACCATTTTTCAAGAGATTCGGAATGGAGTAAATTTTAATTAGCTAATAAAGACAGATTTTTTTACCCTTGGCCTGTCGCCGCTTCTTATGAGGCCCTCCACTTCGTCCAGTATGAGCTTCCTCTCCTGCCCGATATCCGTGACGCTTGTTCTCTTTACCATTATAGCGATGACTTGCAATATTCTCTCTCTGACAAAGAGCGCCAGTGTCGTTTTGCTTATGATGTAGTGAAAAAGGTATTGTCGCAGGGACGTGATGTCCTCCTCGGGCAGCATGCTCCATTCTCGGACCAGGGCCGTTTTGATAAGGCCGGCAGCTTCGAAGAGGACATAATCGACAGTGCTGGTCTCGAGGAGGTGACGACAAAGCTGATAAGGCTGCTTGGTCTTTCTGAAGTTGAGAAAAACCTGCTCGGCAGACTGTCGCTGCTCCTGCGTCACAAGATTTGGCGGTGCCTGCGGAACAGAGAACAAAACACGGGAAGTCGATCAGCGACTCCAAAACAAAAGTTGTTGCTCCAGGCGAGGATAAATTTGCTTCCTGCGACTTTCCGAGAGTTCGTCGACCGCTGCTTTGCAGGGCCCGAAAATTTTTCCGCGACATTTTGCCGACGCGCCGGCGAACCAACAAGCGTAAAGTCGACGGTGTACGTCGGCGAAATGCAAGACGTTACGGCGCGCAAGTGATTTCGTCGTAACACAAACATTGCGCGACGTAACCTCAAAATCGAAATATCGCGTACGCGTTGCTAACACGTGCCGATCGTTCGGGCGACGAACTCGCGGGCGATTCGCGAGCGAGACGCGCGACTCGTAGAAAAAAAGGGTCAGATCGTCGAATCTTACTAATATTATTTGTGCAGCAGCCTCCAGCTCCCTCAACACTTGATCCGCCATTTTCGTAAATAAATTTATTTTCTCACGAGCGAGAGCACTGCGCGAAGACGGGATTGGACGCGGCGCGCGAGCGCGCTAATGCGAAAACCTCGATTCTCCACTGTTTTTGGGTGACATACACCGTGGAGATTTCACCCCCCCCCCCACCCCATATATATCCACTCTCGCTGCTTGGCCATCGAGTCGGTCGGTAAGACAGGTGAAGTCGGTAAATAAAACTGTAAAGCAAATATACCTAACCATTCGTTAATGTTGTTCGTCCAGCGAAAAATGTAAACAAGACAAGACGCTGACAGACCGGATAATTGCAACGGATGTGTTAGAAAAATATCAAACTAAAATGCAAAAAGGTGAAATTTTGGAGCCGGCAACATCGTAGTTTACACCGACTTGTTGGGGGTTAGAGAAATGTTATTATTATTTAAAAAGTTCAATCAAATACAAAGAATACAAATTTTCTAATATTTTTCAGATACAATCTTCTTCATAAGCTTTTTCATGGAGGCTGAAATAAGGTGCATGTAAGATTGAAACAGTCGTCATGAAGAGAGTCAAGGTAGTTCCGAACCAATGCCCAAACCCTCTGTTCGAGAAATGGCTGCTCGAATGGAGGGACGAGGCCAGGGCAAAATCCTCCAATGTCGAGAGTCACTTCACCAAAGCCATAATGTCCCTGCGGAAATATCCTCTGCCACTGGCGTCGGGCAGGGACTGCATTTTGCTGCAGCACTTTGGTTCAAAGCTGTGCGCGATGCTGGATAAGAAGCTAAAGAGCCATTTGGCAGGGAAAAGAGCCTCTCACAGCTCAGACACTGAACGTGACACGTGCGACGACGTGGAGTCTGATATTTTGCCAAAGAAATCGCGAAGCATGGAGGGAAGCTCGATGAATGCTGCAGAGGTTCCCAAGAAGCAGTTTGTCCCAAAGAAAAAAACTAACATAGGGGAGAAGCAGAGCAGAAAGAAGGAGAATGCAATTCCAAACTGCCTGGCCGTTCCTACTGTTGCAGTAGAAAAAAACGGTCAGACGAGCAAAACGGCTAAGAAATTTGCCAGGAGAAGCAGAGAGCATTCGATATCGTCAAGTGGATCGAGTTGCTCCAACGATTTACCGGTTGTCGAGTTGCTCGACGATTTGACCGACGAAATCGCGAAAGAAGCTCCGATCATTGAAAACAATGCAGCTAAAAAGAAACCCAAAGTAACGAGAATACCGCAGGACAAGAGATCCGACAAAGACGTCGATTCACGCGGAGTGGAAGCTGGTAAAGATGCGGAAACTGCGGAGACTTTAATTCCAGATGAATTTCACATGGAAGCATATTCATTTGATGTTTTGCTCTTAGTGGACAATCACGAAACAGCAGGGTGCGTTTTCTCGGCTAATTCACAGGGATTACCTGAAGAATTCATTCATCTTTAAGTTGATATACAAGTAAAATTGTTAACTGTATTTTCCAGCGGGAAAACGAAGCCTAAAGACGACGCCACGATCTCGGAGCTCAATAGTCTGAATACGCGATACGAAATTCGGCATCTAAAGGTTGGGGACTTCGCGTGGGTCGCGAGATGTCGGAACACGAAGAGAGAATTAGTTTTGCCGTACGTGGTGGAGAGGAAACGAATGGACGATCTCGCTTCAAGTATCAAAGACGGACGGTTTCACGAGCAGAAGGTGGATTCTCCGATTCGCTTTGTCCTATTAACGACGTTGCAAACAGATTATTAAACCATTTTTTTTTTTTTTCAGTTCCGTTTGAAACAATCGGGAATACCAAATATTATATACATGGTCGAGAGTCACGGCAGAAATCAACATTTGGGAATGCCACTTCCGACTCTGTTGCAAGCCTCGACGAACTCGTTCGTTCAAGACGACTTTAGCTTAAAGTTCACCGACAGCCATCGTCACTCGATGCGATATTTGTCGACTATGACTGCCCTCATCGAAAAAATTTTCAAGGTGCGACTCTTGTCTTTATATCCTCTGCAATATTTCTAATATTTCTACAGAATATAAATTGCATAGAGTCATTTTTTAATTATAATCTGTAGGGAAAACGTTTGGTGAGCAGCACGAAAGAAGGTCTCGATTGCTTTTCCATTGCAAACGACGTGATCCCATTGATGGAGTTCGAGCAATTTAACAAAGCAGCTTCCAAAGTTAAAGTGAGTTGCAAGGGAAATATTTTTGAATTTTTATTTATTCTGAAAAATCAACATTATTAATTTTTGCAGACGTTCAAAGTGAAGGAAATGTTTGTGAAGCAGCTGCTGCAGCTGAAAGGCGTTTCGGTGGAAAAAGCGCTGGCGATTGTCGAGCTTTATCCGACGCCGGAAACCCTGGCATCGGCGTTTCGAAGTGCCGGGACGAAGGCGGAAAAATTGTTGGCTCCGATAAAAGTCGGTACACTGCAGAGACAGCTGGGACCCGCGCTAAGCAAGACGATCTACGAACTGTACACCAGAAGAACGCTGGAATAATTTATAGTCGTTGAGAACGAGAAGACTGTTCCTGTAAATACAAATGAATGTATATTTTTATTCCGCTGAATTTTTCCAGTAAACACGCACGACAATAATCTTTTATCTTTCTTTATTTGTACATACGCCTTTTAAATAATTATACATATCTTTAAAAAGTATTTACATTTATATATACTGAAATATACAAAAATACTAGATTCATTAACGAATCCTATTCACCAAAGCCTTGAATAATTTAGCAAATTTTCACATCAGGTGGAACATTTTCGAAAAAAACCAAAATCACCTTCGCGATCGACGGTTTTTTTTTTGTACGAACGTCTTGTTACGAAAAGTGAACGAAGATCGGAAATAATTTGAAAAATATTCGCGACGCGAATATCAGCCTAAATATTATTGCTCATTGTGTAATTGTCGTTTATCTTCGCATAAAGTACAAACAATTTTGCGTGACTCTCGTGCTTTATTTACAATTGCAACGCGTCTCTATGCGACCCGGCCAATGTCGCCTGTTCCTGCGGATGAAAAACCTCGTCGTCTCCGGTGGATGCCGTTTGCGGCTTCTGGGCAGCTTGGTTTATTTCTTCCGCGCTCCTCGCGTTCGCCGCTGCATCATAAGTCGACGAAGATACTCGAGAATCTTCCTGGCGCGTAATTTCACCACCCGGAGTCTTCTGACCATCGCCCGGCGCTCCTTTTCCCTGCGCGAGGCTCGACGAGCTCAGCATGATGGAAACTTGCTCCGGAAGCGGACACGCGATGAGCAGCAGCTCGTCGGGAGTATAATTCGTGCTGAGCAGTTGCGATAGATGCGTGAAAGCCGCGACGATGTTGTTCTTGATCGGCCTGAAGAGAATCGACTCGGTCTCCCGATTCGCCAAGTACAACTGCAGCGACTGCTGAATATTTGGAAGTTTGAATTTAATGAGTCTCAGCGCTTCGCTCACAACCGCCGCGATTTCCTGAGCGTCGCCGAACGCCTGCTGACGCATCGTGTTCTTGTTATCTATCGTGACGCTCATCTTCGCCTTGTCGAGCAGCTTGACGATCGGTTCGATGAGCAGAAACGACGCGTGCTGAATCAAACGTTGGCAGGACGACTTGAGCTTCGCGTCGACGTGTTTCCTCGAGTCGATAAGCTGCTCCTTCATCTGCGGCGCGCTTTCCAGAAGAAATTCCAGCAGCGCGTTGTTCGACAGCGTGAAGAGCCTCGAGCGTTTCTCGAGAAGCCCGAAAGCCGCGGTTTTGACCTTCGAAAAATCGAGACAGTACTCCTTGACCGTGAAGTCGACCTGAAACGGAGCGATCTGCTCGCGAAGGATCAGCAGGTGTTTCACCTGAAAGAGCTCGGCGTCGAGGAGGCTCGATCGCGTCTCGATCTTCTCTTTGGCGATCTCGATGCTCTGGACGCAGTGATCAATCGCCTCGCGGCTGAGCTCCTGGAAAACCGGCCGGTCGACGCATCTGTAGAGCCTCGACAGGCAAACGAGTGTCCGACGAACCGTGGGATACCACATTCCGTGGAGATCGGCTGGTGAATTGCCGACCGTGTTTTTGTGATACAGCGGCTCGAGGCCGAGATGATTGCGCGAGACCGCGGGCTCCGACGAGCTGTACTCGTTCGACGACACGGAAATTCGCTTGATCTTCATCTGCCGATTCTCCTCCCTGATGGACTCCGCGATGTCCTCCATCATCTTCAGCTTGTCCGGATAAGCGAGATCGCCGGGCGATGGGTTGTAGTTCAGCACGTCGGTCTGCAGGTAAATGTGCGCGCGAAAGACGAGCCTCTCGCGAACGTCGTGCAGAAGCTGCATGCAAACGTTCCCGAAGCCCTGAAGAGGATCCAGGTTGTTCTGCACGTGCTCCTCGAGCATCTCGATGCGCAGGATGCAGCAGACCTCGGCGAGGGTCTCCAGGTGATTTATATGAATTATGAACGGCCGGAGAACGTCATAGAGCGCGGTGCAGAGACCCTCGAGGTAAGCGGCGAGGAAGGCCGAGGGTTTCGCGAAGAACTGGTAGAACAGACGGTGCTCGTCGACCGACGCGTGGAGAAGAAGCGCGCAGGCGTGACGAACGAGGGTGCAGTGATCGCCGTTGTATCTGTCCTTGACCGCCTGCAACGCCTTCTCCACGCTCGGCCCCAGCACCATTCCCCGCTGATTCAGGTAATGCTGGTGGCATTCTCCCAGCAGACTGTCGTACTCCTGCCTCTTGTAGGACCTAGACTCTATCTGCTCTATCACAGGCCTGACCTTCGGCAGTATCGTCTGAAACCTGCCGTAAAAGAGCGCCAGTGCAGCGTCCGAACCCTCGGGAACGGCGGCGCCTTCCTTGGGATTCAAAATACTGTCCGTAGCCCTGCTCAACAGATTGAAAACATATTGCTGCATGAGACTGATGGCCTTGGACTGGCAGTGCCTGTACTTGACCAGATAGGTGCCGGTCTCCTTGTACATCGGATTGCTCGCCATAAAATCCAGATTGCGATCTATCTTGCTCAACAAATCGTTGAAGGTTTCGCTGTTGACCGATATTGTGGGTGACTCCAGTTTCTCCATTATGAAATCTACCTCCTTGAAGTATCTGGAGTATTCCGTTATCGCATCTACAAAGGAATTCAAACGGCTCTGATCCGAGATGAGTTGCTCGGTCGCATTGTGCAGCGACGTCGTTTTGACAGACACAAGCGCGTACTGCTTCGCCAGGGCGGCAAAATCGTCCAGGGCGCCTTCTATGTGCAGACACAGATCGTGACATTCCTGACGTCGCGATTTCAGCTGCTCCAGGTAGGTCACGTACTTAGTATCCGCTGCTGACGTGTACTTGGCCTCGAGGGTCGTGTAGTGCTGCAGAAGTTGTTGGCAGGTCTCGATCCGCCCGGCGGCTGCCGAGGAAGCCGCGACCTCGGCGTCGCGACGCGGCGAGGTCGCCTCTCGCTGGTTTACCAGGTCCAGCGACGAGATCTCGTCCTCGAGACTCGACAGGAGCTCGCGCTGACGGCCGGTCAACGGCGCCAGCGGATCGTCCGACGAGTCCCATTTTATTAGGTTAATCGGAACGCACTCCGGTTTGGACATCGTTCTTTTTTTTTTGAGGTTATGTTTTCTGATTTCCCTCGGTTCTTCACAACATTTTCGCGAATTTCACGGGTGACGCGGGATAACGCGTGTCACGCGCGTTACGCGCGAATATTTCGTCAAAGTGACAATCAACGAGCGCCGAAAATAACACCGCACAGCGCGGCCATGACTGCCACATTGCAACGACGTGAACGTGGTTGTGGGTGGTGGGTGGCCGTTCTCGCCGCTTCGGGAAAATCGATACATGGTCGATTCGATCGCTGGTTTTCAGAGATTACGCCGTCGTGGTCGGAAATGGAGAGAGAAAGACGAAAGACGAAATGTGCGCAGCGTAGTTACAAACGCGAGAAAAACAATCGTGTCGAAGTTCGAAGTTCACTCGGTTCAATTGACAGAAGTCAGCTGGGATCTGTTTGAATCTCCCGCGCATTTTCCGGCGTGACGGGATTCCCCGAGTGGCTGCGTTCACGGACGTCTGAAGTCACTCGGGGCGCTACGGTGGTTCAATTTTCCAGCGCAAATTCAGCCGTCGCCACACAGAGAATACACAGATAGAGAAAGAGAGACAGAGACGGAGATAGAGTGAGAGAAAGAGAAGAGGGGGAGAGAGCGCGAGGCGAGAGACAACAATTCATTGTCGCGTAAAAAAGTGCACCTCGTATATTTTGTTATGATCTCGCGCGTGGAAACGCGGGTCGCGCATACCATCGGGAAACTCGGGACAATTCGCGTTTGGCGATAGTGCCGAACGAACGGCGCGAGACGGACGAACGGAGATCCGACGGACGGACCGACGACAGATCGGAGCGCAAAAAAAAATTAACGTCGGAAAGTGCGGTGCGTCAGGTTGAGTCGGCGGCGGGGGGCGGGGGGTGGTGGTGTCGGTGGTCTCGAGATTCCGCGAGGACTTGGGGATTCGGTGCCACGGGTGGAATAAACGAAAAAATCGGGAAAGGGGCGAGAATCGCTCAGAGGTCCGATCGCAGTATGCTCAGGGTTTGCGATATCGGGATATTATGGCCGCGGAAGAGGTCGCCGCTGCGAAGCCTCGCCAGCAAAAGGAGTACGACTATCTGCTGAAGTTCCTTCTCGTCGGTGACAGCGACGTCGGGAAGCAGGAGATACTCAGCGGCCTCGAGGACGGCGCGTCCGAGTCGCCGTTTTGCAGCGGCAGCGGTACGTTATCTGCTCCTCGGGAGTCGCGAATTTTCGTTCACTCTTAAGGGTCGCACTATTGTTGTTTACTTGGCTGGCTTTCGCACTCGCGTGACTGCTCCGAACAAAAAGAAGTAAACAACAATAATAATAATAATGATAATAATAGTAATGGATCAATTGTTTACAATTGTTGCGGTGAATACATTTTTGTATATCAAACAGACGGAGTTTTTGGTTTGACGCAGGTGTAAACGATATTTTTTTATGCATCAAGCAATTATTATTATTTTTTTTAATTGATGTAATGATCTTGAATAATGAATAGTAGAATGTAATAACCTTAATTAATGAGATACTGTTACTCAGATAAAAAGATTAAAAAAAAAAATTGTTTGGCTAATCGACGATTATTTTTTTCAGCTTACAAAACCACCACGATCCTGCTGGACGGCAAGAGGGTAAAGTTACAATTGTGGGACACCTCGGGCCAGGGAAGATTCTGCACGATAATACGCTCGTATTCGCGAGGTGCTCAGGGAATTCTCCTCGTCTACGATATCACAAACAAATGGTCGTTCGAAGGTATAAATCGATGGCTCAAAGAGGTGGAAGAGGTGAGGATCGTCGCGGCTAAACTGATGAGCACAGAGTGAATATCAGGAATTTACTTAAAAAAAAATCTTTCGTGTTCTCAGCACGCTCCGGGAGTGCCAAAGGTGCTCGTCGGCAATCGTCTCCACTTGGCGTTCAAGCGGCAGGTGGGCGAGCGCGACGCCGAGGCTTACGCAGCTAAGAATCGCATGGCGTTCTTCGAGGTTTCGCCGCTCTGTGATTTCAACATACGCGAGAGTTTTTCCGAGCTCTCGCGCATGGCGTTGCATCGCAATGGCATGGAAAGACTGTGGAGATCAAATAAAGGTAATGAAGAGAGAAACGCGGAGAAACAGTGTTAATAATTATTTATCTTATCGCGTTTGATGTTAAATTTCAGTGCTGAGTCTTCAAGAACTCGCGTGCCGAGCGATAGTGGCGAGGACGACCGTTTACGGGATCGACCAGCTGCCGCTGCCGACGTCGATAAAGTCGCACCTGAAGTCGTACGCGATGACGACGACGTCGCAGATCCGCTACAACGGGAATCGCTCGCAGAGCTCGAGCAAGAGCCTCGGCTCGCACAATCGGAAGTTGCGCTTCGTCGGCGCGGGACACAACGGAATAACGACGCCGGGAAGCTCGCCCGGCAGCGTGAGCGACTCGCGAACGAGCTGCGCCGGTCGCAATTCATGCGCAATATCCTGAGGGCTAAGACACGCGGCGAGATTAGACGTTAACGACGAGCGGCGCGATATCAGCGTTCTTCCTCTTGCTGTTCGGCCGCCGAACAGGTTTGTAATTGTTATTATTTGTAGATAGCAATAAACACGCGTTTGAGAGTGAGAGAGAGAGAGAGAAAGACAAAGTGAGAGTGAGAGTGAAAGTTAGAAAGACAGAGAGATCACGTTGTGCCGTCGCAACCGACTTTGCGTCCCGTTCGCGTTGAACGACCGATTAGAATGCCGAAAAATCGAGTAAAGGCAACTTCGATATCCTTCTACACACCCGACAACATTTTTCTTATTTTTTTTCTTCGAATAGTCGTTAGAAAAAAGATTCAACAGTATTTTTTCACGGTCGCGGGAAGAGACGAGTTTGCATTTGATTTTTCGTGACTTCGAGACTTTATAATCGACGATTCTGCACGAGAAAAAAAAACATAGTTTTTCGCTGTTAATTATCGATTGGAGGTAGCGAAAAATAGGAAGTGAATGGCAGTGTCTTCGGTTGGTCCAATCGACGATTGGCAGTCGCTGTGAATTTTTCGTTGGTCTGCGAAAAGTCATGTATGATTGAGGATAAGAAAAAAAAAGGTACACGAGCAAGTACTTATTCCCGTGAATTTTCGCATTGCGAACGAGTCGACGACTTATCAGTCGACGGATTTGTCGATTTTTGCGACTCCCGTCCCGCCCTCTGTCTCTCGTCACGGCGATGTACAGAGGGAAAAAAAACATACACACACACAGACAACCAACAACCAACACATCCACACTTTATTTATACCGCGTAGCTGTCGATAAATTATATTCTATGTATATAAACTATTGTATCGATATTACCGATGTGACATATATTTTAACGTTCACGTTTTACGAATTCTTTTGTCGCGCATTTCGTTCCACCAATAATCCGCGACGACAAGATTGTAAACGGCTCCGAGCAGCGCGATAGATTGAAAAGAAAACGACAGTTTTACTTACCTCGGCTCACCGACGAGATTCTCCAGAAATCTCGACTTTTCGAACTTGACTCTCGACGAGATACTATAATCCACGAAATTTCCGCAATAAAATTGCTCAAATATCTTTCATCGGCGCGGTTCGCGAGTTCGAAAGTGAAACACCGTGTTAATTTTGCTTCCCGAATAGACCAAATGACTCCTTCTACTATATATTTGTACTGTAAATAGATAAAAAAGATCCGCTAATTTAATTGTCTATTGGTTCGTTTGGATACCATTGAAGCAAAAAAAAGTTCGAGTGGTTTGGGAGCGAAAAAAGTAGCGTTCAGACTCGTCCGATTCGGCGATCAGCCGAATCGCCGCGACATTGGAGGTTCGTGAATGGCACCGAGTGTACAAATCTATCTCCTCGAGTGGTGTGTGCGTCTTAATTTCGAGTCAGTTGCGTAGAGTCTCAGCTTCTGTAATGAATATCGTATCCACAAACAGGGTTTACCGTGTAAAAATGCGTGCGTTTCGAGAGTCTTCGATCCTCGTTGGTCCATCGTGGCCACTGAAGATATCTGTAACTCTTTTGAGGCTCTGGTTATGCAGCGCAATCTCTTTTATTCAACAGATTGTTCATGATTGTTCAGATAATAGAATTGTCGATATGAGAGAAAGAAGAAGGAAAAGAAACAAAAAAAATAATGGCAACCAAAATTTAATCCGTCTTTAGTCGAGTCCCAGGCAGCCTCGAAACTCACCCGGAGTTTCTTATCGTCTACCTAACTTTCAGAGTTATTTTTTAAAGGTTTTTGTAGTCAATGAGAACATTGTAGAAATTTCTCATTCGGAGTAACGTGAAAAAGATAAGGAGTGATTATGCGGAAAATCGAAAGCGCCGAGAATCCGATCGAATTTTGTGTGTGCGTGTGTGTGTGTGCATCGGTATAAATTTGACATCCCGTTTCGTGGAGAAAAATAGAATGGCGAGCGACTACACGTTGAATTCTGCAGAGGTTGCTGAGGTCATCAGAATTTTAGGCTGCAGATCGCGATAGAAAAAGCAAAAAAAAAATGTAACTGCGCGACAATGCGAAGAGGGGACGAGGATATTTTTGTAAATCGTGTATACAGTATTCGTTAAAAACAATTCACAATTTTTACCGTATGGAAAACAGAAAAATGAATCTGCCATCGACGTGTGAAGATTGCGGGCGAATTGCAGCGTGGATGATTGCGACTGGTTACAGCGAGAGAAAAAAAAGTGTAAAAGAAATCCGTAAGGGTCACAACGTAATCGTGTAAAGTCTGCTGAGTACCGAGGAGATTCAACGAGAGGGCTGAAAACCGCGCGTTTCCGCCTCTATACATCGTGTTACTTACACCATAGACTAGAATAACAAATTTGTATAATAATTATAAAATTATAATTGTAATATTTATTTACTCTAACTATAAATTGCTACACTTCTATCGGTAATAAACAATATGATATTGTAAAAAGTTATCGAATTAATCGACGGTAGTGATGCGAAATGTGCGTCGAGTGACGTTAAAAAAAGGCGAAATCCTGGCTACTCTCTTTTTTTTTAATCAAGTGACAGACGTTGGGCTGGGATTTTTTTATTCATCGCTCTGCGTCAATTTTCCGAAATAATTTACACGAATTAACGTCCTTTGACTTTTTACACGGAGAGTTTATTTTTTTACTGCCGAGATTTTTATCGAGCGATGTCCACGTCGACGGGTCAGCAATTTACCGGAAATGTTGAGAAAAGTACAGAAGTTTGCACGACGGACAAAGACGTGGATCCGGTTCCGCAGCAGCTGAAGGAAGTTCTCAGTCTGATGGGTTCCATAAACCGAAGATTGGAGGACTGCGCGGTCGAGTGGCAATCCGCGGTCTCGAGGAAACAGTGGAGGATACTGGACGCCAAACCGGATTCCGAAAAATCCTGGGAGCAGTCGCTGCTGGCTCGAACGTATTTTACCGACAAAACGTTGGACGAGGCTTTTCAGAGTCTTCTGATCCAGGACAGAAGCTTCACCGAGCAATTGAATAATTTCGTTGGTGAGAATTTTCTATACAATTTAGTAATAATTTTTTTTAGCAATTCAGATTTACTAATTAACATATAATTATTAGCTTCGCTGCGAGGTGAAACGCCATCGGTAATGTCAGCGACGTTCGCCGACGCACAGAATCAATTTCCAGACGTTCAGCCCATGGATTGCCAGGATCAATCGAAATTTCCAACTGTCGCTCCGTTGGATCTTTCGTCGTTGGGTGATCGATCGACGCGCAGGACGCGAAAGAGCAAGAGACTCGCGGCTGGAAACGCCGTCACGACGGTTCAAGAGTCCTTCGCAGATCTTATAAAAGCGAAGATTAATCTGGACACGAAATTCTTGGGGTTCGAGGCTATATTGAATGGCTCGTCTGAGCCCATAGAGGAGGCTTCGTGTCTTTGCCAAATCTGCTCGAACGTCTTGGTAAGAGGCGATGAATTAAAAAATTAATTTTTGTCCATCAAGGAAAGATATTCTTTGGATATTGTAATTAATAATATCATAATTTTAGAACACCGCGGTGAACAAGGGAAACGTGATGAAAAACATTTCCGCAGTGAGACAGAAGGTCCAGCGTGTGACGAGAGCGAAGAACAAACGTCTGACGAAATCGTCGAGAACCTGGACACGCAGGAAGCCCAAGAACAATCGAACGGTCTCGTTGGTTCACATCGGTGACCAGGCCGCGATTGGTTCGTCACGAAGCAACGAAGAAATCGTTGCTCAATGACATCCGATTCAGCCGGGCAAAGAGCATCGTCGAATGCTCGTCCAGAATCCTTAACAAAAAATCCTTCAAGCCATTCGAATGAGCACGGAGGAGTCACCGATCTTACCGGAAAGAAAAATAAAAATAAAATAACTGGAGACAACCGACGACTCTGGCGCCGAATAAAACCCAAAAAGATCCTTCGGTGTGTGTGATCAGCAGCTTTTTTTATTCGACTCGACCATAAGTTGCTATCATCGATTGTACAGTAGGAGCGACGAGTATTTTCAGGCAACGGATATTCAGACCTTAAAACCGAACGAAACAACGCATTTTTCTTTTCGCTCGTGCTACCGTACGAAAAAAAAAACTACAAAACTAATGTCTCGTTAGTCACAAAATGATCGCTAAAACAATTTGCCATTTTCCCTTCTCTCGTTTTCGTCGTACTCTTTTTCATTCTTTTACTATGGGCTCGTTTAGTGTTCTTTCAAAATTGAGAAAGTAGATCACAGAGATGAGCGTAACACAGCATAGTACAGATGTTTATACATAACACGTATCGACCACAATTAGGACTAGGAATAATTTACATTTACAGAATAATCGATATATCGGACAGGGGGGTAACTCTTCTCGCTTCTCGAGCTTGCTATGCTTTTTTTAAATCATTCTTCGTGCATTCTTCTTAATCCAAAACTCATTCGTAAGGAAAAAAAATCTATTCCGTTACAATGTGATGTCGATAGCCAATAATTTTGTTGTCCCAATTATTCACTCATTTAATTACCACGATCAAATGATCAATTTGATTGGGCGACGAAATTGCGAAAATCATACGCGTATAACTTTGTGAGTCTTCAAAATTAAAAGTACATTAAACTGGGGGAAACGTTACAGTAGCAAAATCGTATTAACATCCAGGTATCGGTTTCAACGCGAAAGCCGCTATTATGCAAGTTATAAAAACAAAATTAAATCGCAGGGTATCTGTACGATCAACGCCATTTGCTCGGGGGACTTACAAACGATCTAAAAAAAAAAAAATCGTTCGTCCAAATTTCTTCGTCGTACCTGGACGATCAGAAATACGATGGACGACGAAAAAAAAAATTGTTCAACACTACGGGGCATTGTAAAAATGTTTTCTTTCTTTCTTCTCGTTCCTCTTGTAGTGGACAGTATTATCACGGTTAAACGGCGCGATAGAAGCGTCTCGCTACGCGGCAACATTTTTTTCCCATACTCTAAGGCAATTCTTTTGCATCATTTGCATTCACACACCTCGCACATTTGTCCCTCGTTCATTGCACTTTGCCCGTCGACAGCCGCATACAGATCTCATAATCTCGCTACGATTCTCCAAAAGGGTCAATTAATCGACTAATTTGAGATTCCCGATTATCAGCATCGAAGGAAAATTCGCGTCAATTCAAGTCGAAGTACTTGCGTCTCGATTGTATCGTCTTGAAAGCACAACTTGCGAAAAAGCTCCGAATCCATATATTCTTATTATATGATCACGCGAATTACACGAATTTTATGTACAACAGACGACGTTGAGGAGTCGTAAAGAAAGAAAATAGGAAAAAGATCAAAAGGCTGAGACGAAGTGTGAGAAAAGAACGTTGATTAGCGTTTGTTTCTTCGTTGCAAACCGAAGTCGCAATGGACACGTGAAGCACACGTTTCTTCGTCGTACTAAGTCGCAAGAGAATCAACAACGATCGTTATTTAATTGACAAAAAACATCAATTAATTGTTTATTCTTTTTGTTTTCGATTAAAACGGCTTACAATGAATACTTGTATAATTAATCGTTATTAAACAAGCGTATCACTCACGTAGAGGCACTAAGTTCCTCTCACAACATCACGATTGAAACGAACAAGAACGCGAAGATTCATTCGTTTACGTTTCCGACCTCGAAACGTCGAGACATCAACGTGAAGCCACTTTCAAATTTTAAACGAAGGTAATGAAGAAAATCGCCGAGGCTTCGCTTTACGAGCAACGTAAAATATCAAAGAAATTCTTCGCCTCGTTTTTCGCGCTTCGATTTCTCACACCGACGACAGATTTTTTTTTAACGCTGATTCACGAGAGAAAGTGTCGATCGATACTCTTATGAGATCTGTTTGCTAAGTAAAAGGGGATTGAAAATATTTGAGGGATACGTCGGAGCGACCGGGCATCGTTTTCACCTGAACTCGTAGATTTGTATACTGTGCTCTGGGACGTGCCTCAGATTCAACGACTGGAACCTGAAACAATTTATTTTTATTTTTTTTTATAATGTTTAAATGTAAAAATTTCTGTGTAGAATATTTTCGTAATTACTGGCTCACCATTCGGAGCTTCGATGATAGTAGTAACCCTCGATCGAAGCTGCCGATTTTTGGAAGCAAATGTAGTAAAAACCGGCGAAAGAAGCGCCATTGATATCCTTGATCGTGTGATCCGGTACCAAAAAATGTTCTTTCCACCTCATGAATACAAAGTCTGTTCCTTTGAGAGCCTCGTAGTCAAACGTATCCGAGTTGAATGTCTTGGCGTACTGGCAGAACGATTCAAATTTACTCTGCAACACGATAAACTTTCTTAGAATCCCAGAACAAAATGGAGAAAAAAAATCATAGTTGCAAAATCGCAAGACTACAAACCCAATGCTTTTTATCCACATTCTCATTGGCGTCCCACTTTCGCGTCAGGAATGGATATTTCTTTGATATTATTTCTCCATCGAAAAATGTCGTCAATGTAGGAAATTCTTCAGTGAGTCCTTTGATCTTGAGATAGCCGCATAAGTAACTGTTCTCCTCGTCCACATGCTGAGACAGAAAAAAATTCCAATCATCATCTCGAAAGCCCCACATTTCCAGAATATCTGAAGACGCCTAACGAATTGTTTCCAGATTCGCAAAACAAGCATAAAAATTAACGAGCTTTCCACGTCTTTCAATAACAAAGTCGCACAACCCGAGTTACTCTTATCACGCTCATTATTCTTATCGTTATCTCTTTTAACTAGCAATTCGAAAACCATCCTCAACACGTCACAATATTCCTAAATTATCGCCAGAGCATGAAAAACAGTAAATAATCGCGAGTCATCCGGAAAACACGTTAAAACTCTGAAAATAAGCCCCTCGGGTATTTCGTCCCGTAGACGACGAATATCCGACTCTCGGCGCCCACGACGATGCGGCACGTGATGATCACCTTCCAAACGTCAAACGAGTTTCAACAAGTGATCAACCTGCCGCATCCGGGAAATATCGATCGATCGATCATCCCGAACGCGGCGCAGCTGGCAAACGTCCGCGCGGTCGCCGCCGTATCGCGAACCGGGAGACAAGACATCCGCGCGTCGCGACGTCGGCAAACGTCCGAGACGCAATATCCGGGAGGCTGCGACCGTGAGATGCGCAATGGCAACGAATAGCGAAAGGCGAGACAGAGACAGAAAGCAGCAAAACTAACCTGCAAAACCACCTCTACGTCGTAGCTGTTGCCCTTGGACTTCTGCGATCCCTGAAATCGCGATCCGTTGTAAAGCAGCGACTTGGTGACACCCGGCTGCTTGGAGTTCGCGGGGGGCAGCGGCACCACGTCGACCTTAACCGGCATTATCGGTGCGACCCGTGTTTAGTTACGGCCCTTAAGCTCCGCGCACGGGGGGGGGGGGGGGGGGGGGCCTTCAGACTTTGTCCCCGTTGTCGCGCGGATAATCCCACATCACGCGGAACTTTATTCTCGACGACTGCCGGTAACACCGCGAAAATGGCCGTATTTATAGAAAGCCTCGTAACCAGACGCGCGCGGGCGGCTGCTGCCTGGTGGATATTGCACGAGCGTCCAGGCTGTATCTCTGTCTCTCTCTTCCTCTCGATCTTTCCGAGGGATGAGCCTTCTCTCTTTCTCTCTCTCGCTCTTTCACTGCTCCTCCTTCCCCCTCCCGCTCCACCACCCCCCACCCCTCTCGCGATCTCTTACGCCCAGAAGATCGAAAAAATGCCACACGCTTAATTTTCGAGGATGAAACACGCCGGGGGTTATTCGGTCCGCGCGACGGAAAAAACGAAAACATAAAACACGCGAGATATCACATCGCCGTTCTACGAGAGCCACTGCGAGCGCGAGCGACGACGAAACAGCCTCCCGTCACCGAAATCCCGATGCGTCCCCGCGGAGAGCGTCAACATTTTTCTCTCCCTCCGCGCGCCAGGGCAGAACTGAAGCGGGCGTTATAGATAGACCCCCGCGCGCTGCGCGGCGCCCTTCGGAAAAAACGTCAATGCGTCGCGGTTGGTGCGCCCGCGAGTTCGGGATCGCGACTTGGAGCCATTGTCGCGATCTTATTGCGTTGTTGATCGCTTGTCTCGATCCCCGAAACTCGAAATAACGTTTTTTCTTTCTTCGTTTTATGCTGAGATTGTTTGTCAACGCAAAATACGGTGGAAAACGCTGGTCTGTGCGTTTCCATTTATATCGAGATTATTCTGTGATTCCTAAACGCGCGGCCCAACTGGAGGGGGATTCCCTAGGCGCCAGCCAATCGCGTGCGCGCACTTGGTCAGGGGTGGGGGGTCTGGTTACATTCCACATTCCTGTCCCGTTCCAGACCCGATTTCCCGTTCCCGGTTCGCGTTTCACGTCCCCGTGGAAACTCGGAGGTGTCAAGCATACGTCAAATTTACTCGGGTCCCGGTGGAAGCAAGACTCAGTAAGAATTGTCACCGATGACTTTTGAAAGTGATGAAAATCCAGTAAAAGACGGTTACTACGATCCGCACGAGTAAGTTGCACCGACGTTAGACGCGTCGAGCGCGCGCGGAAATAATGTCTCTCGGATGTTGACCGTTTTCGCGTAAGATTCGATGGAAATATCCAAGTTAGCGTTGAGCAGAGGTTAGGCGACGGCGTTTATTGCTACATAGAGATTGTATATATATTTCACTGCAATCTCGATGGCTCGAAAAAAAAAAAAAAAAAATGTCTTCACACGTTTCCCAGATTTGCAGCAAAATCCAGTCTTGCATTGAATTTACGATGTATCTATATGATTGCCATTTGTTTTTACTCCAAAAAAAAAAATGATTCAGGATGTTGGAGGACACGAATTACGAGATCGGTGCTAGGGTCGAGTGCGATGGATATCGGGGCACCTTGAGGTACATTGGGCCGGTGGGCGAGACAAAGGGTGTGTGGTTGGGTGTCGATTGGGATGACCCAACGCGTGGCAAGCACGATGGTACCCACCAAGGAACTGAATACTTCAAAGCACAGTGAGACGCTTTTATAGACATTCACTATAGCATAATAAATACGCTAGTCTAGAAAAAAATTAAGAAATACATGAATGTTTCAGCCACCCAACATCCGGATCATTCATTCGGCCTGGTAAATCGAAATTTGGAGTGAGCTGCCCAGAGGCGATAAGAAGCCGCTACGGTTTGATAGACGACGACCTGGCTGGCATCGATCGGGCGAGTCTGACAAGCCTACAGAAAGAGACAAAGGCGCCTTTTGTTGAGATGGTTGGCTTCTCGAAGGTCAACAGGAAACAGAGCAAATTCGATCAACTGCGGACGGTTTTTCTGCGCGATCAGTGCATCTCGAGCGCCGGCGGGCCCGGCGAGCTCGGTGCTCTGTGTCCGAATTTGCGGGAGCTCGACGTATCTAGAAATTTGATTAATTCATGGACGGTCATAGCGGACATGTGCAGACAACTTCCCAAACTTGAGAGACTCGACGTGAGGTAATCAGTCGCAGAATCAAATTTTCAGGAGCGATTAAATTATTCGGGAACATTTCGCGATTCTCATTTCCTTCGTTTCGGTTCTTTCCACCAGCGAAAATGCGATGCCCGTCGAGCCGGACGCAGCGACGAACGGGATCGACGAGAATTTTCCAAATATCCGTTATCTGACGATGTCGAGAATGGACTACAGTTGGGGCAACATTCAGCGCTGCACGGTCGTGTTCCCGAGTTTGGAGGAGCTGAACGTGTCGTTTAACATAGTCAGCCGACTCGAAACGCCGTCCGGAGACTCTAACATCAACGGAATAGTGAGTTTGACGCTCGAGGGCAACTTGGTATCGAGTTGGGATGAAATTATGAAATTAGGAGCACTTCCACGGCAAGTATTATTATTATCAATTGTTAATTCATTCAGTAATTTAATTAAATTTCATAGAAAATAAACTATTTTCATTATTTTTCGCAGACTCGAGTACCTGAATCTCAACAGCAACGGTATCACCGAGATAAGACTGCCGTGCGACGAGGCAACGGGGAAAACGCACATGTTCGCCGGTCTCCGGCAACTGCATCTCTCGCACAACGCAATAGCCGAGGTCGGGCAAGAAATTAACCCCTGATAATTCCGCGCGACGCGAAAAGTTAACGCCAAAGACGTGGTAAAGCATGTTCTTCTTGCCTTCTATTGAAAACTTTCAGTGGCGCACGGTGAGCGAACTGGAGAAACTCGCCAGTCTCGAGGACCTGAAGTTTCGCGACAATCCCGTGTTGCGAGACACGAGCTGCGAGACCGCGAGACAGCTGATAATAGCGAAAATCGCGAAATTGAGATTTCTCAACGGGGTGGAAATCGACGCGAGTGAGAGAAAAGGCGCCGAGTACGATTACCTCAAGCTCTTCGGGCCGCAGTGGCTCGCGATTGCCGACACTTCCGGCGATAATGACCAGACGGAGAGCAGACGAGAATTCGTTGAGAATCATCCTCGTTATCCTCTTCTTGTAAAAAGTACGAGAAATAAAAAAAAAAATTGTCAAATCGTCCTTCACAGATTGTGGTGCTGACGGCCGCATTTTTTTTTTCTTCCAGAATACGGCGGACCGGAAGCCGTTGCTCCAAAGGCGAACGTTTCGATGGTATCGGATGTTATAACCGTGGAATTTGTGGCCCCGAACGATCCGACGCAAACAAAAACGATCACGAGAAAGTTACTCAAGGACATGGACGTGCAGAAAATTACGGGTCTGGCGCAGAGAATATTTCGAACGGGAGGAAAAATTCCGAGCTTGTCGTTCGTACGAAAAGACGTAAGTTTTCGCAAATGTATAGTCTATTTGCATCGCAGTCCAACGGACCACTATTTATTTCTCGTCTCCTCAGATGTCCAAAGACGAAATTCCACTGGACAAGCCGCTCCAGCAGTTAAGCTACTTCTCGATTCAGGACGGCGATCGAGTCCTCGTGCGTTGGTGATGTCGATACGGTTGTGTTTATAGATCTAATTGCGTATGTCTCTTTTTTTATAAGCCATTGAGAATTTTCCTGATGAATACTTTTGTTAATAAACGTTTTATAAGTTGCCACTCGTTTTCTCTCGTGCGTCCCGTCCGACGTTTGCAGAAACGCGGATTATCACATGTACAAAATATATATTTATATACAATATGTATATACTTCACGACGATTCAATTCTGCTGAGCTGTTTTCTCGATCTTACTCTGTTCCTCTTTTTCCAGCTGCTCCCTCGTCAGCAACGAGAGACCCAATTGATCGTCTCGCGAAAACGGTTGCGCCATTTGTCGTAACCATCGTTTACTTATCTAAAAAAAGAGGAAGAAAAAATAAAATCATTTCCAAAGCAGCATTACATTCAGCCATTAGTAACCAGGATAAACAATTCACCTGTATCGCCTCCTCCGTTGACAAATTACACAAATTATCCGTCAGATGTTCCTGAATCCACTTTGGCAATTTGCTTCTTTTGTCAGCCCTGGAGAATCTCTGAAAAATAATCGAAAATACAGAAGACAATACATTTTTTTAAAATAACATTGAAAATATTCAACTTACTTTATCCGCGAAGACCATTATACCATAATCGGTTTTACCGCGGATGGCACGACCGACGCACTGAGCCGCGTGTCTCATCGCGTCGAAGGTCAAGAAATCATTTTCCCGAATCTGCAAAAGAAGAATGCGATGAAATGTTTGTTCATCCGCAATTTCCGCCAGCGGATCGTACGCATTTCTCACCTGAAATTGATCCCTCAGGTACTCCAGTCTCGCCTTTAGGATACGCGATTGCGTGTAAACGTAGGGAATGCCGAACATGAGAACCGCTCGGCCGAGATGGTGATCGAAGTCCACGCCTTCAGAGACTTTGCCTCGCGCGACGGAAAGCAAAACCGCTCCTCTGCCGTTTTCGCACGCTTTTATGTAATTTATCAGAGCCAAACTCGTCTCGGCAGAGTCCTGAGTCTCGATGAACAGCAGTTTGTGCCGCTGCAGTTGATCCACAACGCCCTGATCGTACCTGTATTTTTACCCTTTTTTATTTCTTTTTCAATCGAAAACGCAGCAAAAATTCGTTTCAATAACTCAATGATTCACGCAGCTGTGATAATTTCCTCACCATGCGGCAACGACGGATTCCATATACATGTACGAGGTGAAAAAGCAGACGAGACCGTCGGGCACGGCGGCTGCAAATTCGACCAATAATTGTCCGTAGTTCCTGATCACTGCTACGTCGTCCCTCGTCTCGAACTTCGAGGATATGGCGACCTGATCGTTGCCTTTCGCGACGATCTGCGAAAATAAAACGAACTCGTAAAATTAATCAACAATTTTTTTTACGAATTATACGGTGACGTCAATCAATTACCATCGGCAGCAGACAAGGCCGGGCGAGTGTCATAGTGAATGACGACATTATAACCGGATGGAAGTTCAATATCTTCGGATACATGTCCAGAGGCGACAGAGTTCCCGAGGTAATGACGACGGATTGAAATCTGTCGAAAATCGGTTTCATCGCGATCGACGAGTCGAGACAACTGAAGTGCAATACAGGATTGTGAACGGTCGGAGTTTTGTCGTCGTACGGCTCGACGATTATCGTGAATCCGGTTGTGTACGACGAGACGAGAGTCGCGAGATGCGTGACGAGTATCAGCGGCGAAAAATCCGTCATATCGGTGATTTCCATCGTTCGCAGCAGCGATGACAAACGTTCGGCGCAGAAACGCAACGGTTTGCGCTCGATGCAAACTTTCGACTGAATATCGTGGAGAAATATCGCCGGCGACTCCTGGACGACGTGTTGAACGCGCAGACGCGTTTTCAGGTACTCGACGAAGCGCTTGAGAAAGCTGACGAAGTGCTCGGCATTTCGTATGTTTCCCGGCACGACTTCTGCAAGGGAAATTGCCAAAAAAATTATAATTCGAGCGAGAAAGGAAATGTGGGTTAAATGTGAAATTTTCGTACCCTCGAGGACTTGATTCGGCAATATCGGATTGGCGAGAATGACGTCGGTTTCTCGAGCGACCTGCGCGTCTTTGAGACCCTCGACCAGCCTCTGATATTCCTCTTTCAATTTGTTAGCATCGTCGTCTCGCATTCTGCAACGAGAAATCGATGGAATTAACTTTATAAATCAGGAAAACGAATCGTCAAGAAAAAAAACATACTCAGCGACAGTTTTCTCGAGGAGCTGAATATTCGCCGAGCTCTTGTCCATTGTTCGGCGATTGAGTTTCACGCTCATCGAGTCGATGCAAACGTTGTCTGAAACAACGAATATCCTGTCAGAAGAATTCAACGGTCGAACGATCGTAGGCGGTTTAAGTCGTCCCGGGCAAACGTACCGATGTTGTGAGCCTCGTCGAAGACGACGACGGAATTTTTCGCGAGTTCCTTCGACACCGTCTCGGCGATTTTCGGATCCAGCAGATAATGATAACTGTAGACAATAACTTGAGCGTGCAGAATCTGGAAAATTGTTTAAAGCGTTGTTAGTACGAACACTTTTTTTTGCGGTTTCGATTTCGGGGTAAAAATAAATCAATACGCACCGTGAATCTCGCGAGGAAATAGGGACACCAATTCCGATCGCGTCCGTAGTCCTTGAGGTCGTCGATGGAGTAAATTCCCGCAGGCATCACCTGCTCGCGACCCTCCATGTCGAAACCCTCGTAAAAATTGCAAATCGGCGTCGTCTCATCGTAATTGTGACGATCGCGCACATAAGACGCGGTCAGCGAGTGACACCGACCGTCCACAATTTTTCCTTCGCGTTCCCTGCTGACCTGTAAGTAAAATAGGAATCGCGTTATTTTCATTCCTCAGTAAATCCTCAGTAAATAGACAATGTAAAATAATGAAGCATCCGAACCTCAGGATGAATGCACATATTTTTCCTGGAGCTCAACACCAATCCTACAATCTTTGGCTTCACCTTGTCCTCCTTCTCATAGTAATCTATGAGCTTCTTCAGTTCCTCAAGTACCTTCTCAATTTCCGGAACTGTTCGCGAGCAGTATATTAACTTTGTCACATCGAGAGGATTCTCCAGCATATATGCAATAATCAGCGATAAGAGGGTGATTGTTTTTCCTGTGCCCGACGGCATCTCCAGGAGGCAATGACCCTGAAACAAAAACATTTATTCAGTCAGTACATAAATCTGTAAAAAATTATTCCGGCCATGTCAAACATTTTGGAATAAAATAAAAGTTTCACGTCTCAGTCGCACTCATGGATTGCATCGCGTCTTGAGAAAAGAAAAAAAATATTTCACACAAAGTAAATATAAGGTCCACTTCCTAAAAGTTACCTTGGCGTCCAGGCCACGCTTGAGTTCAAGCATATATGCATACTGCTCCGGATAGATGAAATCGTAGGGAAAGTACACAATCAGACCGTCCACGCTGATCCTGTAATCAAGTGATTAGCATACCGAAAAATCATCCAACTTACAAACTCGTGATACTCACTTCATTTTTCAGCAAAATGCGATTCAAATCAACGCATAAAATTTGTCAATCTTCATTGACCATCGACGGAATCGCGCTGGTTAACCTATGGGTCTGCTGCTCGGCTAGGACGTCGAGAAGCGGCCAACACGCGTCACGATTACTGAGATACATTGGCAGCTCGGCGAGTTCGCGAGTTCCTCCACCGAAGATTCGATCGAAACTAACGACAAATATCTGCAATAAATGAGATCGTGACTACCGGTGAAAACTCAGCGCGGACTCGTGTTTGAAATCGACGCTATACTCGACGTGTAGGACAGAAGCCGACTGAAGCCGACTATCAACTCAGCCTCACGTTGATCGAGCCTCGCGACTGTTCGAAAAGTTTCCGCACGTCCCCCATCCTATGTTCCCTTCCCATGCTCAGTCGGTAACAAAAACTGTAAATTAAGTTAACGAAGGTTTCTCGATTAAAGAAAAATCTTACACGGAGCAATATTACGAGGTGAATAATAAAATAATAAAATAAATAAGTAAATAAAAAAATGTTGATTACAGTTTTTGTTACCGACCGAGTATCTCACCCCGAGGAAAAGGGGCGCCTGGTCGCTCCGAACGGCTTCTGATTGGTTCCTTCCCGTTCTAAATCAACACCCAACCAATCGCGTGCCTGCTGCGTGTTTCCCAAGCGCAGCTTTTGCATAAAAAATGCCTCTTATGCCTCTTATCACCGACGTTTTCGCGTCTCTGCCGCGACGCCCGTCGATCATACGTACTTCACATCCATGCACCGCGCCCCCTTCATACGTGGGTCTCGCGGTTCGCTCGTAAATGTCACGAAGATATACGGCAACCCGGAGGCAGCGTCGCAGCGTGTTGTTTTCAAAATACGTGCGCGTGCGCGGGCGGCCCGCGGCGTTGCCAAATTTCCCGCGCATTTAACATGCAAATAGTCGCCAGAGCCTCGAGTTAATGAAAAATCGCGCGTATTTCGGCCTCGGTGAATATTAAAAGCCCCTCGGTACCGAAGTGCGCACAGTTGTTGAGGCGGTTCGCGCGTTACGGTTTAGTGCCGTGCGGAATACGCGACGAGGAGCTACTGTGTTACGCAGCTCCGCGCAATGCCGTCGAGGAAAATGTGCCGAATTAACGCCGAGGGTGGCCCGTGGTACCGCGGTATCCACGCGCCCGGTCGCCACGCGACAAGCCAACGCTCGCGCGCGATATCCGCGACAATTTTCCCGAAACAAATGCGCACATGACATTTTTACCCGCGGCCCCGTGTAGATCTGGCAACAGGGCAAACCTCGTCCCGTTCCCCCGAGTCGCTCAGTCACACTTCCTAGTCAAAACGTATATATTTTTCATTGCCCCCCCTCGTCGCAATCGCAAACAAAAATATACATATTATTCGCGTGTTACGCCGTCGTCGTTGCTTCGCCGTGATCGTCGTCGAGGGTAACTCGCGCGAACTCCCGGTGCGCGAAAACCCCGAACCCTGCGCGCCGTGTACGACGGAGTCGACCTGCGAGCGAGTTACGCGCGGGTCCCAGAAATCGGGGGGTCAGCCAAACAAACGCCCGCGACAGCCGAGCACGACGATCGCGTCGCCGTCGCCGTCGAGAGCCGTCAGGACGGAGTCACCGTGACCGAGCGACGAGCTATCGGCGTCCGTGCTATCGACGTCGACGCCGTCCGGGCGCACCAGGATGCAGCAGGACCACAGACGTCGACGTCGGCGGCGGCTCGTCCGCGCGTAGTCCCGAGTGTGTGTGTGCGTGTGTGTTTTGATGCGATGCGTCCGTTCACGCGACTCGTAACGCATTTTGTGCGAAGTCTGTGAATCGCGTTTCGCCTGTGCAATTTTTGGCGAGATCGATCGATCGGTTTGCGAATACGAATCCAGCATCGTTGGGAGAATCTGCAGGACAACGGTAACACGCAGGAGCTTCATCGAGGACACGCAATGTTTTTGCTCGGCGATCACTTTTTCAGGACTGCAAGGTAATTTTTTTTGTGGATTTATTTTGGATTCGGAAGCTCGTGAAATTTGGAACTCTGAGCTTATGTAAATAAACAAAGAGATGCAGTTGCTCCGTTGCAATTTGACATTGCGATACAATAAGGAAGACAAAAAAACATTTGCTTCTATCTATTTGCTACTACTGAAAACTAAAACAGAAAATGCCTTTCCGCAGGTACCAGCACTGCCAGCCGGAGGTCATCCCTCCGATCTCCCGATAGTCCAATGTCATCTCCAGGCATCCCCAGCAAACACGATCGCCGTGCGCTCCAAATCGGCAGGATGTATTCCACCTCCAGGATAACCTGACAGCCAGGACTTCTCCATGCAAATTATCTTGTGAAAGCAGAAAAACCTGAGAATCTCGTCGCCCGATCAACATCGACGAGACGGAAGAAGGCAAAAAAAAACCCCTGCGAAAAAACCAGCTCATGGTACTTGAGCGATATCGCGCAGGTTCACCTCCGGCGGCGACGATGGAGGAGCCAGCGAAGAAGAAGCAACGAATGGTGAACGCGAACGACGACGACGAGGATGACGACGCGTCGAGCATCGTCGAGAGCGTCGTTGGGTCGAGCGACCTCGCGCGACTGCAGGCGAGTCTCCTGGGTCAGTGTCTCTGCGACGTCCCCGAGAGCAGCCTGCGAAAACCCTTCGCCGCGACGTCCGAGGCCGTCACGACGCCGGACGGACGTTACCGCGCATCCGTCCTCTCCGACTGGGAGCCCGACCGAACCCTCGAGTTCATTTCCGCCCTGCAGCTGCTGTTCGACCTCGCGGTGAAGCAAAACACCCGGGGCGTCATGTGCAGTCGCGTCGCCGACGTCTGTCTCGCCCTGACGCGCAACGAGCACGGGATTATCGATCAGATGA
The DNA here is from genome assembly GCA_964034905.1 of Itoplectis maculator. Classification (NCBI taxonomy): domain Eukaryota; kingdom Metazoa; phylum Arthropoda; class Insecta; order Hymenoptera; family Ichneumonidae; genus Itoplectis; species Itoplectis maculator. Next base: position 2,403,467 of record OZ035863.1, read on the forward strand.
TCGATCTCTCGTGCACGCCCAACAAATTCGTCTCGTTCGCGGCGAGTCGCGCGCTCGCCTCGTTCTTCATCGTTACCAAGGAAAACACGGAGTCGGCGTGGCTCGAGAGGCTCACGCAGTCCCTCGTAAACACGAATTCCCCGAGCCAGATGCTCTTCACGCTGGACGTCGTGAAGCGCGTCGTCGAGCACAAGGACTGCGCGTTACATCCGCTCGAGGACACGGAGACGTCGGTGCCGCCGGCGAGCTGCAACACCCTCATAATCTCCGACCCGGAGAGCCTCGACTCGACGCCGGTGAAGGCGATGTGCGTGAAGGCCCTCGAGTCCAAGTGGACGATTTTGGTGGCGAAATTCGACGCTATCCTCGGTTCCTACACGCCGAATCACGAGTCCGCGGTCATCACGTTTCTCGATCTCTGGGAGTCGATAATATCCGTCAAGGCGAATTTATCGGTAATCGACACGAAGCTCTTCTACTCGCAGCTGGACAATCTGGTTGTGTTGCTGAACGCGAACGTGCCCGGGGTCATCTGGCGTCACCTGTTGGGTCTCTTCAACGAGGTCCTCTGCTACGGCAGCACCCTGGCCCTTCAGGACGTTCTGCCGGACGAGCCGTGCTCCCTGGCTCATCTGATCGTCCGCGCGGTCAAAGACTGGCGACTCCTCGACGCTCTGCCTTATCGTCACGGCTCCGGTCGATTCGGCGGTGGCAACGGTGACGGCGATCGTCCGCTACTCCAGAAAGTCGTGCTTCTCGTGCTGAAAAGCGTCGCGGTTACGGTGAAGGAGACGAGGAGCGACTCGAGCGACTCGTCGCTGGGATCCGAGGCTGAGGATCTCGACGCCGATATGGCCGTTATCGAGCGCAGCATACGCGAAGTTTTGCGCCAGTTGGATCAGTGCGTGAAAGCGCTCATGCCGTTTCATCCGGAGATGCCGCTGTCCCAGTGGGTCGTACAGATGTTTCACGATCAGGATGACTTTCTCATCGAGGGAATGGTCTGCTGTCTCGACGTCGCCGTCGGACTCTTCTACCGGGGACCGCCGCAGAACGATCTCGGTCACATGCTCAGCCCGACCCTCACCTTCGTGCAATTCGTTCGCGCCGTTTCCCACGATCCCGACGTACTTCTGGATCTTCTCGTGAGCAACGAGACGTGCTTTCTGCTCTATCTACTTAGGTTTCTCAAATACGTCAGGCGCAATTGGTCGGAATTCGTCGGGTGCTGCGGACGCGAATTGGACGACACCATGACGGTACTCATAAGACTGCGACTGGCGATCGACAGACTCGTGTCCAAGGCGCTTTTCCCGTACAACATAAATCCGGTGTTGAGACTGTTGGAGAAGTGCGAATCGTTCTACGAGGGTAACATCGAAAACTGAGTTTACGTAAACGGCAGTATTAATACGTATATACGCGGAATTCGTGCTATATCCGGAGAATTTTTTTTTATGTTATTATTATTAATATTATTGATGATAATATTATTATTATGTATTTTTCTTGTGTAAGAACATCGCGCGTGTCTCGTCGGTAGAACTTCGGCGCATCGGCAGCGCGATTTTTGTATAGTTAACGTAGAAAAAGGGGCCACGTGCGGATTCCCCGACTAACGTTCTGACGATACGTTTTCGCAAACGAATTGTCAGTGGCAATTCCGCAAGAATTAATCATTATTATTTATATACCGTATTAGTTATATATATTTGGAAAAAAACAATAATTGCATCGATGTACGCGACACGTACGACTCTCACGATCCATAGACACAATTTTTCATCGGGCAAACTTGTAAAATGTTATTGTACTTTACGTTCTTCGCATAGAGCTGGATTCTGCGTGACAAGTAGACGCGGGAAAGAAGAAAAAAAAATCGTAAAATGAATTCAATCACACTTTCTTCTCACTTATGTATTCAACTAATTTATTTATTACGTGTGTGTACAATTGTATGTTCGAACGTTCGATTCAAGGCGCAGCTTCTAGGCATTGGTATTGCGTTTTACGATTAGATTTTTTTTTTTTCAGTTTGACGAAACATTCGTTTACCATTATAAAAAGGACAGAAAAGAAAAACGCAATTACAAAGAAAAACGGCGAATCGGAATTTCCGTTGGCCGCGCCGCAATCGAACAATTTTCGTTTCTCTGTATATAATCAATATGTAACTTAACGATATCTTAACGTTTAAGCCTAAATTGTATAGGCATACCATTTATAATGCACTATTTTTTAAATATTTTTTACACTTTTGTAACAACACTCTTTCATTGAATATGTATATATAAATCCTGACCTTGAGGCGGGGGAGCGCAAAGCGTCGCCATCCGCGAACCGAGCTCAGCTGTGCGTCGGACAAATGGACAAAAATTCTACGCGACAAAAGTCAACGGTGTGTTTCGTAACGTCGAGGGACAATTTCGTCAGCCTAAAAAATGTGATTTTTTTTCGTTTGATTGGCTCCGCTCGACAGGGTCACACAAGGCCTCGACACTTGCGACAATTTGCACAAGTTTTTTTGGCTTCTTAATTTTCTCTCTGTCGGATTGCTTTACAGCCGGCTGTTTTTCTCGTCGGTTCGTTTAACCCGCTTTTCGATAAGAATAATTTATTTACACGTAAAAAATAATAGGCAAACAAAAGAGGCCCACGTCGTTTTTTTTTTCATTTTGTTCAGGCAGCTAGGTTTTCTTATAGAAAAAACTACTCGGAGGTTTGATTGAAATTGAATAGGGAACGAAGAGTCGAGAATCTGGACGCCACACGACTGCTGGCTTGTTGATGACTAATTAATTCGAGGTACACATACCAGGTGGCTTCTACATTTTTTTAACTCCGTTCCATATGGTCAGAGTTACTATAGAGCCTAGCGACTGGCGCCAGCAGAGATCAAACACCGGCCTATCTTAACTTTGACGTCTGTTTTCGTCATGATTTTTTTTTTCTTCTAACGAATCGTTCAAATAACGCGATAAGGTGGCCTACAGAAGCGAAAAATACGTGGGGATTATTTGTCCCGAAACACTCGCTACGTCTACTTCCGGTTAAGGTCACGTGAGGCCACTTTTTGGGTGCAAGAGTGGAGAAACTCTAGGAAGCGTTTTACATTCATCTTATAAACGAAAGCGACCCCCCGTGGAATATAATTCGTATGCAAGATATACAAAAGATATATCTTTTGAAAAAATCCACCATACTTCTTTTCGATATATATTTCTTTTTCACGGGAGGCAGCTTAAGGTAGCAGGACGGGACCGCCCGGGTTGCGGTTTACCATAAAGACGAACAGAGATTTGAGCGGTGCACCGGGTACGTCGAATATTTCAGTCTCATGCGGACGCTAAAGCAAACGGCCCAATTACCGATCCGAATTCACCATCGATTCAGCTTCGTAAAAAAAATCTTCGATTTTGTTGGTCCATCTGTCGACGAATAACTGAGTCGTTTGCCTTATTCTCTCAAGGTGGCGAGTCATCGATTGCCCTTCGTAATACAAATCACATTTGGGATTATAATTAAAAAAGAGAGAAAAAAAAAACAATAACAACAAAAAAGACTTTTGTACATAATTAAGAGCTCATCGAGCGCAAGCCTCGCAATTTATCTCGTGTACACTGTCGGCTCTTCGAATGTACGTGTAAAACATGCGTAAAAAAACGCGCGTCAATTTATTTGAATCTCGTTGTTGCAATGGTTCAAACATTTGCCGCGGTATATATATCAATGTATACACAGTGACACGTACGCGAAAATTAAATCAAAGAACCGTGGCTCCGTTTTTTTTCGTATAAAATATAATGTACACGCGATTCGATGCTCGTCGCGCAGTGGCGTTTGCATCGCCGGAGGCTTCGACGGAGAGAGAGAGAAAAAAAAATGGGGGGCAAAGGAAAGTTAAATAAAACAGAAGAGTGCGACGAGTTTCGGGTGCGAGATTAGCGCGTTTGTGTTTCACTACGTGTCGTAATCCTCGTCGATGTTGGCAGTCTGATTGAAATTCGATGTCGGCTGATTGACCGGGCTGCTCGCGCTGCTCGGATTGGTCGTCAAGTTCATCGGATTGACTTCGGTGTAAAAGTTCGGTTGACCGACGTGAAACGCCGGCGGCAAAGAGATTTGAAAGTGCGCTACTTGTTGCGGTTGCTGCTGCTGCTGCTGCTGGTTCGTGATCGGCAGGACGAGCTGGGGTCCCGTCGCCGTTGTCGTCGTCGCCGCAATTGACTCGTAGATCGCAGTGCCGCTAATCGCGGCCGCTTCCCGCGCTGGTCCCGTCGACGTCGCCGTCGTTGTCATCGCCGTCGTCGTCGTCGCCGCCGCGATTGGTCGCGCAATTTCTCCGCTTGACTCGTAGACTGCGGTTCCACCGCTCATTGCAGCCGCCTCGCTGCAGTCCTTTGAATTTCTACTGGCTCTGCTTGTTCTGCGGGACGAGCTCGTTTCTTGGGAAACTCTGGAAAAATAATTTTTTCATCTCAGATGAGTGTCTTTTTAAAGTTTTATCCTTCCGTCACTGTTATTTTTATAGGCTCTGATGATATAGAGAGAAAGAGAGAGACTAACCGTCCATCGGAATGTAAAGTTGGGAGTAAACCAGTGACACTGGCAGCCATATTAGCAGCCACAGGAGCCGGCGTCAAAGGTGGCGTAGGCACATCGTCATCAGGGTAGCCCGACACATCCGGCAGACCTTTGACCAGATCCTTGAGGAAGTCAAATCTGCTTTCTGACAGTATGCACTGTTTCCTGAAAGAAAAATGCCTCAGATAATAACAACACAATCGCATTTGAAGATAAAACCATGGCTCTTGGTTATCGAAACTTACATATGCGAAGGACTAAGAGTTTTGGCATTTTTGGCACTGGTTATCTGCATCGTTTTGGTGAGTAACGAATGTACAAACAGCTCCAATGTTCTAGGTGCATAGATGGTTAAGAAAAACGCAAACATCTGAAAATCAATTGATTCTCTCCTAGCGAAATATATATAAAAAAAAATAATAATAATAGCAAGCGCCAAAAAAAGGATATAGATTATGACGGGCACAGCCTGCGCGACCTTGCCGACCTCCTCGTCGGTCTGCATTATCTTCTTGATCCGACCCTGGCGAGAAAACGGAGAGTCCATAAAAAGAAAAACAAAAAATCATTCATTTTGAGGTTATGTCTCTGTGTGTGTGTTTCGAACGTCGTTTCCGCACGCACGTAACCCGCACGCGGGGTCGAACGACGGAAACAGTCGAGCGAACGAGAGAGAAGCATATGGGATTTTGACAGTGTGACGACGGAGAGGACGCGAGAGAGCGAGAGAGACGGAGAGGGGAGAGAGAGAGAGAGCGAGGTGAGTGACAGTCGAAAGCGCGAGGAAACGTCGCAGGTTGGAGTAGAGTGCTCACCGCCGGGAATCGGGCGTTGTATTTTTTCTTTTTACTCGGCATCCTCGGAGCGCGCCGCGAGCCACGGAAACGCGCGCGCTGAGAGATCTGCGTCCGCCTCCGCCGCCGCCGCTGCCGCCGCCTCCGCCGCGGAGCACAACACTCGCCGCGAGAATTACCGAGCAGCAGCAGCCGTCAACACGAGCGCGCGCGCGCGCGCGAAACACCGTCGACCGGGAGTGACAAGACCGAACTGACGGGAACCGACGAGCGGGATTCGGGTCCTGCGACACGCGGCTTCTCGCGCTTCGGACGCGGGTCAAGCGGTTTTAGGGACGAAAAAATAAATAAATCGCCGTGTGGCTGGGACGCCTCGACGGACAACACGCACGAGAGAGAGAGAGACAATGCGCGCACACACCGCACACACCGTGTGCAAGACCACACCGCGCGGCCATCTTGGTTTTTTTTTCGCGCGCGAAATTCGAACGAGCGCGGAAATCGCGCTTTTTTTATTAGTGATTTTGAAGAAGACAGGATGGGGATAATGAGAGGAGCCTCTGTTAAAAAGTATAGTGAGCTACCATTGTTGTCGATTTAAAGAGCCTCTGATTGGTCATTGGGAAGCCGACAGTTCGTTGTTTCGCGGTATAAACGATTACAGTTTTCATTACCGACCGAGCAGTAGGGTCAGTTGTTTTTCTTTCCTCATTTTGCATTTTGACAGCACGCGACGTCTCAGGTTCGAGGAATCGGGATAAAAAAATTCGAAAATTCAGTTGATCAACCGATTGTTGCCACCCACGACTCAAAAATCAATATTCTTCACGTCGCAACGATCGATATCGGTGAATAATGAAGATCGAAGATGACGTCAGCTGACGAGCCCGAACGAAGCCTATTCCATCGCATTAGAGACTGCGGTAATCCCGCCTGATAACGATATCCGCGGTAATCGCGTCGAGCTCATCTGCCGAAATTGGAAATACCCGAATCACTCGCTTTCCCCGCAGTACTGACGGAGCTGCGACGGGAGAGTCACGCGCCGAAAAAAACCCCACCCTGCAAGCCGGAGGGCTCGTGGAACTGGCGAACGCTTCTACCTAAGGCGGGTAAACAATCGGGGGAAAATCGCGACTCGTCGTCGGCTCAGGGATCAACGCGGGCCAACGATAACGTGGTTTACGACAGCGAGATCCATTCCCCGACGACAAATGACGAATCGCTGTCCCGACGAAAAGAATCGTGTAAATCCGGGCGACATTATCACATTAAAATGCAGGTCACTAGGATGCTTGGCAAACTTTTCAGCTATTCTAAAAATAACAATAATATTCCCAGTAAACACAAAAATCGGTTTCGTTGCAGTTATATTACAATTTCGTACTCAGCAATGTAATTTTTAAGTAATATCAGTGTTATTTACGAAACCGATTTTTGTCTTTACCGGGATAGCAATAATAAATTGAGTTTTTCGATCGCCGGGCTATATATATGTCGTTTGCGCTTCTCAGGACCCGGAAGCTGCGATCTGCTGTGAGCACGTGAAGCAAAAACGTTAGGAATTCCCCCGGAAATTTTAGAGGGACCTCGAACCGATGCGATGAACACGCAACCGAGTCCTTCGCGTTCGAATGGGGGAAGCAACGTTAACGGCAATGAGCAAAGAGTCTATTGGGAGGACGTCGATTGGCGCATTTCTACGTGATCCTTACGCTTCCTGATCCGAGAATGAATTTATGCATTCAGCTTTCGTAGCTCTGTGTATGTGCATAGGTTGTATATCAAATACAACCTATGCAACACGTTCCACGTGAACATTTTTCGTTACGTTTTACCATAACCTGAAAATTCAGATCCCACGAACTATCTCCTCTACAATCGAAATAGAACGAGTGTGTTTACAACCTGCGATGACTCAAAGCGAAGTGAGATAAATTGTGTTATTTAAGGCTACGGATAATCGATAAATATAGACCATCCACGGCGATCGAGGCGCGCAACGCGCAATCTTATCGAGATTCCGGAGATTCTCGACAAAACGCGTCGGAACGTCGAACTCCGCGGGCAGTCAGTGAAAAAAACGTTGCGAGCAGTCGATTCCATCCAGTTTTTTTCGTCGCTATTGTCTTCCTGCATCCTCAAGTCGCAGCATCGCGCGACACTTCCTTTTCGCGGATTTCGTAAGTACTCCGACAATCCATTCTAAATTGCAGCAATAATATTCAGAAAATTAATCACGTTAAAAAATACACATATTGCGGTTATATAACATGAACCTCATATTTCTCGTAGGATAACTATTTTTCCATACGATAAAATATACATTTATCGTATAAACCAATTTTTTTAAAATTACAGTGCATATGTCACTGACGTAATTCTTAATCCGTGAGTTCGGCACGATAACACGTATCATCTGGCGAAGGCGTCGTACGATTCTCGCGTCTGGCGCTTATCATTCATATCCAGGATTGGTAAACAGCGACCGCGTCCGAGTGACCTGTGAACTATCCGACGTATCGGCTAATTAACTGAATTATTACGGACGATAAACAAAATAGTACATTTTTCGCGATCGATGCGTTCCCGGCGCTCGATGACCTTGAGTCGTAGCTTTTATGGGATTCCGGTGGCTTCCCAAAAGCGGAGGAGACACACCCAACGATGACGCATCGTTGTGCGACTCGCACTGCTTTTCCCACTGCGCCACACACCGGCCGGACTCGCGTACGTGGCTCGTGCTTTCCTATCGCCGGCGCTCGTTCTACATTCGTAGGCGTCGAAGTCTGTCGCGTAGAATCGATCGAGGATCGCCGGCCTCGCTTCAGGACGAAAAACCGGCATTTTCGTGCTCGCCTGTTGCTGACAGTCGACTCAGCTCAGCGACGAAGACACAGTGAAGCAGTAGTCGCGATCTTCCGTCCGTCTGTCCAATCAGCGCTGACACTCGTTGTTGAAATAGTCAGAAGTTCAAGTTCAACGTGAATTTTTACGCCGAGGGAAACCCCAAAGGCTCGTTAAGTCCCCGGACGTGATTTTCTTGGTATGTACGAAGACGTCATAATTGCTTGCAAAACGCTATAGCTGTGCGTTGCCTGGAGCGGTTACAGCTGTCGAAACTATATTGAAAATGGATATACGCGACTCTCCAGAATCATTTTCAACACTGTCGCGGGTCCAGAGAGGATTTTTACTTCGAGAGAAAACCCCGAACGCTCATTAATTATCGTTCCGCGGACGTGTGAGTTCCTCGTTGGTACGGATGGCGCGAAGACGTCATAATTGCTCGTAAAACGCTTGTGTGTGACCAGGCGATAACCACTGATTATCGAAACTAGCGGCAATCAAGTATATGCAAGTCGAGAATAGTTTCTCCCGGTTGGTGAGTGGGGAAGCGACGGGGAAGCGACTTGGGAATCGTGGCATCACACTTTGCGTGATTGATGATGACCCGCGGTAGATACGACGCATTCTTATCGATTTTTCACTTCGCCGAAAGCCGCAATTTTTGTATACATATATCGAGATATATTTTTAACTCTTTTCCTTGTGCTATTTTGTACTAAGTAACTACGAGTTATGACAACGCGGACCTTGAACTGAACGATCCTCCGGTGTTTACCGACGGACGTGCAGGGTTCGCGGGCGGAGTCCGCGCTGTCTGTCAGCCGGTTAAGCCGGCCGGCAACGGCGGCAACAAACGTGGCCATTATTACTTTGCGATTCCGTAGCTTGGCAACCGCCCGACGGAGTCGCGAGCTCCTCGCGACATCGCCAATACAGATAGAATTCTATCAGGATCAATGCAATTTTTGTCGATTTCTATCGGTTTCTATGAGTCATTATTTTATTTTTACAATACAAATTGGAAAAATAAAAAAAAAATACCCAATTTTTACAATTCAAACTGTACAAATTTTAAAAAAATTACCCAGTTTTTACAATTTAAACTGCAAAAATTAAAAAAAATACCCAATTTTTACAATTTAAACTGTAAAAATTAAAAAAATGTACCCAATTTTTACAATTTAATTTGTAAATTACAATTCGGCGCAGGAGCCGAATTGGACGTATTTTCTTCCTCTCGTTTTTTTCAGGGTCGGGACGCTCGTTTAGTCACCGCAGTCGTTTGTCTTATTCTTTATTTTTTTACGCTCGCCGGTCGCTCGACGTATGGCAATGAGATGTTCGACTAGTCGTACTTGGCGCGCGTACGTGACGATCCTAATTTCCGTCCTTCCCGTCTCGCATCGAGTCTGAGCTTTCGCGAATAAAACGAGACGTGCGATGTGCTTATCTCCGGTGACGCAACGGCGATAGCATCTCTCCGAGTATATCTCGACACAACTGTCGGTATCGAAACTGCAATCCCCTCTCTTCGTTACCGATCGAGCAGAAATGAATAACAAAATTAGGGAAACGGCTCATCCAATGGGATCGATAACCTGCCTACGTGTCGTATCCTCGTCAACAGTGGCAAACCAATGTTTTCGTCGGTGACAAAAATCAACAACTCTCACACGACTTGTCGTGACGCTTGGAGACATTCGTCGTGCAGCTCCTATTGGAGGCTAATCACTAAAAAAATCGTTAGGAATTTCCTGCCTAAACAACGTCACACGAGAAATATCCGCAAGTGTGGATACGAAGCAAACGAAAAAAAAAAAAAAAAACGAAAACGTGACTCTTGTCGCGTCAATAGACGAGCGATGTGTCTATATAATATAGACGTTAATTAAAAACTAATGATAAACCCGCGGCGAAAGAGGAAATTTGTGTAACCTTCGCAGCCGGTCGGCGGCGATATGAATCGTCGAGGCGGTGGACCTCTCGGTGTTTAGTGTCAACACCGTCTTTTTCTTTTGCGATATCCCCCCACTCCGATAACCCGGCTACGGCGGCTTAGGTGGAGGGGAGCAATTAAACGGGCGATTCAAAAAGCCTCGCGCCTCCACGACGAGAGGCATATCTACCGCGATTCCTCGACTAGACCAGTCGACGCGCACCAGGACGAACTTTTCATTTCCACACACGGATCATCCTCGACTCAAGATGCGCATGCGTGAGTAGAAATACACGACACGTCCAAACGTTTGAGTTTTTCGCGTCAATTATCGATTTTTCGTCGCAACCCGTCGAAAGTCCGTTGCCTGGATGTATTTCCGGTGTTATTCTGAGATTTGAAGTTGCGTATTAACCCTTTGCGCACACATCCGTCGACACTATCTTTGCGCACCACGCTGATTTGGGGTCAAACTGACCCCAGTGGGCACAGTGAGGGTTAAATTACACGGGGCGCGACCAATCGATTCGGATTTTCATAGCCGGGCTATTTCGCACAATCGCGGCTGTCGGTTCATCAGCCAATCCGCGCCTCGCATTCTTGATCTCGCTCTTTCTCCGTCCTCGGCTCGCGTTATCGCGCGGATGATGAATCTCGTTAAAGCGCAATATGCCGTTGCGTCGATCGATATTGCAAATCGACAGCGCGTATAATAGGCATTGTTGGCTCAAGTCGATGATTAGGAATCCTTCGGCGATACGAGAGTCGTGAATCGCGAGACGAATCCCGCGCAAATTCGATAATAATAATAAATGGCAGCTTCAATAACGTATCTCGGCGATGCAAAAAATGTTTTCATCACTGAAATTTGATCGAATGGAAGAAATAAAAGGATGTCAAATTGCTGACTTCCGGAGTCTCGATTCGCGCTTTGCGAGAGGCCGGAAAATAATGCAATAAAATAACAATAAAAATAAAAAAATAAAATTTCGCACTAAATAATAAATAAAAGTGATAAGAAATAAAAATTCATAATAATAATGTCGCACTTTCGATTACACACCACTGTTGAGATATCGGAAAATCGAGCGTTCGATCGAAGCGCGTCGGACGATCGAACAATGGAAGTTGCGTGTTCGGACGATCGAGTTTCAGCTGTAACGCGATAATCCGAACGTGCTTTGTGTCGACTGAACCGACGACGGTGCGAAATATGCGATTCTCCCGCGATTAGCCCGGTGACTCTTGTGTAAAAAAAAAATTTCAGCCGAAAAACATTTCTGTTACCTTCGCTCGAACGATTTCCCGATTTCTCGACTGTTTACGTTCGGCCGAATTCACTGTCGACGCGCGTAATCCGAGCGTATCACGACACGCGTGTCATCGAGTCACACGAGGCGCCGATACATCGCCGTAACGGTAAACGAAAGTTTTTCCCGGCGTTGAAACAGCGTCCGACGATGCGGGCGACGCCGAGCAGCTGACAATTTCTAAGGGCGACTGTTACGTGAAAATAATAATAAGTACCGAACAGCCGTTTCCTTTTTCCCCCACTTTGTTACCCTTTTCCGGCTCTGCAACCTCAGAAACTCGTGTCTTTCTACAAGAAAACTTGTTCCCGAGCATTTCCGGCGTTTTCATCCGATTGGCTGATTTCGCGCGGCTTCTGCCGGATTCAAAGGCTCCGGTGCTGTCGTCCGATTGGTCGCCGGCTCGAATTTCCGCCGCGCGACGACCAATCGCGCGATGGCATCGAAAAATGCGCTATCGCGAGTTTCTCAGCTGCACAAGAATGGTTGGATAGAATTTCGATTGCCGTGATTGTGGAAGCGATAAAAACAGAAATAACGACGTTGACCCACGTGACGCGCGTGTCGAACGCGCGTAAGTTTCCCGGGATTGAGTTTCGTCGATTTCACGGGGAATCGATAGCGCAATCGTAAACAAACGCCGCGAAGGTCAGATCTCTCGGTTTCTCGGCTGCGCGATGAGTCACGAGGGACGCAACTCGGGGAAAACCCGGCGAAAAGCGGCGGCGGCTGCTGCTGCGGCATCGTCCGCCCCAGTCCGCCCGTTCGATCATTAGTGCCCGAGTTGCGCGCTCAGTCGTCCAATAATTTCCTCAATCGGACGTCACAGCAAACAGATCGGAAAAGAAGGCTCGACTCGGTATGTACAAACCGGCGCTGCGCGCGCATCCCACGAGCAGGTGGTACGCGCGACAAAGAAAAAAAAAATCGCTATCGCGTGTTTTTATTTAAGAGCCCGCAGGCTTTGTAACACAGGAACACGGGACAGCTCGTTGTGTTATCTCCGTCTCCGCGTTTACGGTAATATTTCCTGCACGATTGTTTTATCGAACAGTGAACTATATACATAGTGATGAAAAAAATCGTATTTTCGGTGGACGAAATTGGTTAATTTTTTTTTTGGTTGGTATGTCCTATCTAGTAGGGATTATTTTGAATTCCAAAATATAGCTACTTAAATTTATTCAGGGGACAAAAGGGGAGAAGTTTTTTTAAATCACCCTGTACAAGCTTAAGGGGTAGTATACGTTCGTTTGCGTAGACAAAAAAATGAAGCGTACGACTTTGCGATTCGACGATCATAGAATTCCAAATTTATCGTTGTCACGTTGTTTCTACGTGACGACGAATTCGTGAATCAGATTTACGTGCCGCTCGCCCATGGCCATTGCGCGTGTACAGATTTTTTTCTTATTTCGGCAATAGAAAAAAATCCGAGGCTCGACCGTCTGTTCATGAATGGCCGATATTTGCACGAATATAACAACATTTTGCAAATATTTGCACGAACGCTAGAAAAAAAAAAAAAAAAAAAAAAAAAATCATTCATTTTCCAATTTACGAGATTAATTCGTCGAACAGCTGCGTTCGACATATTTGAGTAAATATTCGCGATCGAATCGAGTTGAAGGCCAAAACACGTGGCGTTTGAATAACATTTTTTAATTCCGTGGGTAAACACTATAAACAAATAAACTCTGTAGGATCTTTTTAAATCCGCCATCTGCTCCACAGATGTATTTTTCCGTCGAGATCTGCGAAAATCGTCGGTTTGCTCGCTTCGCCGTGTAATTGATTAATTATGCATAATTTATGTTCGTGTAAAAATAAAATAAAAACGCGCGATCGATTTACTTACTTCTCCGTAAATTTCCATTGACTATCAACGCGATAACGAAAAATAATCGGAATATTTTACTTCTAAAGAAATTAATTGGCCGAGCAGCAAAAAATGTGCCGAATATAAAAAATATAAAAAAAATAGTGCCATCGGCTGTCCGACCTTGTTACCCGCAATATGTACACAGCCTGATCGCTTCTTACTCGATAAACACTATAGCGGCGATAAAAATTAAATCGTCTGCTAATTAATATTTGTATGTGTCCTCAATTTGTATGTGGGTCAAACAAATCGAGTGTAAAAATACAAATTAAATAGTCGAGACAAAAAAATCCTTTGCGTTAATAAAAATAAATGAGTTTGAGCATTTTTTAATTTTATTAACGAATTTAATTTTTGTTGCAGTTTTGTTACTCGGTGTCGTCACGTGGCACGTGACAAGTTCCAGCGCGATGGCGGTCCCCAACTACGAGGCCAGTCAGGCCGTTAGCAACAGCATCAACACTTTTTCCAACAAATTTTTCAAGGTCATTACCATTGCCATCGATTATGGAAATTATGAAAAAAAAAAAAAAAAAAAAAAAAAAAAAAAAAAAAACCTTTGTTCTAAATGCTTTGTTTTACTTTATTCACAGGCTGTAGCTGAAGAAGAGGCCGGCAAGAACCTCATCTGCTCGCCGCTCAGCGCGTCGATGGTCCTATCGATGGCAGCTTTCGGCGCGAAGGGCAACACCGAGTCGCAGCTGCGAACGGCTCTTGCGCTGAACAGCGACGACAGCCTCACGAAGACCGGATTGCAGTCGCTCATCGAGAGCTTCGACGTGAGTCTCCACTTCGAAGCAATAACTACAAAAAAAATCAAAATCCACGATGAACAGAGCATGAACAAGCATCGCGCCTCTTCTTCCATTTGCAGAACTTCAAGCAAGTCGAGCTGCGTCTGGCGAACAAGATCTTCCTCGCCGAGGGCTTCCAGCCGAAACCCGAGTTCATGGGAATCACCGAGACTGCCTTCCGCTCGAAGGCTCAGAGCGTCAACTTCGCCAACAACGTCGAGGCCAGCGGAATCATCAATTCCTGGGCCGAGTCTAAGACCAACAACCGCATCAAGGACCTCGTCAAGTCTGGTACGTGCTGTTTTTATTCAATAACTCAATCGCTGGCGTTTATTTGATTTTTTGTGTATTTTATTTAGTCATCTTATCAATTTTATTAATATTTTTTTATTAATCGTTTATTAATGGTTTGTATTATGGGAAGAACGACGGATTAATCCATTTTCGTTTGCGCAGACGACCTCAACTCGGACACAGCTCTCGTGCTCGTAAACGCCGTCTACTTCAAGGGCAACTGGGCCTCGAAATTCGACGCCGCGCTCACCAAGCCGCGTCCTTTCCACGTGGACGCCAACACGGTCAAGGACGTCCCGACCATGTACAGATCTGGCTCTTACCGTTACGGCGAACTCCCGGAGGTCAAGGCCAAGTTCGTCGAGCTTCCTTACAAGGTAGACGGATTAAAAACGTGCATTTTACATTCGACGCTCATACAGAATGTTTCCTGGATTCAAAAAAATATCACGAAAATTCGCTATTGGCTTTTAAACATAATGAATTATTCCAGAGCGAGGACTTGAGCGACGCCGTGAGCATGTTCATCATTCTTCCCGACGAAATCACTGGTCTCGCTGATCTGGAGAAGAATCTCGAAAAAGTCAGCGTAGAATCGCTTCTCGCTGGATCGCAGCGCGACGTCAACGTTTACCTGCCGAAATTCAAGATTGAGACGACCCTCAACCTCCAAGCTCCGCTCGCCAAGGTAGAAAACATTTCCGAGGACAGAAAAATTGCACGTAAAAAAATAGATTCAGTATTAACGGAGATTGTCACGTTATTTGCAGTTGGGTCTTACCGACATGTTCACCCCGTCTGCCAACTTCAGCGGTATCGTTGACGCGCCGCCGCTGGTGGTCAGCAAAGTCGTCCAGAAAGCTTTCATCGAGGTGAACGAGGAGGGAAGCGAAGCCGCTGCCGCGACTGGTGAGTCGATCGAGCGTCTCAGACGTTTATTCTTACCGCTACAAAAAAGTTTTCGCTTTGGTTGGGGGTAATTCCCGAGATG
Organism: Itoplectis maculator; assembly: GCA_964034905.1. Classification (NCBI taxonomy): domain Eukaryota; kingdom Metazoa; phylum Arthropoda; class Insecta; order Hymenoptera; family Ichneumonidae; genus Itoplectis; species Itoplectis maculator. The sequence goes on from OZ035863.1 coordinate 2,418,902, forward strand.
CTTCGCTGTCGGGATTGGCAGCCGGAAGTAATACCGACGAAATTCGTCGAGCGAGTTATCGCGATTGCTTCTGTCGAAATTTTAACGGAACAAACGGCACCGCATTTTTCGCGCGATTTTTTTTTCTTCACGTCGCACTGATTTGAGGGCGTTTTTTTTCTTGGGGCGTTCGAACGGTGCAGGGAGAAAGTGCATGTTCTCGGTTAAATCAGCGAACAATGTTCACTCATTTAAACCCTGGAATCTCTCCACGAAACGATACATTTCATTTGCCGGAATTCGACGATTTTTTGCGATAAGTAGCGAGGAATAAAAATGAGAGAGTGAATGAATGAGCGAAAAAATTAGATGTGCATGAACGAGACGAAAGGAAAACATGGAACGTTTTTTTTGTAGGATTGATAGCAATGGCGACGTCGTTGCCTCCACCACCGATACGTTTCGCAGTCGACAGACCATTTGTCTGTATGATCGCGACGAAAATATCGCAAGAGCCCCAGAGAGGTTTTAAACGAGCGAAAATCGGCTCGATACTCTTCCAGGCCAAAGTCGTCAACCCGACGTCTGGCTGAACGTCGTCGTCAGTATTTACTGCACAATCGCGTCAAGAACTTGCGTTTTGAAAGATTCAGCCACACGTGTTTGCATTTTAATAAATTTCAGCAAGACGTCATTTTTAATTAATTTCGATGAAATCGATGTTTAATGTTTATTTTACTTCTCACGCACTAACTGTCATTGTCATCATCGTCACGGGAAAATCTTATCAATTTTGCTTTGACTGGTCATCGCGATCAAATCCGAAATGCTACTGGATTGTTTTTCCTTATTTTCAATCATTTTTCGGCGGTTCTAGAAAAAAAAAGATTGTAGAGCACAACGGAATTTGATGTCTTTTTGCAGCATTAGTAGTCCCGAGACCCGCCAGCGCCTTGTTTCGACCGAAGCCGCCCGTCGAACTGAAAGTGGACCATCCGTTCCTATATCTCATTATGATGCCGCGTTCTAAGACTATCATTTTCCTGGGACATCACGCGATTAGCGAATAAGTCAAACCGGGGGGCCTCTAATAAAATCCGAGATTCAATTTTAAGCGACATTATTTTAGAACACATCGTAAATTGATGTTCTTTGGCAGTGTTGCTTTTTCTCGGAAGCGCCTGGTCAGAACCGACGCCGCCCGTCGAACTGAAAGTGGATCATCCATTCCTATATCTCATTATGATGCCCCATTCGAGGACTATCATTTTCCAAGGGCATCACACGATTAGCGAATAAATCAGTCCGCGGTCGGTGTTCAATAATTTTTCACGCGAACCACTAAAAAAAACGATTGTAGAGCATATCGGAATTTGATGTCTGTTTGCAGCAATAATCATGGAATCATACAGCGCCTGGATCAAACCGAATCCGCCCATCGAACTGAAAGTGGACCATCCGTTCCTATATCTCATTATGATGCCCCATTCGAGAACTATCATTTTCCAAGGGCATCACGCGATTAGCGAATAAATTAGTCCACGGTCTATTTTTAATTATTTTTCACGCGTTCAAGCAAAAAGAAAATTATTGTAAAGCACATCGGATTTTGATGTCTGTTTGCAGCAATAATTGCGGTAGCATACAGCTCCTGGTCTCAACCGACGCCGCCCGTCGAACTGAAAGTGGACCATCCGTTCCTATATCTCATCATGATGCCCCATTCGAAAACTATCATTTTCCAAGGACATCACAAGATTAGCGAATAAATCAGTGCGCGGTCTTTTTTTTTAAATCATTTTTCACGCGTTTAAGCAAAAAAAACTATTGTAAAGCATATAGGAATTTGATATCTGTTTGCAGCAATAATCGCCGCAGGACTCAGCGCCGTGTTTGTTGAACCAAATCCGCCCGTCGAAATGAAAGTGGACCATCCGTTCCTATATCTCATTGTGATGCCCCAATCGAAAACTATCATTTTCCAAGGACATCTCAAGATTAGCGAATAAATCAGTCCGCGAATAGATCACTCCGGGAATAAGTCAGTCCGCGAATAAAATCAGTCCGCGAATAAATCAGACCGCGAATAGATCAGTCCACGAATAAATCAGTCCAAAACACAATTGTAGAGCATCGAAATTTGATGTCTGTTTGCAGTATTAATTGTGGTACCAGAATCGGCCGCCTGGATCGAACCGTATCCGCCCGTCGAACTGAAAGTGGACCATCCGTTCTTATATCTCATTATGATGCCAAATTCGAGAACGATTATTTTCCAAGGACATCACGCGATTAGCGAATAAATCGGGCCGCGAATAAATCAGTCCAAAACACTATTTTAGAGCATCGAAATGTGATGTCTGTTTGCAGCAATGATTGCGGCACCAGCATCAGCCTGGATTCAACCGAATCCGCCTGTCGAACTGAAAGTGGACCATCCATTCCTATATCTCATTATGATGCCCCATTCGAGAACAATACTTTTCCAAGGACATCACGCGATTTGCGAATAAAACCAGTCGGCGGGCTGCAGTAAATTCCGGGATTAAATTTCAAGCGACATTATTGTAGAGCACATCGTAATTTGAGGTCTTTTTGCAGCGATAATCTTCGGGTTCCGCAGCACCTTAAGGAAGCCGCCCGTCGAACTGAGGGTGGACCGGCCGTTTCACTTTCTTATTATGATGCCCCATTCGAAAACTATCCTTTTTCAAGGATATCACGCGATTAGCGAATAAATTGCAAGATTCAAATTCAAACGACGTTATTGTAGAACCACATTGGCATTTGCTGTCTTTTTGCAGCTTTAATCTTTGCAACCACTACGTCTCTGCACTTTACGCCGCCACCCGTCGAACTGAGGGCGGACCGTCCGTTTCTGTATCTCATTGCGATGGGCTCTCAGAAAACTATAATTTTCCAGGGATATTACAAGGGCCACGAATAAAATACTCCAGATTTGTTGTGATAGCTTTTCCATGATTCTAACTTAGGCTTACGAAACGGGTTTGTTATATTTTCTATTGAATTTTGGGAGAAAACTATAACATTTTTTATGTACTAACCACTCGAAGTTGTACAGTGATAATTAAAATGTAGATGTGATGTTCCACTATTTGTAGTCTGTCTCCTTTTCCAACTAAACTTCTTTTTTTATTTAATTACTAATTGTATATTACTACACACGTATAGTAATGTACTATTTTCAGAAGGTTTTGGTATAATTAAATAAAAGCTGATTTTTTAATACTTCAGTAGTAATGTAAAAAAACAGAAAAAAGGGTAAAGGATTCAAAGGGTCTGAATTCAGACGGAAAAATTAGATGCACGTTGGTTGAATCTCGTTGAAAAAAAAAGTCGTTCGCCGAGCCTGAAACAAGTTGTGCCGTAAATTATTTGCTCAGGGCTGGAATTCCAAACATTTTCGCTTCCATTGACCTACGAATTCAACGCCAATCATCCATTCATCTGCGCGATCATAACGCGTCGCGGTGACAAGAACAAAGGAGTCCCCATCTTCTACGGACGCTACAGCAAACCCCAATAAAAAAGGTAAACCACTATTCACATTTTTTCTTCGTACCCACATTTAAAAAAAAAACCAACGAAAGAAAAAAAATCCCAAATAATGTGCGACCCGCGTGATTGTGTGTTTACCGAGCTTTTCACTTGTGTTGGTTTTTTCACGCACGTGTTTTTGACTTCACAGAGTTGTGTGTTGATTTATCGGGTTGAGGACATTTTGTGAGTTTTCGAGTGAAAATATTAAAAAAAAAAAACAAAGTTTTTCCCAAACAGCAATTGTGATAAAACCATCGAAGTAGGTAACGTAGCTGACGATGCTGATAAAAAAGATCTCAGATCTCTATTTTCTTCCTTTTTTTGTCGTTGCAACAATAAATCACAAACTGGTTTGTCCGTCAATGCAAATTGAAATAACACGTTTCTTGTCCTTCGCAGAGGGAGATCTCGAGAACAGAATAGGAGGCGGAAGCTTCGAGCCACTTCCGGAAGTCGATTTCATCGTGGATCATCCGTTCGCCAGCATGATCATCACCGAGCTCGGAATTCCACTCTTCAGCTCCATCACCGCTGATCCCCTTTCCATTTCGTAGTGTCCACGTTTCTGTCCATTCCTCTAACGGAACGTACGATACCGTGAATGCATAGCTTTTTTTTTCATAACGCTAATTAACAAATAATTAATAAATAAACGAGAGCCATTTACCACCGAAAGGACTGAAATTTTTTTATTTGCGTTTTTTTTCTACCCCGTTTTCTCGCATTTGCGCTTTATTTATTTTTTCCTCTTTTTTTGATACAAAAAAATACAACTACAATTTTAGCTATTGGTACAATTAATTTTGCTTCTAACTCTTACTACCATAATGAGAATAAAAAATCATTACCAACTCTACTGTCGCTACTACTATCGAGATTCCTTCTTTTTAGGCACCCTCTTCTCTCTTCGAACTCCGTCCGCCAAGCCACCACGGGTTGACTTCGTCGTCGACAGACCAGCCCACATTGCCATCGTCGCCAGAACCACGAAATTGTTCATCGCTCGACTGCAGTCACCGTGATTTTTCGACTTAACAAGATTTATTATGAAATCAAACTTGGTGCTATATTTGTATAGATATGTCTTGTAATTGCCATCAATGCGTAGTAAAATTAGAGCGAATGAGAAAGCTTTTAGAACGTGTTATAAGCGACGCCTGTTCTTTAAATTGGGGGGAAAAAATCAGTAATGATAGAAAATATATGAGAGGCTGACTTTATTTGCTGATCACGCTGTTCCTTGGCGACTCTTTGATTAATTGTTCATTACGTCGCGATTAATTGTGTGTGAAATTATGTCAAATAAAACGTAGAATTAAAGAAGACGAGAAAGCGATAACGATTGTATTGCCACTGATGAAATAAAGTGCACATCAGTTGATACTGACCGAGTTATTTGATTGAATCCTTTTCACGTACCTGACAAATTTGTACTCAAATCAGCACAGCGTTTTACCCCGACATGATAGTCATTTTATTACGTGCATTGCGAGTAATCAAATTATAATTACAATATTACTTCAGACATTAAATGAGGAGATTACAAATTCGCGTCGTTGATTCTGTTTCAGGTATGAAATTAATTAAGAAGAGCTTTAAATATCCCAGAGAAATGAAGATCGATCATCCCTTCATGTACGCGATAATTTCGAAGACGAAGATTAACGAGACAAGTACCAGTGGATTCACGCTCTTCACTGGCCTTGCGATGAACCCGCAATATTAAAATCACAGCTTTTCTCGTAACTGTGTAAAAAAGCCACACGGAAAAAATGCCAAATGTCACTTTATAGTAGTGGTGACGTGTATTATTTGTGATTTAGCTAGTCGACAATTGTTATTATTAATTAGAGATTCTGAAGACGATTGTATTGCCACTGATAAAATATAGTATTTGCAGCAGCTGATATCGTTTGAGTTATTTTATTGTGTCCTCTCCACGTGTTAGAATATTTTTTTATTTTTTATTTTTAAATGATGAAATTAAAATTTTGCGTTATTGGTTCTGTTTCAGGTATGATAATGACGATGAGGTGCATGATTATTCCCGGAGAAATCAAGGTCGACCGTCCCTTCATGTACGCGATAATTTCCAAGACGAAGATCAACGAGACTCGCAGCAGCGGATTCACGCTCTTCACTGGCCTCGTGACGAACCCGGAATATTAAAATCCCAGCTTTTCTCGCAAGTGTGAAACTGCCAATCGAACAAAAAAATACCAAAAGTCACATTCTAGTCGCGGTGACGTGTATTATTCGTGATTTAATTAAGTTCGCTTCGCTGATGTATCGATTCCTCACAGATCAATAAAAATGCCATTAACAAGTATTAAACGAGTATTATTATTAATTAGGAATTGGGAAATCAATCATCGAAAGAAACGATTTTTCTAGTCAAATACATTTGTATTTAAAATCGTATTACAAAAAGAACATTATTATTCACTTGCATTTAAGCAAGTCCAACAGGAACTAGTTCTACTTACGAAACAATAGTTGGAAGCCCTATCATCGTAGAAATAATCTGAACCAGTCTCGTAAAGTTTTATAAAAAAAAAAAAAAAATGAATAAACATAATCTCAACTCTTCTTATCGAATAATCGTAGATGGAAGCCCCGTATAATTGCGGAAACGTAGCGCGTTAGCTTCGCGACAAAATAACAAAAACGAATGATCAAGTCGTTTGTATATCAATATATCAAAATTTATGGCATTTCGAGAATCTCGTTGCAGCGATAATTCGTAGACGTACGAACGGCGGTAACGAGTGAACAGGATCATATTCACTTTTACCGTGAATTCCAAGATTATTGCACCGACGCGTTGCGAATTTAATGAAACTCGAGATTCATATTTCTCGAATTCGCGCGTTACATTCTTTTGCTACAAAGCTTAAAGGCGATATAGCGTTGCAATGGCGATGATTACGAAGTCGAATGATTACGAAGTATAATGTAAAAAAAAAATGAAAAGTAAAAAAAATAAGGCGTCAACGTTGTCTGCTTGCCGCTCGACGTTCCGTTCGACGTGAGCGAAGTTTTCCTCGACGACTGCAAACTCATCGTAGTATCCAGATACTCCTCATCATCGTCGTCCGAATCCGGTCGCGAGTTCTTCAGCTGCCTTCGCGCGGTATCACCGCGACAATTTTCCTGCACGTAGCGATCTATCAGATTCTTCTGCGTCGCCTGAAGTGTCGAGTTCTGCTGCCTGTAATTTTAGCCCTGATATTGCTGCGGCGGTTCCGGCGCCTGTCTTCGCTGTCGCGGATACGTAGCCTGACAAGTTTTCTCTATCAGCGCGTGAGGCGCTTCGAGATCAGCAAACGCGATGTTTCGTCGCTCGTTATTATTCTTGTTCGTCAGCAGAATCTCCGGATTGAAGCCGATAGAAAAAAAGAAAAGTAAAAAAAAATAAGTCGTCAACGTTTAAGATTTCGTCGACACATCTAGGAAATCGTACAAGTTCCCTGCTTGCCGCTCGACGTTCCGTTCGACGTGAGCGAAGTTTTCCTCGACGGTTGCATACTCATAGTAGTATCCAGATACTCATCATCATCGTCGTCCGACTCCGGTCGCGAGTTCTTCAGCTGCCTTCGCGCGTTATCACCGCGACAATTTTCCTGCACGTAGCGATCTATCAGATTCTTCTGCGTTGCCTGAAGTGTCGAGTACTGCTGCCTGTAATTTTCACCCTGATATTGCTGCGGCGGTTCCGGCGCCTGTCTTCGCTGTCGCGGATACGTCGCCTGACCGGTTTTCTCCATCAGCGCGTGAGGCGCCTCGAGATCAGCAAACGCGACGTTACGCCGCTCGTTATTATTATTGTTCGTCAGCAAAATTTCCGGATTGAAACCGATAGCGTTGCGATAAGCCGTGCGCTCGAGTTGCTCGTTGTGCTGTCGAATTTTCCCGAGATTTTCCGTAGAAAATCCGATCGGATGCGGGCCAACCGGCACAGCCGGAAGTTGCGGCCCCTCGTAGAGTCCGGTTTCACGATTGTTCGGGATATTCCGATTCCCCGACGAGATCTGCTCGGCCGCGCCGTACGAGTACCGATCCTGCAGCCATCCGAGAGCTTTGTTGTTGCTTTCGCGCTCGGCGATTCGTCCGGCGTACGATCGACGCTTTTCTCGAAGATCGCAGGCTTCTTGTCTCGCGCGCTCCTCATCATTGACCTCGGCCACGACGTTCATCCGCGGGATATTCGCGTTTTTCCCGGTCTCGCCGAAAATCCCGTAGCGATTGTTGATCTTCTGTCCATTCGCCGTGTCTCGCCAACGCGCGCTCTTCATAACCAGCTCCGCGAGTTGCTGAATCGTCTGCCTCGGGAGTTCGCCCTCGACGACGTTCTCGGCGTCGTTGCGCGGCGGCGCCGAGGCTGTCGTGGCTTTCGCGGGCGTCGAGGTGTCGAGCGGCTCGTTCGGCAGCAACGACTGCGCCTTCAGGCGTCGCAGGCGTTCGTACTTTTCCACCTGATTCGCCAGCAGCATCAGCTCCTCGTCCTCGTCCTCATCATCGGCCTCGTTGCCGCGGAACGAATTTGCGGTCTGTGGAAAAATGTTGCAGCTCGTGGCAGCGGCGGAGGCGGACGCTGCGCAACGCTCGGCGTCGAGAAAAGCCGCGGTGAGAATTTTTTCCGCGCTCAGTTCGCTATTTCCGGCGAAGAGCTTTCGTCGCGATGCTACTTCCTGACCCATCCGCGCGAGGATCCTCGCGTTTTCTTCTTTCTCCTCGGTCTGTCGCTCCGAGTCGAGAAAACGCTCGCACTCGATCATCAATTGTCGCGGGTCCATCGGGCGCGACGACAATTCGCGGACGATCCGTCGCTCGGCCGATGACTGAGTGCGAGCGTCGGTGTTGTTGCCGGCGAAGCGGAGGCCCAGCTGCTGTTGGGCTTTGACGAACGGCGACTGCGAGACCGGACCGAGCTTCGACCAAATCGTGCCGGGCGGCTTTATCGGCGAGACGACGCCCGGACGCGTCTCCGCGGGGTTCTTGTTGACGAGCTCGACGTTTGTGTTCGCCGCGGTGCAGGGAACTCGGCAGGGCTTCGGCGGCACGAGATCCAACTTCGGCGGAACGACTCCCGGACGCGGCGGCGGCTCGAGATTCGTTATCACCTGCTGATCCGACGAATTCGAGGGCGAACAGGTGTTTGAGTCCTTCTCCGCGCTCTTGTTCATCACCGTCGCGTGGACGACGTTCAGCAAAGTGTCCAGACGATTCTCCAGGCGGTTCTGGCGGTCTCGGTCGAGATCGAGAAAACGCGAGACCATCGCATCTTGAGCTGCTAATATCTATGAAGAGAGAGTATCGAAACTGCTTTACTGATTCCTCTTTAAAAAAGTTAATAGGTAACGGAAAGCATTGCTAGCAAACTATTCGAGCTGTGATTGGCCGTGATTGGCTGGGTCTCTCAGACCGAGTCCAAGTTCATTTGTCTTTGATAACTTAGACAGTTCTGTCAAATATATATTTTTTTTTTTCAGAATCCCTCTTTTAAAAAGTTCATGAGTAACGGAAAGCATTGTTAGCAAACTATACGAGCTGTGATTGGCTGGGACTCTCAGACCGAGTCCAGGTTCATTTGTCCTTGATAATTTTGACAGTTCTGTCAAATATCGTATTTTTTTTAGTCCATTAAAAAAAGGTTGATGGCAGTGTTTTCAGGGGTAGAATATGCGACTTGAGAACGATGGTATAGGTTAAAAGTCGATATTTTGAAAAAATAAATTTCGTGACCCCGATTTGGGCGGTTTTCGGCCCGGCGGCCAGATCTACGATTTCTGACAAACTGTTCGGCCAAAAATTTTTTTTTCAAAATCAAATAAAAAAGGGTTGTAACCAGTGTTTTCAGGGGTAGAATATGCGACTTGAGAACGATGGTATAGGTTAAAAGTCGATATTTTGAAAAAATAAATTTCGTGACCCCGATTTGGGCGGTTTTTGGCCCGGCGGCCAGATCTACGATTTTTGACAAACTGTTCGGCCAAACATTTTTTTTTTCAAAATCAACTAAAAAAGGGTTGTAACCAGTGTTTTCAGGGGTAGAATATGCGACTTGAGAACGATGGTATAGGTTAAAAATCGATATTTTGAAAAAATAAATTTCGTGACCCCGATTTAGGCGGTTTTCGGCCCGGCGGCCAGATCTACGATTTTTGACAAACTGTTCGGCCAAACATTTTTTTTTTCAAAATCAACTAAAAAAGGGTTGTAACCAGTGTTTTCAGGGGTAGAATATGCGACTTGAGAACGATGGTATAGGTTAAAAATCGATATTTTGAAAAAATAAATTTCGTGACCCCGATTTGGGCGGTTTTCGGCCCGGCGGCCAGATCTACGATTTTTGACAAACTGTTCGGCCAAACATTTTTTTTTTCAAAATCAACTAAAAAAGGGTTGTAACCAGTGTTTTCAGGGGTAGAATATGCGACTTGAGAACGATGGTATAGGTTAGAAGTCGATATTTTGAAAAAATAAATTTCGTGACCCCGATTTGGGCGGTTTTCGGCCCGTCGGCCAGATCTACGATTTCTGACAAACTGTTCGGCCAAAAAATTTTTTTTTCAAAATCAACTAAAAAAGGGTTGTAACCAGTGTTTTCAGGGGTAGAATATGCGACTTGAGAACGATGGTATAGGTTAAAAATCGATATTTTGAAAAAATAAATTTCGTGACCCCGATTTGGGCGGTTTTCGGCCCGGCGGCCAGATCTACGATTTTTGACAAACTGTTCGGCCAAACATTTTTTTTTTCAAAATCAACTAAAAAAGGGTTGTAACCAGTGTTTTCAGGGGTAGAATATGCGACTTGAGAACGATGGTATAGGTTAAAAATCGATATTTTGAAAAAATAAATTTCGTGACCCCGATTTGGGCGGTTTTCGGCCCGGCGGCCAGATCTACGATTTTTGACAAACTGTTCGGCCAAACATTTTTTTTTTCAAAATCAACTAAAAAAGGGTTGTAACCAGTGTTTTCAAGGGTAGAATATGCGACTTGAGAACGATGGTATAGGTTAAAAATCGATATTTTGAAAAAATAAATTTCGTGACCCCGATTTGGGCGGTTTTCGGCCCGTCGGCCAGATCTACGATTTCTGACAAACTGTTCGGCCAAAAAATTTTTTTTTCAAAATCAACCAAAAAAGGGTTGTAACCAGTGTTTTCAGGGGTAGAATATGCGACTTGAGAACGATGGTATAGGTTAAAAGTCGATATTTTGAAAAAAATATATTTCGTGACCCCGATTTAGGCGATTTTCGGCCCGACGGCCAGATCTACGATTTCTGACAAGCAAAACGACAAATTTCCTTTTTTTTTTTTTTAAAGTAACTGAGCAAGGGTTTTTCAGTTGCGATTTATCCTTTTAAAACTTTATAAGAGCGCAGCAGCGCAAAAGTATCTCGGACACGCGCACCAGCGTGTGATTAGCCTAGTCTTGTTAAAATCGTATACCAAAGAATTTTTAACGTATCCTCAGGTTATGCAAAAAAAAAGGAAATAATAAAATAAATTTTAATCACGTAAAATCTGAACCGATTTTATAGACATTTCAGACGGTCTTGAGCGTCCTGACATGAAAATCTCGGAAATAAAATGTTTTTCATGAAAACAAAGCTTACGCTATGTGAAAGAAAAATGATAGTAATATTAGAAGAAGCCAACTGCGTTTACCTTATTAACCACCTCGCTCTGCGAGGTGATAGCGCTCAGCATGAGCTGCTCGAGTTTCTGCGCCTTCTTCCTTCGCAGCGGCGCGTCGGGAACTTTGTCTGAGTTTCCGGAAACGCTCTTCGAGCCGACAGCGCCGTTATCAGACGGCGAGGGCGACGGCGAGCCCTCGATGAACTCGATGGACAAAGTATCATCGTTGAACGTCGCATTGTTCGTCATCGTCGTCGCGTTCATCGCGCGTATCGCATCGTTGTCCGCGATTTGTTGCTCGTAGCAGTCGTCGAAGTTGTGACGATTTCTCTCGTCGCGGGGACTACATCGAAAAGCCTCGTTCAAATTGGCAGCGGTTTCCGGCGAGTAGTTGCGATTCGGCATCGTTCGCGATCGCAGACGGACATTCTGATCGAAATAACCTCCGATATCCGGCGCTTCCTTGTAGAGCTTGTAATTCGCCGGCAAATTCTGCCCGAAATTCGCGCGTTGCGGTTCCTGCGGCACCGCTCGATTGTCCGTCGCGTAATTTTGCTGCAGCTGATTCTGCATCCTCATCACGTTCTCCGGCTGCTGCTGCGACTCGAACGAAGCGATCGTAGCTCGATTCTGCGGTCCTGGTCGCAATTTCGACGTTACATTCTCGTCGCCCGGATAGAAAATTGGATTGCGTTTGCTGTGACGACGATACAACTGCTCGGGCTGGAAAATCGCCTCGTCCTGGGTGAACTGACTCTGCAGGAGATTTCGCTGCTGCTGCTGCTGATGCTGCATGTTCTCCTGTATTATCTGATTCTGCACGTTTTGCACGGTATTCTGAAAGAGCATCTCGCCGAAACGATTGTTCGGGATGGTTGGCTCGGAAACGCGGCCCTCCCTGATCGGTTGCTCGTCGAGCGGCAGCGAACGACGAGTGCTTTTCGTCAACAGCTGCGACGGTCCGTTCAGTGTGTTCGTCGCCGCGTCTCTGGTTGGGGAAAATGCGCGGTACGGCTGGGCGAGGACGGTCTCGTTTGACTCCGGGGAATCCGGATATTCTTCTTCGTCTGATTAACAACAATAGTTATCTTTTTTAGAACTAATCCATCATCAGGCATCCTCCTATAATTCATTTTTTCGCTGTAAAAAAAATAAACTAATAAATTTGCAAGACTCACGAGCCAGATGCCAGGTCGGTGACAAAACTTCAGTGCGAATCAGTGACTCTGCCGGCTCGCCGTACTTGTCATATCTCATCTTCAGATTCCTGTTGGTCTTAACGTCCTTTGGCGGCGATTTGATAGTGAGAGCAGAGTCTGAAATAAAAAAATTCCACATTTGATTCAACAAACCATTGAAGCCCTGAAAACTGCTACTGTGCGTAACTCCAAAACTTACCAACTGTGTCGAACCCATTGTCGTTGCGCTCGACCTTCTTGCTCTTCAGGACCTTGTCAATGGACTCGTAGTATTGCTCGACTCCGGCTCTGGTTCCTGCTCTCTTGGCCTCGCGGTAGCAGACCAGCACCTGCTTCATCCGAGATCTGCACTGCTTCGCGGAGACAGCATAGCCCTTTTTCGTCATATAACGTGCGACACTCTCCCAGATGAGTTGCGGCCGCTGTGCATATTCCAGCTGCTTCTGTACCTGTTTGTCGGTCCACACAGACACAAGGAGTGTTGTGCTCTCCGGTGTCCATTTGTACTTGATGTTGTCTCCGTAGTCGCTCATATTTTCCATTCACTGTCCTCATATGAAAAAAAATATATATAACTCGATGAATATATCAGAACTTTTGTTTTCATTCGCTCTCCCCTCCCCTCCCGAATCCTAAACTATAGCGTTAGCCGTGTTACGCGCATTGGTCGGCCGCTTGGAGGGATGCTACGTATTTCGTGTTGACACTCATATTTTGTTCGTCCACTGTACGCGAACGAAAAAAAAAACGATGAATAAATCACGAGAACTTTTGTTTTCATTGACGCTCTCCTCCCCTCCCCCATCGTAAGCCATCGTAAAAATCGTGTTACGCGAGTTGGTCGGCCGTTCGGAGGGATGCTGCGTATTTCGAGTTGACGATCGCACTTACCCTGTTGTCCTTTGGATTTATCCGCGGACGCCGAGCATCTCGCAGCAGTCGTACCTGTTCGCACCTGGCGTCGCCGCGCACAAACGACGCTCGCAATGTCCGTCTCTCTCTCTCGATTTCGCGTCGCCCGTTTTTGCGGCTCGTGTTACACGTTACGTTGTCGCCTGCAACTTGCAACGGTCGTCCAGCATCTCCAGTCGCGCGCGGTTGTCCCGACGACGGTTTACGAATTTTCAAAGTTGCTGCGTGTGCACCGATAAGGCGAGAGTATCAACAAGTGGGTGGCTTGGCGGGGGCGTCGAGGGGAAGACCGGGCGCGCCGATTGGTCGGGGAACTCGGTGGTGGAAGTCGCGGCGGCGAGCGGCGACCAATCCGGAGCCTCGGTTCGCTACAGTGAAAAGTCTCTAACTCGTCTCTGATTCGTCACTTTCGCTCAGTTCTTCCTGAGGAAAAATTCCTGAGGATATCCTAAGCGTCGAGTTAGAGAGAGTCTACTGTATCGATGTTGTGAGCTGATGTTTGCATTGTGGACAATCACTTATCACTCCGATCACTCATTGTCGGTCGGCAGGCCCGGTGAGCGTAACAACAATCATTGGGCGACGTAAAATCAGAAGGAATAAGAGTAACAATCAGGACAGGATATAAGAGACGGCATGAAAGATGAGAATCCTGAGGATTTCGGGTCTACTATCCTTCATAGTGATCCTGTCGGAAGTACCGCTGTCCTCGTGCTTCCTGGATCCCGTAAGCATAGGAATCGGCGGCGCCGGGATCGGAGGACTCATCGCCGCCGGTTACCGATACGCCAGGTGTCGGATCAACGAGTGTTGCGACGATCGCCACATACCCATAGATCTGCGTGGTACGTGTGACCTGGTAACTATTACAAAGTCACTGTAAAATGTTTCTACTTTCTCACCGATACCAGATTTTTTTCTGATGTCGCTAATGTTTACGTTGACAAAATTGTTGCAGAGTTACAGCGGCAGCTGGCGACTCGTGTGTACGGCCAGCACATAGTGTATAAGACTGTAGTCGGCGCTCTAGCTGGATACAAAGCTGTAGAAAATCCACCGAAAGCTCTGGTCATGAGCTTTCACGGCACTCAAGGAACAGGGAAGAATTTTGTGGCTGGTCTGATCGCCCAGACTTTCTACAAAAAGGGAACGAAGAGTCGTTTCTATTACTTATTCAGCGGCACGACCTTCACCCACAGTCGTCTGGATTATCACAAGGTGCAAGTGCAATGCACCATTAATTTGCATCTCAAACAGGAGTCTTGCAATTCTCAATGCGTTTAACGAAGCTGGTCTAACATTTTTTTTCTCAATTGCAGGATATGATCAAGAGGACGATTTTGGAGCGACTCGAGGACTGCGAAAGGTCAATGTTCGTCTTCGACGAGGTCGACAAGATGCCAGAGGGTCTGCTGGACGTGATCTCGGCGTTCATCGACTACGACCAGCCGGCTTCGGTGGAGCACGAATCGTCGATCGTTCGCGTGAAGAGCAACAGAGCGGTGTTCATTTTTCTGTCGAACCGCGGCAGCTCTGATATACTCGCGCGAATGACGCAGCTACGCGAGGCCGGACGGACCCGGGAATCCGCGACTCTGCGAGACTTCGAGAGCGCGATAAGCGCCAAGGCTTACGGCGCGAGAGGCGGTTTCATGAACAGCAACGCCATAGAAGCCTCGCTCGTTGATTTTTACGTGCCCTTCCTGCCCCTCGAGGTGCAACACGTGGAGACCTGCATGACGGACGCGTTCGCCAGGAGAACCAACGAAACGGTGACTCGCGAAATGACGGAGGAGGTAATGTCGATTGTAACGTATTTCGATCCTCCGCACGATATCTACGCGCGAAGCGGCTGCAAGAGGATAGAGCAGAGGGTCATTACCACGGTTTTTCAGCCGGACTTGGGATGAAAATATCTATAGATTTTTTCATCTTTGTACATACAGCTTATTAATAAACGAAATTTTCTTATTCACATTAAAACAAAAAATTTCGTTTTGATCGATGCCGAAACTGGACACAACGGCGCTTTGCCATTTCGCCGATTCGCAATCGTTTCACCTGACATTAATGTCCGCTCGGGCTTTTCCGATTTTCCGGCGTTCTGATGAAAATTTTGTGAAGAAAAAAAAATTACTGCTTCGCTTGGCGAAGCTAGCGATTAATTTGGCTACCCGGAAGCTGCGATCGCACGGCTATGGATGACTTTAGTTTTTACATGAGGCTCGCCAAGCCGCTGGTTCTCAATCTGCCCAATGCCAAAGGTAACGTCACCAATTTGCGGTATAATTAAAAACGTTGACACGAGTGACAATATATACGTTTTTTTTGCAGATCGCACGATGGCTGCTCGGTGGCTCAAGAAATTGTCTCAAGTCGATCAGTCGCACGTCGGAAATTCGGACAATATTCGTGTGAAATATCTGAAGCTTTTGCTGTTCGTTATGCAGTCGAATCGGTTGAGCGGTATTTTCGCGGAGCCTCCGCCGGAAGGCGATTTGCAGGATATTCCGCACTTGCCAACCGAACGGAAAAAGGTAATAATTCACCTGAAGCAATAACAACAATCGAAGATAGTTAACATTATTATTTTCCGACAGGGAAAGGACACCATCGATCTGACAAAGGGACGGGATACAAAAACGTCGGTGGGTTCAAAGTTCCATCGAAAGGCCAATCCACCTGTGAGAAGATCGATTTCCGGCGACATGTGCGAGTACGTAGCGATCCAGGAGATCCCGAATTTCGGGATCCACGGCTACTACGCTCTGTCCACGGAACCGCTGCCCAATTGGTGGAAACCTCAGCCCCTCGAAACGTCTCCCGAGCGAAAAATGTCGTCGCTGACGTTTTTCAAAGACACGCGGAAAAATTCGGCAGCCAAGGCGACGGAAGATTCCGAGGTCGAGGAGACGTATCACGACGCGATAGACGAAATAAGACCGAGAACCGACGACGAGCGGAGAAGAAGAAGATCTGAGCGTCTCACGGCTTTGCACGAGCTCAACGAACGCGAGATGTTTGGCTGCAAGAAGATGAGACACGGCGAGAAGTCGCTAAGAAAGATCTACGAAACTCGGCGAAACAGCATCGCGGGCGTCGAGACTCGACCTTGTTGGGGCAGAAGCCGATACATCGATCGACTGGTGGACGAATCTCGTGAGAAATAATGCTAACATTCCGCTTGGAACTAAAAGAGAAGAGCAAAAAAATTAAACGTAACGCTACGTATTGTATTTAAATTTTTCTCGCTCTCGTAAAGCTCATCTCGTGGGAGATCTCGATCTGTCCGAGGCGGACGCATTACTCCATCTTTATCGCGAAAAGAGGCTGCGAAAGGTGAGCAACGGGACCGGAAAAGAGGAATCAAACCCGGAGATCGTTTGTTCGCTGTCGTCGAGACGAAGGGAAGTCGAGGCGAGACTCGATATGCCGCCCTGCGCGTATGTTTCTCACTGAACTGAAATCTGAAAATTTAATTTAATCAATAATTAAATAAAAATCAATAATTGTGCAAACGATTCAGATCTCTACCCATCGATGAAGAGGACTTCAAGGGACATTGCAAACCGAAGCGTGAGTCCTTCGATTTACGTGAACGATTTTTCAGATAAAAATCATGTAATTCCGTTGCAGCGGATCGGACATGTTTGCCACGAAGAAACGACTTCGAAGGCTCGTTGGACGAAAAACGAGGCTGTTGCTCGGAGAGCGAAGGCGAAGAGGACAACTATCTTCCATATTCGGGATGCGGATCCGCAGCATCCGTTTCGCTTCGAGGCGGCGGCAACGAATTCGCCTCAGATCTGTACGGGAAATTTCAATACAGATAAATCAACAAATCTATCAAACAAACAATACAAATAAGTAAATAAATAAATGAATAAATCTCTGATTCGCCAGTACAAATATACGAACATCCGGAAATTTATATTACCGAAGTTTTTGATACCGACTGAGCAAGCAGACAACGTTACCGACGAAACGCGGCGCTCGCATAGTTCTCCACTGTTTCTACTTAGCCGCGAAAACAAACAAAAACGAGTTTGCAGTATTCGCCCAGTCGCCGTGCGCTCATCGTCGCGTCACGAGACACAACAACAAACACTCTTATCAAAGTGCAGCCAGTGAAATGTCATCCCGCCGGGACGACGCATCCGGTCGGCCTGCTGCGCTCTCAGTGCGCTCGTGACGTCGTTCGGTGCGCGAGCAAAAAAACCGTAACGTGTCACGGATAAACGGATCCTTGCATTACAATCGGTGGCAGCGTCGGCAACGTCGTCGTACAAAATTTGCCGACCAGTCCGGCACCCAGTTTCCGTGACTCTCGTGAGTCGAAATCACGGGAATTGTCGCAGGTTATTCGAGAGCACACCGGATGTAGATTACACTGGCGAATCGCAATAGCCGATAGCGCACGTGAATTGACGAGCGAGTCACACGTAGCCGACAGACGCGTGGCACTGTGTACGAAAGCACAGTGAAATTTTGATGACAGTCCGAGCATACAGTCGGTTAGACGACGACGCCAACGGTTGAATAATAATATTATAATTACAATAATCCATAATAAAAAAAAAAAATCATGGGTCTTGATGGAATGAGAGTCGGTGGTGGACGATGTCCACCTCTCTTCGTCGGCGGTTTGCTGCTGGCGTGTTTTTTACTGGTCTGCAATTGGTGGAGCCTCTCCACGGAGAATCTTGAATTGATGCGTCAGATTGATGAGCTCAATGAACAGTTGAAAATCAGGTAAATTATTTTTTATTTTCTTTTTTTTGTTATTGATATTGTTATTAAAATATTTTGTTAATTGCAGCGGAGAGGAGCGCGACCAGTGTGTCACGCTCAGGGAAAACATCGAGCAGCGCTACAAGCGTCTTGAGGACGAGGCGGGAACATTGCACGTGCGTCTGCAGCAGTTGGCGTCATCCAAGAAGATCAATGATCAGCTTGCCGAGTCAGTGACTATGTGCAAGAGCGAATTAGATTCGTTGAAAACGCTGGACGTGGCAAAGAGCGCAACGATAGACACACTCAGGCTGGAGAAGGATCGAGTGTCCACTCAGCTGGATTCTAAGAAAGATGAGATACAGAAACTGAAGGCAGATTTGGAGTCTGTGCGTGCATTTTATTTTCTTTTTTTTTTTTTTAAATATGAAAAATTAATTGTATATGCATGTTCGAAGAATTCTTGATTATTTTTTGCAGGCATTGAGCGATATTGAGAGACTAAAACTCACGGTGAACGCACAGCCAAAGGAGAAAGAGGATACGGCGGACGATGCACCGGTTCAATGTGAGTTTATGGATCTTTTTGAACTATATTTTTCGTCTCGGCCTGGAGGTCAATTTTCAGGAGCGAAATTACGCCAGCGAATTTTTTCCGTCCGCCAACGAGACGATTGATCACTAATTCGGTTAATTTTCGTTGGAAGATTATCTGATATTTTTTTTTATTCGTTAAATCGGTCGTTGAATAATAATTTATTTTTCCGACACGCGACCGCCTCTCGGCAATTTATCCGCTGTTTTTGCCCATTAATTCTGCCCAGTAACGCGGGGCCTCGGGCCGGGACAATTGCCGACGATCGCCGAGTCAGTCGTGAACGTATCCGCGTCCGGCCGACGAGGAATGAAGTACCACGGAATTCCAATACTTCCGCAAGATCCACCTGGCTCCGCGCGACAAACTCCCCGCCTCTCAGTTACTTTACTGAAAGGTAGAAAACCGAAGATTTATCTTTCCGTCCGCTTCGCCGATTTTACGAAGCATCGATCGACTAATGTCCATCACGTCATCGCTAACTTTTGAGTTTACTCGAACATTTTTCGACAACAGCTTTTCCTCTTCATGGCCTTTTTTTGTTACTAATCGGGCGTTACTCACATCGCGGATTTGTCGGCGAAAAAAAAAAAATTAACATTTTTTGGGTATCGGGTTAATGGGTGTGGAGTGAATTAAGTGTGTTAAGGAGAGTAAAATTGCGAATAGGATCAAATTGATCGAATTCGAATCGAAATGTTGTGGCTGAGGATTGCGATTTTTTTTTTTTTTGCAAAAATTTAGCGCCAACCTCGGAGACGAATAAGCTGGAAAATTCGGCGGACGGGGATGCGAAGGAGGAGGAAGATAACGCTGGTAAAGATTAATTTTCCGTGAACAATTTTTTGTCTTGCCTTGCGAGGAAATATTTACCGATAAAAATGTATTATTCGCAGGCGACGCAAACGCGAGTGGCTTGGAGAAGCGATTCAACGCGCCGGACGAGTCGTTGGACGGCAAACAGGCCGGCGAGCAGCTGTGACCGGTTATCCACACGCGCAACAAGTACATCTTCCTGCTTTCCATTTTTTTTTCTCTCTTCTTGTCCTTCAACGAGAACTGCGCGTAGCGTGTATCCGAGAAACGAGGGAGTATCATTGATATTGGCTGCGACGTTGATGCAAAAATCCATCGGCGACCTCTGGTCTCGACTATATATATATACATATGTAATTACACTTCTGTGATTGACGATTGAAGAGTCTCAAGCTAGCGAGCAAAAAACGCCCTCACGATCTTTTGAGAATTTGCCATAAGCCACTCTGAATTTGATGAGAGAAAAAAAAACACTAGTGTCGATCGTAGAACGAGAAGAAAAATATGTTACGCGACCGTTACACGGTCGGGGAAATAAAATAGTGAATATGATTCGCTATTTACGCTACGCCATATGATTTATATCAGTAAAATAAACAAATTTTATGGATTACAATGTTTCGTCGTTCGCGTAATTTCGTCGGATTTCGGCGCTGTGACTGATGCGACAATTATGCTCATTCTTCGCTCGGTTTTTTCTCAGGCACACAGACACACGCGAAATATACAGGGTTACATATATAATTCTCCACGGATTTTCGTATTGTCATCATACAGTATTACGATCGTTAATTCCATTAATGTCTACCTTTATTATTCATCTTTTTTTTTTCTACCTAAATAATCCATCTACGTGTATATAATTGTACAAACTGCGCGTCGAGCTTTTCTTGTGCTTTGGAGACAATAATTCGTTTTCATCCTCTTTGTTCGCTCTTTCGTCTCGTTTTTTTCCACGATGGTAAATGCGTCTTAGGGGGTTAATACTGCTTCAGTTTGAGACTGTTGGTTGTTTCATTCTTTTTTTTTCGTTTTTTTTTTTCTTTTCGTTTCATTATACAAGGAACTAGTATTCGAGGTGGTCCTAAGTAGCTCCGATTCGCGACTCAATTAGACCGTTTGCGGTAGCTGCGTTAATATGAATATTCACTCGACCGTTCGAACTACATGTTAACATGTACATAGGTAACTTTGTGTGTATATATATATAATATAAATATGTATATCTATAACAGCGCGTACAGTCAATATACAGCCTAGAATGAGGACAAAATTTGCAAATGCACGACGGATATAATTATAGTTTGCGCGTCACGCGACACGAGCGCTTTGAGAGCAACAAATAAAACAAATAACATTTTTTTTCAACATTTAATACTCTATGCGTAATAAATTAATCGGTTTTGCATATATATATATATTTTTATATATCGCTTTCTTGTTAGTTTTTTCTCTTTTTGCTTTTTCTTTTCTAACGAAAAATTGTAAAATTTGACTAGCAAACATTTAAGTCACGACTAGACACACATCGCACGTAATTGCATTCTTTTTTTTTTCTTTTTCGTCGTCGATAAACAAATAATGCACATTGTTGGACAAGTTAGTGCCTTTGTCGTGCACAACTATCGCCTATATATATAACGTTTCTCAGTACTGTTAACATTATTATTATAGTCATCAACGTCGTCGCTGATATCGTCGAGCATCATCGTCCGAGAGCACCCACGTTTCGTTCCTCCGGTAAAACTAATCAATCAGGTTATCAGGTATCGTAATTGTACCCCATTGTGGTGTGTAAAGAACGTATTGCCGCGGCTAATTAAGGCTTAAGGCGCTCTCTCACCAAAGGGAAGGCCGTCTTTTTCTCTTTAACACGATTTACGTACGTGCGTGTTTTTTTTTACCCAAATATTCGCTAAAGTGTCTTGGGTTTCGATTGTGCAAAAATGATGATTTACAATGGGGGATGACGAGAATGACGGAAAATTGGGACAAACAGGAGGAAGGAATTTTCGTAGAGCTTTGTCGCAGCTGCGGTGCTTCGGGAAAACTGCCTGCATTTTTCCCAGAAAGTCGTCGCACACGGAAGGAAATAAAAAAAAAATGACTAACGTGTCCGACGTGCGTTTCGATCATGCAATCAACGCACTTTGCGGCTTCGCGACGATCCGATATTACAAATGTATACGCGTATATACACATCTCCGTGTATATATGTATATCGTGCGTCGAGAAGGAATTTGCCGCGCGAGTTGCTTGTAATTCTCGTTTACGGCGAGTAATGCGAGTTTTGACGATTCTTTCGTCGGAAGATGAACGCGAAGATCGATCGCAGCCGCCACCAGCGACTGTGTTTGCGCGGCGCGTTGCGCGAGCGCTCCTTCGCTCGTATCTGTCGGACGATCGAGTAAAAAGCGTCGTCGATGAATTGCCGAAGCGCCGCGGATGTTTCGTAGAACGGGCAGCCGAGCTGATCGGCCAGGGCCTTTCCCTCCTCGGTCGTCACCTTCCGTCGTAGCTGCAGATCGAATTTGTTGCCCACCAACACGAGCGGAATGTCCTCGTTCGCGCGCACTCGCGATATGAGCTTCCGGTACTCCAGAGCCTCTTGGAAGCTGTGGCGATCGGTGACCGAGTAGCAGATCATGAATCCTTCGCCGCATCTCATGTACTGGTCGCGCATCGCCGTGAATTCGACCTGACAGAAGAGTAATTTTTAATTTAAAAGAATTGAAATCTGAGAAGGTTGAGGAGGACAAAAAGCCCAGGATTACCTGTCCCGCTGTGTCCAAAATATCGAGCAGCGCAGCTTCTCCGTCTATCACAGCTTGTTGCTGATAAGAATCCTCTGTGAACATGAAATGAATCGTGAAAAGATTTGCAACAATTGGGCAGAATTTTGTTGAGACAACTGACGATTTGGTAACATCCGCAAGACGATAACTTGCCTATCGTAGGATCGTGGTACTCCAGGAAGCTGTGGCTGACGAATTGGAGCGTGACGGCTGGAATAAAAAACAAGTTCAGACTACGAATTCTTGGATCGTTCGACTTATCTCTACTCGACCAGGTTTTTTACCTGACTTCCCGACTCCGCCATCGCCCAGTACAACGATCTTGTAGACTCTGAGGCCGCCTCGCGTGGTGGCAGCTGGTGGATCGCCGCTCGCCGGATCTTTACCGTTGCTAGTGGCATTTTTCTCCTGCGCTATGTCGCTTGACATAGTAAAGTCCTTCCCGGTGGAAATTCGCCGAGATCCGTGAAGCTCAGTGAGACCGACTCGGCGAAGCCGTCGTCGTTGTCGTCATCGCGAAATCGGCGAGTCTCGTCAGCGGCGAAGGACACGTTTGTCATGCGTGCAATCGCGATTTCGTTCGCGGCTCAGAGATCATCCGAGCGATCGCGAACGCAGCCGCGAGATCGCGACGAGACGCCGATCGAGAGTTCCTCCGGTTTCCCCGGTGACACCGCGACGACGTCGACGCTCGGCCGACGAGCGCGACTCATTCTCGCGGGTAGCTCCAATTATTTAGCCTCTCGGTGCGACGAAAATTCTTCGCGTTCCTCTCGCGTCTATCGTCGCGAATGGCGCATCGACGCTGGCAGTGGCATTGACACCTCGTTGATCGATGAGAATTAGAAAAAAAAAAAACGACACAAACACACCTGAATTGTTCCGATGGATCGAAAAAATTCGGAGGAACCTCGGACTTCCGGGACACGAACGTGATACGATTTTTTTTAATCGCTGTCGACGCGATTACGTGAAATCGGGTAGAAAAGTCGGTTAGTCGGTGATGTACCACTAATACTAATGCGCTCTCGTGGGTAAGCGCGCGCGCGCTGCTTGCGGACGATCGCTGCACGCCTGACGAATATTGACGAAACGATGATGGGGAGCCGAGTCGCGGGGGTGTGGGCGCTAATGACACTCCGCGACTCCGCAGCTGGGCTCAACAACGTGGGTGGAGGGGGACACTGTTTACCGCCGGTAACATGTTTCTTTACCAGCGGGGGGTACCGTTGTTACCGACGGAGTTTCCTGGATAAAACAGAATTTATTGGCCTGCTATGTTCGACCCAAAATTGATCTGGTACCCAAACGAATCTGGTACAAAAAACGGCAAGCCGTTTTTTGGCGGAATTTTTTTTTTTTTATTTAACGATGTTTTAAAACCCTATCCGATTGGAAATTTGCCGCTGATTCCAAATATGACCGGTTTTTGCCCGAAAAAATAAACAAAAAATTGGGAGGAAAATGCGAAAATCGGTTTTTCACTTTTTCTCAATTTTCGTACTTTACTAAAGTTGGTGTAATTTTTCCTTGGGTCAATATAATCGGGATTTTCTTTTTGCATTCGAAAAAAAAACTTTTCAACGAAGAGAATGCCGCCAGACGGAACGCGATATCTCGATGTTTCGATTTTTTGCAGATTTTTAAAGTTGACCCTCGAAAATCACAAATTCTTTGAAGGGCCCTTGCGTTTTTTGCGAAAAAAAAAATTTCGATTTCGCCAAGTTTAAAAACCTTATCCAATGGCAAATTTCCTGCTGATTCCAAAAAACGACAGGTGTTTGCCCGAAAAATCGAAAATTCGAGGGGAAAAACGAGAAAAACTAATTTTTTGATCTAACAAACTGCTAAATTTCTCGATATGAAACATCAAACTGCTACCGGTTTCCCAACGACCAATCAGATGCTGAATAAATCAAGAGGACAGTTACACGAAAAAATGCATTCACTGCGGCAAATATGCGTAAAAACTATACATTACAGTTTTCGATACCAGCTGGGCTCAGAGGGCTCGAATGTTTTAGATGCCCTTAAGAAATATCAATGTTAAGAATTAGACTGCTTTTCATTGAATATCCGTAGTCTAAATTAAGTGTACAGTTGTAGCGAGAATTCTGCATTGAAGCAAAGAGTTTTCGGAATCAAACGACTCAGATCTTGTTTTGGTCGTTAATAGCCGCAATTAGACGGGCACCTGTTTGACTCCCCCCACCCCTCCCCCAGGGCGCGCGGGACAAACCGGGTGGACGAGCGGAGGCACATTGTATGGTAGCACGTAGCGTTATTTAGTGAACATCAGCTAAATATATATAAGCGCGACGTGTAGTTGTCGTCGTCGTCGGACGCGCTGCCAGGACGTCGCGCTCGGCGAACGCGCGGGCGACAATTCGAGTTTCAGTTGTCGCGAAGGTGCGAGACGAAGCTTCGTCTCCTCTCCCCATGACATCGCGCGCGGCTTTCATTTCTCTCGCATCTCGCGGACGAGTGAAAAACCTAAATAATAAAATTACAAACCTAAATAATAAAACAACACAAATTATATTATAGCAATTGTACAAATTGTACATAAAAAATTTGGAATTCATATTTTACAGAATTAAATTTATCTAAAAAATAAACAAAACTCGACAAAAAATGCCGAATCACTCGTATTTCTACGTCCGAGCCGTAGTCGCGGACGACGGGAGTGTAAAAACCGACAAGTTTCTCAAAGGGTAAGCAGATTGCCCTCTCCGCAAGCATTGCAATTTTCGTTGATAAGAAAAAAAAAAAAAAGAAAAAAAGACATTAATCCCGCGTTCGACACTTTCGTAGATTTTCGTGAATAATCGCGGCGGTGTCGCAGCCGAAATTAACGACCCGACTCGAATATCCGCAGTTTCGTCGTCGACGAGCGACGCGCATAAATCAGAATTATTGCTTTTCCAGAGACCCGAAAATTCTGGGCATTGAAAAAGACGTCTGGGGCACCCACGGTCGATACAATCTGCTCACGAGACATCTGCGAGGCGGTCTTTCCGGCTCGGGCGACGTTCATCATCCTGCGAACGCGCTTTTCAAGGTCGCTGGAAGATCAAATTTTTACCGGTTTTCGATTGAGTGACAAAAACAGCCTTTTTAGTGTTTTTAGCAAAAAATTACAAGCTTCCCGGCTTCGCAAACAAAATCCCTAGCTTTGCCGCGATGCGCAGAGTGCTTATCAGCTGTGATGCATTCGCAATCGGTCATGCGCATGCGCAGAGTGTGACCCAGGTTTGGGGTTCACGGGAATGCAGGGAACTTCTTTTTGTTCTCAGTCCCTTTTGGCGCGCTGCCAACGGAACAACGCCGAGCCCTGGGGATGCCCATCTAACTCATATTTTTAGTTTGCAGCTATTTCGAAAGCTTACAGAGTGCACAATGGCTCGAACACGCTTTTTCGCTCGCGTGTAACGAAGGCGGGTTTTATGGTTGCGCATTTGCAGCCGAAAGTCCGCGCGAAAACATAGATACCGCCATTGCGATGCGTGTACGCAGGATGCAAATGGAGAGACGTCATGGAGGGAGGCGAGATCTGAAATAGATTTTAGGATCACGATTAGCCGGCGAGAACGATTTATGAACCGAACCGCAGAAGTCGGGGGCGGGGAAAATGGTTTACGTCTGTTTGTACACGACGCAGTAACGACGAGCAGTAAAAGATTCCTCTAAATTCAACAAATGTTTATCCACGAATCGACCCAACTTCCATTTAATTCGCACTCCCTTGAAGAAATAAATAAAAATTAAATTAAATATTAAAGATTTACAATTTCTCATCTCGTGAGGTAAAAAAAGCTGCTGCCAAATAATGCGGATAATAAGAAGAAAGAGAGAAGCGAAAAAACTCCTCGAGAGCTCGTTGAACCCGTCCAGATGTGAAGCAACAAGAAAAAGAAGTCGTCGTCCCGTTCTAATTCGGGATCGTTACAGACAACGCATTAAAAAGAAATTCGAAGCCCCGCCCACGGGTTCATTATTCCCACCGACCCACGAGAGTGACTAGCGAATCTGCGTTTTCAACTGTTCGCGAGGTTAATTCCGTTTCGTCAGTCATCGTTTCGCGGTAAAAATCCGGCAATAACGAGACAACCGGGTCCTCAGATCGTCAGCTGTCGTAAACCACCATCATTCAGCATCTCCGGCGCTGACGGAGATACTGAAAATCGATTTCCGAGCACTGCAAGCCTGATGCAACTCCCGGCAACTGAGCCAAAAACACATTAACCGGAATCGTCCGCTGTCCAAACAAACAGTACATTCTACTAACTGCGACCATATAGACAAAGGCGACGTTCGAGATTTCACACGAACGCCAAACGATGAAAGCATCGAGGATTCGAGGTGTTTAAATCGAGTGCGAAAATCGGTCGGTAAGACAGCGAATCCTCGACTCCAGTTTTAATAATATTAATTTATTTATTTATAACGCCCGAATTTTTGTATGATTGTCAAACGATGAAAACATCGAGGATTCGAATTAAATCGGCCGGTAAAACAGCGAATCCTCAACTATCCAGTTTCGATAATATCATAATAATAAAAAAAACTCTCGCACTCAATGAATTCCATTCCATTGGCTGCTGCTTCCGAACCCTCGATATTTATCTTCCGGCGACTCTCGAAGTCGGCTCACTCTTTGTTTGGGGTATCTCACTTAATCCCCCGAGAGTTGTGAGTCAGCGCGAGAATCGCGGCTGTATTTTCCTTCCGCGCGGTAGGAAACGTGGTTCGTGTCTGACAGCGCTCGCGTGGCTAAAAGACACAGGGAAAGAGATACGCTGCACAAACCCAGGCCGGCAGTAAGCGAGCGGCCGCCGGTCCGTACGTATCGCCGGGTTTTCTTCATCCCTCGTTTCTTCCAGTTCCCAAAAATCGCGCAAATGCAAACGTACAATTTTATGTGAAAAAAAAGACCCGTACGAAAAATTCCTTCTAAGACAAAGTGGGTACAGATATAAAATTCAGTGCTAATTGCGACACAAATGTTTCCCCAAATGTGTTCGTAGCCGTGGATCGAAATTCGGTGGAGACGCGATTGCCGCGATCCAGCAATTTTTGTTTTGTATTTATAGAAACGGAACAACAAGCGTCGCGCGTCGCTCGTCCGAAAATCGTGTCGCAGTTTGTCGCACGGACGGATTCTCACGAGTCTAGTCGGACTTATTTACAACACAGATTATAATTTGTAGTCGAGTAAATGGTTCGCGACTCGCGAAATTCCCTGGGTTTTCTTATCGCCCGACCTTGAGCGCAGTTTAGTAGGTACGCGACGAATTATATAGTTGCCAGACGCCAACATCGAGCTACCGTTTTTGCGGGTTGCGCAATATTAGCGAGAAGCTGAGTTTCACTCAGCCTTCCTGTTACCGTTGCCACGAAAAAAGTAAAAAAAATCGCTCTTTACCAACGATGGTCGAGATTATCGTGCGCATCTCTTGTCGACTGCCAAATGTTGCCCAACGTTGCCCAAATCCACCGGCAACTCTCTGGTTTCTCGAATAACGATAACAATACAACAAACCGCGAATAAAATAAATTGGTGGCCGAATGAAGGTAAAATAAAATGCCTGGAGTTGCGAAAAAAATATCGCCCTTTCCTCAACGATTGTCGAGATTATCGTGCGCGTCTCTTGTCGACTGCCAAATGTTGCCCAACGTTGCCCAAATCCGCCGGCAACTCTCTGGTTTCTCAAATAACGATAACAATACAACAAATCGCGAATAAAATAAAATGGTGGCCGAATGAAGGTAAAATAAAATGCCTGGAGTTGCGAAAAAAATATCGCCCTTTCCCCAACGATGGTCGAGATTATCGTGCGCGTCTCTTGTCGACTGCCAAATGTTGCTCAACGTTGCCCAAATCCGCCGGCAACTCTCTAGTTTCTCGAATAACGATAGCAATACAAAAAATCGCGAATAAAATATATCGCCGACCGTATAAAGATAAAATAAAATAGCTGGAACAGCGCCAAGGGTCGAAATCTCGGTTCAGTGTAGTCGAAGGCCGCGCCCCGTCTCACTACTTCCTGAGAAGCGGAATAGTGGCGCATCGCAAGTTCCGGATCAATATACGCACTATATGCACACGTGGTTCGGGCGCCGCAGTGCTTTAATCCCACTCGAATCGCGACCAAATACGGTAAACACTCGCCCGGCGAGTCGCCAATTTGTGCAGTGAAAGTTCAGGGTCGTCTGAACCCGTTCAGGCCCGTTCAGGTCGCCGGGACCAGCGGGTATTCGTTTACTGTTTTTTTTTTCCGCGCAATCGTCGACGCGAGTCAACAGCGCTAATGGCTTTGTGTCAAGTGCGAATTGAGCGGTGCCAGTCGGTAACGCGATGTCCACCGGGAAATAGGATATTTATCGGTCGTTGCCTAACGAGCTGACTGAAAATGAATTACAAGCTTCAGTTAGAACCGTGAGAATTCGTCCATTTTGCCCTCCGCGGACGGAATGAAGGACAAACGCATCTAGGGATTTTTTTTTTACGTCCTTTGACTTTATAACTAGGCCGAGTATCGCCCTAGTAAAGTTTTCTAGCGTCAATACATCGCAAAAGCCAAGTGTTCTTTTAGTCAAAAGATCCGCAAAATTCTTCGTTTTATCCCCGCAGAAAAAAAAAAAAAAAAAAAAAAAAGTTTGTCTTCATTCGCAGTGAAGAGTTGACGTCCCGAAGATAACAAAGACTGTTGTGACTGCGTCGGTAGTGCAGAACCAAAAACAGACAATAACACGCGAAAATAATGAAGCACGACAATAGCTACGGGTGGAACATGAGCGTCATCTCCGAGCCGGAGATCGTGAAGACGTCTATTCAAAAAGCCGAAGTGAGTATTCAATTTATTACGCGATCTGGTATTTCAAAGGATTCTTATGAAAAAAAAAATGAGATATACGCGAGCTGCGAAAGAATGCGACCTGCGCGTTGCATATGCAAGGCGAGAACTGCGGCCTTGCGACTAACGAACCGGTGTACGAGGCGGCACGCAAAACGGCCGCCATATATAGAAGCCGCAACATTAAGCGCATTTGGGGCGTCGTGGGTACAGCGCGTTACGTGTGTCGCCGGTCTCGACGCGTCGAGCGGTGAAACGCGATAACGTCCGCAGTCGCCGCGGTTATACCTGCAGTCTCGCTCACTGCGGTGCGAATTACGGAGAACAAAAAAAAAAGAACACTCAACAGTCGACTTCCCTGCTGTTACGTTCGATTGATCGCTCTCAGTTTCCTCGTTCCGACATTACTCGTAATAGGAATCGTTACATAACGCTGATACATAAAACAAAATGCGACCGACATATATATAGACCGGTCTCGGTCGATTGGCGAGAACTCGAGAATCGAGGCTCAGAAGGAATCGGTCACAGGATCAAAAGAGGCCGTCTTCCTCGTTTCGCGTGATAACATCTCAACGGAAGCGCGCACGACAAAGAAAAATATCTCGCATCTCCACAGTGCGATCACGTTTCGACGGATCAACGGAAGACCATAAAATTCGCGCCCATTCGTGGAGATCAAAGGCCAATTGATCGATGGCGATAAGCATCCGACGCTCCGCGATTGTCTCGTTAGCGCTGCGGTTGCTTCTGTTCCAAGAATAATTCCCTCTCCATTTTCCTATATCTTTTTATTATTGTTATTATTTTATAGATGAAGATTGCATTTCGTTCGAATATCGACCGGTTTTGAACTGCCCGCAATTCATTATAATCCGCATTGCATTATAATGCAATGCGGAAAAAAAAACATTAACTTTACAGAGCGTCGACTGTACTTCCTTCCAACAATTAGATGGACCAATCCTTCGCAATATCTGCCGCAAAGTCATTACCCATCATAATCGCACAGCCATAATGGATTATATTGCAGTGTACAAAAGCGTGCGAACTTTACAGACGGTCCACTGTACTCTCAGTCCCCCCTCCCCCTGCGCAATGAGACAGACCAATAGACCGATAGACCGATGTTCCGCAATATCCGCCGCAAAGTCGTTATACCCATCGTCGACAGCTCGTATAAGTTTCGCGCGATACAAAATCCACCGCCGCGCGCCGCGCGGCCCACGTCGCCGATGCGTTCGCAGCGCGCGTCGCAATGACGAAATCGGCGAGGTGTGTGTGTAGCCAACGAGCCGCCGGCGGCCTAACGGAACAATCGGAATTCTCCGATCTCTCTGTCGGCCTCTCCGCCAGTTCACGTATCTCGCGGCAGCAGCAGCTGCGGTTCACTCGTGACAGACGCGAAACGTCCGAACGCCAATTCCGCCTATTAATAATAATAGGTAACACAGTAACGTAGTCGGTCCCGCGTTTTCGACAGTGTCATCAGGCGGCGGTGGGCGTGGTTAAGCGAGGTGCGTGCACGTGCGCAATTGTCGTGAATTCGTCGCGTCCGCCGCTCTGACAGCCCGCGGTGTGATAACGCGCGCGCGTTTTCGGCGACAATGGGCGACGGTTATTACGGCGGTTGCCCGCCGTACGAGGGAAATTACGGCAGCTATGCCGGCGCCTCCGAGCCCGGATTGGATGTGTTCGTGAAGAGCGCCGTTGCGGTTAAACGCATGTTACCGTCTCTTTTCAACATCAAAGTGGTACGCACTCTGCATATATCTGCATATATACATGTATATAAGTGTTAGGAATTGATTTAATTTATTTTTTACTAGTCATTATTATTATATGAATTTTAGTCAAACAGTCGATCGTTATTTGTATTATTATTATGTCTATTATCATATTATTATTATAGAAATAGTATTATTATTATTGAGTTAGGTCAGGGCGTAATAATAGGTGCACTCGAATCATCCGGGATGTCTTATCAGTAGGTATGATAACCATAGATTAGGGGGGACGACTTATCAATGGATACATCTGTCACGACAGTCACCCAAAATCATCAATGTGTGTATCTTTACTTGTCGCTGCGAATTACCGCAAATCACCTGTAATTACGCTCATTCGAGTTATCGCGACTGACGAGATCGTGAATCATAACCTGCAATCGCGGCAGGAGCTCCCGGTCGGCCTGAATCATCGACGCGGCAAAAAAAAATTCTTTTCTCGTCAACGCGAACGTGCCAATCGTTTCCTGGTAGGCGGATGGAGCAGTGTTTGTGATGCTGATATGGATGCTTAGTTAAGTTTCCAATTTTTTAAATTTGTTTTAAGAGGGTTTAATAGAAAAAAAAAAAAAAATGTTTAGTCTGCAGCATTTTTTTATGTTTTTTCTGTTTGAAGGCATTAAAGGTTGCGGTAGGTAAATATTGGTTCTTTTTTTTGCATGGGTTTTTTAATTAGTCCTAATTGGGGACAGATGCGCACATGTAATTATTATAAAACACTCGGGAGAGTGCTATCTGCTTAGCGGTCTGCGTGTCCGGTGCACTATCAAGAGTGCCTTTCCTGAACTGATAAGGTTTAGCTGGGTCCATTAGTAGAAGCTTGAGCTTCGTTGAGGACGGTCAGCTCTGGAGTTTTTTCTTGGAAAAACTATTGTTGTGTCAATAACAGTAAAATAAAAACAGTTAAGATGAGCGAACAGCCGCAACTGCATAGCAGTGGCAATTATCGGTATCAGAGTTACCTGGAGAACGGTGTAGCCCGTCTGCAAATATCCAAGACAGTGAAATTTGCTCCGGGCGCCGAAAGAACTCAAAGAATTTTTACCGTGGAGACACCACCAACGACAGAAGCCACTTTGAATGTTAAAAAGAAGTCCGAGGGCCTCTTCAGGACGAGTCTCAATGTCAGGCCTCTCTACAAAAGAACATTTTCCGACGAAGCGAATCAAAATGTTTATGCTCCGAAAAAGCAATTCGAGACGCAGACAGAATTATTGTCAAAGAGAAAATACACGTACAACGATACACCGAAAAAAACGTTGGGAAATTTTATTGGCAAACCTGTGTACAATGTACGAGACTCTCGTTCCCATTTTGTTTTCTTGAAAAGATCTGTTCTGGTCACAGCGAAAGAAATCCTTGATATATTCTGAAGTTCTCCGGTCGGTGAAGTTGTATTAAAAAGGAAAAATTCTTTTGCAGCTTGGTGAAAAAGGTTCAGGCATCAGATCGCGCGGCGAGGTCCAGGATTTCAATCAGCTTCGACAACAATGTCTGGCGGCGGGACAACTGTTCGAGGATCCGGAATTCCCAGCGCAGGATTCGTCCCTTTACTACTCGCGACGTCCCGACAGATACATCGAATGGAGACGTCCAATGGTAGGAACCGCAGAACGCCCGTGAACCGCAGAATTTCGAGTATCGCCGAGCGTTATCTCTTTCATTCGTAAATCGATATCCCCCACAGGAAATAGCAGACAACCCGCAGCTCTTCGTCGAGGGTTTCTCGCGTTTCGACGTCCAGCAAGGTGAGCTCGGGGACTGCTGGCTGCTCGCCGCGGTCGCCAATCTCACGATGCACTCGAATTTGTTCTTCCAAATTGTCCCGGAGGACCAGAGCTTCGAGGAGAACTACGCGGGAATATTTCACTTCAGGTTCGCACCGAAAAAACGAAAATTTTACTTTAACTTTCCTTTATTAATATTTGATAATAATTCCAGATTCTGGCAGTACGGAAGATGGGTGGACGTCGTAATCGACGATCGTTTGCCGACGTATCAGGGCAAACTTTTGTACCTCAGCTCAGCGGAGCCCAGTGAATTTTGGAGCGCGCTTCTCGAGAAAGCCTACGCGAAATTGCACGGCTCTTACGAGGCCCTCAAGGGCGGCTCGACGTGCGAGGCGATGGAGGACTTCACGGGAGGAGTTACCGAGATGTACAGAATGGAGGACACGCCGCCGAATTTATTCAGCATCTTGCTCAAGGCCTTCGAGAGAAATTCCCTGATGGGTTGTTCGATAGATGTAAATTGACGATTATTTCTCACTCTTATCTATCCAAACGGGGTCCGTTTCTAATTTTTTTCTTTCCTCTTTTCGTCCGCAGCCCGATCCAAATGTGCTGGAAGCTGAGACGCCACAGGGACTCATCAGAGGCCACGCTTACAGCATCACGCGCGTGAAATACGTGGATATTGCTACGCCAAATCAGTCGGGAAAGATTCCTCTTTTGAGATTGAGAAATCCATGGGGAAACGAGGCCGAGTGGAACGGACCCTGGAGCGATGGGTAAGAGTTTTTTTTTATTGACCAAAAAGTCGATCATCGATCGATAAACGCTTCGATTTATGCGAACAACAGCTCACCCGAGTGGAGATTCATCCCTGATCACGAGAAGGAGGAACTGGGACTGACGTTCGACATAGACGGCGAGTTCTGGATGTCCTTCCAGGACTTTAAGAATTATTTCACGAACCTGGAGATCTGTAACTTGAATCCTGACTCGTTGACCGAGGACGATCTCAACGCGGGCAAGAAGAAGTGGGAGATGAGCGTCTTCGAGGGCGAATGGGTGCGCGGCGTTACCGCCGGTGGTTGCAGAAACTTTTTGGGTAATTACAAATCACAACCAAAATAAAAATCACATTTTTTGCTTATAGATTGAATATGAGATTTTTTTTTCTTCTGATTTGTAGAAACTTTCTGGCACAATCCGCAGTATCGAATCACGTTGGAGCATCCCGACGAGGGTGACGACAAGTGTACAGTTATCGTTGCGCTTATGCAGAAAAATCGACGAGCCCAGAAGCGAATGGGCGCCGATTGTCTTACGATCGGTTTCGGCATTTACGAAGTACGTACATCGATTTTTCTTACCGACAAAAAAAAAAGGATTCCTTAGGATTAATTAAAAATGTTCTCAACAGCTGGAATATCCGGACAGGGTGCCAAAGCCACTGGATATGAATTTCTTCAAACATACCGCATCCGTGGCGCGTTCGCCAATGTTTATCAATCTCCGAGAAGTGAGTTGTCGTTTCAAATTGCCACCCGGCACGTATTGCATCGTTCCGAGCACGTTCGATCCGAACGAGGAGGGAGAATTCTTGCTGCGAATCTTCTCGGAAAATCAGAACAACATGGAGTGAGTGCTATTCCTTTTTCTGCCGCTTTTGCAACTAAATACCAAGAACATATTTAAAACGTTTTTTCTTTATCAGGGAAAACGATGACGAAGTCGGAGTCGGCGAGGTCGACGACCGGGTAATTATAATTAAGCTCAGATGGCACAAAAAGGCGTTGAAAATATAAACACGTAACGCTTATGTTAACACGTAGTGTAATTGCGAGCACTGAACACGCATTCACTGCCACGAAAAAAAAAAAATTCTACTAAAAATAGGGATACTAACGAAATTTGGACGTAATTTGGTGATTAACATTTTTCGGTATTTGGTGAACTAACAAAATTTCCGTGACACGCTAACCTTCTGATTGTCCGGCGTTAACGGGTAATTAACGCGAGGTTTATCCGTCGCGCAGTGGGATAAAGAAAGGCCCAACCCTCGACTTACGCTGCATGATAAACGGTGCTTGGCTTTTAGGTAATTAACCATCACGACGATAATCCGGGCGAGCACGACGACGCCGTGAGTAATTGGCACTTAATGAACATTAATATAGAGTGTGAAGGGTCTAATTGTGATTAATCGAATAACCACGCGTTTAATATCGTATCGCAAAGATAAAAGCGTCGGAATGTCTTGATAACCTTTGTCTCGTCGTTTTAGGTACGCGATCAACCGGAACCCGACCGAAACGAGGAAAAAGTACGCGAATTCTTCAGAAAACTCGCTGGCGACGATATGGAAGTCGATTGGATGGAGCTTAAGGAAATCCTGGATTATGCGATGCGCAAAGGTTTGTTGCTCGACGATTGTTAACCTTCGGCACTCGACATCTCCGATGTATTTCGTTTTTTCATACATCGCAAAAAAAAAACATTCATACAAACGGTGATGGTTTCAATTTCGCCTAATCATTGCAATGTTCGTCCGCAAATTTCGCGCAGCGTTCTTTCCTCTCCGCTTTGCCTGATTCCTCGCCTGCATATAACGTTGCGACTTCTAATTTTCTCTACATACATGGTTAATTATTCAGAGAAAACAGATCAAGTTTAATTAAAACTCTTTTCGCTCATCGGTGGTAATATACGTAGCCCTTACGATTATCTTTTGGGTCACAAATTCTAAGTAGTCTTTTCTCTCATTTCACTTTGGCGTGACGAGTGGCGAATTAATTAAATTATTTTCATATCTTTATTTCACTCTCCTGAGATTAATCAATGCTTTTATAATTACTCGTGTGTGAAGGACATTAGATGTAAAAAATACGTATTAATCTCAACGAAGATTGAAAACCATATGAAAATAATTATTATTTCGACGCTCGTGAATAATGCTTAAGTTGTACATTTTTAGCAAAAATGTGCAGTAAAACTTGATGTACAGTAAAATTAAACTAATAGTTGTAGTTACAAAGAATCTTTCTGCATGACAATTTTTTTATTCCTTGCGAAAAAAAAATCTAGAAACCATGTATGTACTTGGTTCATAAATACATTTGGGTTCTTAGCTGATTTTATTACATTTTCTTTTGTCCGAAGAATCTTTTTTTTGTCGCAGTTGCGACGAATTCGACCCGAATGCATATTATGCCCAATGAATATAGCTAACATGTAGTGTATGTTACGAGTAGAGCTACCACCGTCAGCTCGACGTAGCGAGGCTCCTAATCCCGATACGTCGCAAGAAAATGGCTCTATCCTCGACACTATCATCTCTCTGCTGTGCGGCATTGTTTGTAATAATGAACAATACAATAAGACCGTAGGTAAGACCCGATCGTGCAAGGCCGAGTTACGTAAAAAGGCCCGCGATCTTTTTGTGTTTCCATCCATCAAAGAAATTCGCATTTGTCGCATTCATTGATCAATTCATTCGATTGTCTCTAATTACATAATGCACAAGGTGTTGGTAGACGGTAGTTTGTCTCATTATTGTTACGCGTAATGTATCGTTTGTCGCCGCTCCAGGCGCGAATTTTCCCTGTGAAACAAAGAGAAAACAAGGTACGTGTTTTTACTGCGTGGTTTTTCCGTGTCGAGTCACATTAATTTTTGCTGAGCTTCTACTAATCGTCGTTTATCGAAACAGCGAAGCTGCTGATAATTGTCCACACGAACTCGAAAAAACAATCTTTGATAACTCTCTAACTCGATCGTCAGCTGAAAATGGACGAAATATAATTTAATTTTTTTCTCGAAACATGTTAGAAAAAAAAGTAAAGAAGAGAGTCATCCGGAAAAAATGATAATTCTTCCATTTTCGTTTTTTCGCGGCATAAATAAGCGACACTATTTGCAATAAAGAAATTCGTTTCTTTCAGAAATGAACAACGAAGGTTTCAGCAAAGACATTTGTCGTAGTATGGTCGCTATGCTGGACGTCGATCATTCCGGTAAACTTGGATTCGAGGAGTTCAAGGCTCTCTGGAACGACATCAGAAACTGGAGGGTAAAATTCAATTGTCTAAATTAAAAAATGACGAATTGATTTTTTATAGATTTTATGAAACCAAAAGGTAAACGATTCGCCTGGTCACACCTTTTTTTCGTTGCAGGCAGTGTTTAAGCTCTACGACAGAGACGGTTCGGGTCACCTGAGCGCGTTCGAGTTGCGTCAGGCGTTGAACAGCGCAGGTTATCGTCTCAACAATCACATACTGAACATTCTCGTGCACAGATATGGAACGAAGGACGGTCTGATCAAGTTCGACGACTATATAATGTGCGCCGTGCGATTAAAAACAATGATCGGTGAGTAAAAATTCCAAGCATCGACGATCACGTATTTCTAACACAAACTTCTTTTCTCACACGACGCACTAACTCAATGTTCCAGACATCTTTCGTGAACGCGATCCCGACCATACTAACTCCGCGACATTCACCATGGAGGAATGGGTGGAAAAAACGTTGTACTCGTAAAGCCAAAATTGAACAAACGGGGATCGAGAGAATTCGGTAACGGATCTTTCAGCTTCATTCGTGACCTTAGATTTAACACTCTAAAGAGGAACCTCCAACTTTCGCAATTTTCAAGGATTATTCGTGGCACACGTTTTTCCTGTAAAAATACTGACGTTTCAGCGCCAGTGTTTTTTCGACTAATTAATGGATTGTGAATATTTCAGATCAGGGGATTGATCTTGAGGCCTTGGACGAGGACTTCTAAAGCAAAAAGTATTTATTCAACGGAAAAAGACGTCCTACGTTTTTCTTTTCCAATCTTTTGTCTCAAATATTACGAAGCGGGAGACAAACGCGTTTTATTTATAAATTCGGTGCATGACTCAGAGCGCCTGAAATTGGAATTACTTAAAACTTATAATCTGTTAATATACTAAAAAAAAAAGATAGAAGAAAACGAAGATATTGGAATGCGTGATATATTAATTAAAATTGAGATAATATATTATATCGAAGAGAATTCGACACTGAGATAGTGGATATTCGGCGCTGCCGGCCGCGTCGATCGTCGCTGGAGCTACGAATCCCCGAGCGAACAAACACAGCTAGGGCGCCTCGCCTAAACGTGCCTAATCACTAATCCATTCATTTTTCGACATGTATACAATGAATAAATACAGAATATACATTTATATTATTTACAAAACGATAGATCGTCAGTCACTCCTTCAATCACGTAAGCGTCAACTTTAGATTGTAATTCGTCTGTACCCAAACGTAAATCTCCTTTGTACAATATAACCCAGTTTTTTAAATCTAATCGTAGACTAAAAGAATAAAAATTAAGCATGACTTCCGAATCCTCGTGTGGAATGTACGACAAAATATTTTTTAATACTGTACACTGAATAAAATATTTGTATCTCCGCCTGTCGAATTCGTCAATTATTTTTCTTTTCGTTTTCTAGTAAATATTTTATTAATCAACAACTACAAAATACACTGTCGTAATTAATATAATCAGACTTAATTGTAATATATTAAAGCGATGAGTCGATGAACGAAAAATCAAAACAAAATTAGTTTCGCGAACGTAAAAAAAAGGATTAAAAAACATTGAGCGATTACAAGATCGGTGATGGCTGAGAGGTTGACTCGAGCGTCGAGCTGGTTTTTATCAGTCAGTTGTCGACCTCAACGAGTGCCGTGATATTTATGCTAAGTTCGATTACGTAAATAAATATAAAAAATTCGCGTAAAACCGAAACTTATCGGGTATACATTTACCATCTACGCCGCTTTGGTAACATTTATCATATCGCGTATTGTATACATATAATTTGGTACCTTTGTCGTCGTCGTTCTTTACAATGAATAATTGACTAGAAATAAACGTGTAGATGTAAATAAATACACTTATTTTACAGTGATTTGTTTATCCTCGCCAGGTAGATATCGTGGTTTCTTATATTATATATTTTTTCCAATTTCTCGTGACTTTTTTTTTGTTTGTTTTGTTTTCTTCATTACGCTTTTGTTAGGAACGATGTAACATACATATGAAATCTATGCTATTACACGTGATTATGTGGTTAATGCCATTATTAATAACGTATTTCCTTTACCGATTGCACGGTAATTCCTCGGCCTTGAACCAAAGACAAGCACCATTCGAATTTCAAAGCACTGCAAATATACACATGAAAAAATTAATAATTACGCGTAATTGTTGTGCAACAATAAAAACTTTCAGGGCTATGACGATAACTACGAATGGATACACTTTTCTCATCCGAATGCTGCCCATCTTCGATCTGAAAAAGCGGCGAGACCGTTTTGATTGCATTCATCTCTAACTAGTTTTCAGATCGTTACAGCTCTTCGCGAAAGTCAAATAAGTTTAACATTTTCACGATAATTTTCTTTGCCAATTTAATTTACGCGCGCCAAACTTTGGGTGAAATAATAAAAAAAATGTTGAGCATTTGACTAGCAGAAAGTGCTGTAACAACCACAAGTGGCGAGTGAACCTCCGAAACTTTCCTGGCTTCGGTATTTTCCTCTCGAAACTCTCAGACGTCAAACATTGATTCCTCGAGCTCGTTTCGAATTTTCATCGCCGAAATTACGATTTGCAGACGTTCTTTTGGTCACTTTTCTTTCGCACGATTATCATCTCAAGGAAATATATTTTTATTCCGTTATATCGTAGACGAGTAACAGTGATTACGTACAATGAGTTTCCGGGGAATGCGGTGAATTGTCTCGAATCGATAAAGCCGTGTCTGCTGAAAAAATGAAGAGAAAGTAACGTGTTTTCCCGCCAATTTGCGTCCTCGTCCTCGCTTCCTTCCTATACACATCGCCCTCGCCGTCTAAGTCCTTGAAGATTATCTCGAAAATACAGTCTTTTGATATACTAGAACATTTCGTCGATTAACGTCGGATTTTTTTTTTCAGAGTTTTTCGGTGTGTCGAGCCTGATATGAGATACAAGACTTCGAGTTTTTACACTACGATTCACTCTTCTCTCGCCTCTCCGGGTGACTAGATAATACCGGGCGGCGATTACCTCGCATTTTTGTACACAATTACATCCTCGAAATACGCTCGAACGCTCGCCAATTCCCGTTCATCGTCTCGCGAAGCTACTCAACGCGGAGATCCTAATTCCAAATATTATTTACAAAAATTCATCGCCAAAACTCCGGAGAATCAGCATCTCATTCCGTCGTCATCAGGCTTCGCATTTTCAATGCAATTTTTTTTATCGTTAACAACGAAAATTGAATCTCTCTTTGCGACTCGCTCTATTTTTTTTTATTTGGGGCAGGACATCAAAAAATAATATTACAACCCGTCCCGGAAAATAATTCAAAATAATGCGCGGAATAAATTAGAGCGAGTTCAGAGATTCCTGACGATCACGACTACGATTCTCGGGACGTCTTCACGCGCCGATCTTGTTGTCGATGTACTCGTCGTCGTCGTCGGCGAACTTGAAGCCATCCTCGTCCTCGCCGATGAAGTCGTAGAAGGATTCCCTGGATGCGTCCTGAATATCCGCCTCGACGCCGTAGTCCGGGCTCTGAATTTCCTTCTCGGAAACCGCATCCTTCCTCGCGTCCCTCGACCGATGAACTTTCGCTGGAGACTCGTTCCTGGCTCTCGCGAATTCCTTCAGCGGAATATTTTCCGCATTGAATATCTTCTTGTTCTCTCCTATCGCGTTGAGATCCGTGATGTCGCTGAATTTTCGCTGCACGTTCGGCGTTCTCGCTCGCGGATGAACGAAATCGTCCTTCGGCTCGCAAAGATCGCGATCCGAGTCCCGCGACGTCTGAATTCTCGATGCTTCGCGTCGGCTTTTCGGACTTTCCTGGGAATTTTTTCTCGAAACAGCGTTCGTGCCTCTCGACGCGACGTCCCTCGAACTCCTCGCGGCTTCCGCTGTGTTTTGATTGTTTCGCGAGTTCTTCGGCGACGAAGCCTCCGCAACGTTTTCCTGCAATCGGCTTCTGACGTGCGACGCGGTTCTTCTCCTGTCGCCGTCCGCGGGATTGTTTCTCGCCGTGGAATTTTCCATGGAAACCGTCGACGAGTCCGAGCTTTTCGAGTCGTTGCGATTTCGCGGCAGACTGGCGCTTCGGCTTCGTTCCTGCTCCTCGATCAAACGATTCCTCGTTATTCTCGGCGTGAACCTCGCCTCGTTTTTTTCCCGCGACTCCCGCTCGTTCTCGCGCGTCAAACGATTGGGTATCGGATCGGAATGCGTGGAATTCTCGTCCTGCGAGTGTCTCGAGAGCGACTCTTCGCTAACGCGAACCCGGGACTCCTCGAGAATCCGATGAATGGGCAACATTCCTTCGTTCAGTCGCGCTCTGTATTCCGTGATTATTTCGTCGTGCAGTCGACTCTCGCCGGGGTCCAATCGCCTCGGCAAAATTTCGTCCTCGCGACTCGCCGACGTGACGCTGTTGGTTTTCTCGTCGAGCTTCGCGGCACGAATTCTCTTGTATTCCGCCGGCGTGAGGGCTGCTCCCTCGGTGTCGATATTAGTCCGCGTCGCTTCGCTTCGTCCCTCGCCGATCTCCTCGTAGTGATGATCCTCCTCGATCGCTCCCAAAATCTCCGACTCGCCGGGATCGAGCGGCGGAATCCACACGAGAAAGGCCGGATCCATTCCCAGATACGAACCCGGTGCGGCGCCAGCGTTCACGACATTGTAATCATAATAGTCGAGCTCGAGATCCATGTCCGGATTCGCCAGGCTGAACTCCGAGCCCGGACCCTGGAGCAAGCGCTCGCGATTTCGTCGATCCTTCGTCTCCTTTCCGCATCGCAGCGTCGAGAGATTCGACGATGTGCTCGCCGGTGAAAATCCCTGGATCGGACAGGAGAAAAGATAAAATTATTATTTTTAGATGTGAAAATTCTTCGAGCTTTAAACAAATCTTCAAAAGTCTCGATAATTTAAAAAAAATGTCGAAGGTTGGACAAGTCAACCAAAGCGACAAATTACAGTTGGAAAAAATATGACTCAATGGATATTTATATTTTTTTGTATTAAAAAAAATATATATTTTACGTGCGATGTGTAAGCGTTTGCGTGTAACGAGTATATAATTTCTCTCTCCAGAATTTAGCAAATCTTCGCGAGCGAAGATGTCTACATCACATCAGCGAAACGGTTGTTCAAACGGCAGCTCGAAGCATCAGAGGCATTAATTATTACGCGTTAATAATAGCGCACGAGGAGGCGTGTGTACCTTGGCCTGCAGGAGTTTAGATGTTTTTGGTTGTGTGACGCTTACGTTATTCACGCTGGTCGAGGCGCTCGTGGTGCTGAAGCGTCTGCTCTCTTCCGACATCGAGGCCTCCTCTGACACTGGTGTTATAGGCCCAACCGTACGTAGCCTGCGTTCGAACCGCAATTGAACAAAACAAAAAATATCACTGATTAATTATCCCGTCTTTCCACAGATTCTTCATTGATTAAGATAGACAATTAGTATAGAGCATTGTAATCTATTAAGACAATATTAAAAGATCTAGAAACAAAGTAACACACATTTCGTCAACATATTCATGCGCATTCTAAATGCAACATTTGCATCGAACTCTAAGTTTCAATATATATAATATACACAATTGTTGTACAGTGGAACCACGATCAACCAGCGAGTGGGTCGTAAAATTTGTAAATTGTAATTTATGTTTGACGGATTTCTCCTTTTCATAATTTAATTTACAACACGAGCGTTGGACATTATAATTTAGAAGAAAACACATATAAAAAATTAAATATAAAATATAAAATATAATATAATGTATAAAATGAATAAAAGTTCTTACGTCCCCGTCGCCAGATTAACTCCACTGTACTTATTCATAAACATGTATTCACATAATAAATAGTATATATATATTCATATCTGTTGTCTAAAATCTACTCGTGCCTTTGTTCGCCACTTTACTTTACGAGAATCTTCGTCGAACCAAAGAATCACGTGTGGACTGTTTGGGAATGAATAAATGAAACACGTCGTTGGTTCAAGTTGATCTTTTCACGTCGTTTTATCATATCAATAAGCGAATAGATATCACGTGTAAAATGTCACGCGAAGTGTCGACGGTGAAATCGAACGAAAGGATCGTGAGTGAAATTTTCGAACTTACTTAACAGGCCGGGCGTATTTGACCTCGGGTAGACCGCCCGACGACGAGCCGGAGCCCGACGAGCGCTTGGACGGTGTGCTTAAAGCGCTCGCCACGATCGTCCGCTGCGAGCCGCTCTCGTCGACGTCTTTTTGCTTCAGCGTCCCCGAGTCCGCGGTGTGCTCGTCCTCCACCCTGCGGGGCAATAATAATCAGCATACTAATTGTGATATTAGCTAGAAGACTCGCGGAGCTGTGACATTTTACCGCGGGAGACACAGGCAACGCGTTTTTTTCGAGGCTTCTTTGTTTT
Organism: Itoplectis maculator; assembly: GCA_964034905.1. Taxonomy (NCBI): domain Eukaryota; kingdom Metazoa; phylum Arthropoda; class Insecta; order Hymenoptera; family Ichneumonidae; genus Itoplectis; species Itoplectis maculator. The sequence goes on from OZ035863.1 coordinate 2,462,007, forward strand.
TCGTTATCGTTCTGTATTTTTAGTTATGAATATCTTTCTTTTTTCAACTTTTGCATACTTGATTTTATTAGGGACATTTCGAAGCACTATTCAATGGCAAAGTTTCTTGCGTTTCTTTTTGCGAAAAAATAAAAAAATTCGATTTTAAATGAATTCATACTCCGTTTGAGTTTCCGTGCTTTCGTAGCCGTCCTCGAGGTCCGTCGGTGTTTGCTCGAGCCTCGCGTGCCGCGGCGAGCCCCGTCTCGGCAGTCTCACCAGAGAGACGACTTCGGATATCAGGGTCGACGAGGACATGGCTCGAGCGCGTCTGGCCAGGCCCTGCATGGACCCGCTGCAAGCTGAAACGAATTAATCAAACAAGATTTAATTTCCATAATCGAATGCAACGCAATTGGAAAAATAAAAATTAACTAAACCTTAATTACAATTTAAAAAATTATAATTTTGTGTGAAACGAATTAATCAAACAAAATTTAATTCTCATAATCCAATGCAACGCAATTGAAAAAATAAAAATTAACTAAACCTTAATTACAATTTAAAAAATTATATTTTTGTCTGAAACGAATTAATCAAACAAAATTTAATTCTCATAATCCAATGCAACGCAATTGGAAAAATAAAAATTAACTAAACCTTAATTACAATTAAAAAAATTATAATTTTGTCTGAAACGAATTAATCAAACAAAATTTAATTCTCCTAATCCAATGCAACGCAATTGAAAAAATAAAAATTAACTAAAACATAAATTACGATTAAAAAAATTATAATTCTGTCACACAGAAGAATTCAATAATTTTTGTTTCACAAGTTACAAAGTCGTGTTTACCGGAATTATCCGTCAAGCTGTCGAGGTCCTCGGCAATCTGGTACTTTCGGTACTTCACCGCGTACTGAAGCGCCAGGAAAACGGAGACGAGGAACATTAGTAGCAGAAGCGACGCGGCTGCCAAATGTGCGGGCGACAGCCAGAGCGCCCATCTCCCCGCGGCGGCGACGACCTCCGGATGCAGCAGAATCGTCGACGAGTCGGTTCCGTTCTCCGGACGTGGCTTAGCTGTTGACGAGATCAATTTTTTTCATTTATTAAATTTATCACGGGCAATCGTGCGAACGAAAAAAAAAATTGCGAAATCGTCGACGAGTCGATTCCGTTCTCCGGACGCGGCTTAGCCGTTGCCGAAGCCAATTTGTTTTCGTCTATTAAGTTTCTCACGCGCAATCGTGCGAATGAAGAAAAATAAAAAATAAATAAAAATATTTTTTAAAAATCTGAGTCGCTCTTGATACGATTTTAGTATTCGCTCCGCTCGCGAGAAGCTCTCAGACTTCCACTTCTCGCGCCGCACTCGTGGCCGTCGGTGACGTCGTAATGAGCTGCAGCCACTTCGCCGTTATTTATGCACGAACGTTCAACGTTTTTTTTTCTCCGCGGGTCTGCGCTCAAAAAACAGCTGTAATAGCTGCACTCGCTTTGCGGTACAGTGGAGCCTCGATTGACCCTTTGAGCGGCTGAAATTCGTCTCATTCTAAAAACCGTCTGACTCCCTTTTCCTCCAGTAGAAAAAAATCCTATGAACAGCCTTATTGGCGCTCGTGTCTTTTTCTTCTCCGCCGCGTGGCGCACAGTCTCCTGCAATCCCGTGTCAACTTTCCGTCTGAGTGAATTTCAATCGCCCCGCGCGTCAATCGAGGCAAACGCTCGAATTTTTCTCTCGTCCATCCGCGGTTTTCCCGCACGGAGAGAAAAATATAGGAAAAATCACTACAAGCCTGGAAAAAAATCGCCAGAATTCCAGAATGTTTCTCAGTTGCTTCACGAGTGTATAGATTATTTCCATATTTTTCTCTCCCTGTGGTGCACGTGCAAAAGAAATTCCCCGGGATAAATCGAGTGTTGAGGAGAGCATTGATAAGAGCTTACGTATGATCGACGCGTGAGCGAGAAAGCCGCCGATGCAGGATTCCCCAGCAGCTGTGATCTCGTCGCTGAAGAATTCGAGCAAAAGGCTCTGCTGGCTGGACACGACGGTGCCGGATTCCGGTGCGCTTTTGTCGCAAGCAACGTCGGCGAGAAGTTGTGCGCTCAGCGAGTCGCCGTCGCGCGCCCTGACATACTGTCCGGGACATGGAAATTTCGTTTGATCGAGATGAAGTCGCACGACGGACTCCGGATCCGCCTGAACCAACCAAAACGAGCGGCCCGGACAGGCTTGCGTCGACGCCGCGAGGATCCTCCTCGTCGTCTGATTCGCCAAATTCACCAGGCAGCCGCATCGACATTTCGCGCCGACTTCCGCGGTGACTTCCGGCCTCTCAGCCGCGATTCCTTTGCCGTGGCTGCACTCCCAGTCGCCGGGCTTCCAATTTCCACGGAGGTCCAGATGTCCCGCGCCGCCGCACGCTCGAGTTTCCACAGTGTTGCCCTTTGACAAGAGAATATGTATATAAATATCGATTCCATTCGATTCGACAGAAGTCTCGCGCCGTCGGAGAATTCAATGAAGTTGCGCGGTTGAACGAAGTTACGAATTTCTTTCAGCGCAAGAATTGCAAGCGAAGGATAAACTTTCCTGCCGAAGAATATCTGCGAACGACAACAGCGAAATAGATTTTATGTCGCGGTTTTTACCTGACAAAACTTTGCTCCGTATCGCGGTGGCGGAGTGTCGCAAAATCTGTAACGATTTTGCACCCCTCCGACGCAGGAGCTGCTGCAGGGTGTCCATTCGCTCCAGTCCCCCCAGCCGCCGGCGTCGCTTTCTGCAAAATGATGAAAAAAATTTTAGAAAAAGAGAAGGAATGAGAAAAAAAGAAGTGAGACCAACGAGTGTCAGAAGGGTGAGGAAAAAAAAGGAGAGTCGAGGTCGTGGAGTAGTTTTGCTTTGAAGAGGGTCGCGTCCCGCTTCTGAGGTGGGATTAACGGTGCTCCGATAATCCCGCGATTCGAGATACTCTCGGCGTCGAGCCACGTACACACTGCGAGCGAATTAAGAGGTCTCCAGGTCGACCGGGGACGCCGTCGCCGTAGCAATCCGCAATAATCTCGGATATTAAGACGCCCGAGGAAGGAGACGACTCTGAACGAGACTTTGTGCCTCATCTTTTGCGGAATCTCGGTCGGACAATTTCCCCCCGACCGAGGAAGCACTCGCCGAGCTTCTATTACGCGAGTCTGTGTATTCAACAACGGTGCTCTTCGCCTCGACGTTCTATTCACGTACCGGTAAAAATGTTCTGGACGATGAAAAATGCGAGCGTCGCGGGGATTTACTTCTTTTGAGGAAAATACAAGAAATGGGCATTTTTATTGTCATGAAGAAAGTGGTCGAGAACATTTTTCTAAGAGTTAGACGAAGGAAATATTGATGGTGATAATTAAAAAAAAAAAAAAAAATGAGAACCGAGTACTTCTAAACGAGTGGAGCCTCAAAATTTAGCGAATTTCTATATTTGATTAAAGATCTCTTAAAAAGGTCTTGAAATAAATGATTGTGGTGGAGGCGTCGGAGCTTTGCAACCATTGATCCGGGTCCAACCCAGGTTGTTGTGCAGGTCCGGGACAACACTCGAGGGCAATTTATCTCCGGTTTACTTTACTCCCTCGCTGCCTCAATTTTCCATGAATGACGAGAATTTAGTTGAGCCATCCGCTCGTATTTTGTGAGCCGCGAGCAGGTGAGCGCTTTTTGCCGGAATTTCTCACCCGTTTCCGCGGCTTCTTTTTTTTCAACTAAACCATTCTCTCTCTCTTCTTTATCCGCAGAAATATTCAATAAATATCACTGATATGAATTTTTTCACTTCCGAGAATCCACCCTCAGGAACATTTTACACATTTTCAATCTCAGTTACGGAAAAATCTATTTTCCGAGCTGTTGTATCGAAGTGACGAGGGTAAAAAGAATGGGTTGAGGACAAAACGACGTGACGTGTTTTACTCGAGGAAAATTGTTCGTTCAGTCGTCGGCGATGTCGTTCGTGGCATCGACGCGAAACTCGGGAAAATTCCCAGGAGACTGCAAGATTTTATTCCTCGGAAACGTTTATTTACAACCAATTAAAATCATTTTTTTTTAAGAGAATTTAATTAATACGTTTCCTCGGACACGCTGTGCAATCGATATATTATCGCCATGGTTTTGATAAACTCGCCGGGTAAAATAGCTTCGACGCTCGCGAAAAGCAATAACCGAATGCCGAGGGTCTCGTTTTCCTTCGGCGGTAGCCGGTTAAACTTGTGATAATAAATAGGATACCGTCAGAAAACTCGAAAGTTCGTTGTCCGCGCGGCGAGTGAGCCGAACTGCTACTTGATTGAAAGGGGTCAGGAGGAAACTTGGTGCACGCGGCCGAGTTCGGCGGCTGTACGAATTAATTTTATCGCGAGAGATAAGTCGAGCGTGAAATAATAATTCAGAAGGATGGCGGAGAGTCATTCTCGCTTCTGTTCTTTGAAACCCAACGATGACATATTTTTGACGGTGTCTTGAATACTTTTTCTCTGCATTTTTATTTCTTCATGGTCACGAGCCACAATAATAATAATAATAATAAAAAAAAAAAAAAAAAACCATCGCTATCACGAAGCACTAATTAAAAATTGCACTCCCAACCGGACCATATTCGACGGTGATCCCGACGAACAATGATTCCCCTAAGTACATCCGCCCCCAAGTCCAAGGAAAACGAACTAGCTCCGCGAGGAAAAAGTTTGCCCTCTGCGAAGTCGTCCGACGAAGAAGCGTTATCCTCGATCGCCCGTTAATAACGAAGCCTTCTCGCCGACTTACAAAGTGTTAAAAGCCTCGTTCAACTCTTTGTTTTGTTAATTCTTAGCCGAGAGTCGAAGCTCGAATTACTTTTCGTAAGGAGCTCTCGTAGCATTCTCCTTTCTCCTCCTTTCCCCACATTTTCTCTCTTCTCTTTTCCTCAAACTTTTCTCGGCTACAAGTGGTACAGTCATTAAGACGTTGTGTGTATTTTTTTTTCTCTCAAATTTCTTTCTTCCCTCGTCTTCGTCTCGGTTACGTCGCACGGCGGAAAAGTTGATGAACTCGGGAGTCGACCGAGAGCCGTTGACGCTCGGTGGCCGCGCGGCGGCGTTTCCCGCGTTGCTTTTGGATCTTCTTGTCGCAACGCGGAAGGGAAGCCCCGTTTGACGGTGCCCAGCGAACCATGGGAGTCCCCCGTCGATGCTCGTTTAACCGTGATGGACCAATATTCTCCGGCGCTGCTGCAGCTTCTCGTTCAGGAATTCCGTAATACACTTCGAAGGGGGCATTCACCGATGAATAATGCCTGTAAAATCAATAACCAACCTCCGCATCGACGCCCGATACAATTATTCGGTTCTCTGAAGCACGCACGAATATTTGTTGCGCGATTTTTGTTGCGATATTATTCGGTTGTAGTATTAAAATTAAAATAAAAAAAATAAAAATCGACTAGTGCGCCTATCGAGATATTCCATCGATTCACCTGTTATTTCCATAAGTAGAATTATGAAGCGGTATTTAATGAGCAAAGTGAAATATAATTTTGTGTTGGAAAATGTTCCAGCAGAATCGTATCAACACCTTTCGCAGGGAGTAGCCCAGAATGGTCGATTAATGCAACGCAATTACGCTCCTCTCGTCGCGAATGACGCAAATGCTGAATCCATTAACCACAACGCGCGGGTATCATCGTTCGGAGCGATTGAATTGCATTGATTAACGTCAGTGGAATCAGTGGCACGAGGGCCCGGCGGGTTAGTGTCGCACGTGTGAATGATAACCAGGAGGGAGGGAGAGATCGAATGAGGGACGAGGATCAACCGCTGACTTATCGGGATTTATGACGTGCCCATTAACTCACGTTCGTACGACGACAATTCGGAAGCTGCTCGATCACGACCGTCGTTTGGTCGAGCGCGAGCGACGCCGGGTTGTAAGCCATCATCTCCGGTAATTGCGACGACAGAGGATTTTTATTTACCGATCTATACGATTTTTTATTTTTATTTACTCATCGTTACGTTTTTTTTTCCTGTTCAGTTCGTCCAGGTATCAATCTTTCTTTTACTGGGTATTAAAAAATACCAACTTGACTCCACGACCGATCGGATTTCCCTCTTGTCACCCGACGCGCCTGTCCCGATTTTAGGGCTCGTTACAGCTGCGATATTTTCGCCAAAAAAAAAAGAAAAAAAAAAAAAAAACAATTTAACCCGGGTTTGAATAACCATTGCGTCAATATAAAAGAACGTAAAAGAGCGAAACGTTTTTTCCATCCCAGCATTCTCATTGGACATTTACAACATTTTTAAACCCATTTCGAAACCCGACGTTATATCGAGTATTCGCGGAGCGTTAAACGTAATTGATTTAACGTGCGCGTAACTCCTGGCGTCGGTACACACGAGAGCGTGACGCTTTGTGTTTCGCTGTATTCGCCGGGTAAACGAATTCACGGGCCGGCGTTGGAAAAAGGTCGACGCCGAAACGAGTATTTCGAGTGACGGATTACCGAGTGGTCGGTGGGGCGGGGGGAAGGTATTTTCAAAGCGCCGGAGAGATATAATTCGCGGTGCAACATTTAATCAATATCGGTGCGTTTCGAGTGGAAATAAACTGCGGCCCGCAGGAGCTGAGCTGTCAGACAATTCAAAATTTATCCACCCTCCGGTTGAGCGATCAAACTCGTGCGGGCTGTCGATTCGTCAAACGCGGCGGCGGCGGTGCCGAGATATACACGCTGCTTGATTACAATTTACCCCCGATGCGATTTTTTTTTTCGCGCGAAATTGCGAGTTTAGTGGATTTCCTCGTGATTCACTCTCGTTTTAAATTGACTGTGTATCGTCGGGGAGTGGAAGAGGAGCAGAAAGGAATATTTCTGTCGGCAGCAAAATGTCGTCAACGCTGCTGTCGCCGTCGTCGAAATTACCTTGAATCGGAAAAGTCGGGATACATTCGACTCTGACTTCGGCCATGGCGTTCGTGATCGCCTGGCTGATGTAGGAGAAGCAGTACTCGACGAATTTCTCGGTGAATATGTCGCAGTCGAAGGTCAGGGTGTGTTTGCCCGGCGGCGCCTTGAGCTCGGCGACGTAGTTGAGGGTGGAGGGCGGCGCGAGGGACGCGACGTCGGCCCGCAGACGACCGTAGACGCGCACGCGATCGCCCTGAAGACGACAGGACGGATACTGGAAGAGGACGGACAGCCCGCCGGAACCACCGTCGCAGGGGTAGACCGACCTCGCGTGGACGTTGAAGACGTATTGATTCGACCATTCCACCTGAAACGTCACATAAACAAAATTCAATCTTTGTCAAATCTTTTCATTTCTATGCTGCAAAATTAAAAAAAATGGCCATATTTATTTTCCAAGGGAAGGAAGGCTTTTAAAAATAGAACCTGGCTATACAGAAAAATAAATTTGCAATTAAAAAAAGATGTTAGTTCGAAATACCACGAGAGATGAATTGCTTGAATTCTGAAGGAAACTCAGTCATCATTTTCTTTTCTGTGCTACAAATTTTTTTTTAATAGTCAAATTTATTTTCCAAGGGAAGAAGGATTAAAAAAAATGGAATCTGGCTGTACAGAGAAATAAATTTGCAATTAAAAAAATTTGTTATATCGAAATACGACGAGAGATTAATTGCCTGAGTTCTGAAGGGAATTCAGTCATTTTTTTTTACTGTTTGCGAGTGGAAATGACCAGCGCGACGGGGGATCAGTGACCGAAATCTGGCAAAACGATTCAAACTCGAAAATTCGTGGTATCAGATATCCCGCTGGTATCATCCACCTAATTCCCCAAGAGTTTAGATGAGTTCAACCGGTCGGGTTTCGAGTCGTCGACTGACGATGAACGCGACGCGACGAATAAAATACCGCGGGGATTGTCGAGCGAAACTCGTCCCAGTCTATTAACAAACTTTACACGGTCAAACTCCGACACCAGGTGTTCCCGGGGTGGCGCGCCCGCGGGCTCTGCCTCTCGTTTTGTCGCACACAAAGGACGGTTAACGCGCGGCGTCTCGCGTCGAGCGGTATAAAAGCGAGCGAGTGAATTGTCGAGTAAATGTTGTGTGTTATCATTTCGCCTTTAATTGATATTCGCTCGGTCCAACAGCCGCAGGTGGAAATTCAACTGGCAATAGGTGAATTAAAATGAGTAGAAAGCTGAACAAAGTCCCGCAAAATTCAACTGGAACATAAAATATTAAATTATAGAAATAATTCACATTGTCTTGATAAAAAATTTACCTTGATATAAGCGCTGGTGGTTGGGGCGCTGGAATTGGCGTTCGCGGGTTTCAGCCGCAGAGCGTAGTGGCCCGCGAGACCGAAGAATTCGCATCTCAACGTGAGAATCCTCTGCTCCGGAAATCCTTGAACTTCCTCCGAGTACAACATCTGCGAGAAGCGATAAAACGATATTGTAAAAAAAATTCCGAAATATTTCCCAGCCTTGTATTTTCCCTCGCTCACTTTCCCAGTGCCAACAGTGTTTTCTCGAGTGTCTCGCAAACAGATGTCTCGATAAAGATAACCGAGAGAAACCGCCGCGACACAGAACGAGTATGAATAATGGAAAGGCGACGGTTGTGTATCGCGAGGGCGGCGAGAAACGCATGAAAAATATTCCGCGTCTCGTGGCGGACCGTCGAGGAAAAATCAAATGGTTCGCGTTACGTTGAACGTCACGCGAAACGAAATTCGAGATGATTCCGGGAGAGAAAAGATCTCTCGGTGGTTTCCGCGGGCTGTGAGTCGCGCTACGTGCTCCTCAATCCCGTTGGATTATCGTTCTCGTAAAACACTCGGGCTGAATCTTGTCTTGCGTTCGGGCAGACGTTTCGGGCTGTTCGGGTCAGCGGGTAAAGTGGATCACCGAGTTTTCAATTTTTACACTGTTTGAAGATATTTATAAAATTAGGGTAATCCTCCCGTCTTGTCTGAAAGAAATAATTGTGCAATAAATTACCCGACAACCTTATTTTGTTTATTATGAAAATGATTTGTGTATTTTTCTGAATACGTATTAATTTTTTCAGAATTTTGTCTAATGTTTGAAGCCTTTTTTTAGTATAAAATAAAAAATCAGAAAAAATGCTGAAATTTTTTTTCTCATCGAGAACTTATCGTAAATTCCGACTAATTCTCCATCGAATTTATCCAACATTCGACAAGACGTAAGGGCTACCTCAACACGCTGCGTGGGAGCATTTCCAAAAATTAAATGTCTTTCAAAATAAATGCAATTCGCTTAAGAATCATCGAGAACAGCAAAGAAGTATTTCTCCCGTCTCAGTAATTTATCTTCCCCGGTGTAAAATTCCCGTTGCGTGACCCGCGTTATCCGTCTCGTTCTCCAGGCGACGCTACGAGGCAACCGACCTGTACGTGGCTCCTGTTGCGAGGGTCGCACGACAGTACGCTGGCCCCGCAATATATGAGCTGAAGGGTGTACGTCGTGACCGGAATTCCCTCGGCCGGGGCGCAGGATATCCCCGTGTACTCCAGAGTCGCGAGAACCTGCTGATCGGGATACGTGTTGAAGTGCTGAGGCTCGAGAGTGAGCGACGGCGTCGGCCATCGCACGTCCAGGGTCGTCCGCATCTGCAAAACCACCCGACTCCGTTAAATGACATCCGGTACCATTGCATTACCCTAAGGTACATGCAAAGCTGACACTCTGAATCGATCGAAAAATCTCATAACCTCCGCATCGTTCTACACTGAAAAAAATCAGTAGTTGCGGCTACCAATCATTGATTAGATTTTCCAAAATATTGGTTGCTGTTACTAAAATATGCGTAGCTCTGACCAACGATTGGTAATCCCAACTATTAATTTTTCTCAGTGTAAGGACACAAAATTCGCCGATAATTCCACGCGGATCGTCGGAGGCGATTGGTGAGTCTTGGTGCGACTCTCACCTGAATTCCCGAGTGATCGGAGATGTCGGTGAACGTGTTGACGGGCGTCGATGACTTGCGCTGAAGTTGGAGAGAGTAGACGCCGCCGCGGGTGAAGAAGCCGCAGGGAACGGTGAGAGAAATGTTGGCCGCGCTGTGAGAGGGTTGCTCCACGGGGACGTCGCCCACCAGTTCGGAGGTGAATCCGTCCAGGTGCATCACTCTGAAAGACAATTTTTTCGCGTTAACACAAATAAACGAATGAAATTTACTAATCGACTGAATTTATTTTTTATTATACAGGATTTTTAGGGCATCGTTACCTGAGCACAAGAGGATCGGGCAAACGCTCCTCAGTCTTCGTGGAAATATTATCGTCGATGTATTCCTCCTCCATCGCAAAATCTATGTCATCCGTAGTCGTGCTGAGCGACGCCGTTGACGTTGCAGGCGTCGTCGTCGACGTCGTCACGGCCGGCGACAGCCTCGACGGTCGATCTTGAGGCGGCAGCTCGAGGATGAGCACGGCGAGGTCGCCGGACAGAGCCGTGTGGGACGCTGCGACGATGATCCTGGAGAAGAATGAGTCTTCCATCGCCGCCACAGGACCCGTCGTACCTGCAAAAGAAAAAAACAAAATGTTGAAATTACTATTTTTCACTCTTACATCAATTTTCGATACTTGTTCATTTTTATACAAAAAGGCTGCTCACGTACATAAGACAAGATCTATGTAGACGTGAGATACGAAATAGGTAAGCGGGTAAGATAAAAAAAAAAGAAACCGGCGACACCCTCGATTTCACTCAGGATTCGCGCTCCCCCACTTTCCGCGCCCCTTCATCCCGTTTCTCCGTCATCTCCGCTCTTCATTCGCAGAATTATCCGGGGAAGGAAGCGTCGCGCGAGTTCGCGGCAAACCCGATAACCGAGTCGTTCCCGGATCTAATGCCGAGTAGATTGGCAGGACATGGCGGAAGGACTTATATGTACAGATATTACTACTTATATATACAGATATTCCCTACATATCATTATTCACATAAAATAATACATATGTTCTCAAGTCCATCAATTCCAGTTCCAATTTCAGTGAAATTATATTCCCGAAAAAAAAAAAAAAAAAAAAAAAAAAAAAAAAAAAAAAAAAAAAAAAAAAAAAAAAAAAAAAAAAAGAGAAAAATGACTATTCTATGAATTCCACATATCCCACTTTGTATGCATATTTATACATATGTACGAACGCATATATCACAATTTGTGTATCGAATTATACATGCGCATTTACTCATGTATCAGATTTTGCATATAAATTTGTACATACGCATGTACGCATGTATCACATTTTGCATATGCATTTGTACATAAGTATGTACTCATGTATCACATTTTGCATATACATTTACACATACGTATGTACTTATGTATCACATTGTGTATACAGGGTGTAACATGAGGTATTGATAATAATGAACAGGCGTGTAGAGCTCGACGAAACAAGCATTTTTGCATTAGGTCCTAATGGGCTAGGACGAAAATTGGCGACGGTATTAACGTTTAAAGTAGACCAATCACAGCCGCCGTTATATCGGAAAGGCTTACTACCACAGTCGAGTCACACGCATAGGCGATGAGCTATAGCGTCGGGGCGCGGCGCGCGGCGCGCCCGACGCGAGCACATCGCCTATAGGCTCGTCGGTAAAGCAGCGCGCCTCGCGAGCGACTTGACTTAGGCTCGCCGGTATAGCAGCGCGCCTCGCGTAGCGATAGGCTCGCCGGTATAGCAGCGCGCCTCGCGAGCGGCTGTCTGTCGCGTGCTTGGTGGCGTCTGTGACGCAGTGCGAGCGAACGATCGATATTCGCGCGTCAGCTGACAGCAGCGCGGCCTACGTCTGACTGTCAGCTACGCCAAATGTATGGCGTCGGCGTACGTATCGCCAGCGTGTCGACGTGGCGAAGTTTTTTTAGGTCTAGCGGGACCTAATCACCTTCCTTACCACCTTGCTCTACCTTACTCTCCCCTTGCTCACCCCTTATTCTCACCTTCCGATGCCCTTGCTCACAGGTCACACGTACACCGACCAGTAATAAGAAGAAAAAAAATTCCATTTCATAAGCTGAAAATTTTGTTTATTTCGAGCCAAATCTGACTGGATACTCTGTCTCACTTTATGGTGTCACATTGTTATCACTTAGTTATTACCTTGTTCTCACCCTGTTCTCACCTTCTTCTCACCCTGTTCTCACCATGTTCTCACCCTGTTCTCACCTTGTTCTCACCTTGTTCTCACCTTGTTCTCACCCTGTTCTCACCCTGTTCTCACCTTGTTCTCACCTTGTTCTCACCCTGTTCTCACCTTGTTCTCACCTTGTTCTCACCCTGTTCTCACCCTGTTCTCACCCTGTTCTCACCCTGTTCTCACCTTGTTCTCACCCTGTTCTCACCCTGTTTTACCGGTGTTTTATCGGTATTCTCACCGATTTTTAAGATCTTATTTGAATGTCGTTGAGGCTGTGATTCAAGGCATTTTGTTAGATTTATTACTCGGTCAAATTTGCTGTTATTACGAGACAAAAAGGGAAACATGCGCTCATGCTCCCCAACCCGCGTCAACAACGATTTTTCACTAGAATCGAGCTGGAGACCAATATTTCCAGAACTCGAATTATCGCACCTCTGTTTTTTATCAAATGCATTGATTCAACTCCGCCAAAAAAATAGCTAGAGATCTGAAACCAATTCCATTCGATAGAGCACACTTTTCTCTCGAATACCATTTTTGCGGACCTCCGTCAAACGTTTCCTTATTTTTTTGTGACGATGTGGAATTTCATCTTGATTACGCTCCTCGCTCAGACCATAAATGTCGAATTATGATATAAAAAGCAGAAAAATCGCAAATGTGCGTTGTATCATATGTCGGATGATTTTTATTATTATCATTATAATTATTACTCGGTCAAATTTGCTGTTATTACGAGACAAAGAGGGAATCATGCGCTCATCCTCCCCAACCCGCGTCAACAACGATTTTTCACTAGAATCGAGCTGGAGACCAATATTTTCAGAACTCGGATTATCGCACCTCTGTTTTTTATCAAATGCATTGATTCAACTCCGCCAAAAAAATAGCTAGAGATCTGAAACCAATTCCATTCGATAGAGCACACTTTTCTCTCGAATACCATTTTTGCGGACCTCCGTCAAACGTTTCCTTATTTTTTTGTGACGATGTGGAATTTCATCTTGATTACGCTCCTCGCTCAGACCATAAATGTCGAATTATGATATAAAAAGCAGAAAAATCGCAAATGTGCGTTGTATCATATGTCGGATGATTTTTATTATTATCATTATAATTATTACTCGGTCAAATTTGCTGTTATTACGAGACAAAGAGGGAAACATGCGCTCGTCCTCCCCAACCCGCGTCAACAACGATTTTTCACTAGAATCGAGCTGGAGACCAATATTTTCAGAACTCGGATTATCGCACCTCTGTTTTTTATCAAATGCATTGATTCAACTCCGCCAAAAAAATAGCTAGAGATCTGAAACCAATTCCATTCGATAGAGCACACTTTTCTCTCGAATACCATTTTTGCGGACCTCCGTCAAACGTTTCCTTATTTTTTTGTGACGATGTGGAATTTCATCTTGATTACGCTCCTCGCTCAGACCATAAATGTCGAATTATGATATAAAAAGCAGAAAAATCGCAAATGTGCGTTGTATCATATGTCGGATGATTTTTATTATTATCATTATAATTATTAATCGGTCAAATTTGCTGTTATTACGAGACAAAAAGGGAAACATGCGCTCATGCTCTCCAACCCGCGTCAACAACGATTTTTCACTAGAATCGAGCTGGAGACCAATATTTCCAGAACTCGGATTATCGCACCTCTGTTTTTTATCAAATGCATTGATTCAACTCCGCCAAAAAAATAGCTAGAGATCTGAAACCAATTCCATTCGATAGAGCACACTTTTCTCTCGAATACCATTTTTGCGGACCTCCGTCAGACGTTTCCTTATTTTTTTGTGACGATGTGGAATTTCATCTTGATTACGCTCCTCGCTCAGACCATAAATGTCGAATTATGATATAAAAAGCAGAAAAATCGCAAATGTGCGTTGTATCATATGTCGGATGATTTTTATTATTATCATTATAATTATTAATCGGTCAAATTTGCTGTTATTACGAGACAAAAAGGGAAACATGCGCTCATGCTCCCCAACCCGCGTCAACAACGATTTTTCACTAGAATCGAGCTGGAGACCAATATTTCCAGAACTCGGATTATCGCACCTCTGTTTTTTATCAAATGCATTGATTCAACTCCGCCAAAAAAATAGCTAGAGATCTGAAACCAATTCCATTCGATAGAGCACACTTTTCTCTCGAATACCATTTTTGCGGACCTCCGTCAGACGTTTCCTTATTTTTTTGTGACGATGTGGAATTTCATCTTGATTACGCTCCTCGCTCAGACCATAAATGTCGAATTATGATATAAAAAGCAGAAAAATCGCAAATGTGCGTTGTATCATATGTCGGATGATTTTTATTATTATCATTATAATTATTAATCGGTCAAATTTGCTGTTATTACGAGACAAAAAGGGAAACATGCGCTCATGCTCCCCAACCCGCGTCAACAACGATTTTTCACTAGAATCGAGCTGGAGACCAATATTTCCAGAACTCGAATTATCGCACCTCTGTTTTTTATCAAATGCATTGATTCAACTCCGCCAAAAAAATAGCTAGAGATCTGAAACCAATTCCATTCGATCTCTAGCTATTTTTTTGGCGGAGTTGAATCAATGCATTTGATAAAAAACAGAGGTGCGATAATTCGAGTTCTGGAAATATTGGTCTCCAGCTCGATTCTAGTGAAAAATCGTTGTTGACGCGGGTTGGGGAGCATGAGCGCATGTTTCCCTTTTTGTCTCGTAATAACAGCAAATTTGACCGAGTAATAAATCTAACAAAATGCCTTGAATCACAGCCTCAACGACATTCAAATAAGATCTTAAAAATCGGTGAGAATACCGATAAAACACCGGTAAAACAGGGTGAGAACAGGGTGAGAACAAGGTGAGAACAGGGTGAGAACAGGGTGAGAACAGGGTGAGAACAGGGTGAGAACAAGGTGAGAACAAGGTGAGAACAGGGTGAGAACAAGGTGAGAACAAGGTGAGAACAGGGTGAGAACAGGGTGAGAACAAGGTGAGAACAAGGTGAGAACAAGGTGAGAACAGGGTGAGAACATGGTGAGAACAGGGTGAGAAGAAGGTGAGAACAGGGTGAGAACAAGGTAATAACTAAGTGATAACAATGTGACACCATAAAGTGAGACAGAGTATCCAGTCAGATTTGGCTCGAAATAAACAAAATTTTCAGCTTATGAAATGGAATTTTTTTTCTTCTTATTACTGGTCGGTGTACGTGTGACCTGTGAGCAAGGGCATCGGAAGGTGAGAATAAGGGGTGAGCAAGGGGAGAGTAAGGTAGAGCAAGGTGGTAAGGAAGGTGATTAGGTCCCGCTAGACCTAAAAAAACTTCGCCACGTCGACACGCTGGCGATACGTACGCCGACGCCATACATTTGGCGTAGCTGACAGTCAGACGTAGGCCGCGCTGCTGTCAGCTGACGCGCGAATATCGATCGTTCGCTCGCACTGCGTCACAGACGCCACCAAGCACGCGACAGACAGCCGCTCGCGAGGCGCGCTGCTATACCGGCGAGCCTATCGCTACGCGAGGCGCGCTGCTATACCGGCGAGCCTAAGTCAAGTCGCTCGCGAGGCGCGCTGCTTTACCGACGAGCCTATAGGCGATGTGCTCGCGTCGGGCGCGCCGCGCGCCGCGCCCCGACGCTATAGCTCATCGCCTATGCGTGTGACTCGACTGTGGTAGTAAGCCTTTCCGATATAACGGCGGCTGTGATTGGTCTACTTTAAACGTTAATACCGTCGCCAATTTTCGTCCTAGCCCATTAGGACCTAATGCAAAAATGCTTGTTTCGTCGAGCTCTACACGCCTGTTCATTATTATCAATACCTCATGTTACACCCTGTATACATTTGTACATACGTATGTACTCGTATATCACATTGTGTTGATCTCTGCCACTGGCAGACCTGGTCCGTGTGCCGCTCACACCCGCAAACCCGGTTCACAGTGGTTCGAGAACGCGTTTGGGTTAACCCGGAGGATCCTCACGAGTCGCCCCCGGAGCCGCGTTATCTATCATCGGCAATGCTCGTGTCGCTTGCTGCTGCCGTTGCTTACAGGTCGGCCGACTAAGTGCGACCGCCGCGGCGGGACAATGACGACTGTTCGCCGATAGAGAGCATCTCGCTCGGGGCAATCCACACAGACCCTGTGAATCGCCTCGAGATTGGCCCCGCGCCACGTCCGTCGCCTCGGGTCCTAATCTCCCACCTGCGCAAATGAATGAATGATCGATCCTCAGCAGTAAACACCGGGACAACAGACGTCAGGCCGCCGTATCGCTGTTCGATTGTGCCAATCGCGGGTGCACGATTGTTCCAATTCCGACGCGAGCTGGAATCCCGCCTCGCCGCAAGAGACAACGGTGGGAGCGGTGGCGCCACCGTCGCCCGCGCTCAGCGATTGGCTGCAGCGAGGAGCCAATCTCGACTCTGGCTTCAGTTAGACGCGAGCCTCTCATTGGCCGACGAACTTCAAGATGGCGGAGACAAGTGGGAATCCAGTTCTGTTTCGATATATCGACGAATTTTCACCCAAATTTGTGGAGAAAAATACTGACTAAGCAAATTCGTGAATTTTTTTTGTCACGAGGATCACGTTCGGTATCGATTACTAAAACGTGACGCCAGCGATATTTTCCATCCCTCAACTCTTGTATTTCCTCCCGAAACGTGAGGACGAAAAAAAAAACATTCCGTGGGTCGAAGGGCTAAAAAATTCAGGAGACTCGATAGATGGCGGCACAATCTCACTGGGCCAGAGGGAGCCACTTCAATTTTCGTTTTTTCCCCAGTCGTGACGGTAGCAGAAGCCACGATCCTCCCTGGCGAAGGAGGAATCGCTCGTGACTTGTGTAGGTGTGCAAATTCGGTGGAATAAGCCATAGACTGGATATATATCCAGTATATACAGATATATGGATATACATGGCGTGTATATATATAGACAGAGCCGTAGGCTGCCGACCCTTCGCCCAATATTCTCTGGGGTGACGTTTCACCTGTGACGTCACGCAACGACGCCCCAGGATCTACGCGCCGTCTTACGAGACGTCTGAGACGACCGTGCAGACTCCGTACACACGCGGAAAGCCCATAAAATGTTGATAGCCTCGATCGGACGCGCCGCACACAGGAGCAGCCTCGTGATGTACGAGTTTGCCGCGCGGCTCTCGGGCCAGGGACGAGATGACCGAGAGTCGAGTACACGCGAGACGACCTCTGACCCCATAGGTCCATGGGTGGGAACAGGGCTTACGGGGATATTCGCTGGGCTGGCTTATTTTCCAAATTGGCAGCGGGTGTAAGGGTCGAAATGGGTGTTACGAGGCCTCGAGGTGCCTCGAGGTCACTTCCTATGACTTCGTTTTGATTTTTTTCATGGGGACGAATTTTGGGAATTTTTTATGCAGATTATTATGATTTTTTAATCTGATACCAACGGAGAAAAAATATTTGTGAGAAAAAGGACTTTTCGTGACAGTTAATAATTTAGTAGCGTGTAATAAAAATGATTTCGAGTTGATCCACTAACAAAAAATATATAGTAATGGTAAAAATATCAACAGTGAATAATAATAGTAATAGTAGAAATGGTAATAGTAAATAATAATAGTAATAGTAGAAATGGTAATAGTAAATAATAATAGTATTAGTAATAATAATAGTAAGTTGAACCCAATCACAGTTACATTCGTGTGGTCTAGCGACTCCTGGTTGATTATTACAATTAGTGCACCGAGCGATATTCCCACAGCTGTGCGAATTACTTCCGTCGTGTCTAGTTTCAGGCGTAGCTTCACACATCGTAGCGCAAGCGGGCCGCGGCGATGATATTGTGATTTCCACGGGTTCGTAGGTTTGTCGAAGACGGATGGCGGCGCGCGAGAAAATAACTGCTGGAAGGTCGAGGGTGGGGGTTGGGGCGAATGGAAAGTAATTCGTGAAGCGGTAAAATTTCTGAGTGATGGAAAATTTTAATCGTCCTTGGATGACTTCGCGATATTTCTCGTGTCGTTCTGTATTGCGTCGAGACACAATTTTCGCTGGTAAAAAAAAATGTTAACCTGAAAAAAACAGTAGTAATCCAGCAAAAAATTTGAATTTATTATTAGTTAATAAATTGTTTATTATTTGTTTTGACGAAAATTCACGACCCTTCGAGGTTTCCCGAGGCCGAATATGCACGTCTGACCCAACACACAGTGGATTAGTCATCGAGGGTGGCACATCCGGTGTCTCAGTGATTCAGGCGACGTGTAGAACAGCCACCGGCATCTCGCGCCCCGCTTCCTTCGTGCAGCCGCTGACCCATAAATACACCGATTATCTGCTAATCGGGATTTACGAGTGTCGTCAATTAAACCGGGCCGAGGATTGCAGCGCCTGGGAGCCCGGCAGGTGTCCGCGTCTGACCAGTTTGTCTTGTTCCAATTCGGAATCCGCTGACTTCCGAAAACACCCGCAAACGCTTTTTCCTTGAGGCAATAAAATTGCGATTTTTCTCATTTACTCCGAAAATATTTTCAATGATGTTTGTTTCATAAAAAAAAATGCTACAATAAAATTTAAAAAAAATATGAATGCATTGAAAAAATAAAAAAATATATATTTTCTTAAGGATTTAATAACAAATCATGACTGGATCAATTTGACCTGAAATGTCCTGTATTCCGAGCAACAAAATGGCTGATTTACTTAACCCGAGCCAACTCTGTGCTCGAAAGGGTTAATAAAAGAATGTTTAAGGCGCCGGGGTTAAGACACCGAATAATTGGACTGCGCGTCACTCGGCGCGGAGTCGATTCTCGACGGATCGTCGGATCGACGCGCTTTTTACGGTGAAATCGCGAGTAACAGCGTTTCATCGGCGCATAACTCATAAAGTTCCGGCGGAGCCATGAAAGCTGGGATGAGGGGATTCCGAGGGCGGGAAGGAGAAACGAGAACGATTTCTCCTCGCTTCCCCATCGACTCGCGCTTCCGGTTACTGCTTATTATTGTTATACGCCGCTTGTCGTCGTCAAAAGATTTACTATTCTGTACTCGCAGTCGCGCGGCTCGTAAATCCGCGGACAAGACCCTTCGACGTGCCGCATTGTTCCTCGACGCCGCGGAGAGAAAAGATTCGCCTTATTCTTTTTTTTTTATCGCTGAAGAAAAAGATCCCCGCGGAAGAAAAAGCCAATGATGCGCTCAACGTTACTGCAGCTTTCCGTCGATCTTTTGCACATTTATAATTCGACATAATAAAAAAAAATCCCGAGATAAAAATAGTGCACGGTAGTTACTCGTTTTTTATTTACGTCAAGTCGTTTTTTTTTTTTTTTTTTTTTTCATTGACCCAAAGAAAATTGGTGAAATAATTCGACGTCAGAGGAAATAATAAAATGGAAAGAGGCAAAAAATTTAAAAACACAATTTGTCGCGACTGGTGACAAATAAAAAATAATAAAAAAATAAAACGTCGTTCAACGTGGGACAAATAGAATTCTTCGCACGACGAAATTATCCGTGCGATGAAAAATGAAATGAGTCGCCGGGGCTGAATGGGTCGGGCGGAGCTGAGCAACCGCGGGAAATTGAAGAACTCGTGATTGGCCTCGATCGGTGCTGCCGCCGCTGCACCCCGAGGAATATAAGAGCGAAAGAACGTGCGGCCTGAAACGAGAGAGAAAATAAGTGTGTTAAAGTGGATGATCTCCGGAGATTCATCTCGATCTCCGGCGGCGATAAAAGTTCCCCGGGGTTGGGAGGGAGAGGCAGAGGCAGAGGGGGGGGGGGGGTGGGGGGGGGGGGGGGAGTGAAAAAGTAATTCGTTCGGCTCTGTACAGGATGCGAAACTTTTTGACCGCTCGTGTATCCGCTTCCGGGACTTTACGACGAGTGCTCAAAGGCCACGCGATATTTTCGCCGGTGGTGAAAACTTTTTTTTTATTTTTTTTTTCAGGAAATTCCCAGATTTCGTATTTTAATCGAAATACAGTTTGTTAATAACTTTTCGATGACAGAATCCTTCACAAACAGTTATTTTCATACAATAAAAAAATAATAATATGCATTTTTTTTTTTTCATTTAATTAATAAAATATTGCATCCTCAAAATCAGCGAATATTCTGCTTTCCGTCTTTGAGGCGCGGTGCAACGAACTCTCGCTCGCGTATTCCCCATTGTCCCAGAAATTGGGACCTGGGACAAAGTGCCCGCGAGACCGTAGCTCGCGCGAGTCGTTGTCGGGGCTTCGTCGACCTCAGAGCGACGACAGACGCCGGAGTGAACTCGCGTCGCGGCCTCCGAGAGGCCAGATAATTCGACGTCGAGTCCGCCGGCTCATATTGTAAATTCGAATAAAAGGTAACGTTCGGTTTTTTCGAATACATATAATTTTTTTACAATTTTTAATCTATGAAATTTGGTTTCTATTGAAATCTCAATCTTTTCACGTCTAATGTTGTAATGTGTAACCTTTTTGCAAAGACATTTTCAAACTTTACAACTTTTAAAACATTTCTCAGAATTAAAAAGTGACAATTTCACAATTGTAGGGAAGTTCCGAAAAAAAAATTTATTTTTTTAAATCAACGATAGAATCTCTTTTATAAGTAAACATTTCTATTGAATTTGACAAAAAAATAGAAAAAATGTCTGTCATTCAGATTCTTGATAATTATCCGTCTATTCATCTATCCGTCTGTCCGTCTGTCTTTGCTCCGAATCGGCGAGACGCGTTTTGCAGTCGAGGAAACGATTTCCCGTCGAGTCGTCTTGGCTCCTCGAACTGTTTGTCTTTGATCTTCCTGCCTCGCGTCATTGATATCGGGTAACGCGCCGGAATCCCAAATCCGAATAGGCAGATTCGCGTATCCGTCTGTAGAGTTTCCACCCCTGAGCGTGTGCTCGGTTGATTGATATATATACGGGCACACGGTGGATACATGTGGTGATATATATGTAAATATATATATAGATATGTGCCTAGCGGAGCGAGGGCAGACGAAACGGTGAAAATACTGGGATTTGTGGGACGGGAGAGAAGCAACGTGGCGGATCGGCCCCCCCAGAAGCCATGCGAGCCTAATGGAGTCGCTGCGACGAAGCCTTACAGGATTCAACGCTCCGTAATCCGACACGGGGAACGAGACGCGTTTGTTAATATACCATGGACGAGTCTATGGAACCCATGGAGAACCTCAGATTGTGAAGAGAAAGGAAGAGACAGAGAGAGGGGAAAAAAACTGAGAAAGACAGAGAAAGAGAAGGTAATTGACACCCTATTAACCTTTTAAACAAGGTGGGTTAAAATTGCAGCCTTCGATACAGCTGAGACATAACGAATTTTTTTTTGCGCGTCAACACAATTTTTATAAAAAATGTAAACTTTTATAAAAAAAATGACATTTTCATTGTGATTGTAATTAAAGTAAACATAAAAATTGACATTTTTTTAATAATAGTTGTGTCGACGCGCAAATAAAAAAATCAAAAAATTCGTTGTGTTGCTGCATTGAAGATATTTAAGTTATTATTTAAAAATTGAAAGTTTTAATTAAAATGTCAATTTATAAAAATAATAATTGACATTAAAAAAAATATAAACGAAATCGAACTTCTTCGAAAATTCGAGAGTTTTGATCATCAAAGTTTCCGTTTACATCGCGGAAACTGCGATTATCGTGTGATCCACCCGCGACGAAATAATCTTCCGCATGCCCGGGGTTCTCGTGTCACGGAGAAATTTCATTATCCGACCGTAGCTTAATTTTCACCTGCGCTTGCATTTAATCGCCATCGAGTCGCGCGAGCCGGGGTATCAATCTGACGCGGCAATTTGTCGAGTGTCTTAGCGACGTATAATCCGGCCGCTGTGGGTGTGGGTGCAACGAGACTACGCGGTCGTGCGATGCCATCGAGATTCCGGTTACTCTCCGATCACCCGAAGCTTCGAGCTTCCAGCGCCGCATCTGCGTCTTATCTCTGCCTCTCTCTCTCTCTGCGTCTGTCTATATACCCGGATTTTCCTTCCTACCGAATTCCACTTATCGAACAAATCAAAGTTCTAACTTTCCAACGCGGTCTGAGTATAACTGGCTATTACTCCTCGGGGAAAACGGAAGATCAGCCTCGTCTTTATTGCAACCCACACGTTGTCTTCGCCCTCGAATGGATCGACTCTGCGCATCGAACTGAATTTCCGACATTGAATCCCGCACGATTTTCGGGGTGCGGCAACATTCAACGTAAATTACAGTAAATTACAAATGACAATCTGCGGTCGATGTAACATAAATGGAATGCGTGTAAAACAAAATATTAAATTATTATTATGGAATTCAATTATTTGAAGGGCTCCGGTTCGTTTAATTGAAGCAATGCACTCTAAAAAGTTGGAAATGTTGGTCCTGCATATTTTGCTCATTAGTGATTTACGTTGGTGGATTATAATGGAATGATAATGATTTAATGATAAATTTAAAAATTCCAGAAGCGAGAATAATATTACTTGTTGTCTCTTCATAAGAAAAAAGTCAACATTTTTTTTAATTAGTATTTTTTATTAATAAAATATATAGTTTGGAATTTTTTTTCGAGCCAAGTGTCGGAGTGTCGAGGGTTCCGTCACCTCCCGAGTCAGTGGTCATCAGTCAACACCCGGCGTGACCCTTCGACGAGCCCCAGATGACCGACAACGCTGACGAGTTAAGTGCGAGTGAACCTGTGACACCCGAAGCCGTCGCCGTTCGCTGGAAGCAACAGGACAAACGCCGACTGACCGCAAATGTACACATAATTCCATTACGTTGAGAAAAAAAAAAATTCTTGAGAGCGTCGAACCCTCGCCGCGAATGAATTGCCATAAATAGTTTGCCGTCGAATTCCCTGATACTTTATTCGTTGTTCATTCGCGGGGGCTCATAAAAATCGCGGGAAAAAGTCGATGCGGGTCGCGCGGGTCATTCTCGCCGCTCGAATGCCACGAATATGCATCGGGGCTAAACGTTTCGGTGCATAGTTTATCGCCGTGCCATTTATTTAAGCGAGCGTGGTTTGGAGAACCCGAAAAAAATTCGTTTTTTTTCAGCGACGAAAAAAAGAAATGAAAAATTAAAAAAAAAGTCGGACCGGTGAATTATTCGAAACGCTATAAAACGCAGAGCGGGACGATCTGTTCCGTAGCGGCGACCGGGGCGAAATGGTATTTGTAAAAAAAGTGTCATCCTTCAGGTCGTGAATTTTCAAAGATTTATTAAATTTTACCTTCAGAAACGATATTTTTTCTGATATATTTAATTGAATCAATATACAAATTGAAAGATAAATGAATAAAAAGACAAAACTTTTGTTCTGCTTTTTTTGGCTATTTTTTCCCCCACGTGAATTGTACCAATTCACCCCGGTGACTTGTGCACTGCAGATGAAGTGTACAAAAAAAAAAATGCGTTGCGGATGAATGAATGTGACAGCCGACGTCGCGGCTCGTCCGCGAAACAGGAGAACATGTGCATTTTTTTTATTCACTTTATTTTGCTCTGCTTTATGAAAAATGACAGCGGAGGGGAAGTTAACCGACGGCGGTGGATGAGGAGATCGGAATTTGCATGGACCATCGAAAACCGCAGAGCCGCGTGTCGTGTTACCGTGAGTTAGCAATTCCCAGAGCCGACGAAGAGCGAGAGAAAAAAAGAGAGCGAGAGAGAGAGGGAAAAGAGGACTGACTGAACCGGTGTCACTGACGAGGGAACAAATGAAAATGGTGGAGGCAGAACTCCGCTAATTGATTTCCTACAACCCGGCGAGTTCATTCCCCAGCGGTAATAACGCCCGCCAAGGCGAAACTCTCGCTGTTGTCGAAACATTTCGCCGATGGCGCGGATTTCTGTTTAATTAATTAATTAACTCGAATCTCACGACGGATTCGAAACAAAATATCATCGACGTATTTTCCACGTCTTCACTTTGCCCACTCGACGAGCCGATACATATTTCTCGCGACTATTATAATGATTTTCCTTATGCAACGAAATCCTCGGAATAGGAAATAAAATTAAGACATTTTTTGTAAACATTTTCTTTTCCCTGAGATTTTTTTTTTATTAAAAATAATTGTTTTTTCACTTTTCAATGCGACGAGAAGAAAATAAAAGTTTTCGACGATAGAAAAATTTGATTAGAGCGTCTGGGACTTGATGAGAAAAAAAAAATGTCGATAACAGTGACGGGTTCTTGTTTGTTAATATTTGTCGTGTCAAAGTGTTGAGATTTTCTCGTCGTCGTGCCGAGGGTCTGAGGAAGTTCGTCTGGCTGTCCAGGCACTTCGGACGTCTTGGCGAAAACGATGGAAAGTTTCGTCGGGCCCTCGAGCACTTTCGACTACTTTACCGGGCAGGCGGAGCCCATGAAGGGCGCTCAGTGATTAAGACCGCTCGCCTCGAGGCCCTCCACCCCTGTCTGCCTACTACTAATTTTTTTTTCTTTTTTTTTTTTGGTAACGAGCTTCCAGACAAGTTCTTCGGGATCCTCTTTCGCTCCCTCGCAACACTTTCACGGGTTCACAGGTGAGCTGACTCATCGGTTTTCGTCTGACGTACGTCACGTTCGCCCGGAGTTGAGCCTTCAATCAAGTAAAAATTAATTTTTATACCACTTGATAATTGATGCATTTTATATTTTTATATTTAATGCAAATAAACAAATAAATAAATATTGTATTGGAAAAACTTTGCTCAAAAAATTCAAATCTCTACATTCGAAGAGCCCAAGGGCGAAAAATTTAATAACAATTGTAAAATTGATCCACCGTGATGAATGTTTTTTTTAATTTTGCAAAAAAAAAAAAAAAAAACTCCATCCTCGAGGAGCGCGAGGGCGAAAAACTGAATAACAATTGAAAAATTGAGCCACCGTGACGCGTATATTGCGCGCGCCGGAAAGAAGGTCGAGTATACGAGAGTTCAAAGGGTCGATGATGCTTTACATGCGAACATCGAGTCACTCGAGAGCTCTACACGGCGTTGTACCTCTCGGGGTGAGAGGCAGTGAGAGAAGGGCGGAGGGGGGGGGGGGAGGGTAGCGGCGGGTGGGGATATTAGGACAACGAGTGGAGGATGAATCGTCCGTAGCGCGCGGGATGTAAATTCGCCCCCGGCAGAGGAAGGAAACAAATGATGCGGGGATGGAGTAGCAGCCAACGGAGTGGCAGCTACGGGTTACAATGCCAGCTGTAAAGTGTATTGCCGCCGACGAGGATATTGGAAAACGCGGCGTGTATAACGTACGCGCTGCGCGCGCGTAGCCGGCGAGGACATCGAGGCACTCGGGAGAAGAGCCGCTGCAAATTCGGTTCGTTTGAAACGCGAGCACGGTGCCCTGCGATAATTCGATCAATCATACTCGAGACGTACGCTGGCAAAATTGCTCATCTCCGAGTTGCTACAAATAAATCGTCAGGTTGCTGTACAAAGCTATTTTAATTTATTTTTTAATTTATTTTTTTAATTTTTTTTACTTCGTAATGACACTCAGGCAAAAATGACAATTTGTGAGATTTGTAAGAAACCGAAATCTGTAATTCGTCAGGTGGCTGTATGATGCGATTTATTTATTTTTTTATTATTTTTCATTCGTCATGCGACTCGGCCAAAAATGAGAATTTTTGACATTTGTAACAAACCGAAATTCCTAAAACTTACTACTTTCGTAAGTTTTCTCCAATTTCATCATTTTTATCAGTTTCAATAGCATCGGAATTCGCGTATTTGCAGTGTGAACATTTTTTTCCGTTTCGTCGCTGAATCCCGGCGCGTGAGATGGAAAAATAAACCCTTTTTCGTCCGGCCATTACAATTATCGCAACGCGCGAACAATTTTGCGCCACGCTGACAATTAACGACGCAAATGGTTCTTCCAGGCTTGTGGAGACGAGTCGCGCGGAGTCCCGCGCGTACCACCTGCTCCCCCCCCCATCCCTAACCTCTCGTCACATATATATTTTCCAGGGCTCAAATTAATTCGCACTTTCCTCGTTCCCCGGATATTCTTATACGGCGCCGTGCGCGCCAGCTACACGAGAGAGACGTTATTAACGCTCTCGGAGGCTGCCGGTTGGTCGGGACTAAAAAAAAAAAAAAATTCCAAGCTTCCGGAGCACTTTCCCTCCCGTCCTCTTCGTCGGTGGCTCGTTTCCTCGCCGGCGGATTAACCGTGAGTCCATATGAAGCCCTACGAAACGCGCACTTTTAGGCAAGATGGGACTGTATATACTGAAAATAAAAAATAAATTAGAAAAAAAGAAAAAAAAACCGCCTTCCGGCCGAGAAGTGATATGGACTCGAGGGAAATATGAGGTATTATATGCAGAGTTCAGTCTGCTGCGGAACGAAAAGTGTCACAGAGAAAAAAAAAGCGAATTAAAAACAAGAATAAAAACGAGCACGTCACTCCGCGTACAGGGATTATATTATTGCGCGTCGCGGAGGAGGATTTGCAGTTTTGTGATTTCCAAGAGCGCCGTCAACCTGTTTTTTTTTTCATCCCCACTTGGCTCTCGTCTTGCACGCAGCCGGTGGGTGTGTGGGCGAACAGTGTCGAGTGTCGAGGTGAGCACGCGCTTGATAAACGAGGACCCTTGTGTCGCAGCCCTTTCGTGTGGCCTTCCTTTGCTTCCTCGCGTTCCGATGCCTAGCGCGCCCTTTGCCCTCCCACGCGTTCCTCTCCAGCTCGAGAAGCGTCATTTTCTTAAACCTCTCGATACAATGGCGCCCGACCCTCTCATCTTTCGCTCTTTTCTTCGCACACGAGTCGAGCGCTCTCGCGGGTTGTCCGTTTTTTTTTCAAGAATTTTCATTTACTCGCAGTAATATGACCGTCATTTTTCCGGACGCAGTCATATAACGCGAAAATGACGGTAAAATGACCGCCATGTGACCCGACATGTTGCACTGTCCGATCATTTGACCGTCAAATAACCGCGGTCAAATGATCGAAATGCCTGAAAAATTACGGTCATTTTTCTTGTTATTTTCTTCGCGTAATTCGCGTCGACTCGATCGAGCGAAGCATCCAAATGAAAGCGAATAATACGAAATGCGCATCCGCGAAGCTCCGGAGGATGCCGAATTAATTAAAAAAGCTCCGAAAGAATCGGGAGCTGTTTTTTCGTCGCTGATTGGAAAAAACGACGTCCTTTGTTTTCTCGATTTAATCAAGCGACGAGAAAACATTTCGCCCCCGAACTGAGAACGAGAATTGAATTGTGCTTTTTTTTCTTTGTTTTTTTTTTATTCGAGTCTTTTCGCGCTGTCTATCCGTGTTTGCGTGTTTTCGTGGCGCTTGACGCGCTTTCGCTCGCGAAGCGTGCGAACGAAGAACGCGCGAATTCGCGAATCCGCCGCCGCCGCCGCCGCGTCTCGCCTATCGATCGCCGGCGGGACTGTTGACTCCGTTTTTCAAGAACTTTGAAGAGTGCTAACGAGAGTGGCCCGGGTTGCGTTATACCGCGTGCATGAAAGCGAAGGGAAGTGGAGGACGAGAGCGCGCGACTGCAGGACGGAGACCGAGGTCAGCCAAAGGGCACCTGAAGGCGGCGACGTCAAAAAAAAAAAAAGTACTGCAGCTTTGTCTTGTGTGACCCGACTGCGAAAGCATCGTTTGTCCGCTTTAAATGTCAAAATGCAACGGAGACGATTGACCAACGACATCAAAATAATTGGATAAGTTACTCAGGATTATATTATCGTCGGAAAACCCGACGACAATATAAACGCCCGAAGCAGATAGCTAATTCAGCGCAAATCCGAGACAGTTGAGGTGTCAACAATGCTGGTCGTTTTACATTCAACCTCGAGGTAGTTCATTCTCCTCGGCATCTGCCGAATCGCCCAAGATGATCTCCTTCCTCCTGTCCCGGCATATTCTTTCCTTCGCCCGCGCTATCCGTCACAAAAGTTGACTGCAGTTGCGGTCGCATAACCATTAAAACTTCGTCCCTTTGTCGCCTTTGTTCGCGGCGCTCGTGACCTCCGCGGCGCCTCGTGGCCGTTTTCCTTCCGTAACTGCGGTAAAACTCGCGGACAAATGACGAGGTCGTCGTCGGTGGACGTTCGCGCAGTAAAACGTAAAAAATTTGCAGCGTTATATTCGGAGCTATTGAAGCCCTGGTCAGGGACGTGTCAGCGCTGTCCGGGTCTAACCAGTGCCTGGCTTGGGCCGAATGTAACGCTACAGATTTTTTGTAAAAAATTGTTTGGATAAAACAATTTTTTACAAAAAATCTGTAAAAAAGAATAACAAATGGTTTGGGCCGAATGTAACACTACAGATTTGTTGTAAAAAATTGTCTGGATAAAAAAAAATAACAAATGGGCTGAAAAAAATAAATAAAAATTAGTGGAGCTGACGGAAAATCATGAATTCGCAGTAAAATTGTGACAAAAAATATAATGTATATTTTTTTCCTTGTAGAAAAAAATGTCACAAGCAATTGCGACGCGAAATTACAGATTACTAAGGAATGGCTCTCGAGTCGTCGTCAACGCGAACACAGAAATCCGTCCAATCATCGGATAGATTGGAAATCTCGTCGCCTCGCTCGCCAATTCAGCCCCGCGCGGAGAGCCATATTTGCCGCTCGAGCGGAAACTTCCGCGTGACGATTAATTCCCGTGTATTCCCCGACAAGTTCATCGAGACGGAATCATCGAGCGCGCGATCCAGGCCTTTGTTTCCTCTCGCCGAAACGAGGCCGCGGGGAGGAAAAATAGGGCAAAAAATAATCCGGGCACTCCGGGCACTTTTTGCTCCCATCGCGATCGCCTCGAACAATCGTAAAAGTGATTTAAACGATTTTACGTGAAATTCGCGGAGATAAAAGCCATCAGAGACGATTTTTTTTGCGGTGAATGGAAAAAGTGGAGAAAAAATGGGGGAAATATGGACGGGAACGATGGGTCCTTATTATCACAGGAGTCGAATAAATCTCCGCGCGGTATAAATCTGCCGCGAAATGCGTTGCGTGTGGCGCCGAGGGCGGACGGTACGCAACTTCCACTCAGCTCATCTGACCCTCCGTCCACTTTTTTCTACTTCCCACCGAGAAAGTCTCGAGTCCTTTGTCTCGTCTAAGACGGCGAGAGAGTCCGAAAAAAAAACAGGACATTGCAATGACTGTAATGCCGGCGCGGAGGGTCGGAGAATGTCCTCGTGGAAGGCGTGACTGGCTCATAAATATTTGTTTGCCGCTGGGACGGACACCAAAAGAAGTAGGCACTGACCCTTCTTGATCCCTGATACGGGCTGTTCCACGTCAGTTTATCCCTTTTTTTTCCCCCTCCGAGCTTTTTTCCACTTATCATAGATTTTCACAACAGAATTGACAGCACGCTTTGAATACAAAGTAGCAATAATTTTTACAACATAAATTCAGACGGAAAAATTTCACAAAAATAAATGCAATTGAAAATATAAATGTGTCTCCACACAGAAGACCCTGTAGACCCGCGCGTGGCGTCGGATGTTTTCCACTGGTTGCGAAAAACTTTTTCATCCCCTCCCCTCCCCCCCAGCAACCGCAAACCGTGTTGTTACACTCCACGAAACCCGCGAAGCCCAAAGTCTATATTTGAGTAATCTATTTTCATTTTTATCCCCGCCTACGGGCGTTCGATTCGACTTGAGGATAAAATAAGAGAAAGAGTAAACAGAGCCGGGAGGACTTTTCTCGGGTTCGCGGAGGGAGGAAAAAAAAAGGGGTGAGACGAGAGGAAGGAAACTGTAGGTCCGAGAGAAAAGAGCTAGTGAACTTCGAGTTCCGGGCTCCGAGCTCTCTGTCTCTGTCTAAGCTGCCCTTTCCATTCCCCTTTATCCGCGACTTCTTGTACCTTCGTCTTTTATCCATCGAGCGGTGCTGCCGGACGCTCGCCGAGCGTTTACAGTCGAAGGCAATTTGGCGAAAACGATCGAGGCTCTTGAATCGGTGGCCGGACGCAGGGGGAGGAGAACACGACGGGGTAAAAAGGGTGAACGGCGGTGGGAGGGGGGGGGGGGGGGGGGAGGGGGGGGGGGGGCGAAACCCCGACGAATGAGCGAGCTCGCAGCGAGTCTGTTGCAAATTGTAAGGAAAGCTATTTACTTTGGGATACGGCGCAAGGCCGTGCGAGGCCCTCGCGATCGATTCGTCTCCCTATTATTATATATATGTATATACGTAAATACATATAGATATACAAGCGTAGATATATATTTCTCGCCCCTTTTCGAGTTTCTTATTACACTCACCCTCTCCCACTCGACCACTTTTGCTCCCCGCGGCTTTTTCTGCCTATAGGATAGATGTACCGTTAGTGGCCACTGTATTTTTATTATTTTATTCTTCAAATTATTTTTATTAAATAATTTGTACTTTTTGCCACCTAAGGTGGCCAAAAACGGTATACTTTATTCTATATACCCTGGATTTCACGCTCACTTCGGTGGAAACACAGCCAAATACACATGAAACATTCACACCCATGCATAGAGAACATTAACGCACATTCATAAAAACAGACACACGGACAGAAAGACTCAGACACGCGAACTTATTGGCACACACGAATTCACGGTCTCCTGTTGAGCCCGAGAAAGTTTCCCCGCAGGTTTGTCGCAATCTAGAGACACGAGAGGCTGCACACTGCCCGCGAAACGAGGAGTTTTGGCAAGCGTTGTCGGGCCGACAGACTCAAGGGGGAGGATTAATTAATCGCGACGCTAGAACTCGACGATTATCGAGGAAACATTTCTCGCGGTGAAAAGTCCGTTTATCGGATGAGCACTGGAGACCGGGGCAACTTGACACGGGCGTTGAGCCTTCGCCTGACAAAGATTTTTATTTTCGTTGCGTGAGTAATCACAAATTTGCTATCTACTGTTTATCAGTTGTGCATCTGGCCAGTCACACTTTTATTATATTGCTTAGGCTCAGCCCGTTATCACTTAATAAATAAATAAATAAATAGGAAATATGTCACTCACCGCATTTGAGAAAAATGAAAATCAGAACCCGCAACGGCGACCATCTGGACGACCAATTCATGTCCAATGCGTCATCGGTACACACTTTCCCAGCGACAGCGTCTGTAAGCAAATTAAATGAATACAGATTATTTCATTTCTTTACGAATTAATTGTAGGCTGGCTGTCGCAATTAAAAAAAAAGTTTACTCGTTGGTCTACACCGAGGCGATACTATAGTTACAGTCAATGCTATATAGGATGCGTTTACACGATTCGCCACTATCAGCCGGGCAGGATCTTCGCCCATTGGATATCATCCTGTCTCTCTCTCTCCCTGGCTCGACGCGGAATCCCGCAACCTCACGGATGTCCGTGCGAACCGGAAGCGATATATTTATACAGACTGCCTGGCACTATCGATATCCGGTTTCTCCAACTCGCCCGTCTCGTACCACTCTGAGCTCTCGAAACAGCCGAGTGTGTGCGCGCCGAGTGAGAGTCGAGACTCGAGTTTCGCCGTTGTTCGCAGTTTAGGGTTTGTAAGGCGTACGACCCGAGACCGGGGCTAGTTGAAACACTTATTGTCTCAACTGCTACTCACAATGTCTTAAAACAAATATGGCAACCATTTATTTCCCGAACTCTCATCCACGCATCATTCATCCACGATCCTTTACAAATTTGATTACAAATGTTCGCATTTACAGTTGAAAGGAACACTTAAAAAAATAAAATCCCCACAGGTGTCAGTCGGAAATCAAATCCCATTTCGACGAGAATTCGGTGCCATCAAATAGCACCCAAATCGACGTCTCTTCTATTCCCCAATTCGTTATCCAATTTATCGGAAAATCGGTGCAACCCACATGTGCGCGCGCATCCCCCACCCCTTCGCAATCCATGAGAGCGTCCCGTGGATCGTCCCGCACACTCGCTAATTTCCAGAATACCCGATTTCGTTTGAAGTACCCGACGGCCGCAGAGGAGAATTCGTGATGCCGGCTAATGTAGCTTCGCTGCTCCACGAGGTATCGGCCGTACTCCACGGAAGTTGCTTTGCCCCGAGTCGCTTTGCATCTCTCGCCGATGGAGCAGCACGAAGCACGAGGCACATGTGATGCCTTTCCCTGCTCTCCACGTCCTCTTGTTCGCCTCTTGCCGTCGCCTTCCCCCCCGGAACGTCCACCTCGTCTCTTCGCTTTGCCATCGAACACCCCGCGCGCTCGATCGCACTCGCTTGAATGGCAACGAGCCTGGGTGGCACCTGGACGGGCCATACACAGGGTGCCCCCGGTAATGGACCAAGCGACTGCCCGTCGACGGTTATTCTCAATTTACGTCTAAAAGCGGTGGCAACAACGGCCACTAAAATGAACGCAATTAAACGTGCGCACGTATGACGGTTAATGGACGCTTTTGGGTACATTTTAAGGTTTATGGGTAACATGAACATTTCCGGAAAATTCGTCGAAAACAGAGGGAAATTACTACAGAGGAAAATATTAATAATTGCAGTAGGATATATTAAAAGCGTTAAACTCGATGAATTGATTTGCAACGCCATGTTTTTTTGACGAATTGTTTTCGACGAAGTTTCCGCGGACCAACATGAAATACCTAACCTACCTCTTGATTTTACCTAACCAAGTCATACCCAACTTAACCCAACACAATCAGCCCCGACTCTGCTCTCCGCGCAGTCAACATTCGGAGTAGCTCAGCCACATCATCGGTTTCTCTTCGATGTAATTAGACCTGCGTTACCAACGTTCAATATATCTCCAATGAGGCTTTGAGTTTCATCGACACAAAATCACTCGATCGTTCCGCAGTCCTCGATGGACTCGCGCTCCGGGGTTAATACATCACGAAACCCAATCGATTGGCTGAACAAGGTATCGCGAGGCGGACGAGGCGGGAATCGCACGGACCGCGGTGTGGATTTCGTGCACGCTCGATGTTGATTCTCCGTTGCAGTTTAGTCGCCAACTAATTTGTGGAGTTCAAGCCGACGTATCGAATCACCTCTAGAGTCTGGAACTCCGAGAACGTTTTCAAATTAATCAGCAGGTGCCCAAGAAAATATGTAAATGTTTTATTGTCTCAAATCGGGACTGAGTGTCCTTAGGATTTTTTTGTTTTTTTTTAAGGCTAAAAGACTTTCAATCTATTTTGCATTTTGCACGAAGTTCTGTCTGAGACAAAATATCAAGACTTATTTGATCACTTTCTCGTGTAGACACGCGAAGCAAAATGGTTGCAAACAAATGTCGCACAGACTGAATCGTTCGCAGCCGCGAACGTGTTATATATGTAATTTCACGACATAAACGTTCGTTCTGCGTAAGGTACCTATGTACAAATTCTCGTTGGAAACTCGGAGAGCTCGACGGCGCGCGCAGTAGGCTAGAATAAACCTGTATTACTTATTCGCCCCGGAAGCTCCGTCGGCAAGCTCTCTCCCCGACTCTTACTATCTCCTCGTTATCTCTCCCCAGAGCGAAAATGCTCTCTTTATTTTCCACCTTAATTCCGAATTCTCATCGCAATTCGCCGAGATGAAATTGAATGCGACTGGAATAAAATGCAAAGTGAAATGCAACTTTCTCGCTGGGGGGATTTCTATTTTTTTTAATATTTTTTTTTGTCTCACGTTTCACCCGAGCTTTCGTCCCAATTACTTCGCGCATCTTTGCTCCGCCGTGTAGAAGAAATTCCGATCGTAGTGCTGGTAAAATTTTGCCACAAAGAAATTTCCAATTCGCGTACAGCTATTTTTTTTTACGTTTGCGGGTTTCTAGTTAAGCGCGATTACCATAAATTGGGTCAAGTTAGGCAAGATTCGTTTGACGCGAAAATTCATGATTCGAACAATGAATCAAGAAATCCTATTTACGTACTGCCCAATCAAATCGTCGATCGGCGCTGGGCAAACGAATCGTTTAATTCCCGACGCATCGCGATTTATCGGAAAAACGATTATCGCCTCCGGAGGCGTTCGCCGATTTTCCGTAACAATGTAAATTCTGTTGGAATACGATCCACGACGGGAGTCCGCGTGTGTCTCTATTCGATTCCGGGGAATGCCATTGAATTTCATTGAATTCCCAAGCTTCTCCGGGTGAATCGGTGGCGCTCGGTACTTTGGCGCAGACTCGGTTATCGTCCTCTCGGCTACGAAGAAAAGCACCGAGTGTCTTTCGCGCGAATAATCCGGGTGGCTTTGCCAATGGCTATTACGTATATATACACGCGCACATGTATATGTATGTTATGTATATGTAGCATATACGCGAGCATCCGGCTCTGCGGTGCGAGACGCCGGGACACTTTGCTCCAAGATAATGGATTTTCCTGGTTACAGAGTTTCAGACACCTTAAATTTCGCCGTCATTCACACCGCCGGCTCAGCCGTCGCCCGGCACATATCTCCGAGACTCGTCCTCCCTGGCCCTGCATAGCTCCTGTTACAGTTTCAACAGTATCCGGTACTCTCAATCATGCTCCTTGCACCATCGTGCGACGTTGTTATACCTAACGGTGTAATATTCCGCGTGCAACTAGCTGGTAGCCACTTTATTGTATTAATTAAATAACAAGATGTACGAATTTTAGTTGGGGTTGTACACATAAATCGTTGAAATGGGCGGTTTATTGACACTGACAATTAATTATTGGAAAATAATTCAAGAATAAAACAGACAGAAAATGATAATTGATTACAAACGAACTTACGAGGAATGACTTACAAGTATAACGTCACTTAAAACACTAAATATTAATTATTCACGGTTCGAAGTTTTGGGTATTAACTATTTTAGTTAAATCAATTTAATATTAGAGAATTGTTATTGGGTGTAGCTTGTTCAAGTCATGATTAAAGAGTGATTGGTCAGAGTTAAGAGATCCGCGAAGTAGACTTAGATGTGCAAAGCGTGACAGTCACAGGTGACCCTAACTCATTGGAGTAACTAAATGAGCCTAACTCATTGGAGAATTCACCGACCAATGACTGAGGTACTCATATTAATTCTTAAAATGCGCTAAGGTTTAGCTAACAATCAATTTCTATTATTACCGCACCAGACTATTCGCTACAAAACCAACTGCTCTCCGATTTATGGAAATCACCACTCGAAAGTAAACCCTGCGGGCAGTAGATACGATAGATGGAACAAAACACGTATACCGCCCGGCAACAAAGGCCCGGAACTGCAGGTGCATACACGAAGTGTGCATACACAGTTGCTACGTACGAAGTGAGTAAGCAAACCGCTCATTAAACTTCAATGAGATTAAACTGTGCTCTGGAAATTGTAGTCTCGGTGCGGAGTTTCCGTTGGTCGTCTGGTCGGGTCTCGCCTGCGACGTCGTCGTGTTCGTCGTGTAGTGTCGCACAAGGCGATCAGCGTCAGCAGCAGCAGCACCAACATCGACAGCATCAACTCGGAGCATCGTTGTCTGTGTCACTGTGCGTTTATGCACGTGTAGAGTTCGAGGAATTAGGAGAAACGGGAGAGTGGCCGTCGTGCATCGTGTCCTACGGGAGAAATTCCACGAGGTCTTGGCCAGGGCTTCGCGGTCCACACGAGCTGCGAGCAAGGGACACGAGCCAAAGCACAAAGGGGGCGAAACTCCGTGCGCTGCAAGGCTGCATCACGCGCGCCGTCGAGTATCCCGATATTCCTTCTGGCTGCCGGCGGCGAACTA
The DNA here is from genome assembly GCA_964034905.1 of Itoplectis maculator. NCBI lineage: Eukaryota > Metazoa > Arthropoda > Insecta > Hymenoptera > Ichneumonidae > Itoplectis > Itoplectis maculator. The sequence goes on from OZ035863.1 coordinate 2,497,873, forward strand.
TGCGACCGATGGAGCCGATGGAAACGGATCCCGCAGGCAAATACGGTGCATTACATGCCGCGTTATATACACTGCGCGTGACTCGCGATATTTCTCGAGTCGCTTAGATCGCAAACGACCAAATAATTTCACGAATACCCTTCTAAAAATTTAGTAACTGTCAGCTATGTTCATGTGAAGCCGTTTTATTCGTGCTCTGATTGGCTCTCGCTTCGCGCGAGAACAGAACAAATAAGACCAAGTTCGTCTGTTTTCAAAATGCAAAAACACAGTTTTTCTGTCAAGAGGAGGAAGAGGAGAAGCAAGAAGAATTTAGTAAAAGATAAATTATGTTTTTTATTCCTTGTCAAAAATGACAGCCGCCCGAGTAATTTTGGGCAGCGATAAGTGGACCGAATCACCTAGAAAATCAGTAAAAAAAAATGCACTAGAGAGAAGTGGATAGTATCGCCTAGAAAATCAGTAAAGAAATTCACTAAAGATAAGTGGACCGTATCACCTAGAAAATCAGTAAAAAAAATTCACTAAAGATAAGTGGACCGAATCACCTAGATCAGTAAAATAAAAATAATTATATTCGCGTCAGGTGTGGATCTTTTGATCGAGGAAAAGTGGAAGAGACGTGGTTGTTTATCCAATCCGCGGTTCGGCGGATCCACCCGCATCGCGTCTATTTATAAAAGCTTCGAACTACCGGCGAGAACTGCGAGGGTCGATTGCGACGTACCGCGACCTACGGTAAAACATGCGCGTGTTGGTCCGTCGTTCGTCACGTTTTCCCATCTCTTCCCTTTTCGCATCGTGTGTATCGATGCGGCGCATCTCTAGTCCCGCTACACTTTTCCGTCCTCATTGCGCCATGTCCCATTTCACTCGGCAGCCGCAGCTGCGACGTAGGTCAGAAAGAGCCGTGGCGAAAACTTTGACCGGTTGGCCGCCTGAGCGAACCGGATCGCGTTTATCAGCTCCGACGACCAAACGCTCGCGACCGGGTCACACGATTTGCCTTTTTGGTCCACGGGTCACATGATTTTTTTGCTACTTCTTTTTGCAACTCGTTGCCGTAATCCGCACACGATGCTTCGTGTCTGTTTGACCCTCCGAAGCGGAGCTTTGATAACATTGATACTTTGCGCCGACGGACTTTCCGTCGAATCGACGTTAAATATTTGCAAAAGCGATTTTCCAAAATGACAGATAAAAATATAGAATTGATGATCAAAACTTTTGTCGCGCTGATTCAAGTTTTTACAGCAACGATTTTAGCTGGCTTGGCTCTCCGATAAAACTTGCAATCGAATCGCATATCCGGCGAGGTAGTCGATCAAATTTTCTCGACGCTTTTTCGCCGTTGTCGAGACTCAAGCGATCTTGCGAATACTTTGCAATGGCGGTCGGGATTTACATAATTTTACAGCGAACGTGTGTGCACAGTCGGTTCACGACAACACCGGCTTAACTGTGTCATGTACATATAAACGTATATACACATTGCAACGTCACTCGATACGGTTGCTCCGCCGCTGCACATTCGCATCGCTGCGAACGACCGTCGGGAATGGCGCATCGCGTAAAACGCCTCGCGGATAACTTGAGCCGAGGATACACATCCTTCTGTTGATACTTTGCGCGGCAAACAGCCGCGCGGGAACGTAATATCTTCCATAACTTCGTTAACGAGAATTGTCCGGAGAAACTAACTGGTAACTGGTACGAGTTGGCCTTGTAATTACCGAATTAGTATCACTGGTTCTCGTAAAACAGCCAAGTGCCGTGTCCTCCATTGGTTAGTCCGATATTGTCATCCTGGTCCGTTGCATCTCTCAAAAAGCTGCCTAGCAGTGGAAAATGTAAAAAAATAATAATTAAAAGACACCTGTAATTAATGTCACTATTGCCAGTAGTTCGACCGAGCAGCATTGACCTGCAGCCCAGTTGAATGATGACCGGCTTTAAAGGATTATCGAACCAGACGCTCCATTGAGCTTCATTTGTTTGCCACAAAGTACCGAGGATACAAGAGAACTTTGGGGTTGCTGGCATTCGTACGGCGCATACTTCACGTGCGGTTAAATGCCACTTCCCCCCTGGCCCCCCGGAAAGTGGGAGGGGGACGCAACGTAATGGAAATCGGATCGGTAACTAACTCGAAATCCGAGGGTTTGTGCGTGGAGCCAGAGTAGGATCGAGAAATCCGAGTTAAGTGCACTTTCATTTAAGTAAATCGAATTAAACGATGTTTCAGTGCGCATCTTTAATTGGTCTGCAGACAGATCTTCACTAGATTTATTTTTGGCATCGGATTTATACAGTAAAAAAAATTATAATGTATAACAATGTTTTTTTTAAGAACAATTAAAATTTCACTATTAAAAATGCATGCGTCCACGAAAACCATGCGAATGAGCCTGAATTTTTTTTTATTTATCGTTCGAACTGCTTCCACCCTAAACACCAAAACCGTCAAAGTTTCGATGTACCAGCAGTTTTTATCGCCCCGCGTTATTGCACCGGCGTGAAACTTCGATCGAAACTGCGAATCCGCGAAATCGCGATGCCAAAATGTTGGTCTCGCACGCGATGCTCGAGCGTCGTGACTGCCGCCCCCCGACGACGACGACGAGGACGACGAGGGGGAGCGAGAAAGAATTCCGATCTTTTCGGGGAAGTAAATCGCGGGGGAAAATTACTCGGAGGGAAACTAATTTCGCCGGGTGGCCATAAAAGCGTCGGGGGTCGCTTTTTCTTGGCCGGGTCGAGGCGTTTGGTAGGTGCGTGCGCGCCTCGAGATTCGATCCCGCCGTAGAGGGACAGCCAAGGCTCGTTGCCGTCGCTGGGTGCGAATAACCGGAGTGGTTGCCGCTGTCTTGTGCGTTGGCCCCCCTGACGTCGTATGGATACTGCGGCCCTCGTGCTCCTGGCATTCCTGGCAACTGTCGGACGCGGCTCGTTCCGTCGAGCCATTACTACTTGTTCGGCGAAGTACCAGACACTCACACAGTGCCCCTCAAATTGGGCTCCTACTTGGAAATCCGCGCAGACTAAAATCTCGCAATAATTCATCGCGCGTCGTGCGACCCGCGAATCGACCTTAGATGTGATGGAGGGAAGCAACTAAAAAAATGGACATTTGTCATCCTTCTAATTCTCATTACGGTAGAAGTACCCTTTCTGGCCATCTTAGTACACTTTGTGGCTATACTTATTACATCTAAATGACGATCATGGCCACAAATGTTGCAAAATGCTTCAAACATTATTTATTAAACAATTGTCATTTAAGCACTGCTTATTCAATATAAAATTTGCTTTGATTCGTGTAAAATAATTTTATTTATCAATTATATAGATTAATAGTGTGATAAACTATTACACATTTTTTATGACCATTATAAAATACTTTCAGATGATTGTAAGACGCCAGTTGTTCTCATAAAAAATTAATCAGTAACCAATTTACTGTTAGTAAATGAAAATAAAAAAAAATTCCGCTCCCAAAGCAAAGAAAAAAAAAAAGTACTTTGTGTTTGACATCCCCTGGCGAATGGCGCGAAGACTATTGCGGCTTTTCTCCGGATGGTTGAGTGCGATGGCCGGGGTGTATCGTAAACTTTGGACCCTCTGGCATCGAGGAGGATTTTTCTTGCCGTTTCTCCAGCGTCCTGTCGTTCGCGTTCGCTTCCTCGTCTCCCAGGAGTCGTGGATGGGGAGGAGGGAGGGGGAGAGGGGTGAACTCTCCGTTCGTACAGTGTTTCAACGTTCACCGCGGCGAAAAATGGAGATTGCACCGCGCGGATGTTGGGAGAAAAGCGTATACGACGAATCGTGTGTTCTCGGCACGAGCTATTCGAGCGATATTGCCAAGCAGTCTCCTTCTTCTCTCCCGGCGGTTTATCCTCGCACCGGCCGACAACGCGCCCAACACTCCGGGACACACGCGGTCGTGTCTCTCGCTCCGCTTTTCCGCGTACTCTCGTTGCATTATTTCGCGAGCGGTGTTGCCGCCGGAGGGGGCGACCCGAGCGCGCGATAGCGTTTGGCATTCTCGCGAGGAAATGCGGGCTGCAGGGACACCTCTCGGTAACCTCAGCTTGTCCTGGACGCTCTCCGAGTCAGTCCGACGCGTTGTTCCTTTGCTATTAAATTCCTCGGAAAATGTCTCGGAGCGTCTGGAGACACTTGAATACAATTCGCGGAATTTTGCCCGTTTTTTTGATAACCGTAAAAAAAAATCGTTTTTTGCATTTTTCTCCTCGAATTCTCGATTTTTCGAGCAAACACCCGCAATTTTTGGAATCAGCGGAAAATTTTCCATCGGATAGGGTTTTGAGACTTTGCGAAATCGAAAATTTATTTTAAAAAATAAAATAAACCCCTTTCGCCCTTTTAAATATTGGCGATTTTTGAGGGTCAACTTTAAAATTGGTTGTAAAATCGAAAAATCGATATATCACGTTCCGCCTTGCGGCATTCTCTTTGTTGAAATGTCTCCTTTCAAATGCAAATGAAAATCCAGATTTTATTGATCCAAAAAAAAATTACATCGATTTTAGTTAAGTGCCAAAATCTTACAAAAGTAACACATAATCTTTCGCGTTTGTCTCCTCGAATTTTCGATTTTTCGGGCAAACATCCGTCATTTTTAGAATCAGCGGAAAATTTTCCATCGGATAGGATTTTTAAACTTAGCGAAATCAAAAATGTTTTCGCCGGAAAAAACGCATCAACGCATCAGTTTTAGTGAAGGAAAAAACGTCGAAAAAAAAAAAAAAAAAAAAAAATGGGATAAAATGAAAAGTCATTTTTTCTTCGGGAATCAAGCGGAGACAAAGGGACCGGTGTCGGGGTAACAGAGTGAGCAAACCTCAAGTCCAGCGGGATTCGCGAAGCTGGCAGAAAAGAGGCAGAGGAAAAAGTGAGGAAAGACGCAACACCGCGGTCTTCGGTTTCCCTTTGTGATTTCCCCGTGCGACGGAGGCGACCGTGTGTAATCCATTCACGCGAGAACAAGAGAGACCAAGTGAGAGAGGGAGAGAGAGAGAGAGACAGTAAAATGCGGTGGCGTTATCAAAGCAAAGTTTGCCTCGTGAACTCGCAACTTTTATTCCTCTTTTATTCGTCTCGTCTTTCGAGTAACATTCCATTAGTTGGGTAAATATTTGCTCAATACGTCGAATATTTCTCGAGGATCATCATCGACTTTTACTCGCCCGACGATTTAATTTTTTTTTATTTACTTTTTTTTTTTAATAATTCATTCGAGACTCTCGGACTAAAGAACATTTTTTTTCTTTTTTTTCGTGTCCTTTCGATAGTCCTGATTGAAGACAAAAACAACGAAGATTTTGTCTTCCCGCACCGCGCATTTTCCTCGGCAACGCGGAAAAATCCCGCGACCCCGGAACAGCGACGACAAAGTTTCGCGTTCCGCGCGATTCATCTTTTTTCTTTCGAGAGATCTCGAACAAACAAGCGAGATTTCGTCAGGAAGAAGTACAAAGTTTAAATGTGTTATGCTTTCGCCGGGGAAGCTTTCTGATATTGCACTCGAGGAAAATGACGCTTTCATGAAGAAAAAATAAAACAAAAAATCCGATCTGACTCTCGTTTTGACCTGAACTAACCTACACATTGCGAAATAATTAGTACTAGTAAAAAGTAACAAGGAAATAATTAGTTCCTCCCAACTAATTTATTTTCCAATTTATTTTCTAATTTTTTTTCCGCAAGCAAAGAGTAATTTTTTTTTTCAGTGCAACTTTGACCGCGAGGAAAGATGGCGAGAGAGGCCAGCGGGATGAAATATGAATACTTGACGACAGTCGGCCAAAAGGTCGGCACAAACGGCGAGGTCAGAGTTTCGTATGAATTATTAAAATTCGGGCTAACCTGAGCCGAGCCAGGTTAAACAATCCAGGTGCGTAGATGGATCGCGGAACGTGAGTAACGTTGGCAAATGGGTCGCGCGCCTTACACGTTTTACGTTCCGCGAGCTGAGCCCTTTAAAAAAAATGTTGTAAAATGCGTCGGGGAAACCGAGAGGTTCTTTGCCGCCTTAATAGGGCATTTCTCATGGTGTACATGGCGCACACAGCATTTTTCCCTGATACACGGCTCCCCGTGTAAAACGAGCGCACCGTGTGTATATAAATATATAAACGCGGGTACCTTCTGCACGTGCAATGTCGGAGAATAAATTTCACGTCCTCGGCGCTAACAATGTTTACCACCGGACGCGCGCGGTCGGCCCTTAATTTTTTCCGTCTGCCTTGGTTGCTCGCCGCGGAGCCTAAACCGCGCTTATACCGGGTGTACGCAATTTGCTGGATTTCCCGGCTTCTTTCGCGGTCATTATTTTTATTTCTTTGCGGCTGGTCCAACAGTACGACGTCGCCTAATTGGCGCGATCAGCCGCTTCAATTATTTATTTATCTAAATTACAAATATATTTATATATAAATATTTTAATCAAATTATATTAAAATAATTAAAAAATTTATTTTAATATAACATTTAATTTTTAAAAATAATATAAAAAATAAAGCAAAAATTACTATCTCTTCCAAAAAATAAAATGCACTTTTTACTTCCTGTCAACCCTAAAAATATAGTTTCGTCCGTCTCGAATCGATCCAACGGTACATTCCGCGTGAAATGTCCCGTACCCAAAATTCTCGGCCTCCGTCGGCTCTCGCATCTCCCCCCACGTACCATTCCTCGCACTCTGTAAATTATTGACAAAATGCGACGAATTTCGAGACACCGGTGAAACGCGTAGGGTGATTGTGTAACCGCGTGGAGACTGGAGGTTGGATAACACGGTTGGAAAAGGGACGAAGGGTCGACGTGTGTATATAACGCAGAGTCCCCAACGCGTGAATTACGAAAAGCGCGCGGAGGCGTCGGAGTGCACGCGATTAACGTCGAGACTCCGGCTCGGGCCTCGCCGACCGCCGGGTGACGGTGGGGAAAATTAACCGGGAGCCGCGCGGAGGTCCTGGCCTGGTCCTTTCTCCTCCCCCTCCCTCCCCCTCCTCCTCCTCCCGCCGCGTCTCGTCCATCGCGTCCTTAACGCGCTGCTGGACTTTTCAGTTCTCTCGTTATTTCGCTCCGATAAACCTGCCGCGCGCGTCTCGCAGCGCTGCTGGCTCCGTGTACCCCCAACGAGAAATCCACGGAGCGCGCACGTGCGCGGCGGCAGCAGTTGGGTTGCCTCTGAAACGACGCGGCCAAATGATCTGACGTGGCTAACCCGGCGTGGAAATATAATTCAGCGACAAGCGGGCCGCGTGAGTGCCCGCCGCTCTCGCTCGTTTCTCGTATATCGGCGCCGGTTAGTGACTCGCGCCATTATGCAAAATCCTGTTAACGTAATAATTCGCGATTTACGTCGTTTACCGAACGGTCTGAAATACTGACGTATAATGGGTCAGTATTTACCTCGTATTTCTGTAAATAGTAGTAAAACATTATGATTATTCGTACCAATATTATGATTATTATTATAAAAGTAGTACCAATACATTATGATTATTATTATTAAAATATCTTTATTGTCGTTACTAGTAAATTCACGGCGACGTCTGTTATCTTTTGTTATCAATCCGCATGTCGACTTTTGTTGGCCCGACGACCGAGGCCCAGAGAAGGTAACGCACGAATCGAGGGCGGGGGGTGAATATAGACGAGGAGAAATTAGAAACGTCGAATCGCATCGCTGCCTTTGGTGTGTGTGTGTGTTTCTCCACCCTCCGAAGCGTCGGTTCGTCTCGTCTCCATCAACCGCGATCCCGTCGCTCCAGAAACCTTCATCCTCTTCAGCCTCCCTCTCCCCACTCCCCACCCAGCGCTCCTTTAACCTCACCGAGGCTGCCGGGAAGTTTCCCCAGGGTTCTTGCCTTCGATCCTCCATAACTCGAGGCGCGTTCGGCTTCCGAGGGTCGTGCAGCGACACTCACTTCCCCTTCTCCCTCCCCCCCCCCCCCCCCCAAAGTCTTCCCTATATGTATTTCCCGCTTCACGTATATGGTGCGTGGGGTGGAAACCCGGAGCTCATTGTTCTAACGTCGATGGCTCCTGCGGTAATTGAGGGACCAAATACGACGGGTTTTTTTTTCATCCCCTCCGTCTTCTCACTTGGCGAACCCAAAGCTTCATCTACACACGCTATACGAGTATTTTTATTATTATTATAATTCTCATTCTTATTATTCTTGTTATTGGTATTATTATTCTTATTCATATTATTGTTATTATTATTATTATTCTGATTAGATATTTATTTTAGCCGTTCTTGCCCTACTGGACTTCTATTATATATATATGGGGCGCAGCTTTGTGCTCCGCACCATGAACGACGAATTTTCCATGCAACCGCCCAAGCACGCGATTTCTGCGTTAGAACGCCTCAATTCCGTTAATTGCCGGTGGATTACACGTGTATATCCTCTCTCGCTCGTGTTACAACAAAATTATGCCTAGGCATGAGGAGCCCACCCCTCCTCCCCCCCGCACGTGCCTCTCGACCAACCCTAGGAAATTCGATTTCTAATCGCAGCGTGCAGCGTCACTGTGCCGCGCGGGGTCGACGAACTCTTCGTTCGGAGCTGCGTCACTGACCTAAGCCTGCTGTGAGCCCTTCGAGCCTTTGTGAGGGAGAGAAAAAATAGGAGAATGTCGGGGGATTTTCAGGGGAAATAAATATTTATCGTCTCCAAAAAATCCTGACATTAATTTATTATTATTGATATTGTTATTATTGTCGCTTTACTTCATTTCGTACCAATTTTACGTCCTGAATAAATATTGAACAAATAAAAAGAGGAAAAAAGGAAAAATCCTTCAGCGACATGTATGCAAATTCGATTTTTATTGTCGCTTCGACGAATCCCCGGGAAATTGTTTCACGAGCAATTCCGTAAATAAATGATAAATCACGTGCGTGCGTTTGCGTCTGAGAAGTCCCCGGAGAAATCATATAGAAACAGAGGCAAAGGTAAATAGACTGAGCGACGGGTTCGCTGCCCTCCACCGACACGATCCTCGCCCCCCCCCCCCCCCCCCCCCAAGCCTAACCCCTTTCCCTCTCCCTCCTTTCCCATGTTCATTCACGTTTCGCTCTCTCGCTCGCTTCGCGACCTCCGATGACTTTTTACGAGAGCTGGAAAAACAATTCCGACGAAATTCTCGGACGATCGTACGCGCGGATAATCGTCGAAACGTCGAGAGCACGAAAAATGACTGCACGCGAGCTTCAGAGCTCGCGAAATTTTTTCCCGCGCATTTCGCTGTAGGTAAAATATTGTAAAAAAATCTCTACGGATATTCGAGACGGTGGCGAACAAAGAAATGAGGAATTGCGACCGCGCACGGAGAATTGATAAAAAGGCACGCAAAGCTTTTTGCAGAAATATATATATATCTATATACACATTGTATCGTCGATACAATACGAGACGCTCCTAATAGTCAATGTAGCGGAAATTTATTCCCAACGGATGAAAGTCCTGCACGGAGACGCGGATATACGTCAACCCAGCAGTAAATAGAGTACCGTAAGATGGATTTTATTATGCACACACGATATATAGATACATATATATATTCGCGTACACGGCGAATGTCAGAGTCGTTTGGCGGATCGTAATGGCCGTGATACACGAGACGACCTCGGGCTCTCGTGTTCGTCGATGGAAAACGAAGCGAAATGCCGCAATTATATTTTCAATCGTAAAAAAATAAATAAAAAATAAAAATAAAAAACATGTCCGCAAAGCGAAACCTCAAAAATAGCCAGATTGTTTTTCACGAATAAAGCTTCATTCGTGAAACATGTAATGTGGCAAATAAAACTTTTTATTTTACCAAATAAAACTTTTTATTTTACCAAATAAAAAAAAATTTGTTTGATATAAATTTATTTGGTGAAATAAATGTTATTTTTTGCACTTATTAATAATTGTTAAAATGAAAATTCGCAAAGTACCAACAGTACCTGCATTTATTACGGCTGATATCTCGTCGCGCCCATCGACGCTGACATTAGTCGTAAATATCGGTGCGCGTTATTGCCGAAATATTTCGATCGGCTCAATTGCAATCGAGAAACGCGCCGATGGGTATTATCAAAGCGATGCATCAGCGATGACTGTCGAAGGTACAACGAGAGAGGGAGGAGCGTGGGAGGGAGGGGGGGGGGGAGGGATTGGAAGGGTGTTGAATATCCTATCGAATGACCGCGTATAGATTCTCTCGGCCAGTCATTCCCAATTGAAATTGGCATCGAAACGAGGCCGCGAACGCCACTCGCCGAGCTCGATCGTCGAGTCCCGGCGAATCCGTCGCTGCTGCTGCTGCCGATGCCGACGCTGCTCGATCATTCGGAAGTGCGAAGCGTTGACGCCTCGTTCGTTCATTCTCTTCCTCTCTCTCTCACATTCTCTCTATCTGACTCTGTCTCTTTCTCCCTCGCTCTTTCGTTCGCCAATTTCCATATTCGGAAATATCCCCCGGGCTTCCAGCTGACTGTGACGCTCCGGAGCAGCACGAGACTCGCATAGTGAGCGCCGCTCCGAGCCGACGATGCTCGAGCTCCAGTCGTCCGGTATATTTTATTATATACATACACATATAAAATATAGTCACAGTGTTATACGCGTTTGAATGCTCAAAAAAAGCCAGCAGGTGACTGTGGAGTGGATGAAGAGTGCGGTATACGGGAGGACAAACTGTCGCGACAACAGCGTCCAAAGGGAAACTGTGGGGAGGGACGGAGTGAGTGAAACGAAAACCGCTTTGCCCGCATAAAAATCAAATCAAAATCGAGGGAGAAATCGAGATCGGGCGGATTCTCTGAGATGTAAAGCGGAAAAAAACATATTACCGCTGAGTCGTCTAAAAAGGTTTCATTTTTTAACTTCAGCTGGACCCGGAATTTTTTTTTTATAATATATATTTTTTATTAAACATTTAAACATTTTTATAATTATATTTTCACGATTCACCTTCGGCAACAATTGCAAGCACGGAACGAGTTAATTTCACTGAAAAAATTCTCGAAGAAAAAAAAAAAAAGTGGAATTAGCTATTTGACGAAACGAGAGCTCGTTACCTCGGACAAGCCCAAGTAGGGGCGGCGCGGCTGCGGTCGCAGGTTTTCCGCGTTATCAAGTGGCAGGTCGAGAGCGCGTGTGACGAAAGTTTCGCGGACGATGAATATCGTTGGAAATTTCGCGCTGGCGCGCAAAGCACAATTTGCGACGACGCGCGCGATAAACGCTCGTGGCGATCGCGCTCGTTACGTCGAAATAATTAATATCGAGTGCGCGGCGGTTACCTTATAGTAACGCAAACTGGCGAGCGCGTTTCGCCCGATGCTCTCGTTATAGCCGCGTGGCGTGAAACCGACGCGTTTTCACGAAATGATGTATCGAGTTACTCAAACACCGAACACGATATCGATTAGCGTGTGCGTTTGCGTGCGAATTTACGCGCGTTTTAACCGGCGCGACGAAAGTTGGGAGGCAGAGGCGGGGCGCGACTGCGGTCAACCGTCCAGTGGTCGAGATCCACGAGTGGCCAGACGTGTCCGTCCGGCCGTGCCATGTAAAATATAATAACAACTAGCAACAACGCGCTTGCTTCGCTCGTGCTTCTGTTATTTTCACGTCGCATGGCTCACTACGACGTGCGCGCTGCGCGTCCTGTTGGTTCGAATTTGCCGCTCTAAATTTATCGACCATGACGTAAGCATCGTCGACCAATCACAGCCCGAGTTACACTGGCTTCAGTATTTCGATATATTAGATTATTGATATACCATGTCCTTTTTAAAAGAGGATGATAATGCTAATAATAATAATAATAATAATAATCACAGAAATGGATTTCAAGACTATTTATTGAACGAATCAATGAATAAAATTTGTCCCCCTCCCTCCCCTCTAATCAAAATAAATATATCTGATTATATTTATCCATTATGTACTCCATTATTTAATTTAATTCAATTATTTCATATTATTTATCTATTATTAATTATAATTCATTAATTATTAATGATCGTGTCGTCACTCGGCCTTTGCCCAAACAAATAAAAAATAAAAATAAAAAAATAAAGGAAAGCGTAGGCTAAATAAATAACGCGCCTTCTAAGCACATAATACCGAGCTTTACCGTATTCCGATTGTATCCACACCGGTGGAACAGTCCAATTTGTCGTTACCTCGTAATAATGAATGAATGCCTCGCGGGGGGTCCTGTGTATCGCCGGGATACCCGGTGGGATTTCGAATCTAATGGAGCCCACACACACACAGCGAGACAGAGAGAGAAAGGCAGACGCAAACACTCGCCGCACTCACGGGCTCGTCAATCCAGCGATACACGACAGGTTATACCGGTGTGGAAGGGGACGGGAAAGTACAGGCAGAGCCAGGAGCAAAATGACAGTAGCTTGAATTAATGACATCGTTCCAAGTTCTCTAATGAGACACTACTCGCTGGTTCGCGATGCTCTCTCTGTCCTTTCGTGCGTATTTGTGTGCTTAGCGACGGAAAATTGCGAGGCGTTAACCAGTAATTCCTCCCAACTATCTCGATGCCATAGTCAACCCCTCCCCTCCCCTCCCCCAGTGTGCATGTTCGTTTGCGTATAAACAGTGGATTTTCGATGCACGCACCACTCGTTCAACTCGACTCGCTCGTTTCACTGAAAATATATTTTTCCGCCGAAAAAAAATACAATTCGCTCGTTCGAGGTTTTGGGGTAGGTCGAGAAAGACGTCCAACGAGTCTGCGACCTACTGAAATTCGGGCGTTTATTTTTTCGTGGTTTCATTTATTTTTCACAAAAAAATTAATTCAACTAGTCAAACATATCTGTGTTAGTGATTATCGGAAAACGCGTTTAAATACGTAATTCACAGCGAGGAAGACAGCCGACTCGTGAACGTCGAAGTTGGTCGCAAGACGAGGAATTAGTGCGAGGAAACTAATTCCCTGTGTCTGGGGTGACAGGAAGGACCGATATAACGATGGGCGGAGGACGGAGGCAGAGAGAGGAAGGAAAAGGCTCGGCGAGGATGGAGAAGGTGAGGGACTTTAACACCGTGCGTAGTGCATATAGCTTCGAGGCACTCCGAGATAGCGAGCGAACTCGACGTGATATCAAGGAAGCCGCATCCCTCCTGGCCCCGACCGACCGGTGGGATTAATTAAATCTTTGATTACCATAACAACGGGAAAGCAAGAGAGAGAGAGACGGGGGAAAGTGTCAGTAGTCTCTTCGCTTCTTGCCGGAGCATCGTAATCCACGAATAATAAGACCGGGCGGAGCTGGCCAACCGCACTGGAAAATTCTCGCGGCTTCTTCCGAAAACAAAGGACCCCCCACTCACCGCTCGACCAACGCTATCGCTTCGTCAAGTTAATTCAACGGAAAATTGTATAATTTAATTCACGGAAAATGTTTGCTCTGCCTCTTCAATGTATTCACAGCGACGAGATAACACGGAAAAGTTTTGGCGACTTCAGGAAATTGATGGAGACTGAAATATGAGATTAACGAGACGTTCGTTTTTGTTTCTAGGCCGAAAGTCGGAGGTTTTGGATTATTTTGAAGTTTCGAAAATTGTGAGAATTTTTCTTGTGGCATGAATTCTTTTTTGAAATTATTTCTTATTTTATTTTTAATATTAAAGACCAGAATTTAGGAAAAGGGAGAACAATTTTGCGAATTGGAAAATAAAGCGAAAAAAAATTTTGCTGGAACAGCTGCGATAAATTCGCGTGTCATGATCATCGGCAGAGACAAACCGCGACGCGGTGCCTGCGCCTAATTCGAGACGCTTCGCGGACGTGAAACCTCCGTAGTGGATTGTAGATCTCTGCGCCGGTAGGAAGAAAACCAACCCCCGGTGCTTAACGTCGGTGCAGACATCGTATATCTCACGTTTGGCCCGAGGCCAATGAAACTCTGCAAGTGATCTTCGACGCGCATCCCGCGTACGTGGCGTTAAATAAAGTACAAACTTTCTTCGAGTGAGCACTTTGTTCAAGGTTTCGTTTTCCGAGACGCTGGAAAATATGTGGACACCCCATTTGTATCGATTCTCCAATTCAAAAACTGACATTGTTTGGCTAAATTCAACGCATTTCCCCACAAAAAAATAAGTGAACAAAATAAATAAATAAATTGTAAATAAATTCACCAATGAATTCACGATCCAATCAATTTCATTACCATCCTCGCATCACCAGAAACAAGAGACGATTGGAAAATCCTTCCAAAGATCTGAACACCAATAAAAAAAAATAAAAAAATAATTGTAAAAACAAAATATATAAATAAATTGCAAATAAATTTACCAATGAATTCACGATCCAATCAATTCCATTACCATCCTCGCATCACCAGAAACAAGAGACGATTGGAAAATCCTTCCAACGATCCGAACACCAATAAAAAAAATTAAAAAATAATTGTAAAAACAAAATATATAAATAAATTGCAAATAAATTGACCAATGAATTCACGATCCAATCAATTTCATTATCACCCTCGCATCACCAGTAACAAGAGATGATTGGAAAATCCTTCCAAAGATCCGAACACCACTAGAAAAAAATGAAGGAACGAAAAGAAAGAAATCGTCGACTGAAAAAAACAACGGCCGTGGAAAAAACCCAGCAACGTGAGAGTAACGAGATTTTTCCGAAAGCGCGAAATGTGAGGAGGAACGACTTTCGAGTTTCCGGAAAAAACCGTGGAAGCCGTGTAGCAATTAGTGTTTCGGGGCTAAGTACGAAGAGAGACGCGAACGCAAACTGGCACTAACCTGCTGCTTCTGCCCTGCTGCGAAACGTGCGGTGCTCGGTTGTAAGTTGTTATCGACTTGGCGCGGATTTTCACCCCCCGCGGTGGTTGTGCGCCTTCGGGGGGATGAGAGGGCCAACCCTGAAGAGAGCTGCACTTTCTTCGTGGCCTCGACTGTCTCTCTCCCTCCGCCTCGCTCTCTCTCTCTCTCTCTTTCTCCCTCGGCCCATTACTTTTTCCGCAGCAATTAAAACGAGACTGCTCGCCCCTAAGGCACGTATAGTGTATATATATATATATATATGTACACACATATGTGTATTAAAAATATATACACATTTTTTATTCCGTTGTGTGGGTTCGCCCGGATCCTTGATTCGCAACCCCTCACGCACTACCCTCTCATTCAAATGCCAACGTGCACGGCGAACGAGCGAGCGGACTCTCCATCCCCGAGCTAACAGCACTTCATTGTAAAAATCAAGTGTTTCATCAAGTGTAGATTGAGTCACTGTGCGCTCGTTCGCTCGTCTACTTGAGAATGCGGCTCTCGGTAAGCGACCTTTCCTGCGGTGCCTCGTTCCTCCTCTCCCTCGTCGTTTGTCTCTCGACATATGTTGGGGTGGGGGATGAGCGAAAAAAATCAAAGGGAAGAGTCGACTAAAAGATCCTCGAAAATGTTTGGTGAACATTAAACGGTACATTCCACAATTGTTAGAATTTAATGGCATTATTTTCGACTAGAGATTATCGTGAAGTTAATTGTATATATATATATTCGAAATTATGCTGAAACGAAATCAGCGTTGAATATAAATTTATTATCAAAAAGAAAAGAATATTAGAATAAACATTTTGCGACGTACTTATTTATTTCTGTAATAAAAGAAAATATTTTGTGAATGAAATTTAGTGATTTATTTAATTGTCATTTTAGAATTGTTCTCCTAATTTTTTTACGTCGTTGAATATGTCAAACGGAGCAGTAGTGAATTTTTCTAGAATTTTATTGCCACATTCGCTGATTCGTAAAATAAAAAATTAAAATAAATATAAAATCTGACATTAAATGGAAAAATAATATCGACAAAAACAACTAGGTCAATATTTTTATAATTCAGCAGAGTTTACGATAAAAATGTTTCAACGTAATCCTCCCCAACTTCACTCCAACCAACTCAACCCTACCTAACTTAACCACTGCACGAGACTTTCGCATTTCCACGTCAGGCAGCTCGTTAATTCTCTCCAGCTATTGTTTTCGCAATAATGCTCAATTCATCCTCGACGTCGGCGGTCCGAGCGCACAAATAAGCAGGTTTTCTCTGATGCACCGACCGAGAATTATATTTCCCTCGTGTCGGGAGTCCGGCGATTCTTGAAATTCAACGAGCGAGGAAAATCCTCACCGCTGAGTGCTCCGTGCCGCGAGTAGCTGTGTGAGTTGATAGACAAAACGTGAGTGAGGTTCTCCGTTGACTCCGAGGCAAATGAACGAACCGGAAGCGCGCCCGGCAGTTCCTTTCGCGCGGGTCAACGAGTCTCTTCTATTCGCAAGTTTGCAAAAATTTCCGGAAAACTCGAGGCAACTATTTGTTTCTTATTTTTTCCGCTTTACCAAGTTTCGTATATTTATCTTGAAAACAGGTGCCTCGGCTTTCCCGCAAGATGCAAGATGCGCGTCGGTCTTTACCGTTCGGGGATTTTCGGTCGCGCGAACATCGTTATGCATATGAGCGCGCGAGTCGGTGGGAAAGCCATAAAGTTTCGCGGATATCAGCGTCGTCGCATGCGGCGAGAAAAATCACGTACCTCTTTTGCTTCTCCTCGTCGCCTCCTCCTCCCTCTCCTCCTCCTCCGCCTCCTCGAGTATTCACTCGGCTATTGTCCGCTCGTCATGTCGGAGTTTCTCGGAGATTCTGTAAGTAGAAAGGAAGAGGAAAAGTCATGAAGCCGCTTGAATCGATAACACGAGAATCGTTATACATTGTTTTTATTCAGAGTTAAAATTATTATTATTATTATTTAAAAATAATTTATTAAATTTAATATGATTATTTAAACAATGCCATTCGAGCCTGATTCCTCTGGATTTTTTTTCTCAAGGGGCTTTTTGCTTTTGCAGAATGTAATTATTATTATTATTATTTCATTCTGCAAAAGCAAAAAGCCACTTGAGAAAAAAAGATCCAGAGGAATCAGCCTCGAACCAATTTTACAAAAATAATAATAATAAATTTAATAATTTTTTTTTAAACCGAAGGAATCAGCCTTGAATAAAATTTTTGTTGCGTCTGTTTCCAGTGACGCCACCGAAAATTCCGTCGAGAGCGGCGACTCGATCGAAACCATCCGTACGCCGTAAATAATGTCAGTATACGAAATATCATCCGCCCCGCTCGCCTATCCCGACGAACATAGTGTCACGAAGAATTGACCGATAGGCTCTCGCGAGGGTCGATGTTCCCATAATTTCGCGACCATATCCCGCGACGATGCAACCGGGAGCACTCGGGGGACTGTTGTGCACGGGGTTAAAATTGATTATTCCGCGGATGGCGCGGCGGCGCTGGAGACTGAAACACATTTCGCGCGGGACGACGACGACGCGCGGCGCGTCGTGTGTGCGGTACCGTGCGACGGTAGTAACACGTTGTGAGCGCGCACGGTGTGCGGGTCCTTCGCCGTGCACAGGCTGTTACGATGCGGCGGCGTCACCATCGATTATGAGGAGAATGACTCGCGGCGCGTCTCCCGACGTAATAGGAGGACCACATGGTCACCTGGGGCACGCGACGATTTTACGTTGTGAACGCTGCTGAATTTATCGGAATGCGCTTCACATAGTACAATTATTCTATTCTCATTGCCTAAGTACTTAGTTCTTTATTCCCTTACTTAATACCCTTTCCTTGACCCTTCGAGGGCGTCCATGATTTTTTTTATGGACCCTCATTTTTTATTTTTTTATTTTTTCTTTGGCGCTTTTCTGATTTTCCTACTTTTTCATTAATCGCTTTTTTTCCTGTTTGATTTTTTTATTATATTCTTCGCTTGCTTTGTATTGTGTTATCTAGACAATACCTAGTTTAACGCTTATCAACATTATTCCACTAATTTTTATTCATCGCTATTGGTTTAATCATGAATTATTTATTTCGGTACACGTGATTTAAAATGTTTCCGAAGAACCGTCCGACCAATTTAACGTTAATAAATTTGATCACCGCGAGGATGCGTTAAACGTTATTCGATAATCGTCAATTATCGGGGAAAAGGGCTGCGACGGAAGCCGCCGTTCGAATTGACGAGATTTAACGCAATCCCGCGACGCTCACTTCCGGCACCCGACCCGAGGAGTCGTCGGGGTTAGACCGAGCCCGCGAAAATCCGGTGCACCGGTAATTCGCCTCCGTCCATTCAAATTGGATGATCGATAAGGAGGATGGAAGGGTGACTGAAAAAAAAAAGTATAAGGTCGGAAGGTCTGCTTCCGGTATATAAATCTAATATAAAATATTTTTCCTGATTAAGTTTAACTTGACTAAATAAATAAATAAATAATTGATCGATTGATATTTATTGATCAAAGTCGCAAAAGACGTGACGGTGGACACTGCGCCGCTCATCCGCCGGTAACATGCGTCGTCCCCTGTCGAGCACTCTCCAAGGGATGCGACGGTCGTCGCCGCATGCAGCGTTCGCCACAAATCAGTCACGGCGGAAATTGATGTTTACCTGCGTGCAATTGGGAGTGCCCGCCAACAACGGAAGGCGCGGCACGTCCCTAACCCATATCCCAAGGATCGATCTACCGAGAGCCGGGTTTACCGTCCTCCGAGCCATCGCACCCTGCTGAATGTCAACCCCGGCTACGTGCCGCGCGCTCCAAGAAAGTATACACACACCGCCGGTGAATACAAAGCGCAAAGAAAACCGATATTTTGCGAAAAATAAATTCCTGGCCACAATTTTTCGTTTCGCACGATATAAAATTTTATTCCTCGTTGGACACCCGTGTTCACCCTTCGTGCGATAGCACAATCGGCTGATATCAATCAGCCGGAAAACCCAATCAACGGTGTAATAATAATAAATAAAAATAAAATAAAGAGATGGATTCGGACGTTGGGAAATTTGTAAATTTGCCGCACGCGTCATAAAATAATTCAAAAAGTTTTCCAATTTTCACGCTCGAGTCGCGACGCCACTACCGCCGCCGCCGGACTGTAACGCCTATTGTTTGACACACGCGACGGCAGCGTTGGACGAGTCGGATCTGGTCGCTCGCGCCATTTCCTTCGCCGTCGAACAATTTTCGCTGGTACCGCTGGTCCCGCATCTCTCTCTCTCTCGCTCCGTCACTCGAGTTCCCACCCCCGCCTCCTCCTCCTCCACCTCCTCTTGCTTCGCGCGCTGCCACCGCGTCCCGGGGGAAAAGAGCACTATGCGCTTTTCGCTTCCACGTCATTTCCTGCCCCGTGGGTTTTCCATTCGCGCATCGTTGTAACTCGGCCACAAAAAAGAACCATAAAGCAAAAAAAAAAAGCAAAAATAGTAGCCTCGACAAAAAGATGAATGAAGGTACCAAAATCCGCTTTTGTCTCTGTCTCTTTCACTCGGGGATGGAAAAAAATCCTTTGTTCAGTGGACCGCATATTTTTCCGCAATTTGTATTAATAAAAAACAGAAATTCGCCGAAACAAAGGATTCGTTACAGGAGCAATTGCTCCCGCAATTTTTATTTTTTATTTTATTTTTTTATTTTCTTGAAAAGATTTCTAGGGCTTGCTGCACGATATGAAGTTGCTCCTGTTACATAATAAAAGGCTGATCCACGGGTTCTTGGAAAAACGGGTAGCTTTGTGTTCGCGTAGCAAAAAAAAATCGTCGAATCCCACGTTATGCATGGAAATAAATGCAATGAGAGTTCTACGCTTCTCGCAGTTAGATCTGCAGAATGAAATACGATATCTTGCTATCTGGTTCAACCCCGCCCACTTCTCCTCCCCCTATGAGGGGTCGTCATGACGTTATAAGGGGTTATAAAATACGTGCCTATTATTATTTGTAGTTATTAATACAAAATATATTATTTATTTATTTATTTATTTATTTATTTATTTATTTATCGTACAAATTTCGACCTCCGAACGTTCCTCACTCCTGACCCCCGACGACCTTAACATATCGGTCGTTAGGGACAATCCAATGTACCCACAATACACGTGACCTTTGTCACCACATTTTTTGTTTTGTTTTGTTTTGATTTGCTTTGCTTTTTTTTATTCGTGCCTGTCGCAAAGCTTCTCACTCGATCGATATTCCTCGTCTGACTTTTACCCTCAAACCCATCGCCCCCCTTATTGCCGTCTGTGTCGGGGGCTGATTTTTCCGACAGCGGCGGCAAAGCAGATCGGCTTATCCCTTTTCCCTTTCCGCTTGTTTACCTTCTCCGTTAAATCCGAAAACAACGCTGACTGAAAAAAAAAGTTTCATCACATTTTATTTTCTCTTTTACTTTCTCTTTCAGTGAAATTCATGGAAATTTATGGAGTTCTTTTTTTTTGGTTTTGCACAGACTCAGATTTATCGCCCGCCAAATGTTGCATCATTGATGAGCAGCAGCGCCGTGTAAATTATTGCTGGATGCGGGTTGAAGAATTTTTTTTCGTTCGAGGAAAATATATGGGTCGACTGGTATATAATAGTCCCGGAGGGTGTAATTTTCGTTTGTGTAGCGTGGAAAAAGGCGACGATCGAATCTGGGCTCGTCTGTATCGTCGACGCACGTGCAGCTGCTGGTCTGGACTGCGCGACCTTGACGACGCGTCTAATGTCTCGCGGGGGAGCCCCCCGAACACCATAACATTTATTTCGCATTAGGCGAACTGTGGGGAGCGAGTTCGACGTTTCGGGCGAGCGAGGGGCAAGTTCGCCCAACAACAGCCGAATGCCCTGTGCATATTTTCCGAAAAATCAAAATATACACCCTGCCCCCCAAACCCCCCCCCCCCCCCCCCCCTCTCACTCCCATTCCCACGAGACTCAACAAAATGCTGGAGAATTTTTATTGGTGTCTTTCGACGTTTAATCGGCTTTCAACGACTCGCAAACCGAGCGTGCAAAAACCGATAATTTTTCATTTGAGTATTTTATTTATCGACAAATAAAATTCATCGCTTTCTATTACTTCAACAAATAAAATATTGAAATATTTTATTTGCCATTTTTTTTTCGGAACGTAAAAAATTGCATTTTTATTTATTTATTTGGGTTTTTGTTTTTTCGGCTGGTAAAAATCGTTATCGGCGTTTTATCGTTCGAAAAGGCAACGAGAAATTCGCGACAAGTTTATAACTGTCTATTTTCAGTGGGACTGTCGTTCAGGCAGCGTGGCCGAGCGGTCTAAGGCGCTGGTTTTAGGCACCAGTCCGAAAGGGCGTGGGTTCGAATCCCACCGCTGTCAATACTTTTTTTTATCACAGGATTTTTTAAATTCTATCGGCCACTATATCCTCGTTAATGCCTGTCAACCTGAGGTCCAAATTTGCCCTATATTGCGTGACTTTGTCGTCGATATTACCATCATTTACCGACGATTTTCGCTACATCTAATCAATTTCCACAATTAAAAAAAAATGATCTACCAGCTTGTCCTAAATAAAAAAAAAGTGTTCCGAAGCTAGTCACTGGCCTACAATTTTTTTTTTTTAGTGAAACATCAACGTCTGTTGGACATGTACTGAGGAGTTGTACTTGGCTAATGCATTGCATCTGCTTTAAAAAATGTCCTCAAGCATGTTTTTTGCAGCGAAGAATTTTTTCGAAACGATGGCTTCACATTTTTGGTTTAAAGATAGTTATTTACTCATCTTTCAAAACTGAAAAACTTCAAATTGCTTGGCAATTGACATCGCAGCACGTTGCATTACATTTTCTCGTCTTCTGCGGCCTTTCGCACCTCCCGGGGTTGCGCTCTCGTGTTTCAGGCGGTTTTCCGCGGCTTTTGTTCGCGAGAGTCGGTGGCGTTGCCGGTCGTGCGGTGACGCAACCAGTGCACTCGACTCGGCGAAGAATAAATTGCTTTGTTTCCCTGCGAATAGAGGCTCCAAGCTCTCGCTCTCTTGTCATTCCCAATTTTTTCTTCTTTTTTTTTTCTCTCACGCAATCGACTAACGATCCTCTCGCGCTTTGTTTCGTCGCCTCTTTTGAGGACGTACGTACTGCGCGTACAGTGCACAGTTCGGTATCGCGTCATCGTGGCCGCAACGCTTTCTGTCCTCTCCCTTTCACGATCGTCGGCTGTATACACCGAAATCTCCGAGGGCTGAACACCCCCCGAGCGGGGGGAGCCAGGGGGCTGTAACACGAGCGTCTCTCGTTCGAGTCTATTCATCCCTCTTCGCCGGTACACGCCAATTTTTTTTCTCCTTCTTCCTCTTCTCTCCCTCGACTTTTGGCGCGCCGTCCAATCATCATCGACGGGAATTGATACGAATTCCTCGAAATAAAAAGAAATATGGAATTTCAGGAATTCTTTTTTTAGTTTGCGAGAAATAAATATTTCGAAGATCCCCCGAATGGTGAAATCCATGAAATTTCTGCGGACATTTTTTGTAAAAAAAAAAAAAGAGAGGAAAATACTTGAGAGTTCGTTTGCCCGACGGAACGTGAATTTCTTCTGAGAGGCGTCTCGAGGACTTGTGTTTAAAACATAAACAAAACAAAACAATTTATTTGATGTCAAGTGATGTGGCCATTTTCGATGAATCGTTTGTGGAAGCCACAAAAGGATATTTGAGATTCATGGATTTTTTTCGAGGGTCCATCGAAGATTCATCAGCGTCGTTTCTTTTTATCTCAAGGACTTTGATCTCTCGAATCCCCCGGATTAAAATAAATGCTATACAGTGAGAAAAATGATTACGAGATTCTTCCCGAACAAAAAAAAATCTTTCAAGATATTTCAATGTTCGATCGATAAACTATCGGAACAATTCGCCTCGAATAAAAATCCCATCAAAATGTCACGAATATTTCACTTTCATCCCCCATATCGCATCCGCATCGTCAGGCACGGCAATTAAACCGCCTATACTACTCGATAATGATATCGGCAGGAAGAATGCGAGGAAGGAGAAATTACAGAGACGAACGGCACGACACTGCTCTGTGGGGGAGAGTGAGACAGGGAGTGGGGAGTGAAACACGAGGGTCGGACGAGACATATGACGCTTTCCGAGTGCACAGTCACTCGCCACCGGTTGGCGATTGTCCTGCCACTCGATGAATACAGACTGGAACGTCACGTTCAGAGTCCATGCGGATCGCACCTATACCTATAAATACGTCAGATATTTCATGACAAACCGGGTGCTCAATGCTCTGTAATAATTTCTTATTCAGGCAAAAAATAATATCAATCAGCCGCGTATCAATTTGTCTAAAAAAAATATAAAAAATAATTACAAATTTTTCGGGGCATTCCAGCGAAATATTGCGAAATTAAATTCACAGTCAATGCGGATCGCACCTATCTATAAATATGTCATATATTTCTTGATAAACCGAGTAATGAATGCCCTATAATAATTTCTTATACAGACAAATAATAATACCAACTAGCCATGAATAAATTTGTCTAAAAAAAAATAACAACAAATTTTACTGAACAATTCCGACGAAATATTGCGAAATTAAATTATTCACACGTTATTATTTTTAGACTAACAAAAGGCCGAGTCTCGTTAGGCAAAATTTCACGCGAAATAATGATAATAAGCCAGTGTACACGAACCCCGGTCGAATCAGTTCGCTCGCCACGTGACAATTGCTAATAACACCGAAGCGCGCGTGGCGTGTGTCTGCCACCCCCACCCCCAACCCACCTCCCTTTCCCCCTCAGTCAAAGCCGCCGACCAGTGCTGCATCCTCCTTTCAACTCACTGTACAGTGTTTTTTACGAGGCAATTCAAACAGATGCCGCACTTTTCATATATATCATTTTTTTTTGCGTTTTCACATTTCTGGTTGCCGTACTCATTATCTCTAAAAAAAAACAAAATAAAATAAAATAATATTTTAAAAAAATGTCAAAACTTTTCTTTTATTTATTTTCTCTTTTGATTTTTCAGTTGTTTTGTTTGGCAAAACAAATACTCGGTAAAATATTAATAACACCGGAATTCCAGCAACCGATCCGTCGTCAGTTCCATGATATTCCTGTTTACTTATGTACTACCACGCGTTATGTACTTCTGCAAAGTCAATCTACTGTCCCTTTTTCCCCGAATATCACTCGCCGTTCCGTAATTACCCGAGTGTCAATTTCGCCTGCGGCGACATTCCTGCTGGAAATTGAGTTTCCGAATGGAAAGTAGATGCAATTTTGAAATCCGCCAGAATTTTCAAATATTTCCCGTCGTCTATTCCAGATATTGTTTACACACTACAAATTTTGTTACACCTCGAAATGTAATTAAAAATGAAAACCCAAAATTGATCAAATTTAATCTGGAGTTATTGAGGAAAAAAAAAAAAAAAAAAAAAAAACACTAATTAAAAATGCTCGAAATGCTTCGTTGAATATACCCGAAACGATAAAATTCCGAGGTCAACCGGAAGCAACGAAAATATTGTGCATCGAAAAGCCATTTATAATCCATCGGATGCACCGGTTCCGGTTTCCGAAATTCTCGAATAAAAATTCCGGCGTTCGTGACGCATATGCACCATTGTCAGTGTCGCGCCTGGAATTCGCGTAAAACGAGTTTTCCAGGTGAGACTGGACACGTGTATTGATAAATGTGTTAAAAAAAAAGCATATATAGGTTTAGGCGCGCGCGTGGCATCCGAGAATTCGAGAGTGAGACAATAAAGCGCGCGGGGCAAGCGAACGTAGGACGTGTAGGGCCTTTGTGGCTGGATCAATAATACCACCGGTAAAACTGAGAGCGGACGTTGGTCTCTCTCGCGCTCTCTCTCCGGTCGCTCGCACACCGCGTGCAGGTTCACGTTAAATGCGTAACGCCGCGCCGCAAGGACTCGACGCACGTCGACGGGCGCGCGCAAAAAAAATTTCTCAGCTCGTTGCGCGCTTAATTCTTAAGATGCGTGACTGCACTTTTTCCCCTCCCATTCACTTTCCCCACATTCGCGTCGAGTGTCGTATTTTTTTTTTTCTCTCAAAGAAACAGAAGTGCTTCAATTTGAATAAAAATGTTCAATAAAAATTAAATTCCTTGTTAATTAGTCAATACTTTTAAGTTAGTTAAATACTAATTATTTTGTTAATTATCATTTTCGCAGGTTTGAAGTTTTGCCCCTGGACCCTCATTAAAATTGAATATAAAAAAATATAGATATCACCAAAATTAGCTGATTACGTGTCACCCGGTCAATATTATGTTGAAGTTTGCATCGTTGGAAAGCAACGAAAATAAAAAAGAATAATAATAATAATAATAATAATAATACTAATAAACCCAGAGGATAGTACTGGGTATAAAAAGTTATTATAACGATTAATCGTTTAATAACCTTTTAGAAACGTCCGAATAATTTTAGAATCGTTGGAATATTTTTTTATTTTTTACTTTCGTTGCGTTCCAACGATGCAACATCATCGGTCAATTAGCCGCGCGCGTCGTAGCCGATTTCCCGCAATTGGGGCGCCTAATCTCGTGCCACGCGATTTTCGTTAAATCACGTGTAATTACATCTCGCACACCTTCGCGGTGCACCGAGAACGTGTGCAATGCGTTTGTACACGAGACCCAGACGACCGTGCGCACGATTTAGTATATCGCGACACATCTTGACGCAGAGTCGAGCGCGCGCGTCGTCGCTATGACGACCGGGAAGGGTTGCTCGGCTCGTCCGCCTGTAGAATTAGTATTAGTATTGCCGCCGCCGCTACCACTGCTGCTGCTGCTCAGCCTCCGCTTTGCGTTCGGCAGACGGGCGTGGGGGGGGGGGGGGGGGGCGCATCGGGCTCGCCTCCCCGGATTCGTCGAGTCGGAAGGGCCCGCTCTTCGCTCCGGTTCCTAGCGTAGGGCGCAGCAGCCTTTCCCTCGATTTTCGCACGAGCAGGCGAACGCGCTTACGCACGATTCTCGTTGCCGCTTCGACCGTCGTCGACAGCAGGAAATTGCGTTTTTCCTCGGAACGCGCTTAACTACGTTCGCGTCTCGTCCCGAGAGGACGCAACTAATGACGGCGTCTGATACACAAACGAGAATCCTCTGGCTCTTCAAAGGAGCCAGCTGATCCATTTATTTTTCAAAACTGAAAGAATTAATTTTTTTAAATTATATTTATTTTTTCGACGAATTGTTTTCGACGAATTTTCAAAGGACCAGTACCACTAATGACGGCGTCTGATACACAAACGAGAACCCTTTGGCCCTTCAAAGGAGCAAGCTGATCCATTTATTTTTCACAATTGAACGAATTAATTAAAAAAATATATATTTATTTTTTTGGCGAATTGTTTGAAGACGAATTTACGACCGACCAGTACCACTGTCTCTTAAGAGCTTTCGCTTTGTAATCCGTACATTTGTCGATTTCCGGTTTACCCGGATTGTCGTATTTCGGACTGCGGGACGCAATAACAGGATACCTCGAAGCACGCAAACAGATTTGTGGAGACTGTCGATATGTCCATTTTGCCAAAAGTATAGATATACAATATATGTACAATGTATATAATATATATTGTATATATTGTATCGACGGTCACATAAGGTCTGTGGGTCAATGTTGCAAACGCCGCATTGAACGTTTGCCAACATTCCGCGGGTGACCCATTAAACCCACTTCTCTCTCTCTCTCTCTCCGGGATGCACCAGCGGCGAGAGAACGCGACGCGCGACCCGGAGGAGAGATCGACGCGCTGTACTGCGTCAGCCTCCGCCGCGTCCTTCTGGAGTGCGCGCTACACCTGCAACCACAGCCAGCTGCACCGGAGCCACCCCCGAAAAACGAACGACACCAAAGTCGCTTGCGGAATCTCTGTCGACACAATTTGATTTTTATTTTCAAAATAGATCATTTTTTGAAATTCTTCACTGAGAAAAATTAGTAGTTGTGATTACCAGTCATTGATTCGATATACCAAAATATTGGTTGCAGTTACTAAAATATTTGTAGCTCTGACCAACGATTGGTAATCACAACTATTAATTTTTTTTCAGCGTTCCATTTCAATTTTTATTGATCTTTTTTTTTATCTAAACAATTTATAGAGAAATATTTTATTATTTCTTATCCAAACATTTTATAAGAAAATGTTTTGTTGTTTCTTATCAAAACAATTTGGGATTTTTTTTTTAGATTATTAATAATTTCGGATCTAATACAATTTTGAAAAATTGACATGCCTGGATTTACACGAGTCGTTGTGAGCGCAACAAGCCGTGTAAAAACGCGGCTGACGTGCGCACGAGATGCTCGTCGCGTCCGTCGAGGGGCGACGACGACGACGACGAGGCGACCGGCAGTTTCGCGCACGACGCGGCTGCCGGGGACGCCGCATGCGTGCACGTAAGTAAATCGCCGGGTCGAGCGGCGAGGGGCAGCAGGGGCGGGCGGGGTAAGTACGGGGAGGGAGCGGGGGGAGGGGGGGGGGGGGGGTCGAGGGAATGATGAACGCAGCAGAGGGCGAATGAACTCTGCGCGCCTCGCATATCGACTGGTCACCCTCGCGCTTACGACCTGCGGGGGAGGGGGACTCCGCTCACGCACCTGAACTGCACCCCGACGACTGCTGCGACGCTCGAGCTGAGCCCGTCTCGTCGGTCGAACTGCATCGAAGTGCAATCTATCCCCACGAGTCTCAAAACGAGGGGACCAATCCCGAGAAACGATTGTTTATCGTTATTATCGCGAGAACGAAATCTTTCGGAGCGAAATGATCGCGAGGGAAAATTTGTTTTTACGCCGTTCGGTGCCGGAAGTTTGACTTTGCGCATGTAACATTTTATTCGAAACAGGATTTTTTTACAAAGTTGCCCCAGCGGTCTGTATACATGGGTGGAGAACTGCACCGATACATTTTATTTCGATATTTTTCTCTCATTTAACTCTGTAATCTACTACTAAAAAGTGCGTAATTCGCGCCAACGTGACCATTGTTGTCGGTATAACTCGGCCTCTGATTGGTCGAGGGCCGTGATGACCGGCAGTTCGTTGTTTAACAGCGCGAGATTTAACAGTTTGTCGTAATGAGCGCTGCAGCGCTGTCCAACCTCCGGTCGCGCGCGTAAGCGCGCGTATTTGCTTCCTAGTCTACTACTAAAAAGTGCGTAATTCGCGCCAACGTGACCATTGTTGTCGGTATAACTCGGCCTCTGATTGGTCGAGGTCCGTGACGACCGACAGTTTTTGTTTAACAGCGCGAGATTTGACAGTTTCTCGTGATGAGCACTGCAGCACTGTTTAACCTACGGTGACCCCGATTTGGGCGGTTTTCGGCCCGGCGGCCAGATCTACGATTTCTGACAAACTGTTCGGCAACATTTTTTTTTTTTTCCAAAATCAACTAAAGAAGGGTTTTAACCAGTGTTTTCAGGGGTAGAATATACGACTTGAGAACGATGGTATAGGTTAAAAGTCGATATTTTGAAAAAATAAATTTCGTGACCCCGATTTGGGCGGTTTTCGGCCCGACGGCCAGATCTACGATTTCTGACAAACTGTTCGGCCAAAATTTTTTTTTTTCAAAATCAACTAAAAAAGGATTTTAACCGGTGTTTTCAGGGGTACAATATGCGACTTGAGAACGATGGTATAGGTTAAAAATCGATATTTTGAAAAAATAAATTTCGTGACCCCGATTTGGGCGGTTTTCGGCCCGGCGGCCAGATCTACGATTTCTGACAAGCAAAACGACAAATTTCCTTTTTTTTTTTTTTCAAAAGTAACGGAAAAAGGGTTTTTCAGTTGCGATTTACCCTTTTAAAACTTTACAAGAGCGCAGCAGCGCAAAAGTATCTCGGGCACGCGCGTTAGCGCGTGTGATTAGCCTAGTAAAATAAATAAAAATGTTCATCGTTTACAAAAATAAAAGCAGTCAAATTAAAAAAATAAAATGTGTAACGCGTTTCGCGTTGTTCCAGGAATTATTTGCCAGTGCATCGAAGCCGCGATGTGCACCGGAAATGGTGTACGATACGAGTGGTGGAAACGCGATACGAATACACATAAATATATATATCTATATATCACGTGTATGTATCTCGATGCCTCGGGCGGAAAAGCCAGCGGCAAATATTTGGTGGCTTTCAGCGCTGACTTCAGCGAGACTTCCGCGTTTACTGCTGCAGAAACGATGAAACTCGTGTCTCCCTCCTCGTGCTCTCTTGGTTTATCCGTCGGCGATATCTATCTATCAATGACTTAGTGAGTTACGTGTCTGGGGGCTTCGCTCTCGTGGCCGAGCCACGAATTTTCTGTCACGCTGCACCCTCGCCCTTTTTTCTTCCATCCTCCACGGAGAGAAATCCTCATGTCAACCCAACAGAATAGTATTTGTTGTCCGTTTTACTGCTGCCACGGCTAATCGTAATGCTATTGTAGCAAAAAATATGTATTGATAACAAAAAATGATTTGCTATGGAGACAAAAACTGTGAAATTTTGTATGGTTTGCTGACATAGCACGGGAATTTGCTGTCATCACGAATGATATGCTATTGTTACATATTTGATTTGCTAGCGGAACGAAAAAGGGTTTGCAAAGCTAACCACTCGTATATTTGTGAATCCCGTAGTGATGTTTGGAGGTTAGATTGTCGAATTGACGATAACGTTAAGCCGATGTACACGGACAATGTTGCGCGATCGAAACTATAACAACGCGCGCTCTCGGTCTTCTATTATAATGTTTCTCTCTTCCTTTACTATTATGCCATTTATATGGGATTTACACGTTTCAAACCACCAAGTAGTCGATAGCACAGTCGGTAGCGGCAGCGATTGTTAGGAAGTTAGGTAGGCAGGTTGTAGGTTCGAATCTCGGTGTAGGCAGGACAAAATTTTCTTCGACAGATACCGTTTTCACCGATACACTACCACTGACACTTCCGTAAAAAGTCATCCTCGACGCGATAATATTTTTATTTTTATTTTTCATTCCGCAAATATATTTATTAGCATTGACTAACGCGAAAAACAATAGCGCAGCGATTGCAAATGCTCCGAGTTATGATAGCAAACAAAGCGTTGATGACAGCAAACGCTATTTGCTCGGTTAGCAAATCAAACGTAGCAAACTACATTTGTGACCGCAACAAAAGGATATGTTGTCACTATTTTAACAGACATATTTTGCTGCAGTAGCATAGGGCCTGCTGTAGTAACACGAGTTTTTCTCTCCGTGTCCTTTAGTCCTTCCGTCCTTCTTGTGATCTTTTCTCCTTTTTCTGGCCTTCCGTCCTTCTTCTGATCTTCTCTCTTTTTTCTGTCCTTCCGTCCTTCTTCCGATCTTCGCTCTTTTTCCTGCCCTTCCCTCCTTTTTCTGAACGTCTCTCGTTTTTCTGTCCTTCTGCCCTTCTGTCCTTTGACCTTGTGTCCTTCTCTGCTCTTCTGTTCTTCAGCCCCTCTGTCCTTCTCCCGTCGCGCTCGTAACCCCGAAGAAGCCACCCATAAGAAATCAATCGACCGCATCGAGGCATCGCGCGAACACACACAACGTCCGAGCGCGTCGACGGCAGCACCGGAAGAATCCGGATGAGTCCTCATCATCGTCGTCGTCGTCGTCGTCGTCGTCGTAGATAAATGTATTCCCCTTTTTCTCCCACAGCTCCTCCCGCGAGGACAAGAGCACCCGCCGGTCATTAAGGCCGGGTATACGAACATTTGCGAGACGCGCGGAAAAACCGCTCGCTCGCCTCGACGCACGCGCCGCGCGCGGGTCGAAGATTAATTCGACAATCGTTTCACGCTGCACGAGCCGCGCGGCCGATTTGTTTCAATTAATCGGAGGGCAAAATACGCCCGGACCCCGACGCGTCCGATCGTCAATCATCGCAATTATCGCTGTGGATTTATTTCGCGAGAATCCAAGCTTCATGTGTACAACGTTTACAAAAAAAATCAGCAAAGAATTATCATTATCATTATTATCATTATTATCATTATTTATTTATTTGTTCTGTTTATTTACGGAAAAACCTTTTATTTTATTTTATTATTTTGTATAGTTTTTACTTATTATTATTATTAAATTATTAAATTATTAATACGATGCTTGGCTCAAAAGTTTCTAATGAAAATGTCGAACGTCATTCACGGTGCCTTTCAATATACTTTTTTCATCTTCGTGTGTGTCTATTTTTTTTCTCTGCCTCTGCCTCCCTCTCCCCCACGCGTCTCAACGGAAATGTATATTTCCCCGGGTAAATGGAAGACTTTTCACGAGTCCCTTTCATCCCGTGGGCTCTGCCGCCCGCGCGCTATTCACGGGGGGGCTATTTCACGTGTGCGCACCTCCCCGGCGACATTTCGCGACGTACGTATTACTCGGCGCTGCACCGGATATACATTTATATATATTCTATGCACACACATACTATATATACGTGTATGTATATCTCATTCGTACGTGACGGTACAGGTACCGCTCGGTTATAGATTGGAGCAAATAAGGCGAAGGATCACGATCTGTCTGTCTCTCTCCGTCGCCTTTTCCTCTCCCATCAACCCGTTTTCCCGTCCCGATTGCCGCGCGAACGTCGCATTCGCGTCGATGCGAGTTTCCGAAGCGCCTCATCCCTCATGGGGACGGACTGCCGTCGCGCACCTCTCGTTTCGACGTCCGCGCGGCGCCACCTGAGCATCGAATGCACAATATTCTCCCCTTATCTCGAATCCCTCCCCCTCCCTCCTCCCCGCCTCCCACCGTCAGTCACGTCCGTCGTGGATACGTCACAAGTGCGACTCACGAACGAAAAAAATATCGTCAAGGATTCACAAAAATACATGTATATGAAAAATCAATTCTATATATTCTGTAGTATATTTTTATATTTTTATTTCATTGTTTTTTTTTTTTTTCGATATCCGTCCCGAGGTCACAGAGACGTAGAGAAAAATACGGAGGGCTCGTCCCTTCGACCCGGGGTGGATGACGCTCGAATCGAGATCGATATTTAGCGTCAAGTTGCGAGGGCGCCCGGGGGGAGTGGCAGGGGGAGAAAGGGGGGGGGGGGGGGCACAACGCGCGCCACCGGCGGCCGAGCCGACCGCGCTGTGTGTGGCTACATATTTAATAATATCGATACCGCCGCCGTCTCGCGAGGAGCGGCGAAGAAAGAGGGAGAATGTGTGTACTGTGTGGCTGTATGTATATATAGATTACGCGCAGGGGTGGTTGGCACGCGAGGGTAGTTTCGGTGTCACGGGCGAGCGACGGCCCGACAACCCTCGCCTTGCTACCTCTCAAGTGCTTCGACTTTTCCGCTGCCCTCGAAAAAAGAAGAAAAAAAAATCGAGCGAGTGAACTTAAAAAAATGTCCTCGTGGCGTACGTAATATATGCACTATATTTATATACGTAATACGCGTGATGATATTACGGCGAGAATATTTTTTTCCATTGTGACGACCGCGACCGGATGCAGCTGACATTTTCGCGCGCATTCGCGAAGCGATATCGCAAATTTCGCGCAACGAATGCGAGCGACGGTCGATAATGGTAGGACCACTTTCCCAATGCCAAATTTTCCGGGAAAATTGCCGGCAGAAGCGAATTTTCACCAGAGTTCCGAGCTTCCAGGAACGAGTCGACGTTTCGCCCGCGAGGAACAAAGGGAAAATGTTACAGAAATCTCATTTACTTATTTTCTTAAAAAACTTGTTACAAAAAAAGGGTGGGGTTCAAAATAGCGAATGTCCAAAATAACGAATGGCTAAAATAGCGAATACAAAAATGATGAACGTCTGAATCTAGAATGGTTATCATTACGGAATTCACTATTCAAGCCATTCGTTATTTTGATCATTCGCTATTTCAACTGCATTTTAATAAAATGGGGGATTAAAATAGCGAATGATCAAAATAACGAATGGCTTAAATAGTGAATTCCGTAATGATAACCATTCTAGATTTAGACGTTCATCATTTTTGTATTCGCTATTTTAGCCATTAGTTATTTTGGCCATTCGCTATTTTGACCCCCACTCAAAAAAAAACTTACGTAATTAAAAAAAAGCGACAGCAAAAATGCCGGAATTCGTGTACACATTGTGCCAGAGTGGATATAAACTCCGTCTGTCCGTCTGTCCGTCGGTCCGTCTATCCGTCCGTCCGTCCGTCTCTGTGTGCCAGTCGCAACCCGAGGAAACTTAGTCCTGGAAAACGGTCTCCCGGTCTCGTGTTAGTTCTGACCGCGAGCGCGCACGAGTGGCATTATTTGCGCATGCGCGCGCGCGCGCCGCGCGACCAGCGAGCGCGGTCCGTGCGAGCGCGACGGTAGCACCGGCATCGCCTACGCGGGCGGCGGCGGTGGCTGCGGCGAACTGAATAGCGTCATAAAGTTTGACGAATTTAGGTGCGCGACGCAAAAGGGGCGTCGGGACGCGCGACGCCTGTACATACAAGCCGCCCCCGCTTGCTCGCTTCGTGCTCGCCGGGCTTTACACCGCGGCTGACGCAGCAGCCGGAGACCCCGGAGCTTTCCGCAAGATCCTTGACATAATATGTCTGTATAATAGACCCGGGCGGTACGTGCATTCGGCTCGCGCTATTCACTCTGTAGCTGCTGCTGCTGCCGCCGCCGCTGCTGCTGCTGCCGTGTAATACACCGCGAACATCAGACGCAACAATCGCGTGGCAAAGTTTCGTCGCACGTGCGCACCGGGATGTTTCATTAATCGCATTCGGCGGGGCGACCGGGGCTGGTCGGGTCGGGGGCAAATTGTATTTTGAATCGTACGTGTCTTTTGAAATTTTTTAGAAAGAACATTTTTTTTTTATTATAGAAAAAAAAAATCTGTTTGAAATTTCGTTGCTGTTAATTTTCGCAGCATTGACACTGCGAAAAGTGAAAATTCGTACGCCTTTCAAAATATTTTAGAAATAATTTTTTTCTTTTTTTTTTTTTTTGTTGTTAGAAAAAAAATCTATTTGAAATTTCGTTGCTGCTAATTTTCGCTGCATTGACACTGCGAAAAGTGAAACTTGGGCCGCCTCGTCCCGGGCAGCTTTTTCCGACTGGATCGTCGTCGTTATACTTTCGGGAAATATTCGACGTGTGAAAAACGCGGAGAAAAAAATAGGCTTGACCTTAATTGCGCCGATAACGAGGGCTGTAGGCTTCGACCGGGTGTTCGGCAGAATTCGCAAACGCAGTCGCGAACCATATGTGGGCTCGATGATGCGGTGTGACCTCATTTTTTATTTTTAATCGAATTACCAGCACAAGCATCGCCGAGGCGCAGCGAAGTAACATCATTTGTGCGCGACGATTGGAACGTAAAAAAAAAATATTGTTCAATGAAGCGTTAATCGCATATTTCGCAAGAATGTATATCCAACGGAGAAAAAAGCCACGAGAATTGAGGTCCCTTATGGATTAAGCCCAACCGCCGATATCATTTTTTTAACAATGTATTACAATATTTCTCATCATCCAAAAATTTAAAAAAAAAATAAAAAACGCTTACGATTGATTAATTAATTTTTTCATTAAAAGTCTTATTTTTTGTTGTTGCTCTCGTCCCATGCGACTCGACTCGGCCACAGACACCGCCCCCGCCTTTTTCTCTCGTCCCTTTTTTCCCCCTTTTTGCTGCTATGTCCTTACCCGCAGTAAAGACGCGCCGGTCGCTTTTGTCCCGCTTTCCGCGACGGCGGACTCGCGGAGTTTGCAGAAATGTCTTTGGAGACAAAAAAAAAAAAAAGGCAAAGGTATACCTTTGCCCTTTTTTCCCAAGATCTGGACGACCCGCACTGTGTTTTCCGACAGCTCGCCGCAGAAGCGACGTGGGGGAGGGTAAAAAAAGCGTATAAATGCGAAGCTCTGCCTTTTGGCTTCACTGTCGTCCTACGACGTCAAAGGGCTGAAGGTACGAGGCCGAATTATCTGGCTCGCGACAAAAAAAAAAAAGAAAAAAAAAGAAAAGGGTGTCAATGTAAAACACTGTCCGTTGGATTCGTCCGGCGGTATCAAAGGGCTGAAGGGACGAGGCCGAATTATCCGGCTCGAGTCTGACTTGAAGAGCAAAAAAAAACAAGGTGTGGTCTCCCGCCGCATATTCCTAATGGCCAGGGAAATGAATACACACGAAACCCACACACATTTCCAATTGGATTGGGTTCCCCACGGAAATCCACACACACACACACAAAATCGCGATGCCTTTTTCCGTGTCAATCCACGCGGGCTGCACGCGATCGCCTCGTTCTTAAACACTTTGCCGCACGGCATCGCGCCCTAATCTTCTTATCGAGCGATAAATTATTTGCATCCCAGTTTTCCCTCCACTCGTAAACTGTAAATGTGCCGCCGCCTCGCTGGCTGATTGCGCGGACTTTGTGTGTGCCTATGTTTTTTTATTTTTATTTATCATCGCTCCTCGAGGAGAATCGAGATAAGACGACCGCAATAAAAGGAAGATACACGGCGATATATAATTAAGGCAACAATGTTAATACGATAATGAGATAAGACGAATGAGAGGAAAAGGTTCAGGGGGTGAGTCTACTTTGTGGGGTGGAATCACGTTTTTTTATACCTTTTTTTTTTGCTGAAGTCTACGTATGTGATTCTTGGAAAAATTCCGAGCGTACTGTTTTACCGACCGGTCGACCGGTCCGCCCAACTGCAGTCCTGACGGTAAATAGATGGGTTTTCTTTATTTATTTTAGTAACGTGTTTTTTTTCCGCGAAAAGTTTTTCGAGCAAAGGAAACCTGGATCGCCCGGCGGACTGAAACGTTCGGCGCATTCCGGCTTATTATTTGCTATTCGCCGGAACTGTTTGCCGTCTGGGGGAAGAAAAAACGGGAAAAACATTGAATCGCGTTTCTTCATCGTACCGACCGAGTCGCGCTGCTTCAACGATTGTCGGCTACGCACGAAGTTAATTAGTTCGTAATAGCGTTCCGAGCGGATGTAAAAATTCTCGGAAATGTGACTTACGCTTCTGGTCTGGTAAAACGGACAAATATTACTGAGTTGAGATTCGAAAAAAAATGGTAAAAAAATTCGCTTCGAATGCTGAAAAGATTTTTCATTCGTCGTATTATTAATTAAAAATTTCGGTAACGCGGCACGAATCGAGTTGCACTCGAATGTTGGTTCGTAGTTAATTTTAAAAACTTATTTGTGTTTCTATCGCGTTGCTTGTTTATTAAAAAAAAAAAAAAAAAAAAATCGTGCACCCGCTTCGAGGAAATGAGAAGAATTCGCGGGATATTTCTCGCGGGCGATAAAAAGCCCTACGATCGAAGCTCGAACACTCGAGGATCTTCAGACAGCGTGAATTTTCGCCTCGTGGGATTTCGAAGAAAATCGCGCGGCGCGGCGAGAGTCCTCGTCGCGCTTCGGCGATCGCACGGCGAGGCTCGATGATATTTTCCTTTTTTTTTATTTCGCCCCCGCGAAACCGCTGTGATAATCCGGCTGCGGTGAAAAAAAAAGTGTTCACCGGCGAAATTCAGAGAGCGAGTGCCCTTTGCACTCTGCGCTTCTTTTTATTTGATTTTTTTTATATTTCCATAACCTAATAATGATACCACGAGCTTTTTTTTTATTTCATTAGGAAGAAAAATAAAAAATTTGCGGAGAAAAGCGCAAAAATCGATTTTTTTTTTCAGAAAAACAAGTTTCAAATCTCAGGTTTCAGTGTTGTTTGAAATTTCGATATATTAAACACAACGAACTGCTGGTTTCCCAACGACCAATCAGAGGCTCTATCAACAACAATGCTTGCTCGCGAACTTTTTAAGAGCATTAATGGAAGATTTTTTTCATTTTTTATCCGAGTGTCATATTTATTTCATCCGCCACAGTCAAACTTCGCTGTCGCTCGTCTCGTTTTAATGAACACAACCCGAGGTATCGAATGTTGTTTGTTTGAAATTCAAAAAAGGCCGAAAATAATAAAAAAAATCTCTTTGCCCGTTGCGCTTTGCGACGAATCGTTATCGCGTTATCATTCAGCCTGGGGACATGGAAAAAAACTCGGCCGGGATTCGTGCCAATTATAAGGGATGCATCCACTATCCCGTTCACCCCCCCCCCCCCCCCCCCCTCTCTCTGTCTTATGCCAGGTCTTGGTATACGACTGCGATCCTTTCCATTTTATTTCCCGTTTCCATCTCATTATTTTTTCAGCTTCCAATACAAAGTTTTGTTGGCACTGCCGGCGCCATTATGCTGTGTTCGCTTCCGGCGCAGCTGAATTTTTCCTGCAACGTCGCGCGACTGTCCCTCTGTCGCCGCTGCTGTTGCAGCATTTTCCAAGAACTTCGGTTCTTTTATTACAATCGAGAATTCAAATCATTTCGATTTTCGCCTCCGGCTCGATTTATTTATTTCGACTCTTGTCCTCCTTTTCAATTAAAAATATCGTGAATGCGAAGTCAGTCGACTAGTCACATAAGAAAAAAAAATCAAGTGACATGTCAAATCGTAAAAAAAAACCGTCTGACAAAGCCGAGAATGGCAAAAAAGTGACGCAATAAAAATGTAACCACCGTTGATAATTAGAACGTCGACGGACGCGAGCGACGTGCAATTAAAGTCAGGAAAACACAGAGCGGAAGCTTGAAAATTAATTTCTCATTATTTTCACGTACTCAAAGCAGCAGAGAAGAAAAAAAAATGATTATCGTTCTGTATTCGCTCGATTCGTTCGCCACGGTCGGGTAATTACAATTATTCAGCCAACGAACTTCGCAAGAATTTTTTTTCCCCGAAAAAAGAAAAATCCAAATAACCCCGGCCACTTAAATACCGTCCAGTGTCAAACAAATCTCGCGTAACGTACGTCGCACTATGCGAGAAAACCGCCGGAATGACTTTATATGCTAATTTATTCTATTCCGAATCCGCGCGCGATGTATATATGAAGTCGACGCGCGCGACGAGCCGCAGGGAAAATCGCGCGCCACGTGATGGGAAAGCGAGTGGAAGGACATATACATATCGTTGATGCTAATTTATTCTATCGCCGTGTGCAAAAAAAAAAGAAGAAAAAAAGAAAGGGAGAGAAAAAAAGTCGAGAGGATAATCCCCTCTCGAGTGTTTCCGGAAGCGACGGACGAAAGGCTCGAGGAAGTTATTGTTCATTCGGTGCGAGTTCGATTTTACAGCGCGAAGGAAATTGCTTCGCTCGGACGCCGCTGGCTCGTGTCGCGCGACGCACAGGACGAGCGACGCGAGCGCTGCGCGCGTTGAAGTAAGAGAGAGAGACAGACGGAAAAAAACGCGCGCACGTTTCCCTCTCCGTCGAGTCGCTCTCGGCGGCAGCAGCAGCGACACCCGGAACGCGCTGCTTTTATTTCCAGCTCTCGTATCGCCTTCCGCCAACCGCTTCCGCTTTGCCATCATCTTCCTCTCTGTGTGTGTGTCTCTCTCTCTCTTTCTCGTTGGCTTAGCGAGTCTCGGCCCGGAAGTCAATTGGCACAGTCGATGGCTCTTTTTCACTGGCTGTCACGATCAGACCGTCGACGCGGAATAGCAGCAGCAGCAGCAGCAGCGGTGGGTCGCGTATCCTCTCGACGTCGCGAGAAGCTCCGAGTGGCGGCTTCCGACAAGACCCGCGCGATCCTCGCGGCAAGCTTGTGCGCGACGCTGGAATTTTAATTAACGTCCGCGCAGCAGTTTATAGTCTAGTTTTTTTTTTGTTCGTATTATTATTTCGTTATATTACAGCATAATTAATCGTAATTAAGTATTAAATTATAAAAATTGTTTAATCGGTCAGAGGTTATTTAGCGTGTAGGTAAGAACCTTGCGATTTTCAGCGAAAAAGAAATGTTCGATTTAACGAAGTTTTAAAAACCTATCCGATGGGAAATTTCCCGCTGATTCCAAATATAAGCGGATTTGGCCCGAAAAATAAAAAATTTGAAGAGAAAAACCCGAAAAACGATTTTTCACTTTTTCCTAATTTTGGCACTTTATTCAAATCGGTGTAGTTTTTCTTTAGATCAATATAATCGGGATTTTCTTTTTGCATTCGAAAGAAGACTCTTCAATATCTCGATCTTTCGATTTTTTGCAGATTTTTAAAGATGACCCTCAAAAATCACAATTTTTTGAAGGCCCTTGCCGTTTTTGCGAAAGAAAAAATGTTCGATTTCGCCAAGTTTAAAACCCTATCCGATGGAAAATTTCCCGCTGATTCCAAAAATAATAGATGTATGCCTGAAAAATCGAAAATTCGAGGAGAAAAACGCGAAAAACGATTTTTTTTCGACAAACTCCCAAATTTCGCGATATTAAACATCAAACTGCTACCGGTTTCCCAACGACCAATCAGATGCTGAATAAATCGACAGCAATGGTTGCTCACGAACTTTTAGAGGATTAAAATGAATAAATTAACTGATTATTTAATGGAATTGAATTATTAATTATTTTTTTATTTTAAGTATATTATCTCGAATAATTATATTCCAACGACTCCCCGCATGTCCAGCGCCAGCGAATCGCAGCACAGTGAAACCCAATTCGGGTCCAGACTGGGGCCGGACGAGGGGTAGTCGCCTCGTGAGTCTCGAACTTTCGATCGAACCGCCGGATAAACCCGGAGAAGTTTGTTCTCCGTCGAAAGCGCGGCCGCGTGCACGCAGGAAACCCGAGAGAGGCGCGCGTTGTTTCCGGCCGACCGAAATTATCTCGCGCTTACACTTAACGACCAGGATTGTAATTAACGCGGGACGTGGGATCCGTGCAGTAATTACGGGAGCATAACTTATCCCCGCTGAAGCTTACGATCTCGGTGATATGAGGAAAGGAACCGGGGAGGAAAGTGGAGGAGGCAACGTGAGGAATTCGGCGCTCGCGACTCGCATTCTCCCCCGTTTTCTCCCCGTTTTCCGCACCGGCCCAAGCGACGTCCTTACATAACAC
The DNA here is from genome assembly GCA_964034905.1 of Itoplectis maculator. Lineage (NCBI taxonomy): Eukaryota > Metazoa > Arthropoda > Insecta > Hymenoptera > Ichneumonidae > Itoplectis > Itoplectis maculator. Next base: position 2,537,776 of record OZ035863.1, read on the forward strand.
TGGAGATATGGGGCATAACCGATGTGACTGATATCGCCGCGGCATTTCAGACGCAAATGAACACGCTCGGCAGACTTGGAGACGCGACGCGGTGTGACAATTTCGCTCGTCAATCCCGCCGCGACTCGAAAATTAAGCCACGCTGTATATTTGTTTAGCCAAATTATCGCACGCTACGTAAAACACGTCTCGGGTCGCTCCCCTCCCCCCACCCCGCCGCCTGCGCAAGCGGCTTAATGAATTCGCGACAGACGTCGCGCGCATGCGCGCTCCTCGTGTGCAAGTAAACCGCGGGCCGTAATTAACTCTGTCGAAATTTCGATAGCGGCTTTCCCGCGGAAAATCAGAGACCCGCGCGTGGATTCGCCACACAGGAGACACGTGGGAGGAAGAGGGGAGGTGGGGGGTGTGGAGAGGGGAAGCGGGTATTACGTGTAAATCGAGAATAACCCCGCGAACGCGTTTGATGGCTGCGTAGCGCAGAGCCGACGGCTCGCCACCGAACTTTCGATGCTGTCCGCTCGAAGTGGCGGGAGGGGGGGTATAGAGACTGGGCCAGTAACCGTATGCAAAGTGGAGTGGTAGTGGGGGTGGGAGGGGGGAGGCAACACATGAGAGCGCGAGGGGCGACCTTTGCCGCGGTGGAGGACGAGTGCGGGCTCCTGTTTCGTCCTGACTGTAAACACGCTCGTCGCTTCGCTAATCCGCTCCTCCCGGAATCGAGCGCGCGACCGGCCTCGCTTCGGATTCGCTTCGGAATCGGGGTGGCGGTGGGGGGGGGGGGGGGGGGGAGGAGGCGGTGAGAGTTTTCGACGCATTGCAAACAAACCGCAAAATTCGTGTATATCGCAAGTCTCTAATTTCTCGAGCGTCGCTTACGAACCGCGTTTCCCGTCGCGCTCGCCGTTTTCACGCTGAACGCGCGGTTATAGGAGGAGGGGAGGGGTGGGGGGGGGGAAGTTTCCGCGTTGCGACGCGAGCGAACGTGAGGAAAGGCAGATTGCGCGGATACGCACGATTTTATTCGGGCAGCAATGAGCTTCCTTCCTACCCGTTTCGATACGACGATATATATACATATATACCCGTCGTTATTGGTGCCCGACGCGAAGCGCGCAAATGTTTGTCCTGCGTGGAGTTGCGTGAAATAAACGATGCTTCGCAAATCGTATTTTTTTTTCCTCGATAAATTGCGAGGAAAAAAATTAAATGAAAAATAAAAAATAAAAACATTATCGCTGGTCACCCGCGTGAAATTACGCGAAGTAAACGATGCTTCGCAAATCATATTTTTTCGCGAGGAATTGTCAGGAAAAAAAAAACTCATCCCCCGCCTGAATATTTATTCGCCGGCGGTTTAATCCCCGCGTGCCTGGATTATTATTGCATTTCTCGAGTGGATTAGAGCGGCCGCCATTTCGCAGCAGGAGCATAATCATCATTAGCGGCCATCGACGACGACGCCAACGACGGCGCATCGATTGTCCTGAGTACATCGAAGCAATGGAATTCGGCGCCGAGTCCTATAGATCGGATCGCACTCGCTGTTCATCTCCATATTACATTTATTCATGGAACGCGAGGGATGATATACCCGGGAGGACGCGAGCTTGACGCAGAGGCCACGTCAATCCGAGCGGGAAAATTGGTCGCGTTGTCCTTCTCGCCGTCCGCGCGGTCAGGCGACGCGCTTGCGTTTGTCCAATAGCATCGATCGGTTTGTTCGACGTTTCGGCTCGCGATTTTCCGCGTACGCGGCGGGGTGGAGAGGAGGGGGAGATACGTGTAACCAATCGCGTTACGGGAATCTGTATACGCTAAACGCCACAGATATACCCATATATATACCTAAACGCATTCATTGGTCGTCCACACAAACGGGGGACAAACACTTCGGCCGCCCGCGCCGACGTCTCAGACTCGAGTGGAGCCACGGTAATAATCAGCCGCCGAGATTCCACCCGCAATTGTACATACGCGCGGTGTCACAAGTCAAAACACGACGACGGAAATTCTCCGCGCGAATTTGCATGCGTATGCGGCCGCCGCATGTATATTCATCCCCGGCGGCGCGAGCTTCGTGTGCACCGCGTAATTTCGCGGCCGAATGTCCCGTACCTTCTGGTACTTCGAAGTACGCGCGCCGTCTGTTTATTTATACAGAAATGGTGGAGGGAAGGAGGGGGGGAGAGGGAGGAAAAACAGAGTTACGAAATTCGAAATTCAAAACGCGACATTAGCAATTCCAAATTTTTGAGAGACAGACGGGAAAATATTGCGAGTATGGAAGGATTTATTAGATATAGAATTATTATGATTATTTTTACGGTTGAATACATTTTTTTTTTATTGTTATTAATTTATTAGTTTCGCGGCCGAATGTCCCTGGTACTTCGAAATACGCGCACCGTCTGTTTATTTATACAGAAATGGTGGAGGGAAGGAGGGGGGAGAGGGAGGAAAAACAGAGTTACGAAATTCGAAATTCAAAACGCGACATTAGCAATTCCAAATTTTTGAGAGACAGACGGGAAAATGTTGCGAGTATGGAAGGATTTATTAGATATAGAATTATTATGATTATTTTTACGGTTGAATACATTTTTTTTTATTGTTATTAACTTATTAGTTTCGCGGCCGAATGTCCCTGGTACTTCGAAATACGCGCACCGTCTGTTTATTTATACAGAAATGGTGGAGGGAAGGAGGGGGGAGAGGGAGGAAAAACAGAGTTACGAAATTCGAAATTCAAAACGCGACATTAGCAATTCCAAATTTTTGAGAGACAGACGGGAAAATGTTGCGCGTCTGGAAGGATTTATTAGATATAGAATTATTATGATTATTTTATGGTTGAATACGTGTTTTTTTATTGTCATTACAGATGTATTTATTATAACTGTTTCAGTCTAACTTTCGTTGGACATTTTGGATTCCAGAGGCAAAAAAAATGTTGTTCGATGTCCGGACAATGGTAACAGCCAATTATACGAGATAAATGCCCCGAGTTCCACTTAATCATTCATGAGTCGTTGGTTCGACCGGGCGCCGTCCACTTGGCCCGCAGCTCAAAGGCGTTTGACGGGTTTTCGTCAGGTGCGTTCGCAACCCGACGCGCGCCCGAGTTACCGTCCAAAATCTCGCGCGCCGCGGCGCCCGGTAATTGAGTCCCCGAACGAGAAATGACTTCTCGCATTCAATTACGCCCTCCCGTTGAGTGATTTCGCCTCCCGCGCGCCGATACCGCGTCAGCCCCCCGCCACGAACAATGGCCAAAACTTGCCAGACTCGATTATACCGCGCACCGCAGTCGCGGCGAAATTTCCCTCGTCTCTCAAGCGCGCGCCGCTGGCTTCCACGGAGCTTCCCTGGGTGCCTCTACATCTGCATTACAGAATTTCAGAGTTCCAAAATTGCCGGCGATACGGTACACTCACTGCGAGTCACTGCTGTACGATAGCGCTTTGTGCGCCACGGAAAATACGGCGCTTTTCGCGCGCAACTGACGTCCATGACGTTCTCATTGTTGAAAGTAATTTCGGGTAAAACGATACTGGCCAGGAAATTCCGAAACAATCGGTTTATGCGTAGGTAGCTCGATAAATTTAGATGAAATCGATTCCTGTCCAGAATTTGAAGATAAAAAACGTTTACATTTTTTTAAAAGTGTCAAGACAAAATGAAGTTTTATTAATATCAATAATATTAATAAAACATATATTATTATTATTTTTAATAATAAGGTTTTATTATTTATAATAATAATAACCCACGACTGTAGGTCGAGTTGACTCGGAAGGTCCCATAGAGCGTCGATATAGATGCACAGAGACTAACTACACATAGATAGACAGATACCATCGCCGCGGGCTATGAAAGATAGGTGGATATAGATATATACATCTATATATATGGAGCGCGATGGCCTGGCGAGGCGGCGGTTGGCTCGTAAGCCGAAGAGACGAGAGGCGGAGTAGCACCCGAACTCGGGGTGTAATCGCGTTAGCGACGTCCACGAACGGCAACCCATTTACCGCGCGCGACTCTCGTCGCGATATGATGAGCGCCACCGTGCGAAAGCAGTAATAAAGGGACACAACGACTACGCCGTCCGCCGCTAACGTCCTCGGCGTATATATAGATAGATAGATTATATATGCATCCTTCTCCATTTTCCTCCGCGAGATTCTCTCTCTCTCTTTCTCGTGCCTCCTCGTTGGCTGGGGCCGAAAGACGCGAAAAAGGCGAATAACAATGCGAAGCCCCCCCACTCCTTTCCTCTCCGACGCGCATTCTTTGTTGGACTAAGCGCGGCGAGAGAAATTCCGCGCGTGCAGCGAAGCCAACTTCAAGCTTTTACTCCGGCTTATTAAGCGCTTTACTCTCCATTATACGGCCGGTGTTTCCGACATAATACAGCCACTCGGTTATCGCAATGCGCCGCGCGGACACTTGCGCGTCCTTCCGACGTGCGCGCAGGTTAAATAAGACGGCGCGCGCATGCGCGGTTTTTTTTGCGAGAATTCGAGATATCGTCTCAATTTTTTTTCGGGGGATTCTGCGGAGAGGATTCAACATGCGACGATTGGCCCACGTCAGTGGACGGTCGAACTGACTGTTCACACTTTGTGGGACCGTCGCTCGTCGAACGCGACGAAGAAATTGCGCCGTCGCGCATTTTTCGAAGTGAAACAATTTAATTTGCGAAAAGAGACAGAAGAGTTTTTTTACTTACAATGCCGGCAATATTTCCATCTCACTGTTCGTCCTGCAGCCAAGAAGAGCAGACGACGACGCCGACAAAAAAAAAGAAAAACTGCTGCGCAAGTTTTCCACGCCGGTTTCCCGGCTGCTCCCGGCGTCTTCGGATCACCAAACTCCGCGGAGTTAAATAAAAAACTTCTCCTTACAAAGCTCACTCGTAGCCTCCCGCCTGTTTTCCACCTCCGTCTACCTTCCACCTCTCGTTCGCGCGCGCACACGAGCAAAACTCGCCGATAAGTTTCGCCGGCCGAGAGGGACGACGCGCGTGATGGGCGCGCGCGCGCGAAACAAAAGAATTTCGCGGAGAAAAAAACACGAGCGCACAGAAACAACGGTTAAAAGCAACAACCAATAAAAACAACTAAGTAAAAAAAAGCCTCGCCGGATTAGCGCGAACTTCCGAGAACTGCGAGTCGCTTCACTTGTTATATATTTTTATCACTGAAACTATTCACTTTTGGCGACGAAAATCCCGTAATTTTATTTTTTTTTTTTCGTTTCAATTTCGTACGTTTTCGAACTGTCGGGTACTCGCCAAGATGGCCGAGGTTTTGATTAGTGTATTTGTTATATATATTTATTTACGCCGTACCGGCTTTTTCGCGGACCGAGCGCCAGACACGCGACGCGACCTGTTTTACGACCGGTTGACGCGTGAGTCGCGGCGACACTGACTGAGCTTGCGGAGCGCCACCCCTCACGACGCGAGGTATCCCCCCCCCCCCCCGCCCCCGCCCCACCCCCGCGCCGAACATCCCTCCCCTCGGCGCACCAGGCGCGACCCCGCGCTGCCGGCCGGCGCCGACAGTCGGGGGTCTCCTTCCTTCGACGGGGATCGAGGGTGGATGGAGGGGGCGGCTGCTATCGGAGGGACGACGTTGCTTCTCTCGCTCGACGCTCGTTGTGCTACGGAGGGTGGCGGCTCTTCTGTTCGATGAATGAATGAACCGCTGCGAGTTCTGTCCGACTAACTCGCCTGCCGCCGCCGCTGCTCTCCCCGCTCTACATAATCCATACTGTTTTTTCGATCCGAGGGACAGACGCCGCGCACTGCTCGCGGTGTCTACTGGGACCCGCGCGATTTCGAGGGTGTATCGAGATCAACCTCCCCCCACCCCCCACGCGTTACCCCTCGATCTGTCTGGCGGGCACGAGATACCGAGGCGCATGAAGAATGAGGCGATAAAAATTTGCCTAAGGCGATTTCACGAGCCTCGAGGGCTCGGTGATGTTTGAATCGCTGCGCCGTGGTCGGGGAAACTTCGACGGGGGCGATGCGAGTTGCGATCTCGAGAGAAAATGTTTAAGAAATTAATTTATAAAAACGTTAATATTGACGGTATCCACTCGACGCGGTGAACTAAAAAAAAAAGTATCTGCATCAACGAATACTTATTTATTGCTTATATGCATTTTGATGAAATATATTTAATACGACAGTTGGGATATCGGCAAGCAAGGCTCGTAGAAAGTGCACCAAAGTGGGTATGGCGTCTAAAATAAAAATTGCAAACGATTCGGCGCGAATTTTACTTCGAACCCAGCGGAACGCACGTTTCATGTGGAATATATGTATCTGTATCTACTTATGCTCGACCGATAAAAAAAATAGTAATTCCACGAATCTCTACAAAGATGGCACGTGCATCGTCGAAAAAAGGTGAAACCGGAACCACGATCTAACCTAACCTCGACGACTGACGCACAACAATAACAACAATAGAAACCCTAACCTAACTTTGTTCCCAGGTCGCGTTTGACACCCGCACTTATTTTTATCGCGTTTGAAGCAGAGAAAAGTGCAAAAATGTCGGAGTACGACAAAGTGAGAACGGGAAAGTTGACTCTCAAAGGCGAAAAACCAAAGTACGATCACGCAACAAACCAGTTATCGCCGTTTTTGCGTTCCTTTTACGAGTTTTCATTTTTAAGGTTATGTCCGATTGTTTCAGGTCGAAGAAGCGAAAACACAAGAAACAAGGGCGGAACGAGAAGAGCGCGAACGTCAAGGAGGACGATTCGGCGCTTCACGGTACGCGAAAATCTTTGAATTCTTTTTACGTAATTTTCCTCAATTTATTTATTTGCATATTTAATGGCTGGAAAATGTCCTCTTGCAATGCTAAAAAGGATGTAATCATTTTTTTTACTGCACTGCAGGCGGCTGGTGGAAGGTCAGCAATGTATCTGAGATAACGGGAACAGTAGCTATACAATATGGCAAACAGACTTACGTCAAAGCCCTGGACAACGGTTTATTCACTCTCGGAGCTCCTCATGACGAGGGTGACGGTCCAGCACCTGAGGAAATTCTCACTGCGTTTCCAGTGAACGAGACAAAAGTGGCGTTGAAGTCGGGTTATGGAAAATATCTGGGGGTCGATCAGAAGGGAGTCGTGATTGGTAGAAGCGACGCTGTCGGAGCGATGGAGCAGTGGGAGCCCATTTTCCAGGTACCAAAAAAAATCTTTATCACGAGAAGCGAATGGAAATTAATACAGTATTTTTCCTTCAGGATGGCAAACTCGCGATTTTGAGCAACACGAACTGTTTTATATCCATCACGGATGAAGACGATGTTGTTTGCAACAAAAAAACCGCCGGCTCGACGGAACATCTGTGCGTGCGTAGCATGACGCAAAAAGTGGATGATCCTAACAAGGACGTTCCGATCGACGAGCAAGGATCACTCGCTGATGTGGAAGTCAATTATGTGTAAGTATGGAAGAAAAGGAAGAAAAAAAAATCTTTCGATATTTTTTTTAAATGGGCTTTTTATGCAAACGCTCGGTGACAACGAAATTGTCGTTCATTCAGTCTTGAGGAATTTATTGCGATAAGACGTCGACTTTTCTATCAGTTGACTTTTAAAAATGTATCTTACACACAGTCCGAACGAAATGCATGTTCATCCAGCATTTCCATCCACGAACTAAATTCTCTCGTTTCAGGCGAAAGTTCCAAAAGTTTCAGGACAAAAAGTTGCGAATAAACAAAGAAGATCGCGGGGAACTGAAGCGAGCGAAGGTGGACGGGACGCTCCACGAAGCTCTACTCGACAGGAGAAGTAAAATGAAGGCCGATCGTTACTGCAAATAACTTATTACCAAATCGACGAGTTACAATGTACGCTTGTGAATTGAACATATTTTTTTTTTCTTCGTATTTATAAATAAAGCAATTAAATTTTCGACACGTTTTAGTCGGGTCCTTCGAGAGCTCCGCTGAGATTCCGAAAGCAAGTTTCTCTTCAGTGATGGCACTTAAGGCTACTTCAACGCCGGACGTAACTCGAATTTTCCTACGAATTATAAAATCGTCTCGACTCTTCGGATTTATCGTTTGATGGAGGAAAAAAACGTCCAGCCAATCGTGAGGGAAAAATCAGTGGCCTCGATTGGAAAAAATCTTTTACAGTCTTATTCGTAACAAGTTGAGCAAATCGTTGTCCTCGAGCGATCAGCGCTCCGTTCGCGAGCTGCGGCTTGCCTCGTCTCTCTCAAACCGCCAAGAGTACTTCGAAGAAGTCTCATCCGCTTCTATTACAACTGAATTCGCACAAGATTCGCGTTCAGTATTTTTTTAATAGAACGCTCGAACGCCGACGCCTCTTCTGAGTTCTCATTTATCTCCGTTTATTGTGATTGAAAAGGTACCAGCAGGCCATTATTACATTGCACGTTTTGCTGCACGTGTCTTGTGATTATTACAATAGATCCTCGTCGCTGTTTTCTCATGTTTTTCTTGTTTTGTTTTTTTTTTTTTTCCCTTTTTAACAGAATACTGATCCAATATCGTTTTACGTTAGGACAAAGGTGATTCGTATCTACATTTACTCGTAACTAGTTTAAGCATTAATATTATCGTTAGTTTTATCGTTATTTTATTTTTATTATTATTATTTTTATTATTTTTTATTAAAATATTGCCTGCTACTATCTCTTCAAGAATTTACAAACATTTTCCCGATAGCGAGCGTCGATATTTGACGGAGCTTATGCCGAACGCACGCCGATAGAAAATATGCTCTGTGCGCGCATTTATCAGTGATTCGACAACTTTTTTTTCTCTCGTTTCTCTCGATTGATTTACACGACAACTTCTGATAAATGATCGCTGTCAAGTTTTTTTTAGCGTTAGCGACGACGCGGTTTTTGCATGTGACACAATAAAAGCAGAAAAACCGTCGCGAAGGACGTGTAATCTTTATCGCGAAAGTATCGTTCTTCTAAGTCGACAAATTACCGCAATCGTAGCGTTTTACATTTCTACGTGGAGAAAAAATAAAAGAATCGACCTACGTGCATGATTACGACTAAGTCTTAAACAGAGAAAACAATGGAAAGAAAAAAAAGATAAAGGGGTTTAGGACTCGAACAAAAGAGATTAATTTATTTAATTTAACTACTTAGAATTCACAGTATCGATTGGGTGTGTCTCGGCTCGCTTCGAGGGTGACGCGAGGCATTTTTTTTGTTCATATTCTTTGTCCACGAATCAGTTGATTGCATCGCGTCAATATTACATTCAATTGATTGAGATAATTGCTTTGCTTTCCTTTTCACTTTTTCTTTTTTTAAATAATACAGCTTCTATCGGACGTCGTTCGCGCGATCGAAAGAAAAAAATCCGCCTCGTGTTTTCATCCGGAAAAGATGAGATCGCGTCGCGAGGGGCGGACAAACGCTTCCCTTCCCCTCGAACGGAAAATTCTATTAATATAATATCAATGGTCCGACAAATCTTTGTGTCTTTGCGGTGGACACGGTTGAGAGGCAGAGGCTCGTGTTTCCTTTGCCCAACGCTGAAAATACGTGCGACGACGACGACGAAGACGACGCTAAAGCTGCGATCCTCGAGCACAACCATTCATCATTAAATCGCGGAACTATATTAACTTGGATGAAAATTGTAAGGCCTGCGCCGTAAAAACAATAAATTTGTAAGTTTAGTGCACCGCTATTACAACTTTTTATACATATAAAAATGTTCAATACCAGTGTATTAAATTGACAAATTTTTGTTATTCACGGTGCAAGAGAGTAGAGAGAGATAGATAGAGAGAGAGAGAGAGAAGAATCCGACATCGGAAACGAGAAAGAAAGATATGAAAAAATTGCGAGCTCTAAGTTTCGCGATATTATTTTCTACGCGACGCGCGTCTGGCGTCGATAGAACCCGCATTTTCCGATGTCGAGCCCGATGATCGAGCCGCGACCCTCAATAAAACGGTCGTTCGAATGAAAATGTTAAACTAACTAATTCGAGCCCGCTAACGCGCGAATCATTGCTTCGTGTTTTATGTTTTGTTTGTTTTTCGTATTGTTTTTCTCTTTTTTTTTTTTCCTCAGAGTGGAGACAAATTTTAATCGTTAACAAATAGTTAGTGCGTCTTTCGGGAGATTTTGTTTCTTCGTGGTTTCGAATTGTGGGCGTTCTTTTGACAAAGTAGAGTTAATTTTGATCAGATATTTCAGCTGCCCCGGACGTCGCTCGAAGACGCTGTCTCCCCTCGCTGAAGCTTCAGCCATTCGACGAACTCGTCGAGCATCACCGGCCCTGAAACGTCGAAATCAATTGAACCGTCGAATATTTTCGTCTTCCTGATATTTCTACATTCGCTAATTTTATGTATAAAAAAAACTTACACGCTCCGTCCAAGTCGTAATTCGTCAGATCGTGATTGATAGTTCGCGAAAATTCCAATATGTTGCACCACTGATCCTTGTTGATTACTTTATACTTGGACTGATCTAAGAATTGTGCAAATTGGGAAAATAATGGCCAATGCTTTCCTAACAGTAACTGTAGCATTACTCGTGCAGTCTCCATGTCCATACTGCGCTGATCTTTGTCCTGCGGAGACAGAAAAAAAAAGGTGACACAACGATCGTGAAATTCAAACAACACCTCGGAAAAATCGTGAGGAAAATAGTCGTGACTCACTCTAGCGAAATCGTAAGCGTATCGATAGATGCCCTTGAACGTGTGTGGATCGTTCAGTAGGTTTCTTAGGTATTCGAGCTTTTGTTGTACTTTGTTTATGGAATCGCACTGAAGCTCGGAGAGCCCTTTCAGCCATTCGGTTAGTGTGAAGAAGCCCATTTGCCGGGCATTCATTTTGTACGCTAGAACGAGCATCACAACGTTCTCGGGCTCCACGCCGATGTCCTCGCAGAATTTCTCCATTCCCTCGGGTCCGAGGGTGTCCGGATCGTCCGGTATTGTGTACTCCCGGAACCACGCGACACATCGCTTCTGCGAGAAGGACGACGCGCTCGAGACATCCTCGGTTTTTGTGTATCGCCTCGCGCTGCAAAACACGACAAAGCACACCGATTGTAAAAAAATTTCACTTCGAACAATCGCGGCAATTTCGATGAAACAAATCCTCGCTTCCTGAATTTTTTTCAAGGCTCAGAGATTTTTTTTACACTACCTCTCTTCATCCATGCACCGACCTAGAACTCGATACTCGCGTCCACAATTTCCCGGATTAGATTACTCGACGTTTTTTTTTTTTTAATTAGCACCGTTTGATTTACACCACGAACATTGTAAAACGTAAATTCCTGCTGGTCGCTTCTGCGAATCTCTAATTTACTCCGAACGACATTTTCATCGATCACTACGACTGTGAATCTCCGATAATGATCGAGCGAAAGACGTGCATCGAGTTGTTGGAAATTGCTCGTCGGGTCGATAACGATCTCGAGTGTCACGACCGAGCGTGAAAACAAGATTGCAGAAATTTCGCAAAATTCGCGGAGCGAGACGTGCGTGAGGGAAAAATATATATTAACACTTGTCGGGAAGCGGAAAAGTTGGACCGTCCCAAGTGGCAGGGAAGGGCAGACTAAATCTGTGGACAGTCTATTTTCGTGCCAGTGGCTGAACGCGCGTAGCGTATCTCCACAGTGGGTGCATCCGAAGAAGAATAATCGAGCGGCTCTGCCTGTTTCCAAGTTCATTTGCATGCGCCACGATGACATTCGATTCAACCCGACACGACAAATTCAGCTTCTCTCTCTCTCTCTCTCTCTCGTTCGCGTTGCATCGCGCCGATATCGTGCGTCACGATTTCCAGATGATCTCGCGATTGTGCAGATTGTTACGCTTGGTTGCCTCGGCGCGAAAACTCGTGGGAGTCTCGCGTCCGAGAGGGAAACGCGCGAGAGTGGGAAAACGTCTGGTGCACCCACTGATAAACGCTTCCTCGAACTTACTCATCGCTGAATCGGATGCCGGATGGCGAATTAATTGCACAAGAAAATGGCGAAATTTGCAGCTACAAAAATACAAATCTCAAGCAAGGATGAGTTACCGTTGCATGTCCTTGAAATTTTGGGTATTCGATAGTTTCCGGTTAATTAAAAATTAAAAACTCCAAAATTTCCAGTCATTGATTTGCTCAAAAGCCATGGAAAAATCAAACAAATTGGGAGAAGCAATTTTTGCTTTGTAGTCGATGGAAAGAATCGCTCACCTCGATGTGTGTCTGAGTCTCTTCGAGGGATGCCGCGGCACGCTGTCTTCGTGCGCGCTGGGCGACATGTCCGTCGTGGCGTGGTGATGATGATGATTCGTACTGGAGGGCGCTCTCCGCTTACTGCGAGGCATCCCTCCACCTCCTAAAGCCAAAGCCCCCGCTGGCGTTAGCTCTTCCCTCGCTTCGCCCGATCTCCGGAATCTGTTGGCGCAGGCGTTGTGGACTCCTTGCACCTGATGCGTCTGCTCCCCCCAGGGAGTCTGAAACAGGAAACGCAAAACCCCCTCAAAAATCTTCACGAATTCCTTCATCTTCATACTCCACATTCTCATCACCGACAGAATCAAAGGGGGTAAAAAAAATCAAACTTCAACCTACAAAATCTAATCGACGCAACAAAAAGATTCAAACGTCAACCTATAAAAGCTAACACGCTTGTCGCAGACGCAACTGATGCAAGATAAAAAAAAAAACTCTAGCTCGTCAACCTACGAAACTGACCGGAGCCGTCATCTCAACTTTACGCAGAACGTTTCTCTCGTTGCCCCCTCGACTCCTGCCAAACATGTCACTTCTGTTTGTCTGCATGTCCAAAATAAAAAAGGTGGAAAAAAAAAACGGAAAAAAATTGAATTCCAACGAAATGAGCCGAAACAACGAATTTAGGGGGAAAAAGATTTCGTTCGGACACGACTTGGTTTATCTTTCTCGTGTGTACCGAAGGACAAAAGAGCATCGTCGCGGTCTCGTCGGACCGAAAGGCGGAAAGAAAAACGCCAGCGTCGCGAGAGACGTCGCGTTAGGACGAAAAAAAATGCATCGCGAGCCATAAATTTCGGGCCCCGCGATCGAGAATCGCCGGATGCGAATCCGGACTCACCGAGCACTCGTACTGCAGTCCGCCCGACAGATTGAACAGGCTCAGTTGATCGGTGATGTATCGCGTTTCCTGACGACTCGACTGGTCCTTCGGCTCGGCCGTCGTCTCGACGTTCGACAGTATCGAGGTTAGGTTCATCAATACATCGCACGACTCGTACACTTTTGTGATGCAAACGGCAGCAGCAGCAGCGGCGGCGGCAGCAGCAGCAGCAGCTCTCGTCGTTTCGTGACTCCCTCTCGTCGCGTTTTTTCCGCTCTCAGCGTAAATCTGCCCCGTGTTCCTTGCGTCGACGTCGTCGTCGTCGTCGAGGCGGCTATGCGGATATCGGTATCATGATTAGTGATTATACTTTCGTCCTTCGGGCTCGCGCGACTCGTAGGTGGGAATTGTTGTATCCCAGGCGGAGGAATTAAAAGGGGCGAAGATTACGGTTTTAGGCTTACGGCCTAAAGAGAGAAAGAGAGAGAGAGAAAGAGATGTAGACTGAGAGGGGAGGGGGTTCCGCGCCTCTCTGTGCGTCGTGGACTCGACTACGCGGATATCGGTATCATGATTTTATCATTATTATTCTTATTATTTGAGCAGCACGTTCGTAGGTGGAAATTGTACGGAGAATTAAAGGGGAGGTTTACAATTTTAGGTTTATGCCTAAACAAGAGAGAGAGGGCGATAAAGAATGGGAAGGAAGGGGGAAACGATAGTCTGTCCTCGTCGCTCGCACTGCTATTCCATCGGTCTGTCTCTGTCCCTCTCTCGGTGTCCCCCGTGGGCTTCGGCAGGGGAGGGGGGACGAAGGCCTCGAAAATGCTCGATATCCGTGTGCGCGATTGCAACGAGGCGAACAGAACTGATATTTAATTTCCGCGAGTTGTTTTTCTTGTTTGTTTTCCTTTTATCGGACGGCGGAGCCACGCGAACGACAGTGTCACCCTCCCTACCTTTGGGCTCCGATATATGTCTGTCTCTCTTTTTTTTTTCGCAAGTTACGCAGCTGATATATCGCGTTTTTTGCTGGCGTCGATAATCGCGGTTTGTAAAATTGCTTTGGCCCTTTCCCGAATTTTGCGGAGTGTTTCTCGTGATCGAGAGTCAGCGTAGATCTCCGGGCCCAAAGCGCTAACGACCCTCTCGGCCGCTGCTACTGGCGCTCGTCGCGTCGCGGCGCATTTCACAGTTGCAGAAGTATATATGTATGCTGTGTGTGGGATTTATATATATGTATTGTGTGTATAGTGTATGCGTGGTGCAGGAGCCTCTGACACCGCGCGCGCTCTCTTCGACTGTATTCTAAACGCCTGACACTACCTACGAAATTCCCCTGCGCGCTGCCGAAAGCGAAAACGATTCCTCGAGCAGCCGCTCGCGGATTCGGGGACGCTTCGGTCGCGAAAAGCCACGATTCTCGTTTCGCGGCGAATGCGGATTATTTGAATTTTAGAGAATTTTTTCTTTTTTTTTTTTTTGGTACCTGGTGTGCTAAAAACATTCGTTATACCGGAAGTGACGGAACGATCCTTGAAGGAAGTACACAGATTTTTTTTTTCGAGTTTATTTTTGTCAGATTTGTATAAATTATGATGTACATCTTTTTGTCGTTTGTTTCTCTCTTTCTTTCTTTGTAATTACTTCTACTTTAGCTTGAAGAACATCAATATTACTCGAGTAGAACAATGATTCCCATTAAACATAAATTCAGCAGAACCATTTTCTCTGAGATACCGAAGGAACGAAGGAGAAAAAAAAATTGAATCAACCTTCGAGAAGAAAAGTTAACGCGTCAGCTGCGCTCGATCAGCGCTGCCAAAAATTCATTTTCTCGAGGATTGAAAGGCGTAAATGAAAAATATGTGTTTCCCCGCGGTTTCGCGACTCCGGCGAGCGTCCGAGCGGAGCTAAAGGGGCAACGAAGGAGAAACAGAAAGAGCCGGAAGAGATTATCACTTGTTCCTATTGATTTCATTTGAATTCGAACATCCGGAATAATTATTCTTCAACTTTTGTACACGTGCTTCGAACATCGAACAATATTAGCTTCTTTTTTCTCTTTTCATTTTATTTTCACTCGTTCTCTCTCTCGCTCTCTCTCTCTCTCTCACACACAATTTTCTCTATCAGCGAACCATTTATTTTCATTATTCACAGACGAATAGCAAGCGAGACCTATATTTATCCCATAGCTATATGTAAACGATTGTAAAACGACGATAACTATTGATCGTGTGAAAAAATTCTAACACAGGCCTCTCTCTTTCTCTCATTATACACTCGATAACCCAAAATGATCGTTCGTGAAAATTAAACAGCACGATATGGACCCTGAGACGGCTTCGCTGGGCCCCGAAGAATACGCGAATTTTCGAACGTAGAAAAAAGAAAGAGGAAAGAAAACCGAGCATTCCTCGAGCGAAGATTATTTTCCGGTTGCGCCGAATGTGGGCGACTGTCGAGTAAAAAATGTATCGAAAAAACGTTTAGTTTCCAATCAAACTGAAATAGTATTTTAAATACATTTTTGTTTTGCTAATTATTTCGACTGACCAGCTTCGCGCGTCTCAGTGACGCGACAGTTGTCGAGCACGATCGTCTCGTTGTTAGTGGTTTTACGTTTGTTGTTGTTGCTGCTGTTGTTCATCTCCATTTACGGTATATATATATATTTCCTAATCTTACAAGTAAATCGTTTCTTAATTAATCATATATGTCTATGTAATAAAATTAACAATAATTTCACTTATACATGAACCTCGACGTTCGCGTGAAAGCTATTGCTAAAGATAAATACAAATATTGCGCTTAAATTCAATCGGTTTAGGTATGTACACACAATACACATTGTTCGGTCGGTGACGGAGAGAGATATACGTTATTATTTTATTTTTCTTAATTGTTTTTTTGTTATGCCGATCACTTACCAGGTCCCTGACGAGAGTTTTTCTTCGTGCCATCGCGTTCGTGTTGTGTTGCCGTGTTTTTTTTTCTCTTTTCATTCCTCTTCTCGAGGAATCTTTTCATTCTCTTCTTTAGTCGCGTCTCGAAGACTCTCCTATAAACGGAGGAATACTTGTGCTTCTAGAACTTCCATCGTACGATCAACTCCATAGATTTTTCCTGTTTGAACAGAGGCGTACAAAAAAAAATAAATACACAAGTAGACGAGAAGAGCATATTTTTTATAAGATTTTTTTTACTCACGCTGGTTTGGCAGTTTTCGCCGCCGAATTTACAGGGGCCGCCGGTGGCTTCTTCTTCTTTCCGGAGCGACATTTTCTCACGTAAGCCTCGATGAGTTGCGCTATCTTTTTCGGATTTATCTCACCCGTTTTGTTGTGACATATCTGGGGAATAAAATTGAAATTCATTTCAAATTTCGAACCGAGGATGGCAACGGTTTTTTTTTTTTTTTAATGCGAACTGACCTTAGGCACAGCTTTTCGCATAATATCCTTGTACTCCTCCTTCGTCACGTGCTTCTTCGTGTAATGGGGCTTCAGGACCAACTTAACTTCCTCCACGACCCTTTCTTGCCGATTGAGTTTCTTCAAGAACTGTGAAAGCAGAAGATAGAGAGAAAGAGAGAAAAAGGAAATGCAACGTTAAAACGACTCTCGACTGCTCGGTTATCGCTCAATCTGACTTCGATACGGACCTTGTCCTTTACCTGCATTTCCACTGCAGAACTTGGAAGATCATCCAGAATCTGCAATTGATTCTCGTCCATACGAACACCCACTTTTGGATTCGTGGCTGCTTAAAGAAAATTCGTCGACAGTTAAAAAAAAAATATCTAATAATTTCACCGAGATGTTTCGATCGTATCAGCCGTAATACATACATTTTTTACTTCTCTTCTCCTTCTCGATCGCTTTCTTGTTGCGTCCTTTACTCATGGACTTCATGGCGGGCGATGAGCCGAAGAGCGAGTCGAAGGCGTCCTTCTTGTCAGCGGGTTTGCTGTTCTTCGAGGTGCCTGACTTATTTCCGGCCGGGACATTGGCCGGCGAGCCGTTGTGATTGCCAGGACTCGGTGGATCGAAGATACCGTCGCTGAGGCTCGAGCCCGGCGAGTACGGCGAAGACATGTCGACGTTGTCGTTCGTCAGATCGAGCGTCGCGTCGCTTCCGTTCTGCCCGAGAGTCGACATGTTTTTGTTCTGCATAGCCTTTTGCATTCTAACGGGCGTCGGTTTCGCCGGATTTGCGAACAAATTCGGCAACTGCGGTCGCTCGTTGGCTCGTTGCTTTATCTGCGTGCTCGGCGATATGCGATTCGGCTGAAATCAAATTTTGTGTCATTCATCCTGCTCGCCAATTCGGAGTCGAAAAAATTAGAAAGTAGAACATTGCACATTGCTTCCTCATTAATTTCGATTCGAAAAAAGAAAATTCAACGAATCAAAATATAATGACGAAATAATGTGCAAAGTTCCACCTTGCAATTTTTTTCCTGAATGTAGCGGAAATCTGTATTTTTTTTAAATATCAATAATCAACAATAAAATAACTACACACTTGTTGAAGATTCCTCTGTCCAGCGATCGGCGTGCTGGTGTTGAATATCGCGCTGCGCTGAACCGCAGCGGCGACGGTCGCCAGGACCGGATTGATAGTGGCGAACGGATTCACCGCCGACTGAGCGTTCTGCTGATTCTGCGGCGCCTTGGTCGGACTGTCGAGAATCTGCACCGTCTCCGTTTGTCCGTCGGCCGCGGGTTCAGCGTCTCTCTTCGGCGATGTCGCCCTCTTGATCGTCATCACGGAAATGATCTTCGGTTTTTCCGTCTGCTGCTTCTCCGCATTAATCGGCTCCTGCTGCTGCGTCTGCTGTTCTCCAGCCGTCGGTGTCCCGTCGCCGGCGTCGTGCTGCTTCCTCGGCGAGCTGCGCTGATTCCTCTCGTCGTTCGGCGTCGCCTCTTGGCTGACGGTCGGTGTCGGTGACCGCGACTTCGTCGGATCGAAGGGATCGTAAGCGTCGGGCGACGTCGGCGGCGACGACGGCGGTTCGGGCGGCGTGTTCGGTCCGATCTTCAGCCTCAGCTCGAGTTCCTCCTGCGCCCGCATCTCCAGCTCCTCCTCGACTCGCTCGTCGATCTCCTCCTCCTCCTCTTCCTCCTCCTCGAGCAGCGGATTCATCATCGACGGCCGCAGATTGCTCGTCTGTTTATTGATGGAGAATTTAATCTGAGGCTCGGGCGGCGTCTTCGGTCCCTGCGAGACGAACTGCTCGTGCTGCGGCGGCGACGACGGTCGCGGATGTTGCTCGGGCGTCGCCGGTTCCGCGGGTTGCTTATCATCGTCGTCACTCAGTACGATGATATCCCGCGGCGAGGGCGTTTGCTCGCGGAACGGCGACTGATCGAGATCGATAACAGCGACGGGTTTCTTGGTCGCCGCTATTTCCGCCGCACGCGATTTCTTCTTCTTTTCCTTCTTCGCCTTCGGCGACTTGGCGCGTTTCTCCTTCGTCCGATCCTTCTTCGGCTTCTTCGCTGGCTCCGTCTGCAGTGGCTCGCGGCGACGTCGCTTCACAGGCGCTAAAAGCGGTATCGACGACTCAGGCAGCTCCGTGGCACCCGGGGCGCTCGTCTCGTTGTCTTTGTTGAAACAAACGCTCACCAGGATATTATCGCCGCTGGCGAAGACTTCCTTCGACGGCGGCGGAGTCCTCGTGCGTTTCGTCTTCTTCCGTCTCTCCGTCTCGCCCCGCGTCTTCTTGCTCTCCTTCCGCTTCTCCTTCTTCTTCTTCTTGATCGCCTCCTTGTTAGTCAGTATGACCGTCAGATTCTTCGGCGGCACGGCGACGCCGTCGAGCGCCGGCGGCGGCGACCACGAGTGCGTCGGGATATCATTGAGCTGCGTCGCCACCGGGCTGTTCGACCTTGACCACGACGGCGTCCACTGAGCGCTCCAGGACTCGCGCTGCTGCTGATCCTTCTCCCTGGAGAAATGTCGCTCCGCCGGTTTGTCGGCTATCGGATTCCAGTTGCGATTTCTGTCGCGCGCCCGCGACAACGATCTGTGCTTGGATCTCGATCGGCTCGCGGGTTTTCGCTTCGCGTGCTTCTTCTCGCGCGACTTCGACGCCGCGCGCTTCGGTGACTTCGAACGCGAGCGTTTGCGATTTCTCGAGCGGCTTCGCGACTTGTGCTGCTGCTGTTGTTGCTGCTGTTGCTGCTGCTGCTTCTTCTTGTCTTTCCGCTTGTCGCGCGAGCGCGACCTGTGCTTCCTCGTGGCGGAGCATCGTCGTCTTCTCGGCGACAGCGAGCGTCGTCGTCTCGCCGGCGATTTCGTGCGTCTTCGCGACACCGATCGCTTTTTCGACAGCGAGCGTCGCGACGTCGATCGTTTGCGTTTTCCCCGGGAAACCGATCGTCGTCTGGACGGCGATCGTCGCCCTTTCGACACGGATCTTCGTCCCTTCGAGATGGAGCGTCGTCCGCCCTTGGATATCGCGCCCAGTGCCCTTGACAGAGACCTTCGACCCTTCGACAACGACCTTCGACCCTTGGACAAGGATCTCCGTCCTTTGGACATGGATCTTCTTCCCTTGGATACGGATCCGCGGGATTTCGACGCTGATCTGCGACCTCTGGACCAGGATCTTCGTCCTCGCGACCTTGAACGCGTTCGGGAACGAATCCTGGAGTAAGAACGACTCCTGCGATCCCGCGAAGGGCTTCTCTGCCGGGACAAGCTCCGGCTTCGCGATTTGCTGCGAGAATAATCGCGAACGTCGCGTCCGTATTCGTCCTTTCGTGGCCTTGCCGGTTTTTCCGCCACGATTTTTCTCACGTCGTAGCGCGGCAGTTCCTTCCGCTTCTCCTTCTTCTTCGTCGTCTCCTTCACCTTCTTCTTTGGTTTTCCCTTGTCCTTGTCCTTCTCCTTGTCCTTGTCGCGGTCGCGCGACCTCGAGCGCTTGTCCTTGTCGCGATACTGTCTCTCCTTCGTGCTCTTCGAGATCTTCTTCCACGCGACTTGATTCTCCGACGTCGAGATGTTCTCCTTGTTCTTTTCCGTCTCCTTGCTCTTCTCTTTCTCCTTCTTCTTGCGCTTGCGCTTCCCGTCCTCGACCTCCGACGACTTTCCCGCGTGTTTCTTCGATGAAGCTTTGCCGTCGTCCCGAATCTCGCCGTCCTCCATGTCCTTGTCCTTGCGGAGGTTGAGCGACGTCGTCTCGTCCTCGAAATTCATCGCCTCGTCGGTCTCGGAAATCGCCTCGGTGCCGAGGCCGGCGTAGCCGACGGGAGTTCGACATCCATCGAGGTCGTCGTTCGCCGGGTCGTCCTTGGTCGGCGTGATCGGCTCGAGGCCGCTCTCGAAGGGCGACAGTGACGAGCCACGATTTTCCTTCTCCTTCACCGGTCGCTCGTCCTTACACGGCGTGTAAGCCCCATCCGACTCCCAGGCTTCCTGGTCCACCGTCTTCGGCTTCTCGCCAACGACCGTCTCCTTCTCCAGCGGGAAATTCTCCGTCTCGTCGTCCACGTCGAAACTCGAGCTCGCGCCCGCGCGATTTTGGTCCACGCTGCTCGGGTACGACGTCTTGGCCGCGTTTTTCGCGCCTTCGTCGCCGCTGCTGCCGCGATCCTCGACGTCGCTCGTCTCCGCGGACGCGTCGCTTCGTCGACGTCGTCGTCGACGTCGCTGCTGCTGCTGCTCCCGGCGCCGCCTGGACTTTCGCTTGTCACCCGAGTCGCTCTGATCGTCCGACATCTTCTCGTCGTCGTCGTCGTCGCTCGCGTCTCGCGACTTTGCCTCGTCGACGTCGCGCTCGTCGGCACTCGCGTCGTCACCGCGCGACTCGCGTCTCGCCGCGACGTCCTTCGGCGATCGCGCCACGCTCTCCGCTATCGAGATCGTTGTGTCGCAACTTTTTTCCGTCAGGTCGATCGTCACGGATTCTTTCGACTTGCGAGGTTTGCTGGGCTTTTCATTCTCGCCGTCTTCGTCCTCGTCGTCCTCGCTGTCCTTGGCTGCAGATTCCTTCTCCGATTTCCCGGGCTTCTCGTCGTCTTCCTCCGCCGAATCGTTTTCATCCTCCAAGTCGGAAGCCTTGCTCTTATCCTTGTCCTCGATATTTTCTCCATCGCTGTCCTTAGCCTCGGCATTTTTTCTCTCCTCCTTGTCGGACGTCTCGCTCTCTTCGTTGTCCTCCGCGTCGGACTTTTTCTCCCTCTCCTGTTCCTTATCCTTCTCTTTCTCTTTCTCCTTCTCCTTCTCCCCCTCCTTCGTGGAAAATATTTCCTTGTCGGTCTCGTCCTCGCGATCCTTCTTCGCCGTCTCCACGGGCGGCAGACTGTTGCGTTTTTCCTCGATCTCTTTCTCCTGCTCGATCGAAACCTCGATATTCTCGTCCAACTCGTCGTAAAGATTGCTCAGCTTGTTGTTGATCTTAAATTTATTGCCGATCTTGAACGTTATCTTGCCCCTCGTGTCGCTGGTTATTTTCTTCGGTGGAATCCGGCTGAGAGTCTGTCGCTCTTTTCGCAGCGCCTCTACGTACGGATCCGACGGCTCGGGGATATCCGCGAGATCGCAGCTCTGCACGTCGCCCACAATAACGTCATCGTCGTCCGGAATATCCGGTGGCAATGGCGGCGGCTCGAGCGGACCGATCTGCTGCGACATTTCCTGCTCGGCGTGTCTCGCAACGTCCATCGACGCCGACGAGTAAATCGAGAAGTTCGGGCAGTCGTCCTGCGAATCCTCCTCATCATCGTCGTCGTCGTAAGCAGTGAGACGCAGCAGCGGATTGACCGCCTGTTGCTCGGGTTTCTGCGCTTCCAGAGCCGGAAAATCGGGCGGCAATGGCGGCGGATCGAGCGGCGCGACTTCCGGCGACGTCTGTTCGCCCTCGTTACTCGCGACCTTCTCGCGTTTCCCATGACGCGTGCTATCGTTGCTGTCGCTGTCGGCGGCGAAAGGATCGTACTTATCGTCGTGAGGCCTCGCCGTCTCCTCCTTCGGCGTGTCGTCGATCACCAGATCCTCCTGATCGCTGTCCGCGTCTTTGCCGCTCTTCGAGTTGTCCTCCTCGAAGTCGAGAAGCCCGGACGGCGGCTCGGGCGGCGGCAAAAGCGCCACGGAGCCGCCGCCGCCGCCGCCGCCACCAGCGTCGTTCGCTTCGCCCTGCTGAGCTTCAGTCTCCTTGGGCGCCTCGATGTCGCAGTAAATATCGCAATCCTCGTCCTCGGCGCGTTCCTCGGGTCGATCCTCGTTCGCGACGTTGGCCCCCGCGGCCGGAAACTCCTCCCGCGGCTCCGGGCGAACGCTAGTCGAGAAATCCTCGCGGAAAACCTGCTCCTCCGGCTGCTGCTTCTGCTGCTGCTGCTGCTGCGGCGGCGGCGGCGGCGGCGGAACAGGCGGTCGCTGCATTCCCAGACCCGGCGGGACGTTGGGATGCATCCCGGGTGGCGGTCCGCTCGGCACCAGCGGCAATCGCGGCCTGGGAAAGTGATTCGGATGCGGAAAGCTCGGCCTGTGCTCCGGGCCGTCCATCGGCGGCGGTTGGAACATCGGCGCACGCTGATCCAGCATCGGCATCCGTTGCGGTCGAAACTGCTGCTGAGGATTGCGATTCCTGAAGGGTGGTGCTCCGCCGAAGGGCGGAGGTCCGCGATGCTCGAAGTTCGGATTGTAATTCACCGGCGGACCGAAGTCGCGATTGCCAAAGTTGTCGCGCGCACCGGAGCCGCCGTAGCTGTGTCTTCCGCCGCTACCGCCGCCACCGCCGTAAGAGTCGCGACCGCCGTAGCCCTGATTTCCGCCGTGACTGTGACGCGAACCGTCGCGGTAGCCACCGCGAAAATTGCCGCGGTTGCCGCCTCCGCGAGGGCTGTTGTACATCGGCGCCTGGGTGATATCGCCGGGATTCACGCTCGACAGATCCAGCGGTGTTTCCACGACCTGAGGAGCTTCGTCGCCGCTCGCGTTCTCGCGCTTCTTTATCGGACTCTCGTTGTTGTTGACGCTCTGCAAGTTGGTTCGTTCGGGGCTTTTGTTCTCGATCAGAAGAGTCCCGTCCGCCTTCAGCGTCACCGCCGCCTTCTTGCTCGAGTGCCACACCTCCTGGCTGTCTAATATGCTGCCGATGAGGTCGACGACTCCAGGGGAGGATGCTGGTTCCTCCTGACGCGACAGAGGGTTCGCTATGCCCTTCAGCGCGAAACGTCGACGCGTCGCCGAAGCCGCGGAACGACGCTGCGCGCCACCCACTACCGGACCGTCCACCGCAATGCTAGCAAATTCGTCGTCCGACCTAGCGAGGAGAAAAATTTTGTTGCTTTTGTTTTTATGGTATTTTTTTATTTCGTTTTGTTAGAAAGTGCGACTTCCTTTTTTTTTTTGGGAGATTTTTTTCAGAACAATGTGTATTGTGTGCGTTACAATCGCTACCTTAGCTCGCTGATCTTAATCATTGATTTACAATTTCTCTCGAGCCACGAAAGGTTTGCAATTGTTTGGGGATATTCTTGGGGTTTTTTTTGTCACCGAGGGCATCACCTGCCGGACGATTCTGCTTTCGCGCGACGTCGAGGACCTGGCTAGGGTTTTTTATACCGAAAAAAATGGGCAGAATCTATCGTTCCAATTAGTCGATTGAAAGCGTTGGGAAGTTTGGAGCGAAAGAAAAATTTCTCATTCAACTGAGCTGAAAAATATGATCAAAAGATGTTTCATTTGACATTTCTTGGCCAAACGATAATTGGAAAAATAGATAATGCCCACTCGCCTAATCTGCATCCTGCTGAAACTGGCTAATCAGTAGAGAAGAGAGGAAGAGAAAAATAAAAAACGTCTACGATTAATGAAAGAAATCATTAAGCACTCACCCAGGCGGGCTGTAGTCAAGGCCGAGATTGTTTCCGAAGAGGCTGACTTGAGTTATTCCAGCGAGATTTCGCGAATTGCTGAGAATCCCGCGCTCCGTCGGCGTGCTGCGAACTTTCACGCTCGGTCCTGATAGCAGAGGCGCATCGAGACGTCTCACCATCCCGAGAGTATTGGCCAGCCGCTTTTTCGCGGTGTTCACAGCCGCTGCCATCGACGAGACGGTTCGAGCGCGCCGTTTCTAAAATTCAATGAACAAGAAAAGCGTCAATCTCACGACCTATTCAACAGGAAACATCTTATCCTCGTCCTCCTTTTTTGTTAGAATTTTGTTAGTTTCATTCCCAAGCAACCTTCGAGTTATGACAATGAATTTATATCCAGCAGCGACAAAATCGTTCTCATTGAAAGCAGCTCGAAATTTCACGAGGCGAAAGTGATCGAAAGATGAATAGACGGACAAAGCGGTTGATTAATTAGTTCTAGGACAAAATCCCTGAAGGAGGAAGATAGCCATAGCGAAAGAGCGCAAAAGTGAGTGAAAGTGCAGATGAGGAGAAATTTTGTGGACCCAAACGAGCGAGAAATCGCAACGAGAAAGAAGCAAAACTGCGTCTACTGAAGAAATACCTTTTTATTCGTACAAATGGAACAATTAAGGGTTACATAGGAAAAAAAACCGACAATCTCTAAATATTCGCCCATCGCGGCTACATTAAAAATCTTCCGAGTTATCGTTATCATTGTGATCAAGCGGAATTTGCGGTTAGTGATGATCTCATGATCTTTAAAAGTGTACGTGTGTGTGTGTTTTTAAAAAGTGAAAAAGAAAACCGAGAAGAACAAACTGAAAGATGCTTATGATGGAAGAATCAATGGTAATCAATGATAATGCAATGGCGAGCCAGCGGCGTCGCCGTGCCTCGACGTTGTGTATACCTTGCGGGATCTTTTGGCTCGTTTCTTCCGTCTCTTCGTGGACGTCGGCGCGACGTTCACGTAAGTCACGATCTCCTCGCGCTCGCCGTCCGCGTTATACTCGACGATGCGCACTTCGCGTACCATTCGCTCGCCCCGTTCGGTCGTGACTTTGCGCTTTCTTTTGGTCTTCCGCGTGGTTTTTCGCGCCCGTGTCCTCGACGACGCGGCGCTCGTCGCGCGTCGCGAGGCCGTCGTCGTCGTCGTCGTCGTCGCGCCCGACGATCGCGCGCGACTCGTCGCCGTCGTTGTCGCGTTAGCGCCGCCGCCGCTAGCGCCGCCGTTCGGCGAGCGGCTGCGCGAGTTTTCCGATATCGACTCCATTCCCGACGACGACGTGGACGGCTGATCGGGATCGAACGGTCGCGCGGCGTTGTCGCGGACCTCGCGGGCCCGCGTGCGGTCGCGACCGGCGCGGATGTTCGCGCGCACGCGCTCCGTCTGGCGCGTCCGCGGGATTATTCGATGCGCGGCGAACGCGTGATCCTCGCGGGGTATACCGGTTCGCGTGCGGCCGTAAGACACACCGAGGCCGCGCGCCTCGGCCATCAGATCGGATATCTCGTCCCGGTCGATCGGCACCTGGGACACGAAAAGAGAACAGAGGGTTTTTGTCAATCATCTCGTTAGCCAATTTTGCATGTTTATCTTTTTCTTTTTGCGTATTCAAATTATAATTAAATAAATTGAAAATATGATTTTTGATTTTTTTAGCAGGAATTGCCATGTTTTTTTTTGTGGAATGAATTTTTTTGTACGATTCTGTGCGACGAAAAGTAAAAGTTAATCGTACCGCTTCGGCGTCGTCCTGGCTGTTGCGGGAACAGTCCGGGCAGAACCACTCGTCCATGGGAACCTCATTCATCGGTGGATTGAGACACTCGAGATGGAAGCCGAGGTCGCAGCCGTCGCAGAGCAGCATCCGATCCTCGCGATCGCAATGGTGGCAGATCTCGCAGTATGTTGGATCCTCCTGTATCTGCTCTTCCATATTTGTTTTAGTTTCGACGGGAACGTGTCGAATGACCTGTAAAAAAAACGTGCAGTTGATTGAACAATTTTTCCCCCTATCTTTATTTATCGTTCTAAGGCCAATTAAATTCACGTACTTTGCCGCCAGGTTTGGAGCGCACGTGGATTACTGTGAACGCCTGACGATCCACGGGACACGTGTTTATGTTTTTGCTCCATTCGGTGATGCACACGAAGCAGAAGCAGTGATCGCACGACGAAGGTGTCGCGACTTCCTGCTTCCTGAAGGTGAGCAAGCATATCGGACACTTCTCGGACTGTCCGTCGCTCGCGTCGGACTCGCCACCGGCGTTCGAGCCCGACGCCCCGGCTCCGTCGTCCGGCTCCGCTTTCTTCGGCGATTTCGATGACTTCGCGGCCTTTCGGCGACGCTTCACGTCCACCGACTCGGGCTCCGACTCGTCCGACATGCTCTCCCAGTCCGACTGCCATTCTGAGCTCGTACTGCCCTCGACTGCAATTTAAACAATCCTATTTAGTACTTTTTTCCCCCAACAGAGAATTATCGTCGTTATTTTGTTCCAAGATAATTACTTATTTGAGAGTCTGTTTCAGATCCGCTGCTGTAACTTCCATCATCGTCGCTCACGACTTTCTGCAAAGGGACAATTAAATGCATAAATTCACAATTCACAAAATATAGAAAAATCAGACAAGGCAGGTCAGGCGACTTACATAGTTTTTCCTGTGTCTCACAGGCTTTGGCACGTCACTGTCGTCATCTGTGGTCTCCGCATCGCTGACGACTCTCTGAGTCCCAAAAACACAAGAGGCGTTAAAAAAACATGATAACGGGAGCAAAAGAGAAAGTAAGATGCATTTTTCGTACATAGACTCGTCGCTTCTTGTGTGTTCTCCCCACAATGGAATCCTCGCTGCTGTCGCTGTCCGACACGATGAGGGGCCTCCGCTTGGACGGCTGAGGCTGGCACTCGCCGTCGCTGGACATGTTTGTCGACGAAGCCGGAGAGGAGTCAGCCCGAGCCCGGCTGCATCTCAGTCACCGAACCTGGAATCAGTTTTTTATTCTCCTTTCACCATCTGATACTCCAAAAACCCTCAAAACCCTCGTCGCGAATTCTCGAAACACTTCGAGTCTGAATCCCGACTTTGCCGAGCACTCGCTGCCCAATTTCCTCAAATCGCGCAAAAAAAAACACGTCGCTCCCGAGTTGCGTGTCCGTCCATCCGTCCGTCCGTGTGTTTTCGTCACAGCAGCGACCCGTGTACATCGGCTCGGTATCTCGGCAATCGCGAGGCATTTCTCCATTGTCAAAACATTGCGACGACCGTCGAGGCCTCGCGGCCTCCCCGTGCGTCCTCGGATCGACGAGATATTCGCGATAGCGCGCTCGGAATTTCACGCGCGCGGACACGACGATCGCGTCGGGGTCGTGACCCGCGGTGAGAATTCGTCTCGAAGGTTCCGCAACGTCGGGATCGTCGAAAACACGAAATCACACGTACCCCGTCCGTCTCCCTCTCGGCAAAATACACGGTTGTCGTCCCTCGAGCAGCAGCAGCAGCAGCAGCGGCAGCAGCAGCAGCGGCGGCGACGCACTAAGAACTCGCAGCTCCCCGGCCGCTCGGACACTCGACTTCGTCTCGACTCGGCGACGTCGACGATCGGACGGGCGACGCTTCCTCGGCGTCGCGTGCCACACGGATTATAATCTCGGCTCGCGGGTTCTCGCGCGCGCGACTGTTTTTTTATCACCGCTTCGCTTCGGATATTGACAGCCGAGGGTAACGCTTCGCTATCGCAAAACCGCGGACATCTTGGCTCGCGACGCCGTTGCGACGTTGCGCTATTTCCTCGGTCCTCGCGCTTTCCAAGATGGCCGCCGCGCCGTCGCCGCTCGCGGAGGGGGGGCTCTCGCGTCGCCCCCCGAGAGAAAATTTTCGCTCGGGCCGCCAGCAACGGATCTTCCGCACACGTCGCCGGGAAAATATAATTCGCACGATTGATAAAGACGGTCCACGAGTCGCGCTGTGCGAAGTTCGTCTACGAGGACGCAATTTTGAGGCACCTGGCGGGAGGGGGGATAACCGGAAGCGGAAGCGCGCGGCGGAGTCGAGGATTTAGCTGCGCTGGGGGATGGTGCGCGCGAATTTTGAAGAGTTATTTATTTATTTCTGCGGGTGTCGAAGCCCCATTTTTCCACCCGAGGAATCGTTAGCATGGGAAATACCGACAATCGGTAATAAAAACTGTAATGAAATTTGTACGCATATGCACAGCTAAAAAAATTAATTAGTTTTTTATACCGACTGAGTTCGGCGTGGATGTTTCACATCCTCGAAGGGACATTGAGTCTTGAATTGAGATAAGAAAATATTTGCTTTATTTGTAACAAATTCTTGGTATAAGTTTCGATTAAGACGAACGGAAGAAATAGGAAAATGCGGCGAGTAAGTCAGTCTCGCGGCGTTTGACACTGAAGTTTCGCACTTTCTTCGTTTAAATGTACTTCACTTAAATAATAGGAGGCCGCGCGACTTGGTCGAAAAGACCAGCGTCTTCTTTAACGTCGGTGACCAGTGTTTCTTTCGACTGAAAGAATTTGAACGTTTTCGTTAATAAGCGATATCTTATATCATACATCATAGAAACGTTTAACAACACAAAATTCTTCAATTTCATTTCCGCTCGTCGAGGTTTGCGTTTCACATAATTTCGTAACTGAAATCAGAAAACCTCGAGTCGCTAGAAATAATAACAATAACACTAATAATAATAGGAAATAATTTCTTTAAACTGCCAAGCATTTATCGCCAGAGCAAACGTAGAATCGTTCGTGACAAAAAAAAATATACATAAATCAGATTTGTACGTTTCGTTGTTCTCTGCGTCGCCGAATTTTCGTTTCAACGCAACCGCCGAACTCGCGCGGACGAAGTTTCAAGTCCCGGGTGAGTACGGCAGTCGCACGGCTCGCAAACCGAGGTTTCCCCGTTTAATCGTCCAACCGTGTCGGCAATCGGAGCGACGCGGTACGTGTGGCCTTAGTAACTGGCGGAGGAGGAGGTAGCCGGGGAGAGAGATCGGAAATCACTGAGGGAACCGGATGAGGATAGAGGCGAAGGCGAGGGTGAAGGCGACGGCGCCGGTGAGGGTGAAATCGCCGGCGAGGATAAAGACACGGGCGAGGCTGAACATGGGGTAGACGGCGAGGAAGAGAACGACGAAGAGGACGAGAGCGAAATGTACGGGGAGGGCGAAGGCGGCGGCGAGGAATTCGACACATTCGGGGATGCCAAAGACGACGCGGCGGAAGACGAGGTCCAATCGTTGTACTGCGAGGAAAACACGACGTCCGGTCTTTCCTCGTCCGAAGACGAGGAAGAAACGGAGACTATCATGACATCCGCATTTTCTCCCGAATCGTCGCGGCCGTCGACGTCGCTGCCGCTGCCACCGTCGTCGTCGTCGCCATCGTCGTCCGTGGATGAGAATTGCAACGCTATTCGAATCGCGTCAAGACGATTGACGTCCTCTTCCGTGGAAGATGTCGTGTCTACGGAAGTCTCCGTTGTAGCGTTCGTACGTTCGTATCTCTCCACCGAATCATACAGGTCCTGTATGTACTCCTCTTCCGCGATCTGGTACGCCAAAACTCCAGCGTAACGCTCGTGGTCAGCGTCGTCGTCGTCATCGTCGTTATCGTCGAGATCATGCTCCTCGGTGTCTTCGTCCGTATCCGCGCGCACCTGCGTCTCTATCGGCACAAGTCTCGTGACCTGAAAGACGAGTTTCGTGTATTAGTGAGAATTCTAGGGTCGATTCACGTGGCTCTAAATTGATTGGATTTAAAAAATTGAAAAAATAAAAATACTCTGGCGTACGTTGCTTCCGAATTTCGGTCGGACGATGATGGAGCTGAACACCTGACGATCGACTGGACACGTGTTCATCGTTCTGCTCCACTCGACGATACAGTGAAAGCAAAAACGGTGATCGCATGTCGTCGGTGTCGCTACCTCCTGGTTGGTGTACGGCAGCCAGCAGATCGGACATTTCTCCGAGTCGCTCGAGTCGGAATCGATCGTCGCTTCCGTGTCCCTCATCTCGGCGGTTCGTTTCGAAGTCCCTGGTACTGTCTCGCACTGCACCGACGTGTCCAACGTCACTACGGGTGGACTCTCGGAGTTGGAGCGTACTGCTAAAGTCTTATTACCTATCGAAGCTTGAACAAAAAACGCAAACATTGCAATCCCTCTGCCGACAACTTTTGATGCGAGTCTAGCAGTCTTTTTTACCTGTTTGAGACGTTCTGCCAATTTCACCGTCGCTCAGAATGAAAACTTCATTGTCGCTCTCGATGTTCTGCAAGTATATTGAACATTAAAAAAAATACTACATAAATAAATCACTAGAGATTAATAATGTAGACCTTTTTTGATTTCTCTTACATTGCACTGTCCGCTCCTCACCGATCGAACCGAGGGACTTGCAGAATTTTCATTAATGCTCAGGGATCTGGTGAAGCATCTCTGTTTCGGCGGAGTTGGCTCAAATTCGCTGTCGCTCGACATTGTGCTGCAAAATTAAAAAAAAAACAAGAAATTACTCAATAATATTTTCGCGCCCCTGAAATGGAACTCGCCATTCGTCAGTGTGCAATTTCTGCATTCAATGTTAGGTTAGGTCAAGCTGAGAAAGCGGCTATAACTTGTTGATCCTCGACATAAAAAATAATTCAGGGCTACAGATTGATGAGGCTTCTCTTAACAAAACAAAATAGGCCATTAACAGGGCTCTTCGAGGACAGATTAATATGTCAACTGCTACGAAAATAAATCACCAAAAATTACTGTCACGATCACTTTGAATCGCCACAAAAAAATATCTTGTTTACAAATACAAAAAACATTTTCACGTAGATCAATCGCCGTAAACACGGTAAAAACTTTGCTTGCGTGAATCGTTACCTATCGACAATTTGATCTGCCACCGTTCGGCAACTGCGTCCATCGATCGCCGACGAGTGCGAGATTACCTTCGAATAGTCGGAAAAATCGACGATCGTACCACAGAAGTTGCGCGAATCGCGGGAAATCGGCGCCGACGTTGCGGAAAATATTATTCCAAAATCACTGACGCTTTTCCATGGTAACGAAGTTATGCCATTTTGTTATCGACCGTAAAACGTTCGATTGCGAAGATTGCGAAGCGGCACCTCATGACAGCCGAACACGTCTGATCGTGTCGAGCGGACGTAAACAAAGATCGCGGGGAGACCGACGAGCATCGCCCGGGCCGATATTCGTTACGTCACGCGCCCGACGAATCGCCGACACTCGACGAGCGCCACCGCGACGACGACCATCTTGACCGCCCCCGCACGGTCGTCACTCTGCAGAAACGTGAAACGCGCGATTATCGCGACGTACGAAAACGATTAACCATACGACGAAAATTCCCAAGTGAAACACTCGCGAGCTCGAACATCGTGGAAACTGTAAAAAGCAAACATACGCGATCACTCGTCGTTCGCCTCTGGCGGGAAATTTAAACACGGAAATCTGTGGTCGCTTGCACTTCATAGAAAAATGTGTATTTGTACAAAAAATAAACATCGATCTTGATCGACAAGATCGCGAGATTAACGATGGAGCGACGCAGCGCAGTAATAGTGACGGTATTTACAAATGCGAGTGTCCGGTTGCTCCGTACGGATTTATCACAATGCGACGTTCGGCGCAGCCGAATGCGAAGGCAGTACGGAAATTCTTTGACGTTGTGCTTGACGATCGCTCGGCTGAGCGATGCTGCGATTCAAAGACCCTAACTTGTCCGATTTGTATGTTTATCAATTATGTACATTTTACGTCGCACTTACGTCACGTCGCGATAAGAGTACTGTTAATACTTGTAATGCCGACTTATACCGGAAGTCGGAAATTTTGTTTTTACCGTCTCTGTATCTTCATTTGGTCTCAGCTTTAACTCAGTTTTCTGTTTACTATTAATCGTCATCGTCGTCGTCGTCGTCATCATCGTCATCGTCATCGTCATCGTCGTCGTCGTCGTCGTCGTCGTCGTCGTCGTCGTCATCGTCATCGTCATCGTCATCATCATCATCGTCGTCGTCATCATCGTCATGGTCGAAATGATCGTCTTCATCATCTTCATCATCTTCATTATTTTCATCATCTTCATCTTCCTCATCATCTTCATCACCTTCATCTTCGTCATTATCTTCATCACCTTCATCTTCATCATCATCTTCATCACCTTCATCTTCGTCATCATGTATCATCATATCATCTTCGGATTCCTCTTCATCCTCATCTTCCATCTCATCTCCACACTCATTGTCCATCTCATCTTCACTCTCATCGTCCTCCTCATCTTCACGTGCGTCATCTTCGTCTTCATTATCAAACTCGTCGTCCTCCTCGTCTTCTTGCGCTTCCTCGTCCTCGCAACCAAACTCATTTTCATTCTCGCTTCCGAAATCGCTCTCTTCTTCACCCTCATCATCTTCCATCTCATCGTGTTCGGAATCGTCCTCATCATCGTCATACGCGTCGTCGAACTCCATCTCATTGTCATCTCCCTCCCTGTTGACTCTCGCTTCGACAGGTAATCGTCGTATGATCTAAAAAAGAAATCAAATTCACAAGTATTCAACCGTATTTTTGCATTTTTAGAGAAGTGAAAAAAAATGCACAAATTCGCGTACTTGACCGCCGAACTTCGATCGAACGACCATCGCGGGGAACGGCAGCCGATCCACGGGACAAGTGTTGGCCCGCGTGGCCCATTCCCGCAGGCACTGAAAGCAAAAGCAGTGGTCGCACGTGGATGGCGTGGCGACCTCCTGATCGGCGAACGGATTCTGACAGATCGGACATTCCTCGGTCATCGTGCTCGCGGTTCTCGATCGCGGAGATCCACCTGTTAATACACATCATTCGCATTAATTAATTCCGAGTCCAAATTACCGCGCGAAGTTTGAATTAATCGAACAATAAGTGATTCTGGATCCCCGTCGCGGCGCTCGCAGCGTCATCAGTGGCGCGTGAGTGAAGCAGAAGGCGATATAGAGAGAGAAAAAGAAAGAGAGACAGTGCAGTTTCGTGCGCCTGCTCCTTGCTGCTCCTCGTACACGTGGCGCCGACGTGCGAGTCGCCTGACGCACGGGGATCCAGCCTCGAACAAAGACGCATGTAAACATTGCAGCAACAAAAAAAAAACATAAAAAGTACGAGGATTTTCCTTACAAGCAGTAAAATTGTGAGCCCGACGAGCTGGAGACTTCGGCGGTCTGATCGAAAATAAAAAAAGCGGCTATTAACGTGCGTACTACATACGTCGAAATTCGTATGTGGCCGACGCTGAATATTCCAATGTTGATGTGTGCAATCACTTTATCAGCTGTAACGTTGCGACACCCTCTCCACTCGCTGTGCAGCTCTACCGACGTCCGCGTCGGTAGTGCGCGACGATTCTGCGCCCTCGCGACGATACTTCGAATCCGCTCGCCGATTGGCTGGAATTCAACAGCTGCGGCCAATCCGCGTTGCCGATTGTGCCGACTATCGCGGCGGCGTAATCTCTTCCAGTCGTTTTTATTTATACGGAAAGGATCGTTCGAAGAAACATTTTATTTAAAGGAATTATTTTATTTTGCGAATCGTCCCAGCTTAAAAAAATACATAAAATCGCGGCCATTCCATGACGCACTAATCGTAATTGCCAATGCGATATTAAGATAAATTTGTAAAACTACAAAATCATTTCATCAAACGCTGCAAAAAAATGCTCGCGACATTTTTTCGTTTCATTTCCGCAGATCGTGATCCTGTCACGAATAGTATCGTTAATAGTCAGCTCCTTTATTATCGACGGAGTTCTGATTCTTCAGTCTTTCTGTGTTTTTTTTTTACTCAACGTGCTCGGTGAGTAAAGTCGATCGGAATTCTGCGTCGTGTGTTGGCCTCACCATCGCGAAATTGGTGAGACAGGCGAAATCGGTGAGATCGGTGAGATCGGTGAGATCGGTGAGACAGGCGAAACAGGCGAAACCGGCGAGACAGGCGAAACAGGCGAGACAGGTGAAACAGGCGAAACAGGTGAAACCGGCGAGACTCGCGACGTTATCGACAGCGGCTGAAGCCGCGGTCGGAGTCGAAAGCGTCGGTCAGTAAGTCGCAACCGACCGAAGAATCCGATTCCGGACGAGTCGCCGGTATCACTCGGGGCGGTTTCATCCGTATCTTCGTCGTCACCCGGAGCGATTTCATCCGTTTCCTCGTCGTAGCTCACGACGTTGTCGTTCTCGCCCTCCTCTCCCGATGTATCGTCCGGACATGGTATGACCTCTCGTCTTGTGACCTAAAAAATAACAATTTATATTCCCGATAAAAGCGCTCGACTTTTCGGTTATACGCCGATAAAGTAGATTCGAAAAATCGCAGCGCGCACCTTGTCGCCGAGTTTCGGCCGCACGTCGATCGCGTCGAACTGCAGTCGATCCAGGGGACACGTGTTGTGTCTTCGGCTCCATTCCAACAGACATCGGTAGCAAAAATAGTGCGGGCAGGTCAACGGATTGGCCACTTCCTGATCGGTGAACGGCATCTGGCAGATTGAGCATTCCTCCATTTTTTTATTCTCCATTTTTGTATCCTCAGTTTTGTTATCCTCCGTTTTTTTATCCTCCATTTTTTTAATTAAATCCTGGAAGAAAATGAAAATTACCGACCGAGCGGATTCAGCTCGACTGCGCCTGACAGATCGAAGACGCACGTCGCACGTATTAAAAAAGGGGAGGAAAGACGACGCAAGCAGAGAGAGAGAGGATCGACGATTCAGCGAGACAATACTTAACGCGCGGTACATACGGATCAGTTACAGCAAATGTCGAATCCCTTTCAGTGTTCTGCGGCCTTTCGACTGTCGACGCTTGTTACTCGTTGTTGCTGGTTGTTGTTGTTCCCCACCGACGTTTACGCCGGCACTGACTGTGCCCGATGACGGAGCCGCTTTCCCCAGTCCTCTTCGTGGTATCGCGATGACGTCATCATCACAATAGTTCAAGAACTGCGCCGATAGGTCAAGATTCGCGCGCTTCCGCCAGCGCTGGCCAATCAGCGCCGCGGATTCAAATTCTGGTTCGCGAGTAGCGCGATTCCATGTTTTTTTTTTTCACTCATTCGCAATGCACGCCGAGTATTTTTTCGTTCATCACAGACGACGCAGTTTATTTGCTTAACTGACGATTAACAATATTGAACAGTTCGAACGATGTTCGTAAAAATTCTTATTATCAAAATACATAATTCTCGATATATTCTGGCTATGTTTTATCGCATACAAATATTTGGCAACGCATTGTATAAAAAGTATCATACATGTATTTAACCCACTGTATTGAATCTCACAAAAAATAATCGCTGATCATTAGATTGAGAGAATGGAATATCCTGCGAAACGTTTTCTTCTCTCGGATCGACCCGCAAGTTTTTCTTTTGTCGCGTTAGGTCGAAAAAATCCATCGACAAAAATGCATCACTTGACTTTCGAACACGTTGATCCTTTTGTCACTGGTATCGATTGTCAACTCTGCAGAATTATTCAGCGTGTTATTTTCCAAAGTAAATCCGGCACTCTTATGATTTATCCGCAGTGTATTCAACCGGTGGGCTCGCATCAACAGGTGCATCGTCGCAGTTGTAGGGGTTGTAGTTGAAGAGCATGGCTTCTTCCGCACGTTCGTCTATGGAATCGCCTTCTTCATTGTCACTCTCAGCTTCGGAGACTGTACCAAATCGGGCACCTCGGCGGCGTGCTGTCGAAGTTCATGGCGAGCCCTATCCAACCGTGCAAATAACAATTCTCGTAACCTATCAATATCAATTTCGTCTTCGTCGTGATCGTGATCGTCATCATCATTATCATTGTCATCATTATCATCGTCATCATCGTCGTCATCATCGTCAAATAAAGACTCAAAGATACTTTCATACGATATCTTCCTGGTTACCTAAAAAAACATTCGAATTTAGCGCGCATTGAAATTAATAAAAATAGCCAAAAAATTCGGGATTCATTGCAGCATACCCAAAGCCGGAAGCTAGTATTCGGGATTTACGTACTTTGCTCCGGTACGTCGAGCGTACTTTCATCTCGAAGAACCACTCGCGATCCATGGGACAGACGGGCCTCGACCTGGCCCACCGGGTCAGGCACTCGAGACAGAAGTAGTGTTGGCACTCGGACGGCGCGGCGACTTCCTGATCGCCAAAGGGCTCATAACAAATCGAGCAGTTCTGTTCATTCAAAGTGGCGGGCTCCCTCCGGGCACCTGTTTGAGTCATAGGTCCGTTAATTCTGCCTGCCTTTGCGGTTTACACAAACGCCACTCTCGCTTCGAACTCGCTTGCGAGAAGCGTTCATTGCGCCGGCCATATGTCGGCAGGATTGGTCAAACTTTATACGCGACGAACTAATTCCATATAATCCCTCTTTCAAAAAGTTCATGAATAACGGAAAGCATTGTTAGCAAACTATTCGAGCTGTGATTGGCTGGGACTCTCAGAGCGAGTCCAGGTTCATTTGTCCTTGATAACTTTGACAGTTCTGTCAAATATCGTATTTTTTTTTAATCCACTAAAAAAAGGTTGTAACCGGTGTTTTCAGGGGTAGAATATGCGACTTGAGAACGATGGTATAGGTTAAAAGTCGATATTTTGAAAAAATAAATTTCGAGACCCCGATTTGGGCAGTTTTCGGCGCGGCGGCCAGATCTACGATTTCTGACAAACTGTTCGGCCAACATTTTTTTTTTTCAAAATCAACTAAAAAAGGGTTGTAACCAGTGTTTTCAGGGGTAGAATATGCGACTTGAGAACGATGGTATAGGTTAAAAGTCGATATTTTGAAAAAATAAATTTCGTGACCCCGATTTGGGCAGTTTTCGGCGCGGCGGCCAGATCTACGATTTCTGACAAACTGTTCGGCCAAAAATTTTTTTTTTCAAAATCAACTAAAAAAGGGTTGTAACCAGTGTTTTCAGGGGTAGAATATGCGACTTGAGAACGATGGTATAGGTTAAAAGTCGATATTTTGAAAAAATAAATTTCGTGACCCCGATTTGGGCGGTTTTTGGCCCGGCGGCCAGATTTACGATTTCTGACAAACTGTTCGACCAAAATTTTTTTTTTTCAAAATCAACTAAAAAAGGGTTGTAACCAGTGTTTTCAGGGGTAGAATATGCGACTTGAGAACGATGGTATAGGTTAAAAGTCGATATTTTGAAAAAATAAATTTCGAGACCCCGATTTGGGCAGTTTTCGGCGCGGCGGCCAGATCTACGATTTCTGACAAACTGTTCGGCCAACATTTTTTTTTTTCAAAATCAACTAAAAAAGGGTTGTAACCAGTGTTTTCAGGGGTAGAATATGCGACTTGAGAACGATGGTATAGGTTAAAAGTCGATATTTTGAAAAAATAAATTTCGTGACCCCGATTTGGGCAGTTTTCGGCGCGGCGGCCAGATCTACGATTTCTGACAAACTGTTCGGCCAAAAATTTTTTTTTTCAAAATCAACTAAAAAAGGGTTGTAACCAGTGTTTTCAGGGGTAGAATATGCGACTTGAGAACGATGGTATAGGTTAAAAGTCGATATTTTGAAAAAATAAATTTCGTGACCCCGATTTGGGCGGTTTTTGGCCCGGCGGCCAGATTTACGATTTCTGACAAACTGTTCGACCAAAATTTTTTTTTTTCAAAATCAACTAAAAAAGGGTTGTAACCAGTGTTTTCAGGGGTAGAATATGCGACTTGAGAACGATGGTATAGGTTAAAAGTCGATATTTTGAAAAAATAAATTTCGTGAACCCGATTTGGGCGGTTTTTGGCCCGGCGGCCAGATCTACGATTTCTGACAAACTGTTCGAACAAAATTTTTTTTTTTTCAAAATCAACTAAAAAAGGGTTGTAACCAGTGTTTTCAGGGGTAGAATATGCGACTTGAGAACGATGGTATAGGTTAAAAGTCGATATTTTGAAAAAATAAATTTCGTGACCCCGATTTGGGCGGTTTTTGGCCCGGCGGCCAGATCTACGATTTCTGACAAACTGTTCGAACAAAATTTTTTTTTTTCAATATCAACTAAAAAAGGGTTGTAACCAGTGTTTTCAGGGGTAGAATATGCGACTTGAGAACGATGGTATAGGTTAAAAGTCGATATTTTGAAAAAATAAATTTCGTGACCCCGATTTGGGCAGTTTTCGGCGCGGCGGCCAGATCTACGATTTCTGACAAACTGTTCGGCCAAAAATTTTTTTTTTCAAAATCAACTAAAAAAGGGTTGTAACCAGTGTTTTCAGGGGTAGAATATGCGACTTGAGAACGATGGTATAGGTTAAAAGTCGATATTTTGAAAAAATTAATTTCGTGACCCCGATTTGGGCGGTTTTCGGCCCGGCGGCCAGATCTACGATTTCTGACAAGCAAAACGACAAATTTCCCTTTTTTTTCAAAAGTAACTGAGCAAGGGTTTGTCAGTTGCGATTTACCCTTTTAAAACTTTATAAGAGCGCAGCAGCACAAAAGTATCTCGGACACGCGCGCCAGCGCGTGTGATTAGTCTAGTACTAGTTAAATCTTTTAATTTTTTCAGTTCGTACACGTTTTTCTTTCAGGTGATAAAAAATGGAGCAGCAACAAATAATGTTTTTTTTTTTTCATTTGAAACAATTTTGTCAAGGTTGATTGGAAAAAATATATATATTTGACAGAAATAAATTGTGTAATGAAATTAAACAATTTATTTGTATTTGTGTGTGTGTAATGAAATTACACAATTTATATTATTTATATACTTATATTAATATTAATATAAAACGCGCATGTCCCGTGGATAAATAAATAAATAAATAAATAAATAAATAGTACATATATATTTCAAGGAGAGCGAATTTTCGTTAATGGAACGAAAACAAAATCAAATAAACAAATTTATTTGATTCAACTTGATCTTTTTGTAGGCTTTTTTATCAGTCTCGTATTTCACGATGTCAAGGACGGTCGCAAAAGTGGCACATGCCGTCAATAGATGGCGATAGCCAGGACTCCTGGAGCTCCTGGAGTACCGGGATTCCTGGTGAACCAGAAGAAGATGACTTTCGGAAAATCAACTGCGCATATCGCCGACATGCGGCACCGAAGCTGCGCCGTGTTTCGAAGATGGTCAGAATGATCATTGATATAACGAAATCGAAAAAATCCGTAAGATACTTTTTCGTCACTGAAACCAATACAACTTACCGTAAAAACATCGTTTAACGGCAATTTATTGGTTCCGACGTCGGAAAAGTAACTATCGGACTCTTTTGCTTTCGTTATTTCAAAGAATGTTTTTTTTTTAGGAAAAGATGAAAGTTATTGTTGCTAGGGCCGTATCGACGATTGCTTGCATCAGCTAAATTGTTGCATGTGTCTACATTGGCGCGAATGTGTGACATCACGTGGTGCACGTCGACGCACTGCGAGGAAATTAATATATATGTATATTATATGTATCACGCTGAATCATTCATAAAGATTCATAGATTTGGATGAGAATAATCAGCGACGTAGTCGGTTGTGTGCGAAGGAACTCGAAATGCATAGACACTACGTGCTAATTCGCCCCGAAGACACTTACTACTGACGCCTCCCATTGTTGTGATGTCTCTTCGTCAACGAATGTTCCGCCACTGAGCGTCCCTCTCTCTGTCCATCCGTTGCGACTGGTCGAACCGATGTCCGTGCCGGTACTGTGACTACTGTCAGTCACAGTGATAGGATCGAGCCTAAGACCCGCGGACGTCGGAGCGGGAGACAAAATGCCCGTCGCACGAGCGATGCTGAATCGCGACACGGAGATCGTCCAGCGAATACCAACGATCGGTTGGACGTCGAGCAATGCTTACCGAAAAATACGATGTACCATGCGGGGACAGTCTATCAGGTCTCCAAATGTCTCTGTGCACCTGTGCCGAGAATTACCCGAAATTTCGGTTGGAAATTTTCGAAAGAAAAACGATTTTTCCCCAAGACCCGAGCTGCAACTTCGCGACAGCCAATCGTGAGCCTCAGCTCTGATTTCTCTATCCGTGATTGGCTATTCAAGTTGATGCTTCGGACTTTCGGACTGCCGGAAAAAAATTTACATCGCCTGATGAACAGCAGTCGTTCCAGTCGCGAGAACGATGGACTTTCAAATTTCCGGCGCGTTTACGCGCGTCGCGATCTTCCGCGCATGCGCCCCGCGCGAACCCAACGTTACCGACTGCCGGCAAGACTGGAAACTTCCTGTTTTTTTTGTTAATTTCCAGAAAAATCCGCGCCGCTATGGTTCGCCCGTTTTTCTCCCGACGTATCGTCAATGTAAATTCCGATATCTCTTTTCACCATCGAAATCCGCAGCACTCGAACATTTACAACGTAAACGAACATCAGTGGAGTCGGATTGAAGTTCGTTTCACTGCGAAACAAAAAATCAAACAAAAATTACGATCGTGGGGATTTTTTCGTCGAGGTGGTCATTTCAATCGGCCGGTCAGATATGACCTCTTCGACGGCAAAATGACCGCCGTCCGCGCTTCCGATGATCTTTGCTTTCAATCCCCTCCGATCCTACCGATCGAACGCGATAACCATTAAAATTTCCGCGAACACGCGCGCATTCGGAGAGCCCC
This sequence comes from Itoplectis maculator, assembly GCA_964034905.1. NCBI lineage: Eukaryota > Metazoa > Arthropoda > Insecta > Hymenoptera > Ichneumonidae > Itoplectis > Itoplectis maculator. The sequence continues at coordinate 2,578,448 of OZ035863.1, forward strand.
GCGAGGATTACAAATTTTATCATTTCCAGTCATTTCGAATTCCGAGAAAAGCAGCATCTCTCTCCGCGCGCGCGATCGCCGCGCGTTTCCGCCGCAGCACGGCGCTCGCGTCGCTCCGAGCTCTCGATGAATCGTCTCGTGGCTCGCAGCCGCAGTTTCCGAGAACGCGGGGCGCTACTCTCGAGCGTCGTGTGCGCCGTGACGTCAAGAGGAGGCGCGCGTGCACGCAGCCCGCGACGGAAGAGTCACGCAAACTCACGGGGCCGATTCGGTAAAAAAAAATCCTCGCGCACGCGTCCGACCGGAAAACAGTGCTCCTGACAAAAATCACTCGGGATAACCCGCGTCGATTTGGCCGCGACAAGACCGTGGAAAAGTTCAACGAGCAGCGTCGCGCGTTGTCCGGACAACAAATGGACATTTCGACACAGCTAGTTCCGAGAATCGGCGGCCATGACGTTGGCGACACTGTCGATTGATCGCACGTATATTTTATTACCCAGAATGTGGTGTATATCATATATTTATTCCCTGGGCGAGAGCAGCAGCAGCAGCAGCAGCAGCAGCAGCAGCAGCAGCAGCAGCAGCAGTAACAGCAGTAACGGCAGCAGCAGCAGCCAGCTCGGCGAATGTAAACAGAATATCGGAGCAAATATGAAGTGACACGGTGGGACCGAGCGGAGCAGCTCCGAGGTGAAGAAGCGAGAATCAGTGCTACACACGCTCCTCTCCCGCGGCTCGTATCAGTCAGTTGGGATTACGCGAACTGCGCCGACACAGTGTGTGCGTGAAATATAAACGCGGAGCTTGTGCGCCGAAGGCTCCGAAGCTAAAACGGGTTTTGTGCGCGGTCCTCGTAGTCGTGTATCGCGAGGCTCGCGCGGAGCTTCGACACAACACGAACAGAGAGAGAAGGAACAGAGAAAGAGAGACAGAGTGACAGAGAGAGAGAGAGAGAGAGAGAGTGAGAGAGACGCGGAGAGTGAGTGAGAGAGAGATCGCGACCGAAAAGCTTGTGAGCGGAAGAAAGACAGAAGACGTGCGAGTGCGGAGAGTGCCGCGGCGGCCAGCGATTCATGGAAGTGCAGCGCGGAGATGAGCCGCAGCTTGTCGTACGCTCGATGAGGGTGAGTCTAGTCCCGTGTTTTGTCCTCCCAACCTTTCGCGATATCCACGCGCTTTCGCCTATTTTCACCCCCTCCTCCCTCTCTCTCTCTCTCTCTCTCTCTGACTGCCTGCCTGCCTGTCTCCCTTCCCCCACTCCCACCCCCGTTCGTGGAAGTAATATACGACCATTAAGGAACAACAGATTTTTCTGGGCTGCAGCAGCAGCAGCAGCAGCAGCCGCGGCTGCTGTTGCTGCTTCTTCGTCGTCGGGCCGAGTGCGTATTTCTCATTCGACACGAGGAGAGAGCCATTCTGCCCGATGCGCGTGTATTTCTACGTGTGTACGTCGCGCGGGGCTGCTATATGTCGCATGCCCTGCACGTACATCGCATCTTTCTCCCCCCTTCCCCGCCCCCCACCCCCGCTAGCGCCTCCTGCCCCCCTTCGGCCCGCGTATACACACGATTCACGCACACAACGCGGGGAAGCATTGAGAGAGACAAGTGGGAGAGATGTTTATCATCCGGGCTTCACTCGTGCTGTATACACAAATATATGTATATATATGTACAGATGTGAACGTCGCGGGTTTTCAGGCATCGGGAAGCGGAGCTGTGCCGAAGCCGACGCTGCTCTCGGAGAGGAGCTGAATCGTCGATCGGATTTTATACTCGGCAGTAGCGAAGATCGCCCGATGCGATCGAATTGCGGAGGAGGAGGAAGCAGTAGTGGTTTAGTTGCGATTCGCTCGGCGCGAGTCGCGCTTCGGATTCGCGGGTTACGGAAAATGTGGATTTTTCACGCTAGCGTGTTCGAGTGACGATCGAGATCGTATTAGTCAGTTAGTTAGTCAGTCGCGAGTCTGGAATATATAGGAAAACAACTTATTGGTGATACGAACGGTGATTCGTCGACGGGGATCGAATCGCTGAGTGGCTATCGCGATTTGCGGGGGAAACTGAGATTGCGTTGTGACAACAGTCAATCGGTTGATCGGCGCGGGATGATGATGATGATGATTTTGCGGATCTTGTGTCAATGACTGCGAGTATCGAGGGAAACGCGCGATGTCTGCAGGGTCACGGATTTGCCATTGGATTTTTCCTCCGTTGTCTATCGTTATCACTGACGATACGTCGCTTTTTTAAGAACGTTTTTTTGTATCTGCTGTGCGAAGAGAAATAAGATTAAGGTTAAATGGAGGCTGTTTCAAATTTCTGTTTTCGGAGCTCAAAGTCAGTGCTGGTAATTAACGTCCAATTTGGTTTCGCCTAATGTATTTGTTTTTTTTTCATTTCTAATGATTGCAGTTTGTGTTTGTTCCCTTTGAGTTTTAGGGGCGCATGATAGACTATTGGCAAAATGTTGCTTCGCAAATTTTCACACTTGTTTGGGTTAACGTTGGCGACGTTTTGTTTTGGTCACAAACTATGGCTCTGTGACTAAGAAGATTCATGACGTTTGCAAGCGTTCTTGACAATGTCTTGATTTTATAGTGGTCGAAAGATTGCAGCGAACAGAGTCTTGGTCCAAAGTTCAGACTCTAATAATAGTAACGCCAGTGCTTTCTATTTCAATAGAAATTTTCATCTTTCCAACGAACTCTGTGTGTCGCACCTTTCTCGCAAGGAACAGTAGGAAGATTTAGACATGTTCTGGGTTCGTTGGAAAGAAAAAGAAAACAAAAAAATGTTCTACATGCAATTTTTCAATCATTGTAAAAAAACAATTCTATTGACATATTTGCATTAGATCTCGCACTAAGAAATAAGTGCCAAGGAATAGTGGCAATTGTTGACATAAAAAAAATATGCATTCAACTAAATAAATTATATTTATTATATATTCCTCGAAACAAAAAGAGAAAAAAAATGTACTCAGTAATTCCATCTCAGCGTCTCGTACAATTTCCCTTCTGACCCTTCAACTACACATTAAATAATGGTATTCGTTGTGCAGCCTGAATAATTCATAGAAAGAGCGCTCCGCGCTCGGGCTCGTCTCTCTTATCCAGTCGTGGTATCTTCTCGATTTTCGTGTGTTCGTCCTCGCTCATTCGATATGCGCGGGCAGTAACCAGGATAGTTGGAAGCCTTGGGAAGCGGCCGATAAATTCCTCCACTTCTCGGGTAACGCGGCGCACACGGTGCTCGTAGAATTCTCCGGTGCTTTTCGGGCTCAGTAACCCCGGGCGACTGTTTCTCACGACCCAACCCCGGCAGTAACGATCTCATTGGAAAACGAGAAAAACGAGCTTCATTGATTTATAAAAAAATATATATATATATAGATAGGCGTCTCTCAGGATGCCCGACGACGAACATTCGTGGAAATAGGCAACACAAACCGATACACATGCACACATTCGCTGCTGACTTTTACCGCACACATAATAATTCCCCGCCCGAATATTTCCGACCAATGAGACTTCCGTTTGTTACTATCCCAGCCTCCTATCCCCACCCAACCCCATAGTTTTTCCCGCAGCTATTGATAATTATTCCGCGGGTCGCTTGCAGTCGATGCGGAGCCTTCGAAAACATTGCATGCTTCCTGCCAATATCACTGCTGATGAAAGACAATTTCTCTCCACGAAATTTTTCCACCAGCATCCGGCTGGAATTAAAATCTCGTTTGCTGATTGCAAAAATCAAATACTGTCAATAGCACCCGAAAAAAAAATATTTAACAAGCAAAAAAAATAAATAAATAAAAATAATACTAAGCCTCAAAGCCAATTGCAAGGCAAGAGACTAATCGACATTTTTCGTCCACCATCTGGCTGGCGATTTAAATCCTGTTCGTTGGTTGCAACAAGCAAAAATTGTCTATAATACCTGAAAAAATATTTCAAAAGCAACAATAAAAATAAAAATAAGACTCAAGGCCAATCGCAAGACAAGAGATTAATCGATCGTTTGTATTGCAGTGACGGGACGGCCGCGTCATGTTGCCGAACGACGTGCTGCGTCCAGGAAGGAACGCGCCAGAAATGGATCGTCGATTGCCGTGGTCCGTCTCGCCTCTGGACGTCGTGGAAGCCAGTGAATCGTCGCGCAGCGACATGAGAGGGTCGCGCGCCAAAAGCTCGCCGAGCGGCGCCAGTCCGGCGTCAGTTCCTACTTCGGTCACCGAGGATCTTCGGACGAGAACGTCCGCGATTTTAGCCACGAGTAATCGTCATCGGGACTCCGGGTCAACCGAGTCATCGTCGTCATCGGCGCGACGGGGCAAAACCCACGTGGACAATAATCCGCGGTGCAAGGAAAACGCGTGCAACGCGACGAACAATTATCTCACATTTAACTGCATGAACGCCGAGTGCTGCAATTGGAACAATTCGGGCGCGAGTCGCGTCGCGGCTTCGTGCAAAAACTGTAATTCCTCGCCGTGCGACGTCCGCTCGACCCGGTCGGGTCGCGTCGACGCGAACGTTCGGTGGTCGAGATGCTCGACGAGAAACATTATGTCGGGTCACCGAGCGTGGCCGCTGTTTTCGCTCGTCCTCGTCGCCATGATCAGCTTCTGCTCCGGGAACCTGGATCAGTGCGCCCTCGGCATCACGACACCCGGGAGTGAGTATTCGACACGTCAGGGAGGGGAATTGGAATTAATTTATTACGTTTTTTCCAAGATTCAATTTTATTACATTTATTTATCACATTTACATTTCAATTTTATTACATTTTAATTAATTGAAGTTACATAGTAATGATAATAGTATTTCAGATAATAACTGTAATTTCATGGAATTACCTGCTTTTGCAAATTTATATTTCATTTCGTTGTTATATATTCGAAACTCCATTGGAAGGGAGATTGTTCATAATTATAAAGGTCGGCGCTCCCGAGTTGAAGGACAATGTTTGAGGAAAAAAAAGCAAACGATTTTTGTCGAAAGGCAAATGCCTGGCAGTGACGCATTTTTTCCCGGTCAATTAATAGAAAAAAGCTGGAGTCTCGGGAGCTCAGTCCCCGAGGGCGCTCCAGGATCAAAAGTAGTACACTTTGTGCTTCGCGTTCAATTTTTTCCGACGCAACGAGTTACCTCAAATTAGAATCGTAAAATGTCTGTAAAAAGGGATGCACCAATTCACGGAATAAATTTACGTAGTCACGGTCGGGCAACTTCGAATGCTGTCAGCTTTTTGAATAATCAAATTTCCGAACTGTCACTCTCGCTTTAAAAAAAAGAAGTTCGTAATGCATTTCTTTGTCGTTGGTACATTGAAAGTTACCTTCTTTCTATAATTACAAAAAGTCGATTCACATTTTTCCACTCGACTCACATTTTTTCCAATACTTTTTCACTCATAAATCTAAAGTAACAAACGCCCCGACTCCGAGTCAATATCAGCAGCAGAGGCGTCTCTTTTCGCGCGGAATATTAATTCTTTTGATACACGGCATCTCGACGCTGCCGCGTCTGTCGATATTTGCCTTTTAGAAGCTTTTTAAATTTTGATCAAATAGATTCGAAGCCTTTTTAAATAATTACCTAAGTCGGGAAAGCCCCGCAAAAAAGGTTATCTCCCCCGTCCGCGTCGCTTCCGAGCGTGACGAACGGATCCGCATTTAGCAAAAGCAGGAAGTTCAAGAGACGTTTGTTGTTAACGGCAATAAGCGAATCGAGCATAGAGCCGAGGGTTTGTCGCGGGCGACGAGGAATTCCCGCGTCTGTACACGCGAATTATAAATAAAACATCGGTCTTATCGCTTCTTTTGGAATTCTAGCGACGAGCTAAATGCATATATCTATATTTAATGCACTACGGTTGTAAAGTAAGCGCGAAAGAGAAAGAGAGAGAGAGAGAGAGAGAGGAGGAGAAAGGTAGACGAACGCGCCAGAGTCGCACAATGCCCCGTGCACACTCGACTCTATTGAGAAGCAAAAATTGTGATCCGGTATCGGATGGTCTTTCACAAACGCGAGTCGCAGTGTTATCACACACAATGAAACAGCGTTAAAAAAAAATTGTCATAGCCATTGTTCGACGATAACATCGATTATGTATTTAATTTCTTTTTTTTTTTTCTCTTCACACAGGAACCTGGCCCCAAGGCGATATTATTCTCGAGTACGGTTCGCCGCTATCGATTCTCTGTATGCTGAACAAGACGTTCATCGACATCGCGTTTCCCGGGAAAAATGCCTCGGACCTTCTGTTCATACGAAACAAGAAGGAAATCGAGCCGGAGTACATTCGCATCATCAACGAGACGACGATCGAGATGTACGTGGAGAAGCCGCCGCCCGCCGAGGACATGTACTACTGCAAATTGCGACTCAACGACGGTTACACCAAGCAGCACGAAGCCGTTTGTCTCAACAAAGTCGTTATCGGCTGTGAGTATGAGTCCTGACGCATTAGATCTGAAAAAGTTTGACCTCCGGACTCGCATTGCTGGACGAAAAAATTGTTTTCACGTGAAAACATCTTGAGCAATACTTTTCCGTTTCCGCGAAAAAAATACAGACGTTTCTTTTTTTTTTCGTAAAAAATGTAAAGAAAATGTTTCTTATCAGTATTAAGCATACTATTAATTAGGAAATTAATAAGCGCGTCGGTACGGATCTCATTCAATTGCGATCAGCGAGACGCGTTTTTACCGAATAGTGTCGTCAATCACTTTGTCTCAACAAAGTCGTTATCGTCTGTGAGTATGAGACCCGACCCGTTGGATCAGAAAAAGTTTCACCTCCGAACTCGCATTGCTGGACGAAAAAATTGCTTTCACGTGAAAACACTTTTTCGCTTTCACGAAAAAAATTACGGGCGTTTATTTTTTTCGTACCGTAAAAAAATGTAACAAAATCCTTATCAGCACTGGATATGCAATTAATTACGAAATTAATTAGGGCATTACGAAATAAATTGATCGGTATGGAGGTTATTCAATTGCCATCAGCCGCGACGTCGAGACGCGACGCGTTTCCACCGAATAATGTCGTCAATCACGGGCGGTTATCGTCAGAGGCCAAGATCTGCGTTGAAAAGGCAAAAGATTCTCTCGACGCCCTCGGTGCGTGACCATTGAAACGTCTAATGCACGACGATCGTGAACTACGCGAGCTAACGAGGCGCATAAGCAGAAGGCGGGAGGGGGGCTGCGCTTCTGAAGCTATTCATTCATTTAATCTGTATCTCTTCCATGGTCCGTTCCTCGGTAGGTGTTTCCGCGATAACGAGACGACCTTAATGATCGCGCTTCCTCGCGTCTCCACGTTATTCATACTCCGGATATCACGACTAATTATTGCCGAATCTCAGAATCGTTTGATCCGCGCGAATCAATACAATTTTCTATACGCAATAATTCTCGGGGCAATAACACGCGCGTTGCAAGGTTATCGCCGGATTCATCTCCAAAGAGTTTCTCTGGAAATTCTGCGTCTCCCGAGCTCTTGATGAACAATCGCAGTATTCTCGTTTCAATTTATTTCAATCAGTTCCGTGCGAGTCAATAAACCGGGATTAGCAACTCAAAGTTATATATATTTTTTCCCCGCCGACGAGGAACAAATATAACTATTCGTTTGTTTGATTTTTATCCGCTTTTTAATCAAAGCTAATCGGTAAAACCCGTGCGGAATCCAACCATTGAAATACTTGGCGATAAGATCGTTGATTGACAGTTAATTAGCGCCGGGGTTTTGCGTGCACGCGAATTTCGTTCCGCGAACGCGTCGGTGAAAATATTGAATGACGGAAATTTTCTTGATTACAGACAAGCCGCAAGAGCCGCAGAACTTCAGCTGCGTGTCCTACAATTGGGAGAGTCTGATATGCTCCTGGGATCCGGTGCATAATTATGTGACGACGAAGTTCACGCTGGTTTTCAAATTGCCGGGACGCGCGGGTGGCAGAAAGTTGTATCCGTGCCCGAAGGAAGATCCGGAGCTCGTACAACCGAATACCTGTCGTTGGGACGCCAGCACGAGTCCAATTTACCGTCAGCCCTATGAGTCTTACACCTTTATTATGAATGTTGCCAATGTACTCGGCAACATAAGCATCCAGTACAAGTTTCATCATTACGCCCACGGTACGTACATTCTGCAGGAGACTCAAATGTTTTATACGTGTGACGAATAATTTTCATGCTCACGCAAAAACTTCAAAGCTCTTTAAGTGCCAACTAAAAGCTGGACCAAATATTTATTATCGGGATGTAAGAATTATTCTTTGATCTTTTGGATACTAGCTAAATTATTTCTTATCGGGATGAAACATGAATATTTCATCCATGATTCCGTAATAAATATTTATTCGGTCGCCGACACATGGCATTCTTATCAGCGCAAACTCAACGTCTTTCCGATAATGCGACGTACAATAATTTATTTCCACTCTGCGCAGTAATTCCGGCGAAACCGGCGAACCTCTCGGTCGTGAACAAAACATCGGAGAGCGCTTTTCTCCACTGGAGCGTCCCGTTTCCGATGCAAAACTTCCCCTCGGGCCTTCACCACAGGCTGACGTATCAACATCAGTGGAATCATCAGAAGACTTGGCAGGTGAGCCTCGAGTCTCTCTATATTTCGCACGATATCCCTATCCTAAAACTTTCCCGCGCAATTAGCGTCACTTCCGACTTCCGATTTGTCGGAATTTCGATAAAACTCCAATTTGTCGGAACAACGATAGAGAACGATTCATTTTGTGAAATTTCGAGAAGAATGCACAATTTGTTAGAACGCAAGATAGGCGACGCCTGCGCAACGCGGAAACGTTTTCGTATCGCTCTTCTTCTTCCTGGCTCGACTCGTTTCAGGTATAAGATTCAGGGAATAACGCTTTACTTCCGCGTATTGATAGACAATTGTTAATATCGCTGCGATAAACGAACTGCGCGAGCAGAAAATTAATTAAACGGATGGCAAAGTGCGTTCAAGAATTACGACCGCGACCATGATCGGCGATTTATTGGAGACACTTCTTACTTTTATCAAGAATAATAATAATAACAATAACAATAATAATAACCGCGTTACTGTATTTTCTTTTTACGGCGAAAGGTCATCAACATAACGAACGACATTCACACGCCCAAGAGATATTATAATTTCTCGGGTCTGGAGTACGCAAACACCGTGTACGACGTTCGCGTATTCATGAAGAGCGCAGTGGCCATTGGCGAAGACAAATGGAGCAATTTCAGCGACGTGACGTTCAGAACTCTACCGAAATGTAAGTCGCACTTTGCTCGCACCCAGCGATCGTTTTTTTTTTTTTTTTTATTTTTTATTTATCGTTTTGCTAATGACGAATGTAACGCAAACGAAAACGTGCGATTCTCGCAGTGCCCGGCAAGCCGCCTCGCTTCGACATCGGAAGCTTCGAGATAGCGGACAACAACGCGAACCGAGATGTCTACCTGTACTGGCAGGCGATTCCACCGTATATGGAGAACGGCGATAACTTCAAGTATCAAGTCACGCACGTCGAGGAGGACGGACAGAAGCTCCATCTTCTGCCGAACGAAACGACGAGGACATACGCGAAATTCAAAGGCATCAGCTTCAACAGCTTTCGCTTCGAGGTCGTGGCGACCAATGTGATCGGCATGAACAAGGAAAAAGCGAGGATCTCCGTGCCAAGCCGATTGGAGCGTAAGTAACGTTTTTATCGATCCGTTGTAAAAATTGTATAAACACCGGAAAAAGTTGTAAGCCGTACGAAGGAGGGTTTTAAGAAGTTACTAACAAAAGAACTCGAAATGCTTTGTATTTACGACAATGCTGTTCGAACTCGTATTTTTTATGCACAATAACTTTGAATGCGCCGTGAAACTAAGCCCCGCGCGGACGAGCATTGTTATAGTTAAATTCGTTGGAAACAAATTTTACTATAAATTCGTTTCCAATGGATAACGAACCCAATAATGGAGGGACATTAATTAGTTTCGTTATAGTTAAATTCGCTTCATTATTCGTTGGAAACGAATTTAACTATATTAATTACAGTAACTGTATTAACTACATTGTATTGCCAATAATGGAGAAATATTAATTTTCACGGTTGTGCCGTTCATAGCTCACTCGGCTTCGCCCAAACATCTACCAATAAAAAAAAGTCCGCTTTCAATCTAGTCTGTTTGAACGGAAATAAAACTATTAATTCTGGCAGCTGCAAAATCGGAAATTGCCCGGGGCAAAAAGCAAGAAACAAAAATAATTAACAATGCCAACGTTCTATCTTTTCAGTGCCGGCGGAGCCTCAGGCGTTTACGAAAATCGCATTTGACGGTGGCCTGTACGAGCTCTCGTGGAAGCCGCCGTCGAACAGTCAGAACGTGACGAACTACACGATATTCTGGTGCGACAACGATCGTGATCGTCCTTATCAGTGCACCGTGAGTATCGAATATCAAAAGCCCCGCCGAGCGCAGTCCGAAAACAAGCCAATTGCCCCCCCCAGTATCAAAGACGCTCGAAAAATCCTATCAACTTCCTCTCCGGCTGCCAGACAAACGAAAGATTAAACAAACAATCAAATCTCTGCTTCTTAAAGGGTTATCTCGACTGGGTTCACGTACCGGCCAACACGACGATCTACAACATGACAACCGACCCGACGAAGGTTTATCAGTTCGCGATATCGGCCAACACGGCGACGGCCAGCAGCGGAATGGTCTGGGCCTCGTGCACGGTCATTCACAACAAAGTCGTGGGCAAGATGAAGTCCGTCTGGATAAACAGCATAGGCTCGAATTTCATTCAGGTCGGCTGGAAGCTCGATTGCTCCGATCGCATCGGCATCGTCGAGGGTTTCAACATTTACTACTGTCCAATCGTCTCGCCTTACAACCTCGAGTGCAAGAAGGGCTCGAAGCTGAAGACGACTATTCACGCGGATCCGCACACGATTCACGGCAGCGTCTACGGTCTCAAACCCTACACGACTTATCGAATAACCGTGGCGGTTTTGACGAAGAGCGGCGAAGGTTTACCGAGCGATCCGCTGTACAACACGACCCTCGAGGCGCCGCCCACGACTCCGCCGCTCGACGTCCAAGTGACAAACGTCACGAATACGACAATGTTCGTCTCGTGGAAAAAGCCGACCGCGATGAACGGCGTTTTGAGATACTACGAGGTTTATTTCAATCAAAAATCGCAGAAGGTCGAGGAGGACACACACGTGCTGCTCAAGGATCTGGCGTCGCATCGTAATTACAGCATCAGCGTGGCTGCCTGTACCGTATCCTGCAGCGTCAGATCGACCGCTATACTTAAAATGACGGATATTGGGGTACCCGGGAAAATTGGAAAAATTCCGAACGTCAGGTTCATGAATTCCAGCCAATTGTCCGTGAAGTGGACGCCGCCTAATAATCCAGGCGGATTTTTGGATTATTATCAGATCTGGATGGCTGACGGGGACATTAAGAATAGCTCCAAGACTGGTGAGTATTTTTTTTTGATCAGATGCAAATTCTTGGGAGATTTCAATGTTCATTTTCTTTTGTGTTAATCATTGCAGAGGCCTATCTGCCGATTCCCGATTGCGACACGGTTGGCCGTCTGGGCACGTATCAGTTCCGCGTCCGAGCGATCAACGTGGCCTCGGACGGTGCTCATCTCATCGGGCCCTGGTCCGAAACCGGCGAGGGAGGCTGCTACAGTCACGGTTCGTCCTCCACAATCATCAATCCTCGATTTCCTCGTCGAGCGTCGTCTCAATCTCTCGTTCTTTTATTTCCAGGTCCGTCCGCCCTAGTCATGGTCATCATATGGATAATCAGCTGTCTCGGCGTTCTGGCCTTTCTCTTTTGCGTCGCTTACACATCGAAGAGGTGAGAAAACGCATTTTTAATTTCTAATTTTATCAAAAAATTATTATTCATCGCATTAATAATACTAATCGATCTCAATTAATTCTCCTTAGAATGTGGCTGAAGTGCAAAGCGATGCAAGACGTCGAGGTGAAGCTGCCGCCAGGCCTAGCGCCGAACATGGTGAGTAAACTCCCTCAAAAACCGACGAAACAATCGCAGAAAAAAAATTCCGCGAGATCGCAGTTACTTGAGGAATAATTCAAAGTCGTTCGCCTCGTTGCAGAAATTGTTGCAGAAAGTCGGCGAGCAGCACATACGTCAGTCGTCGGCTGACTCGAGCGGCTGCTCGAGCGGCCAGGAGTCCGTCACGTCGTCGCTCACTTCGGATTCTCACGTTTCCACGGACAGCGGTGCGGACGTCGATCCGGTTCATCCGCCGACGAGCAACAAGCTTCTCGAGCCGCCGCCGGCGTGGGAGGCGACGCGTTTGCGGCAGCGTAACGTCGGCACGGCGAGACCTAGTGGGACTAACGAGGCGCCGAGGTGGGATTCGTACGTGAAGGTCGCGAAGACTGGCGAACCTCTGATCGACGACGCCATTTCTTTGGCACGCTCAACGCCCAATCTCACCGACAGCATCGGCTACACCGCATCGCCGCAGGCCTGGTCGTCAACGGGATACATAAGCATGCCGTCCTCCGAGGAATTGTCGAGCAATCCGAGCCCGGTTCCCAAGGAAACCAGTCCTGGAGGCTACAGCGTCGTAGGCGTCGCACCGAAACCGCTGCGTCTAAAGTCCGACCAGCAGCAGCAGCAGCAGCAACAGCAGCAGCAACAGGAGCAGCCGAAAGTCCCGGCAACGGTTCCGTACGTCAGCCTCGCGACTCTCGAGCAAAAGTCCAAAGACGCGAAGACCATCGACAGCCTCGATTTCGCCGATCTTTCCTTCCGCGAGCCAAGCTCCGAAGCCTTCAAACCGACGCCCGACAGAGCCTCCAAGCCCTACGTACAAACCGGGCTACTCGAGACGATGAACAAGCCCTTCGCGCCGGTTACCGGCGGCGACGGCGGCGGCGGCGACACGAAGGCGCTGCCGAAGTTCGTCGCGGATTCTCGAAAACCCTTCGCCTCGACGTTCACGAGTCCGATGAGTTTTAGGCAGAAGATGCAGGTGGACAATTCGGCGACGAAACCTTACGTCGCTGTTGGTTGGACGCCCGAGACAGGGAAATCCGCGTTTCGCCCGGAGCCGGTGAAGAATTTGCCGAAAAATTCGTCGGCTGACAAACCGTACGTCACCGCGGCTGCGGCTTTTCAGACGCTTCAGCAGCGCGAGAAGCCGTCGCAGATGACGACGGCGGACGAGGAGCGCGACAAGGGTCTTCCGCCTCCTTACTCGATGTGCTGGGAGACCGAGAACCTCGCGGAAGCGCCGACGGTCGCGGAAACGACGGATAAAACGAGCGCGAAACGCGCGCCGAGCTACGTCACCGTCGGCGAAAATCCGCGACTCGAGGCCACCGCCGCAGCTCCCGTCGCCGCGGCGCCGACGACCACGAGTTCGCCCTACGTGCAACATCAGAGGTTCGATAAATCGGCGCCGCAGCCGGCGACGAACGCCCCGACGACCGACGAACAGTACAGCAAAGTGAGCGTCGGTCCCAAGACTCTGCAATGAAGTGTTAATTCTGTTTTGTTTTTTTCTCGTTTATTTTTTCTTTGTTTTCATCCTCCCGCGAGCTCTCCGGGGATATTTCCTCTTCGGGGACAACGCGAAACCGGAGAGAAAAAACGATGATGGAGAGATTGACTGTGAATCTGTATATTGTTCGGTTGAGTTCGGTGAGGAGAATCGTGCGCCACGAGAAAAAGGGAGAAGAGGAGAATGAAAAATGGAGATGGAAGAAAAAAAAAGTGCGGGAGTGCGCGGCACCCGGTCCATGACGACACTAAAAGGAATTGTAGATATGCCTCGATTTTTCCGGGCGGGCGAGTCACGATTTTTTTTCATCACCGACTTTCAGCGGTATCGGCGGTTCACGAAAAAATTCGGTCGATCGAAACGTGTGAACGATTTTTTTCGTAGGCCAACTGCGATTCGTTTAGAAACGGCGAGAGAGAAAAAAAATCGCGTCTCGCCCGGTTTCCGGTTCGCGCCGACTTGACGACAAGCTGAGACGTTCCCTCGGGATTCGATGGGGTTTTTTGTGCACGAGCTTTTGTGTTACATGGGAGAATCGTCGCGTCTTTTTTTATTATTAAGCAGATAGCGCATGTGATCTGCAACACGTGCTGGACGATACTAGGAACGTAGAACAGTGGAGGAAAAGAAAAAGCGCGGGAAAACTCGTCGAATCGAATCAAACGTACGTACGATGATATCGTAAGGCAACCGAGGCGAAACGACACGATAGATGCTGAGCATTATTAATACTGAGGTGGTGCATGTACAAAACGAATTACTTTTGTAACATAATAATCGTGGCCGTGCTCGACCGACGATGATTAACGCGAGGAAACTTACGCGGATACTTTGAGTAGTAAAGAGCGAGAGAGAAAAATCGGTACACATTAATCTTAATTATTTAGCGATACTCACGAGTAGGGCACGACCGTTTGTTTGACAGACCGCAATTCGCAAAGAGATAAACAAAAAAAAGAGGACTTTCCTACCTGTGCAAATCAACGATAACTCAGTGCTGAGCGTAAATAGACTAGAATTTTTCGCTAACAATCGTCTTACCGATGAAATATCAATTTTTTCGCCCTCGCCCAATCTGGACAATTTAACCATTTTTATGGCACTGATTATTCGCTTGTATTTCTAAATTCGAATGTCGATTCACGCCGCCGATTTTTTGAACCGCGATATTCTCGATGAATACCCATTCGTCCATTCACCGCCCGCATCAAACCGTCCGCTGTGTTGAGCACGAAGTTCAGTGTCTAAAATTGTTATTTTACTGTCGTTGATTTTTCGGGCGGGTTGAGACGTTTCGGTGCAAATCGACTCGTGAATATTGAACAATTTACAACAAAAAAAAATCTGCGACCAAATCCTAATCATTAAAAAAATCATGAAAGTTAGGCTCATCGATAATTCGTTTTGTTTTCATTTTGTCTATCGTAGCACGTTATAAACTCGTCGGTTGTTGCGGATTGATAAGAGCGAAGATCCGACAGTGATTGCACACGCGGGAAGAAAGTATTTGAAATTTATATTAAATGTAAATGATGAAATTGTAAAATTAATCTGGAGACTGGAGTACGAAATTTAATCGTTTTCGCAGACAGGGTAAAAGGGCTTAAAGTAATGAGAGAAAAAATGGAAGAAAAAAAAGAGGGAAAAAACAGAAAAAGAAATGAGGGAACAATTAACGTCCACTTGGTTCAAAGTTTAACGATTCTACGCACGAAATCGCAAGATATGACAAAAGCGCGGATATTGACTCGCGGCTGGACAGACAATATCGCGCGATAGGTTAGATTGTAATAAGAACGATAGATAAAAAAATACACATAGAGATAACGACTAACGATTAGCGGCTAGCTATTAAATAATGGTAAAGAAAGAAACAAACAAACAAATCTGCCTGCCATTAACGAGGTGCGTATCAATGGCAGCAGAAGATTCTACGTATGCATAATATCTTAAGCTAGTCATTGAGAGGATACATTCGTCTATGCGGCGGGCCTTTTTTTGCACGTGAAACTCGTCCTATACCGTCAATGCCTTGCACGACCATTTTTCTTTTTTGCAAAACCGGTTGATCACCGTTTTTTAACGATTTTTAAATATCGAAATAATTTTAGAGACCGTCAGTTATCACAACGATAATAGTTACTTGCGCTGATTCGAGTGGCTGTTGCACTTCGTGCTCGTCGAACGAGTACTAATTTTTTTTGCAATGGGTTCATTGGACTGTATTGACAAATAATTTTTTTTTCGGCTTGACAAGAGCAAAGCGCAACTGCCAATCGTTCAACGTAACCGAGTTAAATAGTCACAGATTTCCGTCATTTTCCAGAATAATCTAAAAACACCGCTTTTTGGAAAAAAGGGCCAAGCTTCCATGAGACCGCTGTTTTATGAATCTAAACGGAGCAACAACAAAAACTCATTAACGCATCATTGAACGCACGAGTCCGACCAGTGCGCGCGCTAAAAATCATAAAAAAAAAAAAATAACAAGTGGAGGAATAATGTTCCCCAAATTTTTGTACTTTTTTCGTCGAGCGTAGAATTCGCCGGAGACGCCTGGATAGGGTTTAGATTTGTGAATCGAGTTGCGCGGAGCTTCGCAGCGACCGCTCAACTCTTATCTGGAATCGAGCTTACGTGTACACGTACATTACACATATAAATAATGATAATACCGTTAGCGAAGAATATTTAATTTCTCTGTAAGTTGAAGACAGTAAATGGTGCCCAGTTAACGCCCGCCGAAATTCGAGCCCCGGTAGAGGACGATCCAGCGACCGGTGAGCCGGGGGCAAAATTGTTCCCTTATCTCAGGGCGAGAATTTCGCATGTGGGATTTTTACGATATTGCGGCCTGCGCCACGCGGGTGCAAAATTATAGCACACGCATTGCACGCTCATTTGACTTTCTGTTCTCCGCCACGAGACAAAATCCGATGAAAAAAAAAATCCCCCGCTTGGCGCAGGCCAAATCGATAGATTTAACAAAGTGAGGTAACGACGTAAACTGAACGTATTTACATCTCTAGGTTTTATAGATTTTCATTGTACATAGGCCTATTATCGCATATATTTTTGTTATATATTTATAAATAAATGAAAGAAGTACTTTATTGCACACTAGGTTAATTGATATTAAATTAAATAACTGGAGGCGACGTGAAACAATCCATATATATATTCACACAAACGCGCATATATATATGAATGAGTTATACAGAGTATAAGACATTTTTCTATAATAACGAGATGAAAAAGAAAAAAAAAAACATATTAACAAACGTCACGTTTATACGAACCGTTATCGATCAATTTGCCTTGCGTAGAAGTCGGGCCACGTGCTATCAGCCTGCTTTTTTACACGTTTTCCTCGTTTCTTTTTTCTTGATTTTTTTTTCTCTCTTTTGTCTTCTTGTACGTAATCAAACGAACCTTTTTTGTATAACTTAGAGGAATAGCGGTTAGTCGATTAAGCCTATTTTAAAGAATAAACGAAAAATATTATTACAGCTTGCTCGGCGGTCTAACGGATCTTGGATTCGTCGACACGACGAGTTCGCACGGAAAAATAAATGAATAAATAATAATAATGATACTAATAGATCGAATAACAATCATTATATTGCGAGTTAGTAATAATAGTAATTAATAAATGGTCGAATCCCGTTGCATTCGACAGTGACTTCGATCGAGGTGATATGCAGACGCGTGATTGGTTTATTGGACTAAAAACAGTTGGACATTCGTCGTGCGACAACGCAATTCTCAGTGCAATTACCCGCGATGGACTGAAACTTGTACATGTACATAAAAAAAATAATTTTTTTTTCCAAGCGAAAGGAAAATAAGAAAAAAATATGAACAATTATTTATCGTTTGTCGCTTGAGCCGTCGTGGTTGTGAATATATAACACGACGACCGATAAACGTGGCGCTAATTCTCCCTACGTAGGGTCAATCCTTTGCACACCGAGTTCTTCCTCTCGCGTTAAAATCATTTTTTTTCTTTTTTTTTCGCTCAACACGCAAATCGATTAAAACAACCGCAGACAACTCACCCACGACTCGCGTTGCGATAATGAAACACCCGACGAAAAGGAAACTCACTCGACCCTCACAAACTTAACGGAATATTGTACAGAATATTGTAAAACGTTTTTTTACAATTTGCTTTCGGTTCTTCCTCCTGTTGTATTATTTATTCTCGCGGTTCGGTCACCGTTCGGCGTCTATTGTGCCTGCGAGTGAAATTCCCTTTGTTCAGCCTCGTTGAAGAAATTTGAGAGAATTTTGCTCAATTGTTTTTTTTTTTACTCATCTACCCGAGCACCGACTCAACCGACTTTCTGTAATGTTTGTCTTCTTTTTTTTGTTCTCTTTTTTTTATTCCTTCGCTGTTACGCCATCAAGGTATGCCATGAACCTTGCCATCCGAACTCGTTTCTCACTCGGTATATTGTAATTACGAATCATTTTTTTCGCGCTGATTAACTTGAAAACGGTGAAGAAAAAAAATGATCAATAAAATCGAAGCTATCGGCTCTCCCATTGCGACACGAACAAATTTTTGTTCGCTGACTCTGGCCTCTCGTTCGCGACCGCTATGGCTCTGCTTATTATTAAAAATGATCCGCTTATTTATTGTCCAAACTCTTGTCCTGTTATGCGCGTTCGAAGATCGTGTCTAGACTCTCTGTTGTAAACACGAGGAACGACGCCACCGCGACCGCGCGACGAAGGAGAGATAAAAAAAATGAAAAATGTTATACAATGCGCTCAATGTACAACTCGAAAAAAAAAAAAAAAAAATAACGGCAGTGATAAACGACTAAACGAGAGCCCAAGGTGTTGCTATAAAAACGTATGCTTTATTGAAACGCGATATATATATATCTATATATATATACATTATATATGTTTATAATGTTTACAATTATACATCTCACGTTTAAGAGTGTTAATTTTATATATGATGGGAGGTATATTTATTTCAACAAAATAATAATGATAACGATAAGGAACAAAACAAAACTTTAGTAATTTAAGAGACCTCTGAAGTGTAAAATATATATTGCTATGCTCGGATCCAGACGTTTATTTATTCTGGCCTGTTGTATTTTTTTTAAGTCTTGGAAGAAATGAACAGGAAGGTTTTCGGACGAAGTGCAAAGAAAATTACGTTCTATCGTTTTTCATTCTTGGGATCATTTTGCGATGTTTTATTAGTGTACGGTTGAACCGTTACAAAAATACTAATCGATCAAACCAATTTTCGCACTGTATGTGCACGCAATTTAACGAGAAATCAAAATCAAAACGCTGATCCGTGAGAAAGAAAGTGCTCACCTCGTCGTACCTGAAAAATCTTCTAAGCACATCGAATGGGGATTTTTCTTCTTTTTTTTTTTCATTCGCAATTTCTATTCTACAGTTGTATCAATATGTCGTTTATGATCTCCGCTATATTCTACAATTTTTTTTTGTTGTTTTTTCTTACACAGACTATTTTACAATACTTCGTGTATATTTATATACGGATGAAAGTGAACGGCTCACGTTTCTGGACGCGCGAAATTTTCGCGCAGGACGCATCTTTCGCAGCGGGATTCGAGGATCCGTTTGCCGCTAGTTCTGTTGGTTTTTTTCTGTTAGATGTCATTTTATACAAATTGTTCGGTATGGCAACAGGGGTTGGGGAGTTTGGATTACTCTCGACACGATATACATCTTAATAATACTTCGTAGGCTTATGCGAGTATTCAATTCCACTTTTAAAAAGTATCCAGTCACTCTCGGAACGGGTATCTATTTTTTTTCTCTTTTTTTTTCTTCCGCATAAAACGACAATTATTTTCTTTGTTTAAAAATAAATACGATGGAAGTTTTGATATCGTAGAAAATACGGTAAATTTAGGAACTTACGGAACTCTCAATCGTCTCTGACATTCGTTTCTCTCGTTTGCCAATCAAAGGTAGAATTTAGGCCGTTGCACGGCTTGTCCCGAGGAACACCACAATTTGCCACTGTGTCATCAACCACAGCATAATTCTGCAATAATTGTGGGGCACAAATGGGAGATCGAGGTAATTTCGAGCCAAGTCCCAGGATGAATTTTGTCGAACGTCGTTGTTTCTCTTCTTTTTTGCTTTCCTAATACGTTATACTCGGCACATTATCGTGTCCCGTGGGGCGAAACACGCGAGTATGTTTAATTCTCAGCACCTTTCTTCGATTGTGTAGTCCCGCTAAACAGCAGTTTCCCGCAAAGACAACGATTTCAGTGAGATTCAGAGGATTCAAAAATCTTGGCGATTGCACGTGATAGATAACAATAAAAATAATTCCAAAAGTGATTCACCGTCGCATGAACAATAAGGCAATGCGGGGACAAAAGTGCACAACGGAAAAAAACAAATGCATCGACGGTGCTGTTAAAAATTAGTAATGCGGGGGAACGTCGATAAATATAACTCAGTGTTATATGTGTATATATAATATAGTGTGTATATGTATAGTTTCATCGTAAAATTAATTCATCTGAAATAGAATGACGGGGGTCTCGCCGTCAACGGGGCAACCCCACATTTACTAATACTCGCTAGTGGTTTTTTTTATCCAACGTTTCAGGTGTCCGGTATATTTTATCTCATACGATTTTCTAGTCCTCGGGCGTTTTAATAGCTGCAATACATCGATTGGAATTAATTGAATCTGTTCGAACAGTCACGGTACACGGGGCATTCCACGCGGAAAAATAAATCTGTAGTCTCTCTGGATCCACGAGAATCTCGTGGAAAAAGAAAAACGGGGGGTCTTTGGCCTGGAATGTCCCGTACGTGTGACGCAGTCGTCGTTATACTCACCGGTAGTAGTTCGGCTTGAACGGGCCGGCTTTGTTGAGTCCCATGTACTTTGCCTGTTCGTCCGTGAGTTCGGTCAGATGAGCGTCGAACGTGGGTAAGTGCAGGGACGCCACGTATTCGTCTGTAAGCCGGGAAAAAATCGATAATGTGCAATTATCTTGCGCGCTGCTCATGAGCCGAGCGCTGAGGACACGGGTAACATTCGAGGGGAGGAGGAAAGGAGGCGAGCGGAAGAGGAGGAGGACGCAAGGTCGAACTCAACGTACCCATTTTCTTAGGCAGTAAATACACGTCGCTCTTGTATCGTCCGGGCGGCGCGTTGAACAGCTCGATGAGCGCCAGCGCCTGGGTCGCCGCCGTTATCGATACGACAAACGACGGGATGCTCGAGCACGAGAGATTCGCGAGGCGACCCTCGGCGAGGAGAACGATCCGCTTGCCGTCCGGCCAGATAACGTGGTCGACCTGGGATCGCACTTTTTCCCACGTCAAGTCGGGTGTGCGTAGACTATTCTGTGAATCAGATGATCGCATCGAAATTTATAACAATACTGTCCTAGATCTTTTTATAATAACTCTAAAATTAAATAATGACTTATCTATAATAATGACTTTAGATAAATAATTAATTATCTAAAATTAAATAGCTCTAAATTAAATAATTCCATTACGGAAGATAGAAGAATATCGAAAAAGCCATCGCCCAGACGAAAATGGAACAAAAAGGTCAGCTGTGAAAAAACACGAACCGCGTGACCGTGAAAACCTACGATATCTATTTCGGTGTTGCTGTGTCCCATGTTGCACACAATGCAGCCGTTTTTCATCTTGTCCATGTGCTCCCGGGTCACGACGTTTTTATTCCCCGTCGCCGTGATCACGATGTCGACGTTTCTGATCACCTCGTTGAGTTTCATAACTCTGAAGCCGTCCATGCTGAGGGGGAAAAAAGTCAGTCGGTCAGTGCTAATTAGTCACGAGCGAACGATAATTAAAACGCGCACGTGAATATGACGAACGTTGGCGGGCGATAAGCCGATAAGCCGTGAACGACCAGCGGGGTTTACAAGAGAACCGTACCTCGCCTGCAGAGCGCAGATGGGATCGATCTCCGTGATATAGACGTTGCAACCCAAACCCTTGAGCGCCTGGCAACATCCCTTCCCGACTTCCCCGTAGCCACAGATGACGACCTGCTTGCCGCCGAACATCACGTCCGTCGAGCGCTTGAGACTGTCGAGTATGCTCTCGCGACAACTGTACAGACTGTCGAACTTCGTCTTCGTCACGCTGTCGTTCACGTTCATCGCCGGTACCGACAATTTTCCGGCCTTCGACAACTGATAGAGCCGATGAACGCCGGTCACGCTTTCCTCGACGATTCCTGCGAATTTCGGTTAATCACGATTTTACAATAACCCCGCAATTTTTCGTTCAGTATGTCCCCTCACCCCCTTCTCCCTTGCTATAAGAATGTAATTTGATTCTAGAAAAGCAATAAATGTTATTATTATTATTTTTATTTTTCATTCAGTCGATTTTTAGACCAATTGGACGAAAAATCAATTTTTCGCGTCATCCAATTTCCCCGGATTGGAGAAATTGAATCGGGAAATGAGAATTCGATGTCTAAGTAACTTTTGGCTCGCAGCGAAATTTCGCACACTCACCCTGAATCAATTTGAACATCGCGTTGTATTTTTTAAGCATGAGATGCGTGGCGTCACCACCGTCGTCGAGAATCATGTTGGGCTGCCAGTTCTCGGCGGCGACGCACTTGTCGATGCACCACCAGAAATCCTCCTCGGTCTCGCCGCGCCACGCGAATATCGGGTAACCCGCGTGAGCGAGAGCCGCCGCGACTTCGTTCTGCGTCGAGTAGATGTTGCACGCTGCCCATCGCACCTGAGCGCCCAGCTCCACCAGCGTCTCGATCAGCACGGCCGTCTGCGCGGTTATGTGGGTGCAGCCGACGATCTTCGCGTTCTTAAGCGGCTGTGGAAACGTAACACAAGTCAGATTTTTCCGCCGTACATTTAATTCCTCAGTAACTTTGTATCTTTGATTTTTTTAAATGCTTAGAGCTAGTTTTTTTTGTCACTTTACCATGTCGTCCGCAGCTCGTTTTCGCAGCGCCATAATTCCCGGCATCTCCTGCTCGGCGATCTCGATTTCCCGTCGACCGAACAGGTGTTGATTGATGTTCCTCACGCAAAAATCGGTGAAGCCCCGCTCAGTCTTCTGCAGCTTCTCGCGGGGCGACACGTCGTCCTCGTCCGACGAGCTTCCTGTATAAGACGCTTAAGGTTCAAGCCAAACGTCAGAAAATGGATGATATTAGTACACAGCGATGGTCCGGTCTCTGGCTAGATTTGTCCTCGCTAGAATCTCGCGTGCTTGTTTCAATTTCAGTCAACTTCCGTGACAAACAAGTGCTTGTTGCGTCTCATTCAATTTTTGTTGAATCAAAAGATAAGATTTCTTAAATCCATTTTATAGAAATAAATCAAATAAAAAAATAGTGCGTGTGAAGCTATCAAATATTTTTTCAACCCAAATGCATTTCATTGATCTTCGCGCATTTCTCAGCTAAATAAGAACATAATAAAAAATAAAAAAAAAATAGATTCTGATCAACGTGCACTCGATATGGTTTTCAAACACTGTCGATCGTCCTTCAGTCAAGGATTTGCGATGTGGGTTTGATGTGCGTGTGCATTATTAGTCAGGCTGTCTAGTTGTTGGATGCGAATGACAAACATCACGAGGGACATGCGGCGATGAATACATAAGGCTGTCGTCGTTCAAGCGTTCCATACCAGAGCTGTAGCTATCATTGCTGCTGGCTGACAGTGATCGGCTCCGATATCGGCTGGATTTCTTCAGCGCTCCGGACTTTGACTCCTAGAAATTAGCAACGAAACGTTAAACGAAATTAAATTCACCGGGGGTAAGCGTTGTAGGGCTGAGGGTTTGTGGAGTTTGCGATGAGTTTAATCAGACTACAAACGTAAAAGTGCAAATGAAGCTAAGTTCTCGATTATCTACGTGCGTGTTTGCAGGAATGATTAACGATTCAGCGCAAGTTCTCGTGTGCGTTAGGCCGAGAACTTTGCTCCCGATGCTGCTGGCAAAGCCTTTTTCCGGGGGGCGGAGGGGACGCGGTCAAATCGTAATAGCGATTTCATTTTTTTCCTCTTCAAGAACGAAAAAAAATGCTTCAAGCTATGTGTTTTTTCTTTCTCCGGATCGACCACAGTCGATGGGGCAGAGGTGTCCTAATAGATCAAAGAAATCTCGATGATCTCGCCTCGGGGCGAGATCCGAAATTCGGTCATGCACATTCGAGATTTGACTAAATTTCGAGCCCACCATTTTTTTTATTTCTGTACAATTTTATTGAGGGTGTGATTTTTTTGTATTAAAAAAATTAATCACTGCTCTCATGCCAACAGGATTAAGGCATGTGCATCAAGTACCAGACAATTCCATAGATGCATAGCATGTTTGCTGTTGTTTTTTTTGTACACAATTTTTTTTATATTGCTTTAAGGAGGAGCGAGCATGTACTATGGCAAAGGGTTAAAAAGTATTTACTCTGTGGTTTCATACACAAATATATCTTACTTACTAATTTTGTTCTCGGGCCGTGAAAGGCATTATTTGATGCCTCTAGGCTCTGAAATCACAACAACCACCATTTCATAATTTTCTTAAGTCAACCGAGATGCCGCGCTAAACGTTCTTCGGTGTTGCCGAGAGTCAGGAGCTTCAGACGAGAGGGGAAAACAGGGAGGCAACGAGTAGAAACTTCACGAACTTGAACGGGGGAGCGTATTGCTCGCTGCGAGGCTCTTCGATTGTGCATCCGAAAGAGCTTGATAAAAGAAGCAAGTGTAAATTGCAGTGAGTTGCATACTGCAATCTTTGTATATTGCAAATAAATGTACATATACATTAAATAAATATTTGTGAAACTTCATTGATACGCCTCCTCCAATAATGAGCGTAATTGAGAAAGACGCGTGATATATCATGAGCGTAAAGTGCAGTTCGTGGCTTTTCTACTGTCTATCGCTAGTACCGACTGAACAGCGATGCACAAGTGATTTGTTTCTGTTGTCTCTGTTTCTGTAACTATTTACTATCATGAGAATAACGCCCTATAATGTCACAAATCAAACAAGCGTTACCGACGTTTTTACCACATTACTGCATTTAAAAAAAAATAGGCATGCAGTCTTAAAAATCTTTCAAGTTTATATCAACAATTTGCCAACAATTTCACCTACCACTTCTGAGTATTAAATTTAGTGTCTCGTAAATAAAAATTATATTTAAAAAAAAGTTGTGAATAAAGAAAATCATCTTTGACAAATAAGTTGAAGTGAACACACCCCAGAATTTCTCAAAACAAACACCCAGGAGATTCGACCCTCCAGCGAGACTTAATTCAATTCCGTCTCATTAAGACGCGCCTCGCTCGGCAAACGACGAGTAATTACGAGCTCCGGAGCCGCGAGGCAGCTGCGTGGAATACATCGACGGAATTTCAGGTCACCGCCGGGGAGCAGCCGCGGGTATTTAATCGTCACGCTGGTAAACAAGGCCGAGCGCGCGCGCGAGCGACCAGACGCGGTTTATTGTCTCTTTTGAATTCGTTACACCAGTCAAACGATCTCGCGCGCGGGCGGCGCTGTCGACAAGAGGCGCAGTTTTTTACGTAACCCACGACGTCCGTGCATGTGACAGGAGTGACACAAGGTCTCGGGGGTGGCTGTAATATAATGCCAAAGGAACGAAACCAAACCTTTGTGAATTAAAAAAAAAAAAATCACACACTATAGGGCGCAGCCGAATAGAAGCCTATCGCGATCCCGAAGATCCGCGCGATCGATTGCTGCTCCAATTCATCATTATCGTCGTCTGTTGTTATCAGTCGCGCGCGATCGTCAACAGACTCGGCCGAGCGCACGGGACGACGTCAGCCCTGGTGGGCGATCCGTTGTTTTGACAATTCGCGAGCGTACATTTTTTTCGCGTTGCGACGCGGGACGAACGTGAAGGATGAATAATAACTTTACCTTGGAACTGGCCGCTGGATCGGTGACCGGGGCGTCGCTTACGGCGTTTCTACCTTCTTTTCCGGAAGATGTGCTTGTGACAATACTCTCGCCGTCAGCCATTTTTAATGTAGCCGCATGATGCTCGCAACAGCTGTACCGAGGAACGTCGCGGGCTGGACGTAGACGAACCCGCGCCTATATAGTTTCCCGGAGCGTGGGAGAGGTTAGGTCGGCGCGACGTGAGATGGCGCTGCCCGCAAGATGGCGGACGCGGATCGATGGACTTACGCGTAGATTCCCACTGTACGTGCGGTAGATTATCCCCTCCCCTTCGGTGCTTGGAAACTCCGGTGATTGGCAAGACACTGGTCACTTCCGGTTGTTGCGGCGCTGCGATTGGTCGACGTATCGAGGTCTCGGCATGAAAAGCCGTCGCGCACCGAATTATTAGGCTCCAAAGTCTTATAAATCGCCGAATCGTCGGCTATTGCCAATTATTTCATCGCGAATTCGACTAATTAGTGAGAAGCAACAGTCGCAGGTTGATTTCGATCATTCATTCGATCACGTTGAGCCTCGAACGCAGTTGACGAGGTCGGCGCTGCGTGCGTCGGAAGCCGACGATCTCGCGCATGCGCAGCTGTAACTTCCGCGAGTAACCGCGTCTGCGGCGCACGTGTGGCTGAGTATCCGCGAGAATTTCAGTTGTTGAGTCGGTTTTTCGAGTGTTATCGTCATCATGGGGAGGCCAGGTAAATAGCATTTCCACTTGTTTACCATTTCTTCCCGTTGCATGCAAGAATCTTTGAGTAATTAGCGAAAATTCGGGTTATCACTGTGCGCGTCCCGCGCCGCGTTGCCGCATAACCTCAAAATTCCGCGTGCGAACGCGATTTTATCGTACTCGCGCTGTATGTATTGGCAATCGATTGCGATTCCGCGGTTTTTCGGGACTGTTGCGATCATTTTGTGACGCCTTTTGCACTACCTTGTGTTATGATTACCGATCGCTCGCGGCAGCAATGGGCGAACGCAGCGGCGGCCATAACGCGGTTCACGTGTTTTCGACACGTGGTCCAAGCGCGTTCGAACGTGGGAGATAAATAATCGAAAAATAGATATAGACAGATGTTCGTTGTCGTGGTTGAATTATTTGTCTCTGCTCCATTTCTGGATTCCCTAAACTCATCGCCGAGCAGCCTCACTGCTGTTTGTATTCCTTTCATTGGCTACTCCGATTTCTTATTTAAGGTTAGGAACTCCAACGACTCGGTCTCTGAAAACCGGCAAGGATAAAATTGATAATAGGTCATTTAGTACAGCGTCCGAGCTGTCGTTGTTTGGCAGATGTTGATGGCGTCGTGCTTGCAGCTTCGGAGCATACATTAGAGCCAGGCTGGTCCATTCTTGCCTACTTGGTGTCGAAGTAATGCGAAAGAAAATTACGTGCGCTGCAATCTGTGATTGGAATCGTTTGTTCGTTTCTGATCCATCTGTGGTGACCGTTACAATCGCTGTTAGAATAATAACAGGAGTATGAAAAAAATGTTCCAAATTTTGTTTTTACCGAATTCAATAGTTTAAATTTGCTTTCCAGGTTTCTCACCCGCGGGAGGCGGCGGATTTAGGGGCGGCAGAGGCGGCGGAGGTCGCGGCGGTGGTTTCGGCGGTCGCGGCGGCGGCGACCGAGGTGGAAGCGGCGGCAGAGGAGGCTTCGGCGGTCGCGGCGGCGGCAGAGGCGGCAGCGGTGGACGCGGAACGCCACGTGGCCGCGGCGGTGGTCGCGGAGGAGGCGGACGCGGAGGACGCGGAGGCGGTGGCTTCAAGGGCGGAAAGACGGTGGTGATCGAGCCGCATCGTCACGAGGGAGTCTTCATCGCCAGGGGAAAGGAAGACGCTCTAGTCACCTTGAACTTGGTGCCCGGATCCGAGGTTTACGGGGAGAAGAGAATCAGCGTTGATGTAAATATAATAAATAAAAATGCATTAACAGTTGATTATGCAACGATAAAGCTGAGGAGCATTTTTTAATGAAAAATCAATTTTTATCGATTTCAGGGCGACAACGGCGAGAAGGTGGAATACAGAGTCTGGAATCCGTTCAGATCAAAGTTGGCCGCCGCGATACTCGGCGGAGTCGACCAAATTCACATGCCCCCCGGCAGCAAAGTCCTGTACCTCGGCGCCGCCTCGGGAACCACAGTTTCACACGTTGCCGATGTCGTCGGTCCGGTGAGTTTCGGAGGGAATTGAAATCATTGATTCGCGAAGCATACATTAGAGCCAGGCTGGTCAATTCTTGCCTACTTGGTGTCGAAGTAATGCGAGAGAAAATTACAAGCGCCGCATTTCAGTCACTGGAAAACACAAGTTTTCGGTTCGCCGCGTAGTGCTTGTGACAAACCAATTGCAATCAAACTGCTCGAAGGTTTAGAAATTGTGAAACGGAAATAAAATATCGACATTTTGCTTTCGTTTCCACAGGAAGGACTCGTCTACGCGGTAGAATTCTCCCACAGATCGGGCAGAGATCTCATAAACGTCGCGAAAAAGCGAACCAACATCATCCCGATCATTGAGGACGCCAGACATCCGCACAAATACAGAATGCTCGTCGGAATGGTTGACACAGTATTCGCGGACGTCGCGCAGCCCGATCAGGCGAGAATAGTCGCCCTGAATTCGCAATATTTCCTCAAAAACGGAGGACACTTCGTTATCTCGATTAAGGTGAGCCTCGGAGAATAATCAGAATTTATCTTATTCCTCCGTTCACACAACGAGCTCTTTTTATTTTTTTTTCGAGAGTTCTATTCAACGCGGAGGAAGAGCAAATTTGTGAGCTCCACATCGGGTCGCGATTATCCAGTGAATCCGACACTAATGCCACAAAACATTTTTATTTAATTTTTTTTTTAACAGTCTTCTATTTATTTATTTTTTTTACTACGGTTTCGTAACCCGACGTCTCTTCTGCTTTCAGGCGAGTTGTATAGACTCGACGGCGCAGCCCGAGGCCGTATTCGCCGCGGAAGTGAAGAAACTCGTGGCCGACAAATTGAAACCTCAGGAGCAGATCACCCTCGAGCCCTACGAGAGAGATCACGCGGTGGTCGTGGGATCCTTCAGGCCACCCGCGAAAACCGCCGCCTGAACTGCATCCCCATAGTGACTAGTTTATCGAGTTCAAATCATATTTTTCCATAGTTATTTTGTAACGAGAAAAAAAGAAGAACAACAAACAACAACGAACGCGGAGAAAACGCTGAAGCTCGCGAAATTGTTCGTTCGAACGCGAGGAGCTCATTTTGTAAGAATATTTTCTTTGCTGTTCCGATGCCACGTGTGTTGCGGGAAAGTCGAGCAACGCTTGCAGAAAGGCAAAATACAGTTGCGCTGTAGATTGCCCTTGCAATAATTTTTATACGGACGTTGAGAAAAAAAAATACAGCGATAATAAAAATACATGGCATTCCTCGAAGTTCAGTACAATTTTTTCGGAGCGTTTCTCTTTTCTTTTTATTCTTCGACCGACGTAGTTATGACAATTTTTGGGCAGACGTGTCGATCGTCTCAAAGAGGAAAAGTTGCGCCGCTGTCGAATCGTTGACTCGCGCGAAGCGTTTTAAGACTTTCCCGCAATCGCCGGAGTTCGCGACGCAACGGCGAAACATTCGAGGAAGCTGTCGAAGGGCGTTTTGCAAGTGAAAAAGAACGCCGCGAAGTGAACGAAAGAGAGAGGATGATATGAATTGCGATTTCATAATAAAAAAAACAATTTAAACTGTTAAGAAATTAAGGCAAATACGACTGTTTTCATCATTATGTATGTACATATATATGCAAACAATATATATATGCGTATATTTTAGAATCTACCGATTATTATACACTAAGTTTAATCAATTACGAAAAAAAAAAAATATATTTCTTCACAAAACCCCGAAGATCCGCAGCGAAAATCTTTCGCTAGATTGCGTGAGACAATTTACTTTATATTAAAAAAAAACATTCTGAATAAAAACGAATATATAAGATACAAAAAAATTATGGGTTTGACATTGATGAGTCGTAAAAACAATTGCGGAAACGCGAATTCCTCGAGCAGTCCCAGTGTCATCGATCGATCTTTACATCGAAAAATTTTCCGAAAAAAAAATGATTAAATTGACAAGTTTCAATTGACGCAAGACAAAATGTCGAAGAGTGAGGCTTACGATTAACGCTGCTCTCATTGTCGAATGAAATTTTGACGTCCGATGATTTTTTTTTCGCAGACAACGACGGTTTTCAAGCGAACTTTCCGAAATTCGAGAGGAATGGCACGACGACGCTGCAGAGGATTCAGTCGGCTCCGCCGAAAATTTGGGCTCGACGCCAGAGACTCACGGGCGGCGCTGACGCGAAACCCAAGTCCGGGGCGAATGCGACGAGGGCTGAACCGGAAGTGATTTCCAAAGTGACGACCGAGGTTTTGGATAACTCGGCTTCGGCGGCGGAAGCTGAGGAAGAGATCGAAGCTATTCTCAGGTCGACGGATAATCCGGAATCAATTGAGTGAGCATTATGAACAATTACACAAATAATTTTATAATTATAGTAAATAATAATTTTTTAAGTATGGTAAATAAACATTTAAAAACCCCGGATGCGTTGAATCTTCTGACAGTAAATGTTTACTTTACTTCACAGTGAAAAGAAGGTGAACGAGGTGATCGACTACGTGATAAAAAATCTTCAGGAAGCTGGTAAAACGTTGGCGTCGGTGGGAGAAAACTTTGAGCACGATTTAAAGGTTGACTCTACAGCCGCGAACAATTAAGACACATCCATGTGTTGCTTAGAACGTCTCCCACGAAATGAAACGAACCGAGCCACGATGAGCAGTAAATTGGATATAAAAAAAAAACTTAAATAAAAAGAGAATCAAGCTGTGGAGAGTTTTACGCAACTAAACCGCGAGATCGTCCGTCAAAAAATGCTGCCGTGCGCGTAATCGATTCTTCTTCTTCTTTCTCGACGAAAATTCGTATTCCTGGTCGCCGAAGCTGATGTTCGTCGACGTAATGGGGAAGCTCCAGAAGTGGATGAGCCTCGCGCAGCTGCGGATCGACACGGCGACGAACGATCTGAATCATCTGCGCCAAGATCTCGTGTCGAGGTCGAGCGAACTCGCAGCGAAGGATCGAGCAATCGCGGAGATGCAGAAAAAATTGGCGGCGTGCGAGGTAACAAAGGAGATATTTTATTTAAAAAAATGCGAAAAAAATAAACTGCACCTTTTATTCTATTTAAAAAACATAAATTTGGAATTTTTGTCTTATTAAATATTTTGTATTTATTTCAGAGCTTGCATAAATTCGGTCCTGCGGCGACGAATGCTTCAGTGATGAGCTTCGTCCCTTCGCGTCAACCACTTCCAGGCGGAGCAGCGCGGTCTCAGCCCCTCGCCGACGAACATTCCATGCTTACAGGTGCCGCAGATCCCAGTTTAACTTCCGCGAGGTCCGCACATCTTCCTCCAACTGTCGCAGCTTCGAGAGCCCAACTTTCAGGTACAATTTACGCCGCGAAGCTTCGAAGGAAAATCGGCCCAGCGTGGAACTGATACCTCCTCTGTGTTAGCTGTCGGAGGCAAATCCGTTGCCAGTTCGGATCATCTTCAAGGAGCCGAAAGGTCGGAGCAGTTCGGAAGATCCGAAAGATCCGAACACTTCGGAACATCCGAAAGATCCGAAAGATCCGAACACTTCGGAACATCCGAAAGATCCGAAAGATCCGAACACTTCGGAACATCCGAAAGATCCGAACACTTCGGAACATCCGAAAGATCCGAACAATTCGGAAGATCGGCTCAGGACGCGATTAGTCCTTCGCCGCTGCAGTTAGCAGGGGGACCAACCACGACGGACGCGGCGGTTCAATCCGGAAAGGGAAAGGACCGAAAACGCGAGTCCGAAGTACGAAAAAACGTCCAGCTGCAGTAAAATAGGAATACATATTTTTATATCTCGTATATTTTTTTTCTTATTTTTTCCAGCTCGAGTCGGAGGTCGCTCGACTGCGCAAGGAAAACGAGGCTATCGCGAAGGAGCGGGCCGACTACGAGAACGCGATTCAGCGAGCCCTGCTACGAGGAGTTTCTTCCCTAAACGCCGAGACGCTGAAGGTTCTGCGCTGTCCGCCTCCCGTTTCCGGCTGCGCGCCCTGCGGTCGTTCCTCCCCCCCTGCGAACGCTGCTGCTGCTGGTGCTGGTTGTCGGAGAGCAGAAAATGAAGACACGAAGACATCGACGACCTGTTTCACGCCGAAAAATCGGGACGACAGCCGCGTCACCGTCTGCAGGAAGACACAGCATTTTTCTCCGGGTCGCGGCGGAGGCACAAAGCGCCCGGACGACAGACGCGAGGGTCACGGGAAGGGTCACGGCTGCTGCAGACCGAAACGACCTAACACAACGATGCACCAATCGTGCCCGAGGTACCGAAAGCCCTCGGGAAGCAACAGCCAGAGTATGGTTTTTATATTGCAGCAGGCGGCAGACACGCCAGTCGCGTGCAACGCGCCTTGCAACGCATCGCAGAATCGATCGTAGAACCCGTCGAAATCTACGAACGTCGAGGTTTCCTGCCCAAGGAAATCGGGATAGACGGAAGGAAAAAGCAGTGGACTCCGTTTAAAATATAAATATAACTTTATATATAATATATATATATAGAATATAATATATCGTCAGAAAGTATTATAAACAGTAATCTTCTTTTCTTCGTTTGTTTTTTTTTGTTGCATGATTTCAATTCGTTATACCTCGATTCTCGAGTCGTTGGGCCTCGGTGGATTCGAGCTCGCGTCGAATTTGCGAAGCGCAACGAGTCGAGAAGTGGAGAGGGCGAGAAGAGACGGAGGTCAACGAAATTTTTTTAAATATATTATATCTTTTTTTGTCTTTGTTCCCCAATTTTTGTCAACGGATGTCTCCAAAATGTTTGCACTCTTTAACGTTAATAATCGTAACGTATTTTCGTATAATTTTTGTATGTCGAGCGTCGAGGCTGGAGACGAGAAGCAGCGACGCTGTACAAATTCTCCGACGCTCCGAAACAACTTCGGTATTTTGTCTTTATTTTTTACTTAAGTTTCGTTCGAATAAGTCGCGCGCTGTTTCGCTGCGCGGCGGCACCAAAACAGCGATCGATACTCGTGACGGAGAAATAAAGAACACAATTGAATTACAGTTAACAAAATTCTATCGATATGTCGCGGTGGACGTTGGACCGAAAGTGACTCTCGCGTCCTTGGACAGAGGCTGACATCGATGGACAAACGATCGCCGGCTTCGTTTTCGCGAATATTGGCGAAAACGAACTCGACGCGAATATTTTACAAAGCGCTTCGATCCACGTTCAATTAATCATTAACAATTAACGAAAATTCGCGCCGTCCGGTGTTTTCGCTCCTGGCTTTCGACCGTACGGCCGAATTTCGTCTGCAAAATTTGCAGCGCGGCTGACGAACCGTTTCAGCCGTTGGCTGCGAAATTTTCCCCGCGTGGAAAATAAGTATGTACAAAAATATGTGACGCACATCGTGTGTCATCGACGTGTCGTCGAGTATACGAATTTTTCACGGGGTACGCGGCCGCATTTTTACACAATTTTCTCGTAGGGTAATAATGTATATATTAATATTAATAACGGTAAAATAACGTTTTGTCTTTCGCTTTAAATTAACAATTAACAACGAAACGGCGGCTGCTCGCGATGGCGCAACAGGAGGAGCGTTCGCGAATGGCTGAGTCGTCGAACGCTCCGTTCCCACTGCGGCCGTAGCACAACTTTCACGAGCCTGGAAAATTCAGCGGTTTCCATCGCGTTCATTCTTCGTCTTCGTCATATATTTTTTTAACATAATTTTGTTCTGTAATTTCGCGACGAAAAGGCAAACGACGCCTCTTTAAGGTCGTCTGCGGAATCTGTCTCGATTTAGGAATAAAAAAAATCTCTATGTATATATGTAACAAACTAAACTCTCGTTACTCTCGGAATCGGAAGTTGCTGACGTGCGAGTTTTAATTATGACGAATCGTCTTTTGTGGAGTCGTTTGTGCGGGTCTGTAACGCCTCGTATCACTCGCACCTGAGCGAATCGCCGGCGGAATCGTGAATCATGAAAATCAGGAAACGCTGCACGCGCCGCCGCTCGCTCTTCCAATAAAAAAAAGCCCAGCTTCTATTTTTCCTTTTTCACATAACGCCTCGTCGATCGATCGTTTGAACTACTGTAAGACAGTGAGTTTGTCAGTCGAGTCGCCGTCGAATCAATTAGGCGGTAGGAAAAATCGCGAGGCGCCTGCGTGCAACACGATTTTTTTTGTCGTGGCGAAAAGTTTTTTTCGAGAGTGTCGCGAGACTCGTGGCTGTCGAGTCTCGCACATTTTTTTTTGCACGCGGCGTCGCCGTCTCGAAAGGGTGTTTGGCACAATTTGTACAATTTATTGTCTGCCCCGATCGAGCGATTATTTTCCTGTCGATCATTCTTCAGAAATTGCGAAAAAAAAAATGAAAAGATCTTTCCACAATTTCTCAGACGCAACGACAACGAAAATCACGCTCGTCCCTTATTGTCATCGTGTCACATTTCAAAGCAGTTCGCGTGACGTCCGACGCCGAGAGTCTCGAGAGTATTTTCGCCTCGAGCGGAGCATCCAAATTCATCGGATCTCCAGGCAAATTAAAGATCGAACGAAGTCGTCGGGTTTCATGCATGGCGGGTTGAGAGCTTCGAGCTTGGGTCGTCGATTTTCCGTCTTCCAAAGGCTAATTCTCCGCGTTTTGTCAGCCTCCTCCTCGTCGAAGACTCGTCCCCCGATGGTTCTGTCTTGCGGCGTCGAGCGGTTTTACTTCGAGTGCACCAGGTCGAGGAACTCCTCGCGGGTCTTTGGATCGTCGCGGAAAACTCCCAGCATCGTCGAGGTGATCGTCTTGCTGTTTATCTTCTGGACTCCTCGCATCACCATACACATGTGCCTGTTGACAGAAAGAAACGAGCAATTATTATATAATTCTTATATAAACGAATAAATAATTCCACTTAAATTGACGCGGTGAAAAAAAATACAGAAAAAATGATACACGACATTTAACGCGCTTATTGCGATGTCAATAAACCGCATTCTTAAATAACACGAGACGCGTCGATCCATCTGGAAGGCGTAAAAGTCGCTCGATAAATCGCTTGCTCAATGCAAATGTCGCGAGCGTGTCTGCGCGTTATAAATCCGCTAGGAATTCGATCGCCGCCGACTAATAAGCGCGCCTCGACCGACGGAGAGCGAGAATATTTCTGACGCAACCGAAAACGCTCCCCCGTACCGACCGTCCGTCGCAGAAGGCGCGCCGGGCACCCTGGCCAGAAAACCTCGAAAGGCGTTTTTGTCGGGTGTCTCCTGGAGGTCGGTCGCGCGTCGCTGACTTTCGAGCTCGACGGGCCCGAAGGTGAGACACCGCATTCACGTTCACGTTCGCGCCGAGGACTCGCGCTAAATACTCTCGCGACTGCCGAGCGCCGAGAATTAGAGCGCACGAAATATTTTTACACTATTATTTTTTCTGATTCGATTTATCGAGATATGAACATTTTTTTTAATTGGATTTATAGAGATGTAATACTTTTTTTTTTCATTTGATCTATCAGAATGTAAACATTTTTTTTAATCCTCTTTGGTTCTCGCTGCTCATTATTAATTCGCGATTAACAATGTGTATCGATGATTCAATTTATGCGACCGACGAGTATTGACTATTGTCCACGTATTTTTTATTCTATCGGCGCGACCGACGTTATCAGTTACCGCGAATGCATAATCAGCCACGCGCACGAGCGATCGACAGCATTTCCCATAATGATTTTCCCATCGCGACTTCTAATCAATTTTTTTAATCATCCATCGTCGCTGAATCTCCATACTGAACGGACCTCCGCGCGCGTTACGTTTTCGCTGTCCATGCGCTTCGTAACGCGTGATTTATCGGCTGATTTATCGGCCGCGTAAAGTTGCGCAATCCGGGGCACGCTCGAGAAATCCTCGATCGCGTTATAAATAATAACTCCGAGGTTCGAACCCCCCGCGGAATGGATTATCGATGTATTTACGCGATTTCTGTTACGAACGGTTTTTCAAATTCGTCGCACATGCAGCGACAATCTGAGAGAGTCAATAGATCTCCGCTGAACTTCGGCATTCCGACCCTGCGGATTATTCAGGGGTCAGCGAGGACTTCGCATAGAGATAACGAAAGAAAAAATGTGATAATGAACAATACCGCGGGACGCGAATTCCTCAGCGAATTATCTTGCGTAAAGCATATTTCGTCCACCCCACGTATAATTTAATTCCACGTTGAGACGCTAATAACGAATCGCGAGAAAATAATGAATTACTATTAAAGAAACCGCATTCCAAATCCAAATCCACGGCGACTGACGAATGATCGTTAATCCCGCGGCTGATTGCAGTTTTGTCGCCGATTTAAAAGCGATTAGCGTCCCGCGGCTTTTGGATCATGTAACTCAGCGTAACGATCTCCTTGAACGGTTAATAATAGCGCGATCGAAAGGGAGCGACGATCGCTCTGGGCGATCGATGTCAATTAGAAGATGGGAAGAAGCGTAGAAAAGTCGTGTTGAAAAAAAGAAAAAAATAAAAGTGCCCGTTCGCTGTAAGCGGAGACGAAGGACGCGGATCGTTGCACGGACGGGATAATTATCGGTAGCGGGATAATTACCGCGCGAGCGCGCTTCGACCACACGCGAGAATGCGAAAAATGCTCGTCGATCGTAACTTTATTGGCACAAGGTCGGCAAAATCGCCGGCAAACCGTGGCTCCGATTCTCGTTGACCGCCCTGCCGATTGTCCGTCTTTACGAGCCGTTCTCGCACCGACGGACGTAATTTTCGTATCGACAAATTGCGCGACGATCTTCGGATCCTCGCGATGAAGAAAAAATTGTCAGATCGATTCGAAGGGAAGTTGCGTTCTTCGTTTCCTTCGCGCTCCTCGAAGACACTCGTGTGAAATCGATCGGCCCGCGGGGATCTAGACGATGCCGGCCGATTTCTCAATTGGCGGCTGGATCTATGGCTAAACGTCCGGATGACGTCTGGGACCGCTGATACAGGTCGATCTACTCACACTCCCTCCACGACGACCGCTACTCCCGCCGGCTGGACCGCTTTGGTAACCGCGATCGCTATCTGCTTGGTCAGTCGCTCCTGGACCTGGAGACGTCGGCTGAAGATCTCCACGATTCTGTAATTGGAAACATTCGTCTATTAAGCATAAGCCAAATGAGTACAAATAAGTTTGTTAATAACAAAAAAATCTTGGGCGCTTAGGGTAAATGTACCGTCCGTGGCAATTTTTATTATTTTAGTCTTCAAATTATTTTTTCCCCATAAATGCAGGTTGAAATTTCAAATAAATTTATATAAATTCACCGATTTAACTACTCGATTTTTTTTAACCATTGAATGTGTTGTTTAATTCCTCTGAATGCGATGGCCACAATCCGTGGCCAAAAATGCCTCTATCCTATTTGTTTTTTTTTACGGACTTGGTGCTCCGACGGAGAATCGTCACTAATGAGTAACCGAGGGAATTGGCCTCTGTTTCCGAGCAAACAATTCAAACAATGATTTCCCGTATCGTCCACGACGATCGGTGGAATGTCCCGGCCTTGCGCCTCGCACAATGGATCACGCTGTGCGTTCTGCATAGGTTTTGCACCGGCAAACTCGAGCGCCGCGAGTGTGAAAACGCCGAGTGTTGGTTCGGTCCCCGCGCGCTTTGATCGGAGCGTGAAAGTGACTCTCGTAGGTAACCCACACCGAGGGGGTGGTGGGAGGGGGAAGGGGGCTCGGGCACCTGCGTGTGCGCACAGCCACCCACCACCTACGTGCGCAACGTTTTATTTCTTTTTACAATACGTTTTTTTTTCTTTTTTTTTTCGTCGTTTCCAACACCGTCGCCAAGGCTACGGCGATGCAAGCGTCGATTCCCAAGTTTCGAAAGCCCCCCACGCTCAGGGGCCCCGAGCGCGCCCGTCGCGGTCGCTCGAATCGTCCTGCGCGAGCGCTTAGAATATCGATAGAAATCTGCGGCAACTGGCGAGCCAAAACTGAGTCGGGAATAAAAAGTTACGGCTTTTTTTTCAGCGCCGAGTTTTGCAAGCGACGAAAATTAACTTGCGCAGATTTTTCACCTAAGCTTGTTTTTGATTTGACGATATTGATAATCAATTTTTTCGGTGACGATTCACTATTAATTTTCGATGCAAAAAAAAAGTTACGGTTTTTTTTCAGCGCCGAGTTTTACAAGCAACGAAAATTAACTTGCGCAGATTTTTCACCAAAGCTTGTTTTTGACTTGACGATATTGATAATCAATTTTTTCGCTGGCGATTCATTATTCATTTTCGATATAAGTAAACTTGAAAAAAAATTGGGAACAATTTCTCGTCGACGTCATTCACCTGGCCAACTTGCTGAGGCCGAGAATCTTCTTGCAGGGCAGATAGCCGATCGACACTTTCCCGTAGAACGGCACCAGGTGATGCTCGCACATGGAGAACATCTCGATGTCCTTGACGACGACCATCTCGTCGTGATCCTCGTCGAAGACCGCGTCGTTTATAACATCTGTAAGATAGAAAACATGAGTTTAAAATATCATCGAAAAAAAATGTACTCTTCTTTTTTTTAAAGCTCGACTAATTTTTTTTCCTCCCAATTCCTTTTTTAATTAATAAGCAATTGCTTTAAGAGTTCGTGAGACGCGTCGCGGAGGGACAAAATCTCGCTCGTGTCGTGTTGCCTAGCGCGGAGATTCACTCGATATTGACCTACTTGAGGTCGGTGGGCGGCGGTTCTGGCCGTCGGTTGTGTCGTCGAGTGCTTCCCGGTCGATCTGTCTCTGTCTCTCGCGTCTACGCGACGCAGTCGAATGCAGCGGCGTCGAGAATCGCGAGTCAATGGTTGCAGGGGGTGAGAACACGAGGATCCGCTCTCTCTAGCGTAATAAACTATATATCTATCTATAACTATCTATCTACCTCTCACCCCGGTTACCAGGGCAACCTTAACAAGCGGCAACTTCGCGCCTCGACGAGGACGAAGGAGGACAACGGGCGTTAAAGACCCGGCAAATTGTCCTCCTCGTCTTCGTCCACTTGGACTGTCTACAGTGATTTCGTTCGCGTGGCATTTTCCACGATTTTATCGATTTTCCTACGCGGCCAACGCGAGAATTCGCGGAACGTCGTTCGAACGATAACTCGATTGACGCTCTCACCGGGGAACATTTTTTCTGATTGACTTAGGAGTCACTATTCGTCGCTACGACGATGAATACTGCATTTCCCGGGGCTGATGGGACGAGAGGGTTTTTTTTTAACCTTTGGACATTTTTTTTAAGCCTTTATATATTTTTTTCAATTGAATAAAAAAAAATCGGAAATTGAGTTCGATTGATTTTTTAATCGACTAAAAAGATAAAAAATTGTATTCGATTGAGTTTTCAATCGAAAAATCAAAAGACCAGATAATCGCGACGAGATAAAGCTGACTCTCCAGAGTCTCGGGCGACGAAGGGACGAAAAATCGCTGGTCTGTCTCTCCGAGCTCGGCGATTCTACGAATGAGGAAGTGCGGTTTAACTCGAGGAGTCCGGGCTCCTTGGGGACCGTTTATATCAAAAGCTCGAGAAGGTGGAAGAGGGCTCCGCACGAGTAGCCAACTGCGAGTGGCTCGACGCGACGCGAGTTCCCCGCGGCAAAAGTGACTCGGGGCTAAACCCGCGCGCCGAGGGTGAGAATTGCGACTTTTTTTCCGCGTGGATCACGAAACGAGAAGAAATAATTTTTCGACTCCCCCCCTAAATCTAATTCTCCTACTCCTTCAACATTTCTCCATTTGGCAAAAAAAAAATAGAGATTTTTTTTCGTCTTTTTCAACGATAAAAAATATGTATCCAGAAAAAAGAAATACAATAGTAGGATTTCGGTATTCGAGGCTTTTGCGGAAAAAGGAACGAGGATTCCGTGAGATTTTTTCGCGATGGCAGCGACGAATGAAAAGAAGAATAAGGATTTTATTCGAGCGGGCGGAAAAGCTCCCGGTGGTTCCCCTCCATTTATATATCAAAAGCTCGGCACTTCGGCGAGGGTCGTGCTCGAGCCACCGACGAGTGGTTCGCGCGGTGATTTCGCGCGAGCGAGAGAGAGAGAGCGAGACGGACAGAGCGGCAGCATAAGTTCTCGGGGCGGCGAGAGGGGGTGGGTGGTGGTTGAAGTGAGCGAAAGAGAATAGGGGAAATCTCAGCTGAGAGGCCGAGAGAATTATGGAGCTATAAAAAAGCTCTCTCTCCTTCGGGCTGATAAAATCGAGACGGCGAGAAATTGATATATTATTCCGCCCTTAATTCACACGTGTTGCTCATTTTTATTTCATTGCGCGGAGTCGAATATCCTCTCGCGCTTATCTCGCTTTTCCGCGGTTTTATTTACTAGATTTATTATTCATGTCCCAAACGATATAACTATTTATAGAAAAAAAAAGAAAAATAAAAAATGAGAATGGCCCGAAAAAATCGCATATAAAAAATCATCCAGTCGACCATTCAGTGTATTAATATGAATTTTTTCGAAAAATCAACATTTAGTTATACGAAAAAAATAATTTGAAGAATAAAATAATAAAAATTGCCACAACCGGTACAGTGGCCACTGACGGTACATCTACCTTAATTGCTGTAATTTTTTCTTTAGGAAATAAAAAAAAATTTGTCGCAATGACGTCGACTAGAATTTCGCTCCCGCGACTCGATCACATTCCGCGCGGTGTTTCCGAGCCGTTCGAGGGAATAAGCCGGTCGCCTCTCGAGTGTGGGCACTATGGAAATTCCCTGCGGCTCAGCGCGCGTGTCGCGCGCGCGAGCTGCGAAGTGAGAGAAGAAGAAAAAAAAATAACACAACTACAGCGGAACAGCGAGGAGAGAGGCGCAGTCCTGTTCCAGATTTACTTTCAACGCTCGCGAGGCTCGTGCGCGCGCTCGGTGTATACGTTGACCGTGAATTCGTGAGGAGAACCCTGAGCAACACCTGAGCAAAGTTGCAACATCATCGTGTCTTTCTAATCGGCACCGCGTCGACGCCGATCGTCGCGCGTTTTATCGATCTATCGCGGAATGCAAATCGACGATTCGGAAGCTCGAGACATAAAAAAAAAAAAAAAAACAAAAAAAATGACACGCATATTAATTTCACGTGCCGTCGAAAAATTTGCCTTATTATCAGCAAGTGATTAGCAATCGTTATCGGCCGCAAATTTGCAGTCGCACGAGAAGTAAATTAAATAAAAGAATTTTTTCTTCCCATACTGAGCCCGACGCGCCAAAATATTTTTTTCCCAGCTAATAAAATGACTGCAGCTAATCCGCGAGAGACAGAAATTAAAGTTACACCGAGCGGCAATCCCGATGATTGCTTCGCGAAAGAAACGCGATCCGAGATCCTCCCATGTATAATGCAGCCCCGCGCGGGTCTGATGCGATTCCGGTGCGATCGGCAATCTCGTCTCGCTCGTGGCCGTCGTTTCCCCTCGCGGTGAATTTCCGAAAGCGTCAGCGCACGACGCGTGGCTCGAGTCGTCGTGATTCTAATGAATAAATTGTCCAGCCGGAAACTCCGGGACGATTTCTGTGCGTGGACGGACGCGACGTCTGTCGATCTGCGGACCCGGCGATTTTCATCGATTTTTCTTCTATCCGGTACAAAAAGATTCACCGTCGATGCACTGGTCGTAGCCTTTGGTGAAGAACAGCATCGCCTTGGCCGCTCTCTCCGGGGTTTTTAGGAGTCCCTGGCGGTCGGGATCCTCGCCGAGGGAGCCGAGTAGCAGCCGGTAACTCCTCGACATCTCCGGCAGCAGAGCCTCCCGGGTCGGCGGACGGTGGTCCAGCTCCAGGTCGTGGTGGAAGGTGCACTTCTCGTGACCTGCAAAAAAAAATTACAATTTTAAATTCCATCGACATCATTTTCTTTTTTAATTTTTATTTTGGGGGACTTCAAAAAAAAATGGGAACAGAATTTTTTCTTCGCACATTCATTGAGTTTCGTCTAACTGAGAGATCTGATTCTTCGCTTGTGCAACGTGCACCACGCGGTCCGTTCTCGCGTAGCGATAGTGGCGAAAGAGCTTCTCGTATTGATTTCGCCTTTAACCGCGATATAGCGAACCACCGACGGTTTCGCCGTGTCCTGTTGCAACGAATTTCACGATTAACTGACACTCGACGCGTGTATTGGAGCAATAATAATTATTATCATAGCTATTATTGT
Source organism: Itoplectis maculator (assembly GCA_964034905.1). Lineage (NCBI taxonomy): Eukaryota > Metazoa > Arthropoda > Insecta > Hymenoptera > Ichneumonidae > Itoplectis > Itoplectis maculator. The sequence continues at coordinate 2,620,364 of OZ035863.1, forward strand.
TATACCAATTACTAGTATTATTATTATTGTTGTGTATAATAAAATGTATTGATTTTCTGAAGCCAACTTCTATTTATAAATAAAAATTAGCTCGGACCGGGCTGCTGAATCGAATTGATTGGCTTGGGGTTGCAGCATGAATTAAATTTCAATTAAGGTGCATCGAATGCAAAATGCTCTGCACGGAGTTTAATCAAAGAGGACATTTTCGCTTGTTGCGATGTTCACAGGCCAATTTTGAACAGAACGTGAGGCATTGAATTTTCTCCACAAAAGTGTACTGAGAATTGGCGTCAATTGCTTCGTGCAGGTAATATTTTTTAGTTAGTAATATTTTGCAAATTTGTTTAAAAACATTTCCTAATATTTGCTTTGCGAAGAAGCGACGAAAATAGATAATAGAATTATGAATGAAAATGCACCGGGCTGGGCAATCTTGAAATCCATTGGGAATAATCGAAGTAACGAAAAAATCGTAACGATAAAGGCGTGACGAAATCACTGAAAGGAGTGAAAACACGCTAAGCCGATTGGTGGTCAAACGGTTCACGGATTCTCACTTATCGCGTGTCACGACCCGAAGTGTCTCGGTGGTTCGGACGATAACAATGACAGTGTGAATGGGCAATGTCAACATGAGATAGTATTTTTTTTGTATCTCTCAACGAATTATTTCTAAAAAAAATAAATAAACGTAAATCTGAAAAAAATCATTCAGGTTGCTAATGTAAATAAATAAGTAATTATATAATCAGCCCTTCTCAATTGTATTGCGAAGCAAATCCAGATCGACAAGCCCGGGCTCTAAGAAAACAAAGCTGATAACTCGACTTCATTCTATGCATCGAACAGAAATTGAATAATTCATCTCATTGACAATAATAACGACGTACGCGCTTATCGCGAGGTCGTTGTTACGACTTGTCGCCTCGTTTGTTGTTGAAAAAATGAAAAATAAATAAATATGGAATTACGCGAGAACGAAAGCGTTGCGGACCGTCCGAAGCGACTTTGGACGCTATAAATCGCCGATTTTTATTCCACGGCTACGCAGTTGTTTATGGTGTTACACATCGTTCCTTCAACTCGGACCATTGGCGAGCGCGCTATCAACTCTTCACATTTTTCACTCTCAATTCGTATCGCGCGTGAGAATTCCTAACGGAATGTAACTTTTTCTATGGAAAAAAAATACCCTGAATATTTTTCAATTGAAAAATGCGCTTTTCTAATCGATTTTGTGGAGCAGTAAAAAAAAACCGGTAGCACCGAGAGAATCCGGATTTTGGGCTGCATACGAAAAAAAAAATGGTTCCGTACCCGAGGCCAAAATCGCGGTTTGACCTCAAAACGCACGTTTGGCCTCGGGTATCAAAACATACATTTTTTTTACCAGCCACAAAATTCACAAAGATTGAAATACGCAATTAAGATTGAGTCTCTCTTCTCACGATTCGAATCTCCGAAACCGAATTCCTTCGGTCCCGTCTCTCGCTCGTTTCCGGACGAAATATTCGCTTCCGGCGGTCGTTAATAACGAGCAGCGAAACAGGTGGTTCACGTAATAACACCGTGAATCAACAGTTAGACCGGACGCGCGAGTCGTCGCCGCCGTCGTCGCCGTCGTCGTCACCGTAACTGTACGTTCCCCATTGTTTCTCACGTGATTTTTATCTCGACCATGGCTCGCGATACACGCGGAGGAGCGAAGCGCGAGCGACGCCCGATTAACCCAGAAAGCGCGTGTACAAAAGCCCGCGCGAATCCTCGAGGGAAACGCGTCTCGGAGTCCTGGGCGAGAGTTCCAACCGCGACGACGAACCGACCGCCACCCGATGATACATGGATCCCCCCCTCCGGTGATCCAGTCCTACGCGTTCGCTGAGCCAACAATTTTTCGTTAAATCAATACATTCACTCTCATAATAAAACAAATAAAAAAAAAATGTATCAGTTCTACAAATAATATTTCGTTCATGAAGTAGTCTTGGCGCTTTATAAATATTTTGTTGTCGTTTTCGTTAATGAAATAATAGTAAATAAAAAAATACTAAACATTAACTTTGCTCGTTATTAAAAAAAAAATCAGTGTAGAAATAATTTTTAAATCAAATTTGTTAAATAGACCATATTTCCCTTGAAATGTTTTTGGAAGCATTTTTTTTTTTAACTGTCAACCCTTGTTTTCTGTTTCTCACACAACCGACACGTCGTTTTGTTTGTGACAGGATTGCCAGAACGTCGACGGTGTTTAATGTACCTGGGGTGGTCGAGGTTCTCGGTGTTTTTGGGGTTCCCGGTATCTCGAAATCGCCCTCGGCGACGGTCTCGTTCCACGACACCGTGCGCAAAGGCGACGGCTTTCCGCGAGGCTGCGCTCTCTGGTCCTCCTCGGCTACAGCTTTGCCCGAACACTCGTTGGTACTACCGTTCATGATTTTTTCGTCGATTTTCACCTTTGACGTGTCAATTGAATCGCGCGTGCGTTGCTCTTCCCCGAATTCCGACGATTTCGCTCTTCCGACTTTGGACTTACGCCTTCTGATTTTCGATTCTTGTTTCTTTTTTTCAGCTCAATTTTTTCCGGACGTTATCAGATCTGAAATTTTATGTCAACGTTTGTGGAAAATTGATAATTGATAATTGACAGTAGAAAAAGAAATTGATTTTCAAGAATTTAAAAAGTATGGCAGATTCTGCAAAACGAAATATTTTTTAATAAAAAAATGGAAAAACCAAAAATGTATTTTCTATCAAGAAATGTTGTGTTTTTTTTAAATATTGTTATTGTTATAAAGTCACAATCGTTTTGCAGCTGCCATGTGAAGTGTCAAGCGACTCGACGAAAAGCATCGCAATGTTACTCACGAGATGTGCAATCACTCGAGGGACGATTGTCACGTTTGCGAATTAAAAATCAAACCGACGGGATGGCTAATAAATCACGAAGTCACATGGATCTGGATTGTTGAAAGTAAATCATGGAAAATTTGATTGAAAACCCGAAACTACGGTGACTGAACTGAGTCGGTTGAGCTGAGATGGGAGCGAGGTCGCTCGTACGAGTGACGCTGGGCGACTGAAAGCCGAGCGGCACGCGGAACGTTTTAAGTTTGTTGTCCGCGCTGCGACGCGTCGAGCGGTGGGGACGACGACGACGACGACGACGACGAGTCTAAACTGGCGCCCAAGTTCGAGAAATTGTACAAAAGTGTTTTTAACATTTTTTTCTTACTTTTTCACTACGGGAAAAAAATCGAATTCTATAAAAAAAATATATATATATGGCAAAAAAGTCAAACAATTAGAAACAAAATTATGGAAATGTAATAGAATAAATGTATTTTATAGAATAATTTTTTTTTTCTATTTAGAATAATAATAATAATCTGTGCTCGGAATTTAGATAATGGAAATGTTCGCGTTTATAATTCGTCACTAACGGAAAGTGAAATCCAGAGTCGAGGAGAATTCGATCGTCCTGCGGATTCCGGCGAAAAACGTTGGCGCGTGCGTTCGCCGCTGGGTTTTCCGTATTCGCGGGCTCGTTGCGTCACGAGGACGAGCGGGGATCCGCGGCGATTCCCCGACTCTGACGCTGTTCGTTCATTTATTTGCCGACTATTTTTTGCATCTCTTTGCTTATTCGTTCTTCGTCTTTCTCTCTCGAATGTGCGACAGGTTCTTTGCACTTGAACTCGAACGGTGATTTCTCCGAGTCATCCCAGCCGTGCGAATGCTCGGGGCCAAAATATCGCTCTCTCTTCCCCTTTGCGCACTTGTCATTTATTTTTTTCAGGGCCAAAGGTCGAATCCCATCTATGGCAAATTTTTCGATAGTTGGAAACGTGAAGTTTCTGAGATGAGCGAAATTTCACGAAAGACCGAACACTCGGAGATCAAAACCGTTATCAGAATCAGCATTCAGAGGTCACCCGAATCCAAGCAATTTTTTAAATTTTCTTTCAAGAAATAAAATAAAAAAGTCGTCGAATAGAAATTCAACGACCAAGTCGCTTGTGAATTTCCGAATAGGAGATGCATCGTCTGAAATTGTTCCTAATCGTCGGATGCATCCGAGCGAATTAGACGGGCATGACATTGCGATTTGTCTCCAGGCTCCGATCTCCTCGAATCGCGTATCTGTGCGAGAGTCGACGTAGGCAGTAGCCAAGCAACGGCAGGAGTTGCAACAGCAAATGGCCAGTAACTTTGCCTCCTTGAGATTGTTCGAGGCCGCGAAGCGGGCGGCAGCAAAGGCGAACTCGAGGCGAACTCGAGGCGCGAGAAAACGTGTCTCATAACAGATATCGTTACGTTGGCCTACGGAGTCTCTACAGATGCCGTACTATCAGTTTTGTGCTCCATTATTCATAGCTTTTGCTGGAATTTCTCATGCGCCGTTTTTCTCCTTATTTTTCTTTCTTCTTTTTCTTCTCTCTTCGATTCTCGATATTTCTCTCCTTGATATTTTCCCTCTCGACTCACGTTGGACTCACTTCGACGAGCAATTGAATCCTGAAACGAAAATCAAACGTCCTGACAAACTCGGCGACCGTAAAACTGTAAGTCCTGAAACGAAAATCAAACGTCCTGACAAACTCGGCGACCGTAAAACTGTAAATCGGTGATTATCACCGTCGTCGTTTCTATCGAACTATTAGCATAGTAATTAAAACGGAAAAAAAAATTGCCGATACTTTTGAAGGGGGTGTTCGATCGGCGATTTGCCTCGCGTCGAGCGACGCGATGAATAATTAATCGCCCGAACAATAACAAGGGCTAAGCGAACATTAAAGCGGATTTGATTAATTCGCATTTGAGCAATTAATTAACTGCAACGCTAACAGTGATTAATTTACGGCGCGCGTGTTTCGTCACTGTTCGCGGTTGTTTTTTTTTTCTCGCACCTCGTCCTCGCGGAATTTCAGCGACGGGAAATTCCAGACGAAAGCGACGTAATCGTGTATTCTAGTTTTTTTATTATTCGGATTGTCGAATTTTTCGTATCTTACTAAAATTCCCAAAAATAATTTTCTAATATTATTTTATCATTATGAAAAAAAATTATATATTTTTTAAAATAAAAAATAAAAAAAAATCTTTACAGGATTCATTTTTCAGGAACTTTCCCCATTATTCGAGTCCCCCAGTTGTAGTCGTACATTTTTCTAAAATTACTAGAGAATGATGAAGATGGTTTTCGCGCTCGTTAGCTGCGACGAATGAATTTTCGGGCAGTGACACGATGACTGCGGCTCTTCGCGGCCCCCGAGAAACGGGGGAACGACGCTCGTGCGTCGTTATCTCGGCTATGCCGCGGCTCAGGGTAATGAAGCGCTGCTAATTGATTTTTCGAGCTGCCCCCCAAGCGCGCAGATCGCGATCTTACGAAAACCATGGCAGTAGCAGTGACATCGGCCGCTTGTGATTTTCTAGCTCGTCATTTGCCTCCTGCTGCACGCGGCATTCGCGCGCAGTTCACGCGTCTCGCGGCTGATCGACCCGCAGCAACGTCGATTCAAGTGCCGCAGGTGTTTTTCGGTGTGCAAAGACAGCGTCAGCCATAAACAGAGATGGCCCCGCGACCCTCCCGTCGTGAATTCGAGGGTTGCACGAATTGGCGATCGACAAAGTGGACACTCGCGAATTTCCGACGAAACACGGGCAACCTGGAAAAAGAAAAGCTCAAAAAACGAGTAAGTAAACGGAAAACACGCACGAAAATCAATCACACGATCGTTTTACACATCGCGAAACGCGTGTCCGATGTCCACGCGACCGTTTTCTTTACCGACCGAGTGCGCGGGGTGTTTGTGCTCGGTCGGTAACGACGACGCTGCTGTCGCCCTTCCGCCGGGCGGCTGAGAACAAAGCAGAAGCTTCGTCCTTCCGCCGATTCCGCGTATACATTTTTCACCCACTTCGCTTTTAACCGGTGAGTAAAACAGATTCGAAAAAAAATCCTGCGATGAATTCGGAACGGAGCTCCTGGCACGTTTTGCGTGTGATCCGGCCTCACGAAAAATTTCACGTGCCGCACGTGAGACAACAATCTCATCGCCCACTGACCTTTATTTTCGCCGCTCTTAATGACGCACGTGCCGCGCTCCTTTCCATTCGCGGCGTCGCCATCGCTGCTCTGTTGTTGCACCTTCTCGCCCTTCATGTCCCTCGGCGTCGTCGCTTTTGTTCGTATTATCTCCAACGGGGCGGCGGCGGCGGCGGCGATCGCGTCCCGGGGGAAAGTCGTCAAAGTCGCGGACACGCGGCGCGCACACGCAACAATGCGACCGTGTTTTGTGTGTTCGAAGGACTCGGCACAGCGGCGAACAAAGCGGGCGGCCAATCAAATGCACCGAACCGAACCGAACTGAGACTGAAACGCAGAGAGAAAGACCGGAGCTTCCGACCCTTCGCCGTCCCGTCGACCTCAGGGTTGTGAGGACGTTAACGAAGTTGTGGTAATGTTTCGGTGGAGCGACGGAGTTTATATAGCGCGCGCGATCGCAGCGTCGCTGCTGGTCGCTTTGAACCCCTCCCGCCTGTCGCGACGACGACGACGACGACTATATGCGCGATATACCTACTCTGTTATATCTCCCAGCTAGATACATAAACGCAGGGTATATATAACAAAAGAGGGACACCGAGCGGAGCGATATACGATATATAGTATCGCTCCGCTCGGTATGTCCCTCTTTTGTTCTCCACGACGCGATTTCCTTTTCACTCGATCGGCCTGCGCGCGCAGCTCGTGTCGTACGCACGCGCGCAGCTCGTTCACGGTCAGGCGACGAGAGTTATCCAAGCCAGCGCCCAATCAGATGAACTGAACTGACGAGGCGAGCGAGAGCGATTCTCCTCTGCTGCTCGCAGGAGAATCGCAGGACTTTTGAGAAATTTCAGAGTCTTTGAGGTTATGTGAAACACGTGGGACCGACGGGTTCCTCGAAATTCAACGTAATTTATGTTGGATTTATCGATGGAAATTCCGTTGGAATTATTGAGTTGATATGTAGACGAGAAAGCAGGCGTCTCATCGCCAAACGTCGAATTCGCGGATTGCGCCGCATTCCTCAACCGCGTAGACGTAATCGCGCGACTTATTTGCCGCGCAAACGCGCGCGACGCTTCGCTTCCTCGTCGCCAGGGAAGCAAAAGGGGACGAGGGCGCGAGTCGAAAGGCTGCGCGCGCGGGGATCAAAGGTCGGATTCCTAGATTCGACGAGACGCGCGCGCGCGGCGATTAATATGCGAATTCTATATCGAGGCGCGAACGAGATTTTTTTTTCTTCTCTCTGTCGCATCGATAACGCGGCCCTGATCGTTAGTAGTACTACAGAATTATATAATAACATTATAATCCCTCGTGTTGCGCGTGCGCGTGACGCAAGATGCGTTTATCGTTGCGACGCGTCGGCGAGCGCAAAAATTCCCGCGGCCAAAAAAAATGCCCTGCCCTACTCCGGAAACGAAGTGCCTCGCAGTAGTCGCGGAAGCTTGAGAAAAATTGCAAAAATACATTAAAAAAATCGACGCCGCGCGATTTACGAGCTTTAGACATTAAATCCTCATAATAATTACGACTCTTTCGCCGAGTTATTGTTATTATTACCGCTACTATTATTATTGCAACTTTTTTGCCAACCGATTTCGCAAGACGCTCGCGTCGGGGAATTACACAATTACACGTGTGGATCGCACAATAGTCCGTTTAAATACTCGGAAGACGATTTCACCTCGGCGAACCGGTCCAGTTGCAATTTTTCCTCCACGCTGTCAACTATTATTTTTTTTTTGCTGCGTGACGGCAAAAAAATCGCAGCATCCGCGGAGGCTCGTCCGGCGGCTCTCGAAACGAGCGATTCCGCGCTTCGTACCGTTTATTTCCGGCCTGACCTTGCGACGATTCCTTCCAACGTGTATAAATTGTCTGGTCTTGAAAAGAGAAGGAAAAAAAAACCAAATTACATTTTACACGGAATAATTTAGACGTGTCAATATTAATTAATATCTCGCTGGTAACTGATAAGAAATTCGTAATAATTTTGCTCACCTTCGGCATTTCTTTTTTTTTCCTTCTTTCGCCAGTACAGCTGATAAGAAAGTGATAATCGCTCGTTTGCGTTTGCTGTGTTTCCGTGTTTTTGGATCCACGGTTATAATTTATCGCGCACTCGAATGTTACGAGCGCGTAATTTGTGCGCCACGATTCTGTTTGAATTATCGCTGTGCGTTTTGCGTACGAGCCGAACAAACAGCGTCGCTGGAGAGTCCTGGGAATAAAGATCCGGGGACTTATTTTTTTTTTTATAATTCTAAGTGAGCGGTAACGAGAGTTAACACTCGTATGTATCAATGAACTTGAAGCCCGGGAGATATAGGCGTCCTCGAAATTCCGACACGAGATCACGGTGATTTCAATAGCACTGTGGCTATCGGCGCTCTGACATTGCTGCCACTTCAATCTTCAATGCGTTTGAAGCGGAAAAAGTGGGTCAGTAGCTCACAATCCACTGATGTATCCACACATAATGAATATCATGACACAAGAGTCGTTGCCTCACTGATTGGAGACTTTTTCGGCCGGTGCTTCATCCCCAACTTCAGATAAATTTTCTGGAGAAAAAAGATAATGTAGTCAGCAGCTGATAGTAAAAATGATGATAACGAAGCTTACTTGTAAACGATGAGGATGAAGGGGCATGTCGACTCGTTAACATTTCTCGTAAATCACTGGGTTAGCACGCACGTCTCGTGGGGTTTGCAACCCGACGAATGCCGACGACGTCGATGACACATCGAACGATTTTCCGCGCGCACCGATTGCCAGACGAAAGGATAAAGATCCCCGTTCGACGTTCGAGGTTTTAATGCGATGTTTGTCCGTCGCATTTGACGAGGTTCGTGTGTCATCGGATTTCCCCGTCAGACAAAAGCCACGAAGTTTTTCAGAACCACGAAACATATATTCAAACAGAGCAAAAAATGTATCATAGGATTTCAGGCATTTTCCTAATTGTTTAGCCGCAAAGAAAATGCTAAAGCGCAAGAGTAAAGACTTACGAGTGTAGCATGATGATATTTATTCAATATTTACTTTCATAATTCGAGACGGAATGCCCTGCTCGATACAGAGATATAATTAATAGATGTAATATATATATTTATTTATTCATATTTGTTAGGGTTGTTAGTTAAAGTTGTTGACTCATCATCCGCTGTTATCTACCGGCGATACCATTGAAAAATGAAAAAACAACTCGGCGGTAAAAAAAGAAAGGAGAACACGTATAATTCAAGTACTGTGCGCTATGACTGTTAAGACTCTAGCTGGTCTTTTTTTTTAGTTTCATTAATCGCTTGCAACCGAGGCTGAAGTTTCCCTCGAGCGGCTGCTCGTTGGCTGAAATATTCGCTCAACGAGGCATCGCGAAAAATCGTATCGGTATATAAAATTAGAAAATTCCAAAGTATTTCGAGTGAAAAAAAAAACTAGAAGACTCCTGATACGAAAAATTGGCCCACCACAAGGTCGTATCTCTTCCTTTTCTCCTTCGTTCACTAATTTTTTTTTTTTTCGTCTTCCATCTCCGTCGCTCGCCGTGACTAAGTGTTACGGATCCGAGGTGCGCACTTTTGCAACTGCTCCGGGGTTTTACCTTTACTTTGCGATCGACGAAACGACCTCGAATCTGAGGCCGTTTTCGTTCAGCTGGTCGATGAGCGACGTCTGGGCGAAGGCGGCACCCGGGGCGAGAACTCCCCCTCTTTAATCGGAGAAAAATGTTTGAATTGACAAACGTTTGCGAAACGAACAGATTTTCTAGACGAATATAGAAAATATATATTTTTTTTAAGTAACAAATTACGTGAAATAAGGTAACTTACTGATCGGGCATTTTGTCAGAATCATTGAGAATCGTGAGAGCCGAGAAAAGAAGAGTCGTGCAGGTTGCCCCGTATCCGGGATTGACCCCCGTGACTTTGGTTATCATTTCCTTGTTCGGGGGTTCCGCGTGCTGGTCGGTCGGTTCCGCGAGCTTCTCCGTCCATCCCAAAGACTTGAACGTTATCGAGAAGTGCGTGTTCTCCATGGCCTCGGGTTTCGGGCCCTCGTGACTCGCCATACCGGCGGAGAAGAATTTCGGGTACTGTGAAATTGAATATCGATTATATGAACAATTCAATCGTCGATGATTTTATAGCCGCTTATGAGATTTCGTACCTTCAAAAGCAAATTGCGACCGCACTCGCACTTCGTCAGGAGTGAAAACACCGCGCCGACGATCGCCACGGCCATCACACCGAAAATGGACCTAAAGAAAGCAAAGAAATTCTTTCGTAATAAAAATAAATCTCCCTAAACGCATCGACTACGAAAATCCGAAAAAAAAACGTACTTGAACGTCACGTAGGTTTGGATCTGCGCGGGTCTTTGCTTGTTCTTCTCGTAGAGAAAGCGCTGCGAGCGAAGAGCGACGGATCTGTCGGAGCCGGGAAAAGGAACGGACCAACCGTCCGATAAGGCGCTTCGATGGATCACGCCCCTATTTACGGAACACAGTATTGTTTTTTTATAGCCGACAACTTGTATCAGAGTATAAAAAAATATCGCAGCGAAACATTTCGTACCGTGGCTGAAGCTTCGGCTTCAGTTCCGGCAGCCGTTGGGGATACAATTTTGTGCGAAGACCGCGAAGTTCGTTGGCGTGAGCGAGTCCGTAGACCGCGGATTCCCATGTTCCGTAGTGGAGCGACGCGCCTCCGATGCCGCGGACCGTTTGCCAGCTCCTTAAGTACGTCTCGATGCTGTTTATCTCGCCGTCGAATTTTCGCTGGGCGAAAATCACTCCGAGGTCGCAGGGGATGCTGTCGAAGCCGCAGGCGCTCACGACGTAGACTCCGGCCTCCTGCGCCGCTTTGTTGTACTCGAGTTGCATCCTCTCCATGTACTGAAAATGCGTACACAGATTTGTATTGAAATTGCAGATCGAGTTACCGACCGAGCAGCGCGCCGCAAAGCTAAGCGCAACGGAGTTGAGTAAACAAACAGTGACGCGGGAATTAATGTCGAACCTGCGGTTCGCCGCTGACGTCGACGTGATGCGTGCCGGCTTTTACGCAAGCCTTAACCACAGGTTCGCCGTAGAATCTGTAGGGGCCGCAACAGTTGACGAGGACTTTGCATCGCTCCGCCATTTTAGTCAAGGACTCCTCGTCCTTCACGTCGGCGATGACTATCGGGATTTTTTCTGCGCAAAAAAAAATCGGAAAAAAAGGCTTTAGCGTAAGGTTTTTTTTTTTTTTTTTTCTTATGCAACTGGAGTTGTTTGTCTTTGGCTCACCAGACTCTGGTGCAAAGTTCTTCAACACAGACTCCAGAGCTTCCTTGTTTCGACCGGCTATGCCCCATGTGAATGGCTTTTCCTTGCAGATTCTGGCAGCCTCCTTCACTGTGTATTTTCCTGTGAAGCCAGTGGCTCCGAATATCAAAATGTCCATTCGTCCTTCCGCCATTCTGCAAAAAAATTATTAATACATCATATTTATTGACTCAAAATTGGAGTAAATTTTATAATGTTGAATCTCAAAAGTTAATTTAAAAAATATTCATCCCTGACTAATAAAAAAATTTTAGCGTGGGAGCCCTATTGACCCATAATTGCAAAACCAAAAATAGCAGTAAGAAAATAAATTATTCGAATCTCCGCAGTGAAAAATTCCAACTTTTGTGGTTGGTCGTTGGTAACATGAATAAAAGAACAAGAGCGAATTTGCCAATCATTAGTGATACCTGACGCGTCATAAATCATAATCCGCTGTTATTGTCGCTGGTCGCGAGTCATTTGGACTCCGTGACCTTGGCCAATTTGAATATCAAAAACCACAATAAACCGTAAATTTCGAATAAAATAATTTACCGAATAATTAATTTTCTCTGTCGAACGACGAGGCGAAGGGTGCAATTGACTAATGCGCTATAAATTGCGTCTCGAGTGCGGAAAAAAAAGCGACGCACCGACGATCGCTATAAATAGACGTGCTTTTCTCGAAGCCGGCGCGCCCTGTTTTTATCAGGACCCAATAAAATTGCGAGTCTACTGAATATTCGACCGGCGGGCGTTGAAACAATCGCGGAACATCCGGCAAAATATCAAACGCATAATCGGACTCACCTGGTCGATGTATCTCACGCAATTTTCCGGCTCGTACGTCAAACTGTCGGCTCGACTATTGCGCAACTGGAGACGGCGGAGCGATCGATGGCCACAGCTGGTTGGGCAATCGCGAACTGGAGGCTCCGGGAAGCCGGCGAAACACGCAGCGCCATCTACAACTGATATTCGGGCATTCCGTGTCAAGTCGACCGAACGTCGAAGGCCGCAGTCCACAGAAATTCAACCCACGATAACTCCACCACACATTTGTCGGTTTTTTTAATAAATATAAACTATAATTTTGCATTCGCGTACATTTTTGGTACATCAACAAAATAAAAATTACATTAAACGTGTGCATTCGGTATCCCCGAGACGAATTCGCTCGAGTCCGCTGCGCGTCGAACGACCGGTATAAAAGAGACGTCGAGTAGGCATCCACTGTATCCCACATGGTACATACAGGCAACCTGTTGCCATGCGATAACTGCGCAGCGACACCTCGTTGGCTGACCCGCCGCGCGTCAGGCTGCCGGCTCTGGTTTTCGCCGACTTCGGCAGCACCGACCAAACGCCGGCCCCGCGGCGAGGAGTTCACCTTTCCTGTCACAAAAACAGAAAAAAAACAGTATCTGAATCGCAACATGAAATTTGCTTGTTCCTATTGGAAACAAGAGTCGAGCTACGCCCGATAATCGAGCGTCGTGCGCACGGTGAGATTCAAACGAATCGCGCCACTCGCGGTGCGCATGCGCCGCGCGCTTTTATCAGTCGAGCAGCAGCCGTCGTCGAGAGTCGCGTGCGCACCGCGCGCCCCGATTGGCCGGCCGAGTTCAGTCGACGTCCGCGTCTCGACGAGGGCGCACGTGCTCCGTTTGCGTGTGCGTTTCTCGCCGTGTGCGACGATCAGACGGGAGAAAGTTTTGTTTTGGCCGGTTCGACGCTGCCAGCGACCGGACATTTTTTACAGCCGACTCGACGCTGCTCGTTCCTCGTTGTTGTTTCTGCTGATTGTTAGAGCGACGAGTGTCATCGCGATGGAAGAACCGAGCGCGGACAGCGAGGAGACGGTGACACTCGTGCTGGGCGAGAATCGCGTCAAAGCGAACAAGGAGAAGCTCGCGCGTTACAGTCTCTACTTCGCCTCGTTGTTCTCCGAGAATTACAACGATCATCGGCAGGAGGAGTTCACGATTAACTACGAAATGTCGCTCACGACGCTGCAGGTGAGTCGGGTTTTTCATTGTTGATTTTTTGCAATCGTGAAATATCGACTTTGCCGAACGCAGTTGTCTACGTTGTCGGTGCTGCGGCCGACGCAACAGGCGCGCGAAGCGGCGACGGCGATTCGCGTCGCGGCGAAAAAATTCGAATCGGACGTAAACAAAGCCGCGAAAGGTGCGAACATTTTCGTGCGAAATTCAGGCGACGCGTCGATTTTACGATTTATGTAGCCGGATGTTTGTAAATCTAAAAATAAAAAAAATAATGCTCGAATTCTTTTTTACAAGTATTTCTGATTTTTCGGAGCCTGTCGATGTTTGAGAAAAAAAATCGTTGAGAACGCGCGAGCGAACCGAGAGACGCGCAAAATACGAGGAGGGGATGGAAATTCCGTACCTGTTGATCGAACGAAGCGACGTCTTTAAAAATAGTATTATAATGAGTTTGCCTGGTGGCCGAGTAAATCGAAGTGCGGCACATCGATTACCCTATGAATACACGTTGGCCAAGGTCGCGGATGCACCGCGTTCAAGGATGAGATCGCGAGGCTGAGACGCGTGACTTGTAAATAAAATAATAATAATAATAATATTCATAATAATAATGAAAAAAACTTGCTACTAAAATGCTAAAAATCCGCGTAAATCGAATGAAATCTAAACTCGTGAATAATATTTTTTTATATATTATAAATTAATAAAAAGAATAAAAATAATAATTCTTAAAACTTGCAACCACAACGCTAAAAAGAACCGCGAAACGTAATAATATGTTTTCAATCCGTACAAAAATATATCGATCTTTTTTTTTGCAGGATTTCGTTCACTGGGCCAACAACGAGGGCGAGCACACGCGGGTCGTTCACTCGCCGAAATATTACTGCGTGGTGCGGGCCTCGCTGGAGAAATTTCTCACCGGTAATTACGCCCAGCTGCTGGAGCTGCTGGAGCTCAGCGTTGTGTTTCTCGCCGAGAAGCTCACGGAGAACATAATCGAGATGATAATATGCATGCGACTGCCGCCCGACAACATGCTGGAGATCTGGCTGCTCGCGGAGAATCTGAGCTTGAAGGTTCTGCGCGACGTCGCGCTTGCCGTGTGCCTCGACAGATTCGAGGAGCTGCCGGTCGCGTCGCTCGTGGAATTGTCCATCGAGCATTTCGCCAAACTTGTGCTCAACGTCAACGTGCGAAGTTCGCCCGCGCGTTTGCTCGTCGTGCGGGAAGAGTGGAAGAAGCGCAACGGCGCTTTCACCGATCTGCCCGATTCGTATTCGCAGGTACCAAAAAAATATATATATTTTATTTGGTATTTTCTTATTTGAGATTAAAAAATGTTATTAACTTTATTATTCATTTTTCTATTTTTATTACATTGTTATTATTGTTTCGAAAATGTATTTGGTTAAAATCGCTTTGGTTTTTTTCTTTTTTAAGTTAAAAGCCAAGTTGGGATAGCCGAGAGAGAAAAAATAATGATACTTTGAGCGCGTCCGGCGGGCGTTGAATCGAATGATTTTTTCAAGTTTCTCCACTGCGACTCCGACGACATCGAGCCGGTGCTCGAGCAGCGCAAGCCGCGGAACATGCAGTGCGTGGCGGGTCTGAAGATCGACCGGGCGCTGGCGATCTACGGGTGGAACGGCAAGACCCTCCAGGAAGTCACGGAAATGACGGACACGCAGATGCACACGACTTTCGACGACAACGGGAAGGACATTGTGGGACGTCAGGTTGTGGGCAGAGGCGAGTAAGATTTAGTCGAATTTGTTCGACGAATAAAAGTCTCTTGCAAGCTTCTAATTTTTTAATTTTTTTAGCGGGCTTCAGTTTTATTTATTATTTATTTATTTATTTGATCGGCGGCGAGCAGTCTAATTGAGTCGAATTCGTTCGTCAAATAAATCGTGTTTGCAAGCTTTTCATTTTTTTCATTTTTTTCGCAGGCTTCAGTATTTATTTGATCGGTGGCGAGCAGGGAATGGGCACAGGACGTTTTAATCCGGCGCTGTGGCGTTACTGTCTCTTCTCCAAGAAGTGGTACATCGAGACTCTGTACGTAACAACGGTTTACGTAACTCCTCGGGGCTCCCCTCGTCTTACGGCGGAAAATAACTGCTATTGTACACGTATCTCTTGCCCGACAGATTTCCGAGGCCGCGGAGACACATGGCGGTGGCATTTATGGAAAACAAATTGTATCTCTTCGGCGGGGTTGGAAGGAACAGACTGAAACTCAATAGCGTCGACGTGTTCAACGTTCACACAGGTAATTGACGTACATTCACTCCTATTATTATCATTGAGAATGAATTCACAATTAATAACGAAAAAAAACTTTTTGTACAGGATTATGGTCGAAAGCGGCCGACATTCCGGAAGATTTCACGGAGGTGCCAGCTTCGTGCGTAGTAAACAACAAGTTTGTCTACTACAAGTCAAAGTATTACGTTTACGATCCGCGCGCTGATTCGTGGTCATCGCCCGACGTTTCGTCCGAGGATACGAATCTCCTGAACGATTATCAGATTCCCATTCGTTCGTTGATAGGTCACAGGCACGAGGAGAGCAGCAAACCCGTCGTCTTCGTCGCCGGTGAGAGACCGTTCGTTAAATTAATTTTTTCACGCTGCTGATTGCTTTGGCCTTATATTTCTTTTCGTGGTATTGCAGATGTCGTGCCGGATCGCAACACGACATTCCTACGAAGGTTCGTGCTGGACACTTCGGGCAAAACGACCGTCCACACGAGAATAATCCAGCAATGGAGACCGGAGGACGGCACGAGCACGTTTTACCAGCAGATAATGAACGGCCGGAGCCTCGTGAGTTTCGCCTACGCCGACGGTCGCGTCAGCGTGGAGATCGGCGAGTTGCGGGAGAACGAGATGGCCGATCACGCGGAAAACTCGAACCAAGTGCCTGAGGAGACTTACCGACGACTCAAGACATACAGCAAAGCGCTGAAGAACGTACCTGAAAATTGCTTCCAGCTGCGGCTGGGATGCTTCAATATAATCGATCCCAAGAGTCTGCATATGATCGTTCCGTTGCCCAAACAGGTGCGTTGAAAATTCTCCGTTATTCCTTGAAACTATTTCCGACTGGCGAGCGAAAATTATTCTCGGTATCGCAAAGGTATCCGAAATTTCGCTTGCGAGTCGCCTTTAAATTTACCAATAAAAAAGCATCGTCACTTATTTTTTCAGGAGTGTATAAACGTGTAAATAACGAAGAAAATAAAGAGATCGTAAAGAAAATTCAATCCAGATGTTTCATCTTGAATCATAAATTTTTATTAATAGTACATGTTGTGTAACGGAAGCAGTCTTCAAACAAATCTAACACGACGGTTCGCACGGATAACATGGAATAAGAAGTGATGCGCGTCATCGATTATCGTCCAAGGGGAGGGGTTGGCAGTCGCGGGCAGGACACCGTCAGTAAAAGTGAGAGAGAGAGAGTGCGTGATTATCGAGCGGGGATAATCGCAAGGACGTCGTCGCGTCTATTAAAGTGAGAGAGAGATATTTCGTTTCGAGGCAGCCGCGACGACGTTCGAGCGAGTATCGCGCGCCCCTCGGTGTCTTTTCCGCCCTGGCAACCGACGCCCTGGCCGATCGACCGATGACCACGTCCCGTCGTGCGCTCAAACGCGAGCGATTAAGAAGAAAAAACGCGCTCTTTAAACAGGCGTCAAGCTGAAATTAGCGTGCGAGTTGTGTGTCTGCTATCCGATTTATGCGCGGTATGACAAACGCACGAACCAAAAAAAAAAGAGAAAAGAAATCAATGCTTTATAACAATAATAATAATAGTAGTAATAATAACAATAGTAGTAATAGTAATAATAATAGTAGTAGTAGTAATAATAATAGTAATAATAATAATAAATAGATGATTCTCTTAAACTTTTATACATGAACATTTAAATGATAACATTTCAATGATATTCGCGAATTTTTTTCGCGCTTCGCGTTTGAAGTTTCGTTTCTTTTTTTTTTTTTTTTTTTTTTTTTCATTTTTATTCTCGATTCCGCTGAGCGGATCGCGTTTCGTTTCGTTCAGAGCGTTTTTCGCGTTGTTTCGCGTATTCTGCTTGCTAATTTTTTTTATCTCAATAATGAGAATCAAGGCGAAGCGCGGCTGTGGCGTTTTCGCGAGTTCAACGATGGTTTTCAAGGTCGTTGGGTGGTATTATCGTGTGCGATATCGTTATGAACGATAGAGAGAGAGCGGTTGATGAGGATGCGGCTTCACTGATCGTTGGGGCTATTTACGTTGAGAGCGAACGCCGCGGTTGTTTCGCCCTTCTTGCCTATCGCCCGCGCCGAGTACTGACCGATGTCGCCCGCCGAGCACGACTTGATTCGCACCTCGAAGGACTTGTCACCGTCCGAGCTGAATAGATATCTGCTGCTCGACTCGTCTATCGGCTTCCCGTCCTTTAGCCACGTCACTGCGAGGAACAATTGCCGATCGGTTTAGTTTCATCGTCGTCAATTAATAATTAATTAATCTGTAATTCGAATTATCAAGTTGGAGCGAAAATTGTACCTTTGAGAGGCGCGGATTCAGTCTGGCACGCGAAGCTGACCATTTCTCCTTCGCTCACGGTCGCCGACTGCGGGAATGTCGTGAACACTGGGCTCTTGGGCTCCTCGTTCGGAACTGATGATTCGCGACGAAAAAAAAAGACAAATCATTGAATTAGAAAATCGTAATGGAATTAAAATCTGGGGTAAAAATCCTCGTTCGGAACCGATGATTCGCGAAGAAAAAAAGACAAATCATGGAATTAGAAAATCGTAATGGGATCAAAGTCTGGGGTAAAAATCTTATGGACGGATTTTTTACCGAGAACGTTGAGTGTGCAGGAAGAGAAGCTCTCCCCGGCGTCGTTAAACGCCTCGCACGTGTAGGTGCCGGCGTCCTCGGGGAAGATCTCGGCGATGTTGAGCTTGTAAATGTTAGCCTCGTTAGTGTACTGGAAGTCCTTGCTCGGCTTGATCTCCTTGTTGTTGTGTAGCCAAACTACGTCGAACTTCTTCGCGCCGATGATTCGACAGCTAAGCACCACGGCCTCGCCGTCCTTGACGAAGTTGCTGGTCAGATGATCGACGATCTTCGGCGGTTTGTCGCCTCCCTTCTTCTTGCCCGCTCCGTTTGCCATGGCTGAGCAAAATTATTATTTTTTTACACAAGAGAATCAATTTTCATGTGGGCTTGTTATTTTTGTTACTTTTGAGAATCAATTTTTATGTGGCTTTGTTATTTTTGTTATTGTTACTCACGTTTGACGGTCAATTTGCAGGAAGTCGTGGCGGTGCCTTGGCTGTTGGTCGCCTTGCACACGTATTCGCCCTCGTCTTCGGGGAAGATCTCGTTGATCACGAGGGTGGCGACTCCACCCCGGTATTTCAGATCAACGACCTCCGAAGAGCTCAGAGTCTACAAGAAAACAAAACGATGACTTTTTCGGTCCTAAAAAAATGCCGAGAAAATCTGCGAATTATCGACGGGATGTTTTTACCTTTCCACCCTTGGACCAAGTGATCTGCGGCTCGGGATCACCGCCGACCTTGACGCACAGCTCCAACTGTTCGCCGTCGTTGATGGTGAGGTCGTTGAGCTTGCGCGTGAATTCCGGTGGCCTCATCGAATCGTCCGGAGGATCTGAAAACAAACCCACGCAATTTAATAATAATCGTTACATTTAAAATGGGTAAAGAATCAGGTCGATTGGGTCATCGTCTTACGAATGAGCTCTTTGGTGGTGCTTCTCGAGCGAGACGGACTTCCGGTGGCGTCCAGTTTGCTGCCGTATGTCTTGACGTTCCTCTTGTCGGTCAGCGACGACGAGTCAGCCTGGCGCAAATAATTATTCGATAATCTCTTATTACACAAAAAAAAACAGAAGAAAAAAACGAGTAGTTTAAAACTAAATCGTTAAATTTGTCTCACCTTGTAGGAAGAAGAGTAGCTGGAATTTTGCTTGTTTCCGGAAGACGACGACGAGTAATTGTGCGAAGCGTTGTGACTCGAGTGGCTGGTCGAGTGGCTGCTGTAGTCGGTTTTGATCACGATTTGCTGGGGCGCTGGCTTCAACGGCTGCTCGATGAACCTTCGATCTGCGGACAAGTCGGAAGGATTGAAGATCAACTCGGCAAACGTAGACGTTGATTGTTAGAAATATTAACGAGAGCTACAGGGAATTGAAGCCCTTTGGATGGCTCTGCCTCGAGGAGCGTGAGGGCGAGGATTTAGCTAGCACTGCCACAGCAAAATCCCCTTCTATCTCGCCACCACAACAGGAACTCAGGTTGTACTATGCTACGTGGGGGAATTTTTTTTCTCTCTACGAAAGCTTTACGGTCTGTCGGTTCGCAGGTTCGTGAAGGGAGGTGAAGAAGGTTCACAAGCGCGTGAAGAGAAAGCAGATGAGCTTGTGCGCTCGGGCATAATTACTGAAGGGAGAGATAAAGAGGAAGAGAGAGAGAGAGAAAAAATATATTGTGAAAAAGAAGGCGACAACCAGGGGAGGGAATATAAAACCTTCAGGGGTCACGCTAAAATAGCTCTACCTCCGGAATGCAGGATGTCGTTTGCTAACTTTGCTTGTTCATCGGTCTCACCCGTGCCTATAAGGTAATATTTCACAAAAGTGCATTAATAGTCGATGCATACATTTTTTCCCTTCAGTCCTTGTATCATGTATCGATTGATACATATACCGAGGCTTCTGTGTTCAGTTTGCAAAATTGGTGTGAACCAATTTCGCGTGGAATGTCTCGTGAAAAAAAAACTTAAAGTAATGAAAAGTAATTGGCTAATCGTAATGAAAAATTCATTTGATTATCGTTGATTAATATTAATAAAAGAATTGTTTCGCAGCTGAAAGTTCGTACCTTCGACAATGACGACGCAGCTGGTCTCGTCGGTGCCGTGGATGTTGGTCGCCACGCAGCGATATTTGCCGCTGTCCTCGGGTTTGCAGTCGACGATCTCCATGAAGACGACGCCGTCCGCGTGGGACATCGTGTACTCGTACTTGGAGAGCTCTCGGCTGTCTCTGAACCATCTCACGGATGGCGGTGGCTTTCCGCTCAGGCAGCAGAGCAGCTTGCACGTTTGGCGCACCTGCATCACACGCGGACGCAGCAGGAACGTGAAGCTCGGGGCGCACTCGGTCTGCTCCATCCAGCAGTGATAGGCGAGTGGCTCTCGTCTTCGCACCGGGTGAACTTCCGGCTTGTACGGAGCGATCTCCTTCGGCACGGCTGCGAAAAAGAAAACCCAGATGAGTTGCACGGTTCTGACCGAATTAACAAATCATTTTCTCTCAACAATTCATTTGTCTTCGACGGAGGTAAATTTTGCTAAATTTACACGAAGAGCGCACTCACGTTGGACATTGAGGAAGACGACTTCCTCGCGATAACCGTAGTGATTCTCCGCGCGTATCACGTATTCTCCTCTGTCCTCGAGCTTCGCTCGATTTATCACGAACGTGTAGTCGTCGCCGAGGTAGCGCTTCATGAATTTCACCGATTGCCGGAGCTCCTGGTTGTTGTGGTACCACGTGAGGGTTGGAGTGGCGATCGCGATGACGCGGCAGGTGAATTTCACGCTCTGGCCCTCGTAGGTGAATGCGCTCTGGGGTTTGATGACGAATCTCGGTGCCGCTTGTCTGCGATCTGTTTCAAACGATAAAAAAACAATAATTAATCAATCGAACGACGAACGAACGATGAAAAATAAATTTGTAAAAAATATTGCAAGATGCTGACCGAAGGTGGAGTCGTAAATCTTGTATTTCTCGATGAGGAGCTTCCTGAGCGCGGAATATTCGGCCAGACGACCAATCGGCAGAACGTATTTCTCCCAATCGTCGTACTTGGCGCGAAGTCTGTCCCTGAAGCTGAGGTAGCGGCTGCTCGAGATTCTGTTGGTACGATCGCTGTGGTCGCCCGTGAGCCACGGGTGAAGCAGGCACTCGTGAGCCGTCATACGCTTCCTGTTACCAGTCGATATTTTTTATTAACGAAATGTTTTTAGCAATCGTAGGAAATAGTGAAAAATAAATGTATCAACGCACTCTTTGTTCTTGACGAGAAGTCGTCGGATAAAGTCCTTTCCTTCTTCGGAAACGTCGCGGAAGGTCTCCTCGTCGAAGTCCCAGTCGCAGGCCTTGACGTTCTTCAGCGTCTCGATGTCGTTGTCACCGGCGAACGGCGAGAGTCCGCTGAGCAGAACGTAAGCGAGAACTCCGCAGGCCCACATGTCGGTGTAGAAGCCAACGGGCTCGCGCTCGACGATCTCGGGAGCCGCGAATTCCGCGGTTCCAGTGCTGATCTTCACGACTTCATTCGGATCGAGTTTCGTCGCGAGTCCGAAGTCGATGAGCTTCACGTTGGTGCTGTTTCTCGTCTGGCACATTATGTTCTCCGGTTTGATATCTGCCGAAAAAAAAAGAATTCCAAATGTAATTCAATTTTCATTTCAACAATAAAAAAAACTTCCAAATGTAATTCAATTTTCATTTAGAAAATAAAGAAAAATTCCAAATGTAATTCAATTTTCATTTAAAAAATAATACAAAAAATTAACCAAAAAATGAGAAAGCTACTCACCGAGATGAATAATGTTCTTCTCGTGCATGTGCTTGATGGCATCGCAGATCTGACGCATGTAGTTGATAACCTCGGCCTCGGACATCGAGTAACCCTCGGCAGTGATTCGCTCAAACAACTCGCCGCCGGAAAGGCTAAAAAAGCAAAACGTCAATTATTAAAAAATGATTCCAAAATGTATAAATAAGTAAATAAAAATCAGATATAACGAAATTCATATTTCGCACGAATCATTCGACTTACAACTCGAATATCAGCACCATCTCGTCGTCGTCCTCGAAGGCGTCGTGGAGATTGATCAGCTTCGGATGATGCAGCTGATTCATGATATCGATCTCCTTCCTGATGAGTTCCTTCTCCATCACATGCGACACGGGGATGAATTTAGCGGCAAAGATGTTTCCAGTCGCGCGCTCCCGACATCTGTGCACCACTCCAAATGCTCCGGTACCAATTTCCTCGAGAATATCGTACTTGTCGTACACCGAAGTGTTCTTAATTTCCACGGGTTGCGGAACGTATTTGCTGTAAATATCGAAGACGAACTGATCGTAATCCCGGACCTTCTCGTCGTCCCTGCCGCGGATCTTCTTGCCGGTCTCGTCGATCTTGTACTCGTGCTTCTTGATCTGCTTCTTCGTGCTTCCCTTCGTCGTGATGAGCGGAGTCACCTCACTGGGATCCGATCTGCCGTAGACATTCTCGGCGGATACCCTGAAGTCGTACTGATGACCTGGACTCAATCCGCTCACAGCAATGGAGCAGAATCTCGTGTTTCCAACGCGAATCCAGCTGCTCATCGGATGCTCGCGCTTCTCCACCAAATAATTCGTGATGTTGCTTCCGCCGTCCCACATGGGCGGCTTCCATGTAACAGCCAACGAGTCGTGTCCGATATTCTCGACCTGGGGGAACCTCGGCGGGTCCGGACGATCGCTGATCTGAATCTTGATGATCGCCGAGTCCTGACCGAGCTCGTTCTCGGCGGTAATCCTGTAGGGACCAGAATCGATTCTGCTTCCGTCGCGAATCGTGAGAATCGCGTGACGCTCCTTCAGCTCGACCGCGTAATGTCCTCCGGACTCTATAGTCTCGCCCTCCCTGACCCACGTGACCTTGGGCTTGGGGAAACCGGTGAACGGCACCTTGATAACAACGTTCTCGCCCTTGTCGAAGAAAGCGGTGTCCCTGAATCGCGGAGGAACGTTGAGCCTCGGCGGTGTCATGATGAAGAGTTCTCCCTTCGTCGACTTGTGTCCGCCCTTGTTGGCAGCGCGACAGACGTACTCGTCGGCGTCCTCGCCGAAGACGTCGTGAATGATGAGCGTGTGACACTCGCCCTCGGAGTAGATCTCGAATCTGCTGCTGTTCATGATCTCCCTGGCGCCCTTGAACCACGTGATCGTCGGGCTCGGGCTTCCGGAGATGATGCACTTGAACTGCGCGTTGTGATTCTGAATACAGTTGACGTTCTTCAGTCCCTTGAGAATCTCCGGTGGCTTCGACTCCTGCGGATCCTTGATCTTCACGGACGTCGACGCGGTGGATTCCTTGCTGAGTCCGGCTTCGTTCTGCGCGAAGACACGGAACTCGTACTGTCGTCCCTCGATGAGATTGCTGATGTTGATCATGTTGGTCGGGCAGATCGCAGGATTCACTCGTTGCCAGGCTTGTCCGCCAACCTCGCGCTTGTCGATCCAGTAGCCTTGAATCTTGGCACCGCCGTCGGTGGTCGGTTTGTCCCAGGTCAGATTGACGAAGTCTCCGCCGATCTCGGTGACCTTCGGCGTGCCCGGAGGACCCGGAGGATCGAACGGTGCCTTCGCCTTGATGGGATTCGCGCCCTCGAGAGGCGGGCCCATTCCGTTGTCGTTGACGGCGCTCACGCGGAACAGGTACTCCTGTCCCTCGGTCAGGCCCTGCACCATGAAGCTCGTGTCCTTGCAGAAGCTCGAGACGAGCAGCCAATGACCGTGAGTGATTTCTCGGCGTTCCACGGTGTAATGAGTGACGCGAAGACCACCGTCGAACTTGGGTGGATGCCAGGACAACGTACAGGTGTGTTTGTCGATGTCGGTGACGTCGAGGGGACCGACTGGTGGTCCGGGTGGTCCGGTTACGAAGGCTCTGAAGGATCCGCTGACGGTGCCGCTGTCGTTGGTGATGGACAGCTCGTAGACACCTTCATCTTCCTTATTGATGTCCTTGATGAAGATGATGAGATACTCGTCGAAGACAGTGTACTTGATGTGACCGGACTCGATGACCTTCGAGCCGTCCTTCTTCAGCTTGATGTCCATCGGCTGATCGCCGTTGTAATAGATCTTGATCTTCGTGTTGTCCTTCTCCGGAAGATACAGAACATCAGGCATACGCTCGATTCTCGGTGGCGTACCGATCTTCAGTCTGCACGTCGTGGTGGCGATGCCGAGTGGATTGGCGGCTTGGCAGCTGTAATCGCCGGTGTCGGCTTCCCAGACCTCGCTTATCACGAGCCTGAAGAGACCGTCGTCGCGCGCCTCGGCCCTGAAGCGTCCGCCCATCGTGATCTCGCGTCCGTTCTTCAACCATCGTGGCGACGGCATCGGTTTACCCGTGGCTTCGCACTCGAGGACGTAAGTCTTGCCCAGAGGGACGCCCTGGCTTATCGGCAGTGGTCTCGTCCATTCGGGCTTCTCGCCTCCTTCGACCTCGCAAACGCGAACAGGCGTCGTGCAGGAGCTCGGCTCGGATCTTCCGGCGGCGTTCACGGCGAATATACGGAACTCGTAGTCGCCGCGTTCGATCAGATGCAGCACCGAGTACTCGCAATCCGTGACGTTGTAGTCGTTGCACTTGAGCCAGATTGCCGAGCCGATTTCGCGCTTCTCGATGACGTAGCCGGTGATACGGCTTCCGCCGTCGCTCGTCGGCGCCTCCCAGCGAAGGTCCACGTAATTCTTGCCGACCTTGACGACCTGCGGCGTTCCCGGTGGCGAGGGAACGTTGAATTTGCTTCGCAGCTTGAACTGGATCGAAGGTGGAGACGGCTTGCTGAAGCCCGCGGCGTTCTTCGCTCGCACGCGGAATTCGTACTCGTGGCCGCTCGCGAGACCGTAGCAGATGTAACTTCGGTCCTTGACGAGGTAGTCGTTCGCGACTCGCCATTGGGCGTCGTCCGCAGGGTCGCGGAATTCGACCTTGTAGCCTTGAATGCGTGAGCCGCCGTCCGAGTGCGGACGATCCCAGCTGACGGTTATGCTGTCCGAGTCCCAGTCGGTGACGCGCGGTTGACCTGGTGGATCGGGTACCGTGAACGGGAATTTCGCGATTATCGGCTCGTCACCGACCAAAGGTTCGGATACGCCGTACTGATTCTCCGCGCGGATACGGAAGTTGTACTTTCGATTCGGCTCGAGACCCATCACGTCGTAGTGAGTGTTGCGCACGAAGCTGCTGAGTTTCACCCAGTAGCCGCCGTAGTCCAATTTCTCGACGATGTAATTCGTGACGGGCGAGCCGCCGTCGTCGAACGGCGGTTTCCAGGCGAGTGTGCAGGTTTCCGGAGTGATGTCGGTGACGTCGAGGGGTCCCAGAGGATGCGACGGTTTGTCGACGACGAGGACCTTGCAGGAGGCTGAGTCGGAGCCGATGATGTTGGACAGGTGGATCGTGTAGTTTCCGGTGTCGGTACGCTTGGCCTTGCGGTTGATGAACTTGGAGGCGATCTCCGTGGTCTCGAACTTGATGCGCTCGTCGGTGTAGACGTCCTCGCCGTTTATCGTCCAGCTGGGCTTGGCGATCGGGTGAGCGTTGTAGGGAACCGTGATCGTGAAGGGCTCGCCGGCGATTACGGTCATGTCGCGGATGCTCAGGTCGCTTGTTATCTTTGGCGCGACTGGAAAATTCGAAATTATCGATTAGGAGAATTGTAAAGTATATATGTATTTTTTTTATCGAGACTTCGAGGTTCGTAAAGGCGATTTTAAGGTCATGTGACATATCGACTGCGGCTATAAAAACTGTAATGAACGATTCTTTTATGCATATTTGCATTTACAGTTGAACGAAAAAATAAAAAATACAATTTGCCTAAAAATCGTTACAGTTTTTGATACGGCTTTAATAAATAAAAATAAAAAACAATACTTACACATCGGTGCGCTGGCTCGGATGGCATCGGAGCTCGAGCTCCACGGGCCTTGACCGGCGGCGTTGACGGCCGCGACGCGGAACTCGTAGTCGCGATTCTCGATGAGACCGCCGACCCGATGAGTGAGATCGGGAACGTAAGCCTGAGTCGCCTTGATCCATTTGTCCTCGTTGAAGAGACGTCGCTCGATGACGTAGCCGATGATCGGCGAGCCACCGTCGCTTCGCGGTCTCGTCCACGTGATGGTGATGCTGTCCTCGGTGGTCTCGACGCCGCGCGGCGCTCCCGGCGCCGCGGGTGTGTCGAACGGATGACGCGCCTTTATCGGGTCCTTCGTCGTCACCGGATCGGACGTGCCGTACTGATTCTCGGCCATGACGCGGAATTCGTACTCCTGGTTCACCGTGAGGTTTCGCACGCGGACGAACGGCGTCGTGACGTAGCTGCTTATCTGCAAACAAATTCGGAAGGTGATAATTTTATAAGTGACTTGAAACAGAGGCATTGAGCATTTTTTTTAAGAGCATAAGAATTCGGAAGGCGATAATTTTAGAAGTGACTTGAAACAGAGGAATTGAAATTTTTTTATCTACTACTAAAAAGTGCGTAATTCGCGCCAACGTGACCATTGTTGTCGGTATAACTCGGCCTCTGATTGGTCGAGGGCCGTGATGACCGGCAGTTCGTTGTTTAACAGCGCGAGATTTGACAGTTTGTCGTAATGAGCGCTGCAGCGCTGTCTAACCTCCGGTCGCGCGCGAAAGCGCGCGGATTTGCTTCCTAGTCTACTACTAAAAAGTGCGTAATTCGCGCCAACGTGACCATTGTTGTCGGTATAACTCGGCCTCTGATTGGTCGAGGTCCGTGACGACCGACAGTTTTTGTTTAACAGCGCGAGATTTGACAGTTTGTCGTAATGAGCGCTGCAGCGCTGTCTAACCTCCGGTCGCGCGCGTAAGCGCGCGTATTTGCTTCCTAGTTAAGACTAAAAAGTGCGTAATTCGCGCCAACGTGACCATTGTTGTCGGTATAACTCGGCCTCTGATTGGTATAGGGCCGTGACGACCAAAAGTTTTTGTTTAACAGCGCGAGATTTGACAGTTTGTCGTAATGAGCGCTGCAGCACTGTTTAACCTACTGTGATCCCGATTTGGGCGGTTTTCGGCCCGGTGGCCAGATCTACGATTTCTGACAAACTGTTCGACCAAATTTTTTTTTTTTCAAAATCAACTAAAAAAGGGTTGTAACCAGTGTTTTCAGGGGTAGAATATGCGACTTGAGAACAATGGTATAGGTTAGAAGTCGATATTTTGAAAAAATATATGTCGTGACCCCGATTTGGGCGGTTTTCGGCCCGGTGGCCAGATCTACGATTTCTGACAAACTGTTCGACCAAAATTTTTTTTTTTCAAAATCAACTAAAAAAGGGTTGTAACCAGTGTTTTCAGGGGTAGAATATGCGACTTGAGAACAATGGTATAGATTAGAAGTCGATATTTTGAAAAAATAAATTTCGTGACCCCGATTTGGGCGGTTTTCGGCTCGGTGGCCAGATCTACGATTTCTGACAAACTGTTCGACCAAATTTTTTTTTTTTCAAAATCAACTAAAAAAAGGGTTGTAACCAGTGTTTTCAGGGGTAGAATATGCGACTTGAGAACGATGGTATAGGTTAGAAGTCGATATTTTGAAAAAATAAATTTCGTGACCCCGATTTGGGCGGTTTTCGGCCCGGTGGTCATATCTACGATTTCTGACAAGCAAAACGACAAATTTTTTTTTTTTTTTTACATCAACTAAACAAGGGATTTTTAGTTGCGATTTACCCTTTTAAAGCTTTATAAGAGCGCAGCAGCGCAAAGGTAACTCGGGCACGCGCGCCAGCGCGTGTGATTAGCCTAGTAAGAATATAAAAATTCGAACGAACCTTCGCCCATGTTTGCTCCCTGGGCTCGCGCTTCTCGATAACGTAATTCGTGATCTCGGCACCGCCGTTGTCCTTCGGCGGAGTCCAGTAGAGGGTGAGCGAGTCGCCAGCGAACTCGTCGGCACGCAGATTCTGCGGCGGTCCCGGACGATCGAGAACCCGGACGTTGATGGTCGCAGTGTCGAAGCCGGACGCGTTGCGCAGCTGAAGACGGTACTGACCACCATCCGAGCGCTTCGAGTTCTTCATCACGAGACTGAAAAAAAAAAAATTAATTCGTTTTTTGCTTCGTCTGACGTCCCACGAAAAAGCAGCAAAAGAAAACGTGTCCACAATTTTGCAAGCGAGTAACGATCAATTTTATTTACCTGGCGTAATCGTCGGCCAATTGCAGATGAACCCGCTTGTCGGCCTCGTCGAGAACGACATCGTTGGCGAGCCACGTGGCGGCCGGCCTCGGGAATCCGACGTACGGAACGTGAATCGAGAAATCTTCGCCGGCGCGAACGGTGATGTCGCGCACACCGCCGAGATCCATGATCGGTTTGTTCGGCTGTTCGGTGATGACGATCGGATTGCTCGCCCGGCTGGGATTGCTCTTTCCAATATCGTTGACCGCGATAACGCGGAATTGATACTCGTCGCCCTCGTTCAAATTCGGCACCGTGTAAACGTTGCCCGAGATTATCGAGTCGTTGACGTCCGACCAGTCGGGCTGATCCTTCTGCTTCTTCTGCAGGAAGTAACCGCGGACCTTGGCGCCGCCGTCGTTTCTCGGCGGACGCCACGAGAGCGTCACCGAGTCCTTGGTGATGCGATCGGCCTTCGGTGGCTCCGGAGCGTCCGGACGAACTGCGAAAATACAAGATTTTTTTTTAGTCAACAATTTCGGTACACAAAAAATGTTATTTCTGTGCAAAGTGGAAGTTTCGAGACTCACGTCGTTGGTGACCGGCGGTGATGGGCTCGGTGGCCCTGCTGGGATCACCTGGACCTGCCTCGTTCACCGCAATCACGCGGAACTCGTAACGAGAACCGTCGTGAAGATCCTGCACCGAGAAAGTCGTGTTTGGCGTCGCGTAGTTGTTGCACTTGAGCCATTCGCCTCCGCGTTCGCGTTTCTCGACGTAGTAGCCTGTGATCGGTTTTCCACCAGTATTTTCCGGTGGATTCCAGACGAGAGTGCAGGTATTCGGCGTGTAGCCGAGAATCTCCGGCTGGCTGGGCGCGCCGGGCGGATCGAACGGGCTCTTGGCGACGACGGGTTTGCCGTCGAGGGGCTCGGACACACCGTAAAGATTCTCCGCGCGCACGCGGAACATGTAGCGTTTTCCTTCGCTCAAGCCGCGAGCGGTGAAACCCATCGTCGGACAGTAGCCAGGAACTTGGCGCCAGTTGTCGAGGCCGAAGTCGCAGATCTCGACGATGTAATTCGTGATCGGTGCCCCGCCGTTGTCGGCCGGTGGGCCCCACGAGAGGGCGACAGACTCGTGAGTCGTTCCGGAGTAGAGAAGCGGTCCCTTCGGTGGTCCGGGTTTGTCGACGACGATGACCGTGATGTCGGCGCTGTCGGAGCCGTACTCGTTGGTCGCCGTGACTGTGTAAATTCCGGCGTCCTCGCGAATCGATTTTTCCACTTGGAGCGTCGTGTGATCTTGCTTCGTCTCCATCTGCATCGAAGAATTGCATCGTTAATAGTATCCAACGAGAGACGATTGTGTCGATGAAAGATTAAAAGTGGTTATATTTTTTACACCTTTAACGATGCTTCCTCTATGAGGAAGCCAAAATTAATCAACATACTTCCTTCGTAGAGGAATTGGTCTATTTTTTTACTCACCGAAAC
Source organism: Itoplectis maculator (assembly GCA_964034905.1). NCBI lineage: Eukaryota > Metazoa > Arthropoda > Insecta > Hymenoptera > Ichneumonidae > Itoplectis > Itoplectis maculator. Next base: position 2,650,289 of record OZ035863.1, read on the forward strand.
GCGGTAGTTGGAGTCGAGTCTGTCGGTGCCCTTGAGCCATTCGATTCTTGGCGTCGGAGCGCCGGAGATCGGGATGTCCACGTTGATTGGTTCGCCAGCGCGTACCTTGATCTTGCGACCGATAAGGCCTTCCAGATGAAGCTTGGGCTTCTCCTTGGACGGTTTGGCGGTGATGACCGACGAAGTTTCGCTCGGTTTGCCAGCTCCGGCTGCGTTGACCGCGGACACGCGGTACTCGTACTGGTGGCCCTCGGCCACGTGCTCGTCCTCGTACTCCACGCCCTTCATCGGCTCCTTGTTGAGCTTTATCCAGCGTCCGGTCGCGCGGTCGCGACGCTCGAGGTCGTAGCCGACGATCGGCGATCCGCCGTTGCTGATGGGCGGCGTCCACTTGATCTTGATGTAATCCTTGTTCGCGTCGAGACATTCGGGCTTTCCAGGCTGGCCAGGAACAACTGGGGGTGAACCGAAAGTCATTTATTAATTTCAGGCGACACAGACAATTTGGAAAACTAAAAAACAATTATAAGTGCCAAGAAAATCTTACCGAATTGATTTTTGGCAACGACGGGTTTGTCCGTCTTCAACGGCTCCGAGCGTCCTTGCAGATTTTCCGCAGACACTCGGAATTCGTACTTCGTGCCTTCGAGAAGACGCGGAACCGTCGCGTAAGTCGATTTCGGATTCACGTAGTTCACGGCCGGTACCCAACCGCCGCCGTGAGTGAGATCGCGCTTCTCGATGACGTAGCCACTGAAAGGAGAGAATACATTTATTTTGACTCACGCTCGGATTACATTTTTTTTAAATACAATCGTCAGGCAAAACTGGATTGAATCTGAGACTCACGTCAGTTCGCTGCCGCCATTGTCCTTCGGTGCCTTCCACGAAAGCGTGACCGACTGGCTGGTGATTTCCTCGTACTCGAGTGGACCCTCGGGTGGTCCGGGCCTGTCGAGGACGATGACGTTGAAGCTGCCCTCATCGATGCCGCTATCGTTCTTCAGCAACAGATGGTAAACCCCGGAATCGGTTCTCTTCGCGTTGACCGTGTGAACGATCGTGTGATAGCCAATCGACGTGATTGTCGTGCGCTCGTTGGTGACCAGAGCCTTGCTGCCAACCGTCCAGATGACCTCGGGTATCGGCTCGCCGACGAAGTCGATGTCCACGTGGAACACGAGACCGGCCTTGATGCGAATGTCTTCCAAGGGTGTTTTGATCTTCGGCGCCACTGCGAGTGAAAAGGAAAAACGTGAATATATTTCATAATCCTTCGAAAGGGGTACGGAAATTGATTTTTTCGCGTCATTGTTCCTAGCGAATAAACCCAGGCACTTACGGAATCGAGTCTTAGCGATCACAGCGTCGCTCGGCTCCGACGGTTCGGACTGTCCGGCGGCGTTCACAGCGATAACGCGGAACTCGTATTCCTGTCCCTCGGTGAGATCGGGTGCCGTGGCTTTGGTCTGTCCGGCGGGGACGTGAACGGCATTTATCCAGTAGGGGCTGCCCTTCTCCTTCTTCTGCACGATGTAACCGGTGATCGGCGAACCACCATCGTTCTCCGGCGCCGGCCACGTGAGGTCCACGTGGTCCTTGTCCCAGTCGGTGATCTTGGGTCTGCCTGGCGCGTCGGGCTCATCTGCGTACCAATATTAATTCATTTATTAGAATTTCAATCCTTAGGAATTTTAGCATCAATAAATATTTAGAACAATTAAAAACTGAAATTTTTCTGTCGTAGCTCCATATCAAATTAATTATTGTAAGATGAAAGGAGAAATCCGTTAATAAATTATATTTAGAAAATTCAATTTACACTGAAAAAATTAATAGTTGTGATTGCCAATCGTTGGTCAGAGCTACCAATATTTTAGGAACTGCAACCAATATTTTGGTAGATCGAGCCAATGATTGGTTCTGGCAACTACTCAATTTTCTCAGTGTAAAATAAAAATGTGTATCACTAACCGAATTCGTTCTTGGCGACGATGCTCCTGGTGGTCTCGAGCGGCTCGGACTCTCCGACGTGGTTCACCGCCTTGACGCGGAAATAATATTCCTTCTTGTGCGTCAGCCTATAAACCTCGTGATTGAGGGTCATGCTCATGCCAGCATCGGACCAAGTGCCTCTTGAAACATCCATCTTCTCGATAATATAGTGAAGAATCGGGCTGCCGCCATCGTCAAGCGGCACCTGCCACGACAGGTGGCAGCTCTCCTTGGTGACGTTGCTGACGACCAGCGGCTTCTCCGGCGGCGAAGGTTTGTCCAAAACCGTGACAGACGCACCAGCCGACATCTTTCCAAGATCGTTCACCAGAGTCAACTTGTAGCGACCGCTGTCGCTGCGCACCGAGAACGGAATCTCGAAAGTCGTGTTGGTCGTCGTGGTGAAGATCTCGTGACGCGTGTCGGCTTCGATCGCCGTGTCGTTGACGGTCCAGAAGGCCGTTGGCTTCGGCGACGCCTCGATCGGAATGTCCCAGGCGATTTTCTGGCCGGCTTTCACGGTCAGATCCTTCAGCAGGAGTCTGTCGAACTTCGGAGCCTCTGTAATCAACGAAAAAAAAAAAAACATTTAACTTACAATTCCACAAATTCATAAAAAAAAATCGTGGTCATCGTAATTCCACTTACGGAATCGCGGTTTGGCGATCACCGGAGCCGAAGCCTCGGACGGATCGCCAGGTCCTCCCTTGTTGACCGCAATGACCCTAAACTCGTACTCCTGTCCCTCGACGAGATCAGGCACAGTTCCGCTGCACGCTTTGCCGGTCAATTCCACAGCCTTCTCCCACTGTCCGAACCTCGGCCTCTTCTCGATTATATAACCAGTGATGGGCGATCCTCCGTCCCTCTTCGGCGGAGTCCATTCCAGGTCCACGTGATCCTTGTCCCAGTCCGTAGCCACAGGCTGCCCAGGTTTGTCGGGTTTGCCGAACGGATCCTTGGCGGTGATCTCGTCGATGCCGGTGAGCGGCGCCGATTCGCCCTGCTTGTTGACCGCTCGCACGCGGAACGTGTAGTCGTGTCCCTCGATGAGATGATCGACTTTGCAGGTGCAGAATTCAGCCTCGGCAACGGGTACCCATCGCATACTCTCGGCGTCCATTTTCTCCACGGCGTAGTGAAGAATCTCGCAGCCACCGTCGTCCTTCGGCGCTCGCCAGGTCAACGTGCAACCGTTTCTCGTGACATTCTCAGCTTTGAGTGGACCTTCAGGCGGCGAGGGGACGTCCAGGACGGTGACGTTCAACGTCGCCGTGTCCGTGCCGTTGATGTTCTTCGCCGTGAGCGTGTAGACCCCAGTGTCGGACCTATGAGCGTCCATGAACCGTACTTTGGTGTTGTAATCCGTGTTCGTGATCTTGATGCGATCGTTGTTGCTCACGGTGATTCCCTTCAGGTCCCACGTCTTCTGTGGAGGCGGTTCGCCGATAACAGGCACGTCGAAGTCGAAGAATCCACCAGCGCGAATTTTCACATCCAACATGTATTTCCTGTCGATCTTCGGCGGCAAATTCTTCGGCCTGGCGACGTGCGGCCTCGTGGCGTCCGACGGTTCGCCGGGTCCGGCCTTGTTGACCGCGCGTACCCTGAATTCGTACTGCGTTCCCTCGATGAGGTCGGGAACCTTTCCGCTCGTCACGTCGCCCTCGACTTCCGCGCATTTCTCCCAGTTTGGACTGAACTTGTCGCGCTTCTCGATGACGTAGCCGGTGACCGGTGAGCCACCGTCTTCCGATGGTCTCGCCCATTCCAGCTCCACGAAATCGCGATCGTAATCCTTGATGAATGGCGTACCCGGCTTTCCGGGCTCGTCGAACGGATTCTTCGCCTCGATAGCCTGCGACATCGTCAACGGCTCGGATTTTCCTTGCTTGTTGACCGCACGAACGCGGAATTTGTATTTGTGTCCGGGGATGAGTCCGTCGACCGCGAGGGACGTTTCAGGTCCGTCGGTCTGTCCCGCGGGTACCCAGCGTCCCGTCGCCTCGTCCATCTTCTCCACGACGTAACTGTCGATCGGTTGACCGCCATCGTCGAGAGGCGCGTTCCACTTGAGCGTACAGCCCTCGGCGTGAACGTCCGACGCGCGAAGAGGTCCTTCCGGCGCTCCGGGCTTGTCGAGGACGATGACCGTGACGTAGGCCTCGTCGCGGCCGCTGTCGTTCTCCGCGATGATGAGGTACTTGCCGGACTCGGCGCGAGTCGCCATTCTCACGTGAAGACTCGTCTGGTAGTCCTGATGCTTGACTTTAACGCGATCGGACGAACGTACGTCGCGACTGGCGAGCTGCCACGATGTCTTTGGTGGGGGCTCGCCGGACACCTTGACATCGAAACCGAAGCTCTGGCCGGCCTTGATCTTAATGTTCTCGAGATTCGTGCGATCGATCGTCGGCGCGAGATTGCGCGGCTTGGCTATTATCGTCGGCGTGGCGTTCGACGGCTCGCCGGGACCGGCAGCGTTGACCGCGCGAACGCGGAACTCGTAGGGTTGACCCTCGATGAGGTCGGGCACCGTGGCGAAAGTCATGTCCGCCGGGACTTCCACGGCTTTCTCCCACTCGCCGTATTTGTCCTTCTTCTCGATTATGTAGCCGGTTATGGGAGATCCGCCGTCCTCGGTCGGTGGTTTCCACTTGAGGTCCACGTGGTCTTTGTCCCAGTCGGTTGCTTTGAGATCTCCGGGCTTTCCGGGTTCGTCTGGGGTTGAGATAAAAGAGAGAGAGAGAAAAATTAGTTCGCGTTAATCGATAGAGAATAGTTGTGGCAATAGGCTCGATAAATATAAACAGTGGCGCCCGATGCTGAGGCAACGATCGGCGCGGCTTACCAAATGGATTCTTGGCAATGATCGTCTCCTCGGCAACCAACGGCTCGGATTCTCCCTCGGAGTTGACAGCCGCGACGCGGAATTTGTATTCCTTTCCAGGCGTCAGACCCGTAACGTCGATATCTGGAAAAAAAACAGTAGGGATAAAAATTTGTTTCGTGTTTGAAAATAAAAATTATTCTGACATGAATCTCGTTTCAGAATTTAGAAAAATGTTTATGCTCACTCGGATCGGTTGAACGTCCGCACGGTACCCAGCATCCGGTCTCCGGGTCCATCTTCTCGACCTGGTAGTACTCGATCGGAGTGCCACCATCGTCGAGTGGACGTTTCCACTTGAGTTTGCATCCCTCCTTATGAACGTCCGATATCTGCAGCGGACCCTCCGGTGCGGTGGGTTTGTCGGTGACGATGACGTTGACGGTGACACTGTCCTTGCCGGACGTGTTGGTGGCGAGGACGTTGTACTCGCCGCTGTCGCCGCGCGCCACCGGGCGAATAACCAGCTTCGTCTGGTACGGCGGATTGTCGATCAACACTGTCTTGCTGTTCGACAACGGTTGACCGCTGCAACGCCAGTCGACGTGTGGAGGCGGCTCGCCGATTATGTTGGCGTCGAACTTCAGCGTCGAGCCCGCCGAGAGCGTGATGTCACGGAGGTTTCTGCGGTCGATCTTCGGTGCCACTAAAAACGAAAAAAAAAAAACGAGTTAGATTCACTCCGAGAAATTAAAAAATAAATCGTCACATTGATTTTTAGGATTTTTTTTTACTTACGGTAACGTGGCTTGGCGAGGAACGTTTTGCTGCATTCACCAGGCTCCGACTGTCCGGCCTTGTTGACCGCGATAACTCGGAACTGATACTCGTTGCCCTCGATCAAACCTGTGATAAGCGCCGCAGTTTTCGGTGTGTTCGTCTCCAGTGCCTTTTCCCACATCGTGCTGTACTTGTCCTTCTTTTCGATTATGTAGCCGGTGATGGGCGATCCGCCGTCCGTGAACGGTTCCTTCCAGGCAAGATCCACCTGGTGGGCCGTCCAGTCGGTGGGTTCCGGGATACCAGGAGGATCGGGCACGGCTGTAATAAAATCACGCACGCGTTTATAAATTATTTTTCTCAATAAATGATCACCCAAGCGAAGCAAAAAAAAAAAAAATACTCACTGAATGGATCTCGGGCTATGATCGAGCCGTAGGTCTCCAGCGGCTCGGATTCTCCCTCGCTGTTTATCGCTTTGACGCGGAATTTGTACTCGTGACCGGGCGTCAAACCCTCGACCTTCATCTCCGGGCCGACGGTTTTACCGACCGGCAGCCAGACACCCGTGTCCGGATCGTATTTCTCCACGAGGTAACACTCGATCGGCTCGCCGCCATCGTCCTTCGGCTTCTTCCACTTCAGGGTGCATCCGTCTTTGTGGATGTCGGAAACGTCGAGCGGTCCTTCCGGTTTGCCGGGTTTGCCTTTAAAAAAAAAGTAGACAAGTTAGATCAAATGTCCTCCTGAATCAAATATAAACGATAAACATTTTTTTTTCTCTTTCTATGATACTTACTGATTACAATGACCTCGACCTCGGCGGTGTCGGTACCATACTGATTGATCGCCGTGATCTTATAAATTCCAGTGTCCTTGCGCTCGGCTCTGTCGTTGAAGAATTTCGTGTTGTACGGCTCGTTGACGATACGTCGATGAGTCGTTATCTGCACGCTCTTCTCGTCGATGACCCACGTGACGTCGGGCGCCGGTTCGCCGGACACCTTGATGTCAAAGTGGAATCGTTCGCCCTCGCGAACCTGGACATCTCGGAGATTGCGTCTGTCGATCTTCGGCGGAACTAAAATACGACAGAATAAAATTATTAATTTAATTTGAATTAAATAATGTAATTATTTCATTCGATTGGCGAATTATGTTTACCCTTTCGGCTCTTCGCGACGATCGATTTGCTGGCGTCCGAGGGTTCGCCGGGACCGGCCGCGTTGATCGCTCTGACGCGGAACTCGTATTCCGCGCCCTCGTCGAGATTTTCGGCGCGGCCCTTGCACTCGTCGGGTCCGGTCTCGCCCGCCTTGACCCAGCGTTGCGAGCCCTTCTCCCGCTTCTCGATGACGTAGCCCGTGATTGGAGATCCGCCGTCCTTCAAAGGCGGAGTCCATCTCAGGTCTACGTGGTCCTTGTCCCAGTCGGTTGCCTCCGGACGACCTGGCGCGCCGGGTTCGTCTGCGATGGGGAAGAAGAAAAACAATCAAATCATTACCGAAACACAATAAAAGAAATCATTCTTCTAAATCCCTTCACCATATTTACTGAGAAAAAAATAATCGTTAGATCCAATAAAATGCAAAATTAATTCCAGGTGACGAAGTCGATATTCGTTTGATTAAAAAAAATATATTTAAATGATCGAAGCAACCGGTGATAAAATAAAAAAGTCTCTAACATTCTGAAATATTTTGTCCAGTCGACGAAATATTTATTTCGCCCCCGCGATTGGATTTATCGATTTTTTTTTACCACGCCAACAAAAAAAATGCTCACCGAACGGATTCTTAGCGATGATGCCGTGATCCGTGACGAGAGGCTCGGATTCGCCCTCAGCATTAACAGCGGCGACGCGGAATTTGTACTCCTGTCCAGGCACAAGATTCTCCACCTCGAAGTTGTTGTCCTTGGTACGTCCGACCGGTACCCATCGTCCGGTCTCGGTGTCCATTTTCTCGACGACATAGTGCTCGATGGGCTGTCCACCGTCGTCCTCAGGCGGATTCCACTTGAGGGTGCAGCCCTCCTTGTGAACATCCGAGACCTTGAGCGGCCCTTCAGGTTTGCCGGGCTTGTCGAGGACGAGAATTTCGATGGATGCCTCGTCCTTGCCGGAGTCGTTCTCCGCCTTCAGGGTCAGGGTACCGCAGTGAGCTCGGGTCACCGCCGAAATGGTGAACTTGGTCTTGTAGTCCTCCTGATCGATCGTCACGATGTCCTTGTTCTCCTGCTTGACCTTGTTGAGCCACCAGACCTTCGATGGAGGCGGTTCGCCCGTGACCTTGACGTCCAACTTCAGCAGATTTCCAGCCTTGATGGTCAGGTCACGCAGATTCGTCCTGTCGATCCTCGGCGCCGCGTATCGATCCTTGGCGGTGAGAATGTCGCTGGCATCACTGGCAGGACTGACACCGCCCTTGTTGACGGCCTTGATGCGGAATTGGTACTTCTGTCCCTCGGTCAGATCCTCGACGGTTCCCTGAGTCTGATTTCCCGGAACTTCAGCAGCTTTCTGCCACTTTCCGTATGCGTCCTTCTTCTCGATGATGTATTTCTCGATCGGCGCACCGCCGTCGTTCTTCGGCGCCTTCCACTTAAGGTCCACGTGACGTTTGCTCCAATCGCGAAGCTCCGGCTTGGACGGCGCGTCGGGTTCCTTGAAGGGATTCTTTGCCGTGGTCGGAACGTCCGTTTCCAGAGGCTCCGACTCGCCCTCGGCGTTCACGGCTTTCACGCGGAATTGATAGTCCTTGCCCTCGTTGAGGCCGCCGATTTCAGCTTCCGGAGTCTTGCTGGTTCCGCAGGGAACCCATCGACCTGTGTCGACGTCCATTCGCTCGATCAGATAGTGATCCACGGGTTCGCCACCGTCGTCCTCGGGTTTGTTCCATTTCAGCTTGCATCCCTCGGCAGTGACGTTGGAAACGTCCAAAGGTCCTTTCGGTTTGCTGGGTTTGCTGAGTATCTGAACCTCGATGTCGACCTGATCCTCGCCGCTGTCGTTCTTCGCGATGACCGTGTAAGTACCCGCGTCCATTCGCTTCAATTTGCTGAGCGTGAACAACGTGTGATACTCCTCGTTCTCGATGGTCAAACGATCCACGGTCTTCAGGATCGTGTCCTTGAGCTTCCACGTGATCGATGGTGGCGGTTCGCCTTGAATGTCCGCCTCGAGCCTCAGCATCTGTCCCACGCGCAGAGTTTTCTTCTGAAGATTCTTGCGATCGATTCGCGGTGCCAAAAATCTCGGCTTGGCGATGACGCTCTTGGAAACGTCGCTGGGATCGCTGGGACCAGCTTTGTTGACGGCGACCACGCGGAATTCGTACTCGTGGCCGGGTTCGATGCCCTCGGTGACCTTGGCGTTGGTTCTGTCGCCGACGACCATCGCCGCGTCAACCCACTGACGTCCGTCCTTGTCGCGCATTTGAACGATGTACTTTTCGATGGGTGCACCACCGTCGTCGCTGGGCGGCGACCATTCGAGGTCCACGAAGTCCTTGTCCCAGTCCTTGACCTGCGGACGTCCGGGTTTGTCGGGTTCGTTGAACGGATTCTTCGCTATTATTGATTTGTCGGCCTCGAGCTCCTCGGACTCGCCCTCCTTGTTCACGGCTTTCACCCGGAATTTGTAGGGTTTACCCTCGAGCAGACCCGTGATGTTGGCTTCCGGTTCCGTGGATCTCGCGCAGGAGATCCAAGCGCCGGACAACGGATCCAGCTTCTCGATCTCGTAGTATTCGATGGGCGAGCCACCGTCGTCCTCGGGTCGCTTCCACTTCAACTTGCAGCCGTGTTTCGTGACGTTCGACACGTCCAGCGGTCCCTTCGGCTTCGTGGGCTTTCCGAGCACCGTTATGTCGATCTCAGCCTCGTCCTCGCCGACCTCGTTCTTCGCTCTTATCGTGTATTTTCCCGTGAGTCCTCGCTTGGCCTTCATGATGAAGAACTTCGAGTTGTAGTCGATGTTATCGATGCGATAAACGTCGTCGGTCTTCAGCTCGGCGTCCTTGAACGTCCAGGTGACCTTTGGTGGCGGTTCACCGATGATATTCACGTCCAGATTCACCGTGAGACCGACTTTCACCGTGATGGCCTGCAAATTCGTGCGATCAATGTGAGGCTTCAACCAACGTGCCTTCGCCGTGTGCGGATTCGTCGCCTCGCTCGGCTCGCCGGGCCCGGCTTTGTTGACAGCGCGAACGCGGAATTGGTACTGATTTCCCTCGACCAATCGCGGCACGATTCCCTCGCACTTTGGTCCGAACGTCTCCGCCGCTTTCACGTAAGTCGTGCCGAATTTCTCCTTCATCTCCAGCACGTAACCCGTGATCGGTGCTCCACCGTCTCTGATGGGTGGCTCCCACTTCAGAGTCACGGAATTTTCCGACCAGTCGACGATCTCCGGTAGTCCTGGAGCACCAGGAGCGTCGTAAGGATTCTTCGCTACTATCGCGGAGTCCGCGTTCAACGGCTCCGATTCGCCTTCCTCGTTGACCGCCTTGACGCGGAATTCGTACTTGTGTCCAGGCTCCAAACCTGTAACCGCGTGTTCGGTTTTATCGGGATCGCAGATTCCGGCGGGGACCCAACGTCCGGTCGTCGCGTCCATTTTCTCGATGACGTAGCTCGAAAGCGGCAGACCACCGTCGTCCTTGGGTTTCTTCCATTTGAGTTTGCATCCCTCCTTGTGGACGTCCACGACTTCCAGGGGACCCTCGGGTTTTCCGGGTTTGTCGAGAATTATTATCTCCACGTCGGCTTCGTCCTCGCCGGAGTCGTTGACCGCCTTTATCGTGTATTTTCCCGTGTCCTTTCGCGTCGTGTGCGACAGCAACAGCTTCGAGTTGTAGTCCTCGTTCTCGATCTTCAGATTCGGCGTGTTCTCCAGGACTTTGGTCCTGAAGCTCCAGGTGACGGTTGGAGGAGGCTCGCCCTTGATGTCCACGTCGATCTTCACGTGCTGACTCGCGCGAACTTTTACGGTTTGCAGCTTGTCGCGATTGATGTGAGGCTTCAGGAATCGCGCCTTGGCGACGTGTGGCTTCGTCGGGTCGCTGGGTTCGGAGGGTCCGGCTTTGTTGACCGCTCGAACGCGGAATTGGTAGGTCGCGCCTTCCTTCAAATCGGGAACGCGACCTTTCGGCTCCGGCGAATCGGTCACCACCGCCTCCTCCCAGTGAGTCGAGAATTTCTCCTTCTTCTCGATTATGTAGCCGGTTATCGGAGCACCGCCGTTGTCCTTCGGCGCCGTCCACTTGAGGTCCACGCGATCGACATCCCAGTCCTCGAATTCGGGAACTCCCGGGCGACCGGCGATGTCGAAGGGATTCTTCGCGACGATTCCGCCGGATGTTGTCAGTGGCTCAGATTCGCCTTCCTCGTTGAGGGCTTTCACGCGGAATTCGTACTCGTGTCCCTCGGTCAGACCTTTAACGTCCAGTTCGGTGTCGTTGGTACGACCAACCGGCACCCAACGACCTGTCGTCTTGTCGAGCTTCTCCACTTGATATCCAGTAATCGGCTTTCCACCGTCGTCCTCGGGTTTTTCCCATTTGAGCTTGCAGCCGCTCTTCGTGACGTCGGAAACCTTGAGCGGTCCTTTCGGCGCTCCGGGAGCAGCTGAAAAATTGCGGAAATAAAAATCAGTACATCACGTCGTTTATTATTTTTTTTTTCGATTCATTTAGGTGAAAACTTACACAGCACAGTGACCTCGACCTCGGCTTCGTCCTCGCCGGAAGCGTTGACAGCCTTGATTTTCCAGACACCGGTGTTTTTACGAACGCTGTCGGTGATGCTGAGCTTGGTGTTGTAATCGACATTCTCGATGCTGATGTTTCCGCCGTGTTTCACCAGCTCGTTCTTATGGTACCAGGTAATTTCTGGGGGCGGCTCACCGCGAACGTCCACGTCGTACTTGATGAGTTTTCCGGCTCGCACGATGATCGGCTTGAGATTCGTTCTGTCGATTCTCGGCTTGACTGTAGATACGTAAAAATAATCAGTACAATTGATACCAGACCAAATATGCATCATATCTTTTTATTAATTTCTTCAAGCTTCAACTCACGAGCTTTGTGCTTGACCATCTGCATCTTGGACGCGTCGGACGGCGGCGAGGGGCCAGCTTTGTTGACGGCGATCACGCGGAACTGATATTCCGCACGATCCTTCAAGCCCATGACTTTGGCAACCAGCTCATCGCCAGCGGGAACCTCCATCGCTTTTTCCCAGTCTGGCTTGTAACGATCTTTCTTCTCGATGATGTATTTCTCGACTGGTGCTCCACCATCGAAGTCCGGTGCGGTCCACTTCAGGCTCACGGACTCGTTGTCGTAGTCCGTGATCAGTGGAGTACCCGGCGCGTGCGGTTCGTCTAGAAATGTTCAACGAGTATTTTTTAATACATATTTTTCATAGGAATCGAAAATATACCTAATAAAAAAAATTAAACTCACCGAACGGATTTTTGGCGACAACTGGACGTTCGCTGGTCAGCGGTTCGGAGTCACCTTCATCGTTCACAGCTGTGACGCGGAAGAGATACTCGCTTCCGGGATTCAAGCCGGTGATTTGGAACTCGGTGTTGGGTGAATCGCCGGGAACCTTTCCGACACGCACCCATTTTCCGGTCTTCGTGTCCATCTTCTCGATCTCGTATTCCTTGATCGGAACGCCACCGTCGTCTTCCGGCTTTTGCCATTTGACTTTGGCAGTCGTGTTGGTGACGTCCGAGACGACGAGCGGTCCCTTCGGGGCGTCCGGTTTGCCTGTAAATTACAAAAATCATACAATCATTTTTTTCCTCACTAAAAAAATGCTGCAAGCAATCGGAGAATCAATTCTTTACTAACCGAGTACTGTAAGCTCGACGGATTCCTCGTCCCTGCCGTTCACGTTCTCAGCCGTGATCGTGTACTTTCCGGTGTCCTTGCGCGTCGCGTTGACGATCGAAAAATCGGTGTGATAATCGACGTTATCAATTTTAACGCGATCGGTCGTCGTGAGCGGAATATTGTCGCGCAGAATCCAACTGATCGTTGGCGGCGGCTCGCCGATCACGTCGACGGACCATTTGTGCGTACGTCCGGCCTTTATTATCACCGATTTCAGGTTCGTGCGATCGATTCTCGGTTTCACTGAAAATAAAACGGATTTTTACAAGTCCCTCGGAAATTTTATGACGAGCAAATCGATCGAGACTCACGGTTTCTGTGCTTGCAAATGTGATTGTCGGTCGGTTCGCTGGGCTGCGACGGTCCGGCCTTGTTGTGCGCTCGCACGCGGAACTGATAGACCATTTTTTCCTTGAGACCCTCGACCTTGACCTCAGGATTCGCGTCCGTCGTCTTCGTCACCTCGACCCAGTCGGGTGAGAATTTGTCCTTCATCTCGACGGTGTAGTGAGTAATCGGTCGTCCGCCGTCTTTGTCGGGCTTCGTCCATCTGAGCGAGACGCTCATGTTGTCGTAGTCGAAGATTTCGGGCTTTCCGGGAGTGCCAGGCTCGTCTGAAATTTTTTCAACCCGATAACGTCGTGAATTTGGCATTTTTTTAATCGGAAATTGGTTTATTTTAATTCTTTGTAAAATTCGAGAGCTCACCGTAAGGATTTTTCGCGACGATCGCCTCGTCCGTGACGAGCGGCTCGGATTCGCCCTCCTTATTGACGGCCTTGACTCTGAGCTTATATTTCTTGTTCGGCGTGAGCCCTCCGAACGTGAACGTGTCCTCGTTGGGTCCGACCTCGCCCGCGGGAATCCATCGTCCGGTGTCGACGTCCATTTTCTCCAGGACGTAACCGGTGATGTCGCTTCCGCCGTCGTCCGAAGGCTTCTTCCACTTGACCGTCACGTGGTCCGCGCGAACCTCCTCCACCTTGAGTGGTCCCATCGGTGGCGTCGGTTTGTCTGCGAAAAAAAAAAACGAACGCTCGTCATTCGAATCGATAACAAATTAACAGTGGATAAAGTAATAAAAAAATTCGAATCATTTTTTTTTTTAGGCGGTCAGAAAAACTCACCGAGAACCACGACGTCGGCGATGCTCTCGCATGTTCCCGATCCGTTGCTCAGCAAGAGTTTGTACTTTCCGGAATCGGGTCGCGTGGTTTTTCGAATCGTCAGAACGGTATTACGCTCGTATTTGTCGATCGTTATTCTCTCGGCCGCGTCCTGGACGATTTCCTTCTGTCCCAGGAACCAGTGAACCTCGGGCTCGGGCTCGCCGCCGTACTTGATGTCGTACTTGATCACCTGTCCCTTCTTCACCACGAGATTCGTCAGCTGGTCGCCGATGATGAACGGCTTGACGAATCGGCACTTGGCGATTATCGGCTTCGTGGCGTCCGACGGTTCACCGGGACCGGCTTTGTTGACCGCGCGAATACGGAATTCGTACTGCGCGCCTTCCTTGAGACCGTCGATCGTCGCTTGCGTCACGTCGCCCTCGATCTCCTTGCCCTTCGTCCATTCCTTGCCGAATTTCTCCTTGTACTCGATCACGTAGCCGGTGATCGGTGCGCCACCGTCGCTCTCCGGCTTCGTCCACTTGAGATCCGCGTGATCGACGTCCCAGTCGGTTACCTCCACGTTTGTGGGCTTTCCGGGTTCGTCTGAAAATCGAATGATATTAATATTCCAATTTAAAAAAAAAGGTATTTGATTATAACTGATTCCCTAGAATTAAAAAAATTATTGCTTACCCCACGGATCCTTGGCGAGAACAGGTTTGCCGAACAGTGCAGGTTCGCTGTTGCCCAATTTGTTGACCGCGACAATTCGGAACTTGTACTGCTTCTTCGCCACGAGATCCTCGACCTTGTAGGAGCATTTTTCGCCGGGCATAACTTCGCCCACGCTGTCCCACTGAGACTTGAGACTCATGTCGAGACGCTCGATGACGTATTTGAGAATCGGCGAGCCACCGTCGTCGGCCGAGGGTTTGAATGTGACGACGCAGGATGTCGCAAAGACCTCGGTAACGTCGACGTCCGTCGGCGCCGAGGGAACGTCCTGCATCACGATGTTCACGTCCTTGACCTCCTCGCCCTGACCGTTGCCGATCTTCACCTGGTAAATGCCCGACAAATCTCTCGCCGGTTTCTTGATCTTGTAGGTGATTTTGTCCTCGCCTACGATCACCTCGACGTCCTTCAGAGGCAACGGTTTTCCGTCCTTCATGAGCTTCGCCTCAACCTGCGTCTGCTTCGTACCCTCGACTGAAATAATTAGGAACGTCGGATTAGTTAGCTCTCGGATTTGCAATTTGAACTTTGATTTTTCTGCATGTTTTTTAAATTCTTACTTTTGAAGGGCACGACGAAAACGAGCGGAGCCGAGCAGGGTCCCTCGACTTTGTCGGGAATTTCGGGGATCGGTTTGCTCTCGCCCTTCTTGACGGTGAGTTGACAGCTGCTGGAAAGCTCGCCGCTCTTGCAAGTTATCTCGCCGTCGTCGGTCATCTCGGCCTTGTTGAACACGAGCTGATGCTTTCCACCGCCGAGATTTTTAATCTCGATCCTGTCGTTCGGCTCGATGGGTTTGCCATTGAACAGCCACTCGGCCGCCGCGGTCTGATCCTGGAGCTCCACGTCGAGTACCAATTTCTCCCGCTCGATCGCAACTGTGTCCTTTAGCTTCTTGTTGAAGCGATTTGCGTCTGGTCAGAGGCAAAAAAACATAAGTAAAAATTCTTTTTTCCTGGCGATTTTTTTTAGCTTTCGAGGAAAAACTCACAGTTTATAACGATTTCGGCCTCCGTTTTGTCGGCGTTGCTCACGCAAGAATAGAGCCCAGCATCGGTGACCTTAGCGTCTTTGATTATCAATTTTCGCTTGCGTCCCTCTACCTTGATTTGTACACTGAGGGAAAAAATATGCGTAAAATAATTGTGGTAATTATTTAGACAGATTTTCTTTCTGATAAATAGGATCATATTTTGGAAAATAAATTGTACCGTTTGTCAGCGGTGATCTCCTGATCTCCCTTGAACCATTTGACGTCACCTTTCTCGTCGTCGAGCTCGCAGAGCAGCGTGACAGTCTCCTTCTCCACGACCTGCTGGTGCTTCAGTACCTTGACGAATTTATACGGGTACTCTGAAAGTACAATTAATTTTTTTACGTCAGGTACCATGTCGATAATCATTTGTTTTATCGTGATTTTAGCAATGAAATAATTTTTGTAACACTGACCTACGATGGTGAGCACCGTTTCGGTTTTCTCCGTCTGCTTGCTAATTTTACAGGTATAATCGCCGCTGTCGTCCATCTTCGCGTTCTTGAGAGTCAGACGACAGACACCGGACATGTCCTTGGAGATGCTGTAGATGTCGCCGTCCTGAAAGGATAACAAATGATATTTATCAGTCAACCCAAAGTCCGCGTTGATTATTTTCGTCTGCTTTTTCGTAAAAAAAAAATACTCACTTCGAGTTTCGTTTTTCCCTTGTACCAATTAACTATGGCCAAGTTCGAGCTGACTGTGCACTCCATGTAGGCCTCGTGATCGGCGAAGCCGCTGGTCTTCTTGTTAAGCGGTTTCGTGAACGTGTACGATGGGTCGGGCTCTGAATCACAAAAATGCAGGGTGATTAATTAAATACATTATTTCAAGTGTACAAAAAAATTAAAAAATTAAATCATCGCTATAAGTTACCGTCGACATTGAGCAAAGCTGTGCTGGAAACACCGCTGATTTCGATGGTGTATTTTCCAGTGTCCTCGACCTTCGGTCCCAAGATTATCAGCTGGTAAGAATCCTCCTCGTTCTTGAACTTGTATTTGGCCGATGGGAATAGTTCCTGCAAAGATAAATTCGGCTCTCGTGAGTTATATTATAATTCACTATGATTTGTGAATATTGTGACAAATGTTCTTTTACTCACGTCTTTTCGGAAGAGCCATTTCGGTTTGCAATTGGGTTTGGAGAAGTTGGCGTCGAAAACGACCTTCTTGTCCTTTCCCTCCTTGGCGTACTGATCGACGAGCGGTTTCAGGAACGAATCCACCTTCTACAATTATCCGGAACAAAAACCAAACGACGCGTTTGTCAGTCAACAAATTTTTCATTCGTTTTCTCGTTACCACGTGAAAAATTCGCGTTCTTGCGATCTCGTGACGAGAAACGTTGGAGTAAAAAAACAACCTGTGCGTGAAAAATAATTACGAAAGAAAAAAAACATAAAATAAAATCAAAGAGCTTCGTCTCTCGCAGAGTGATCGTCTGGGAGATCTCGAAAAAAAAATAAAACGTAAAAAAATACAAAATAAAAAACGTTGCGCTGGCAGCGTTTGAGAACAATCTTTTTTGTCTCCACGTCTCTTCCTGAAAAACCGTAGATCGAAGAGTCAGAGACCAACAACAAAAATTCAGAGCAAAAAAAGATGTACCCTCAGGGGTGGAAAATTTTGTTGCTTGAAAAGTCGCGCTCGTGTACGAGTGAACAAGATAAAAAATTCACTTTGGATGTAAGAAAAAAAAAGAAAGAAAAAAAACCACGTTGCATCGATCGAGCTCCTATAGATGATCGAGGCCTCCTAGATATACGCATGCTCGATGCTGTTAGACGAGTCAGAGAGTTTTACGTGGGTTGGTGAGGCTTTACGTGGAAGAAGTATTAAAAAAGGGGACGACGAACGGGATCCCCTTGCGATCCCCTCGCGTCGCAAAGATACACGGATGAATCAACGAATTCACCATCATCATCATCATCATCACCATCAACAGTCGATGCTATGGATAAATAACAAACGTTTACATCGTGCGAGAAGCGGTTGCAACTTTATGGGATGCAGCTGACGCGACACGTACGAGTGGTCGAGAGATACAGAATTACGTTTTTAGCGATAAACAATTTTAAGAAGGAGAAGTCGAGAAGAAGAGCAGAAGAACAGATCCGCTGAAAAGTATTCGGTGCAATTTGACGCAAATTTGTCAGGAGAACCGCGACACAAAATAGTGACTGAGTATTTGTAGACAAATAGGAAGAAGAGCTGTGAGTATATCGGGTAGTAAACAATTAATTGGGATTAATGGAAATTGATTATGTAAATCATATTTCGATGAAAATTATCGGCTGTCGATTCGAGTACATTGTTTTTTGGGCCCTAGGTTATTTTTTGGAAATGTAGATTTTTTTGAGTGAAGTCGTTTGAAGAAGAAGAGAAGACGTTTGTCGAAGAAAAGGGGGAGAATGTTTGTGTGTGAAAATGTGATAAACGTGCAACAACGACGACCGAAGCACGACGACACTTTTTTTTTTCTGTTGCGTCACATCTTATGCTCTGGACAGTTGTGTTATCACGTGTGTGCTGAGTTTACGGGGCTACTACATAGTAGTCCGGTAGGGTTTCCGGTAGGGTGTGTATTGTGCTCCAACCTCCGTCTTGGTGAAGTGATGAAGAATCGGCCAGTCGGGTATTAACTCGGCAAGGGAGAGCCTACGCGATCCACTATTCTAGAAATAACAAACGCACCAGCACGTTCATTCATCATTCGATCGACGAGCCGAATGCCAAGGATCGACATTCGGGCCAGTTAGAGAAGAACGAAAAAAAAAAACATTGAAACTGGAAAAAAAATTATTACAATTACTGTTACAATAATATGAATTTTTTTTTCCAGTCCCTAATTTTTTAATTCCTGCCAACTGACCCAATTGTACCAAATCGTATATCGCCCGATTTGAAATGAAGATAAAAATACTTCTTATCTCTACTTGCTGTGTGATTTTTTTTCGTACGGACGCGTGTGAATGGAAAGAACGAGGTTTTCATGCCAGTGAAATGAGGAGGTGACTGATGACACTTGATGACAAGTGAATATACTTTGCAATGGAAGCGAAGCGAAGAAAATGTGATTTAAAAAAAAATGAAAACGAAATCATGAACCTGAGTCGACTCTTCTGTCAGATCCGGATTTGGAGAAAGAGAGAAACGATTCAAAAGACCGAGAAATAAAAAATAAAAAAAATTCGAATCGACAGGAAAATCCTTCTCGGATAAAATATTGGGGGTCTCTTTTAAATCGCTTGCAATCTTCTACGCTTTCCAACGGGATAATCGGCACAACGTGCTCACCGCAACGGCTCAAAGATAATAAATACGCAATCCTCGCATGTCTGATACGAAAATATTCGGCTGGCTGATTGTCGAACACGGCTTCCTCGAATATTTGCGATTCCGTCGAGGCCTCGAGAAACGCACAAGCGGCCTGAGACCGCGATCGGGGTCGTTGGGGCCTGGCATAAAAATACAAAATAAAGAAAAAAAATCTAATGCCAAAAACCTCGGAACTCGCAATTTCAGTTTTTTTTACTCATCGGTTGCCAAAATTCAAAAGCCAAAGTGCATCGCGTGCACTTTTGCCTCTTGCAATTGTCGAACCTTGTCTTTCACTCGGGCCACTAGGGTCGGCCAATCTTCAATTAATTCCTGCAAACTCGGCCTGCGCTGAATGTCGAAGACGTCCTGCTGTCCCGAAGCCCCGGACACGTCCGCCCACACAAAATCACGACATTAATCTTTTTCCCCATTTTTAAATAATAAAAAAAAAAAATTCTGACGGGACGGGCTTTTTATTTATTTTTTTTTAATTTAAATTGACTCTGGACGGATTTTCGCGAAAAATCGTACAAAAAAATGAATAAAAAATCACAGATGAACCTCCATACAGACTCGGGTGGATTGCTCGAAAATTCCCAAGGCATAAATCGCTGATAAGACCAATCGGCACTATCCATAGGCCTTAAAATTCTTCTCAGAAGGGTTGAACGTACTTGACGCTAAAAAAAGGGCTGTGGCTCAGTTACAAAGAAGAAAAAATAAACAAGTTGACAAGGGTATATTCGTGCGGACGAGACGTGACAGAGAAAGAAAGAAACAAAGAAAAAAAAAAGACAAATAGGGACAAGGTGAACGGTTACAGTCGAACGAGAATAGAACGCAAATCGATGCGCAATCGGACAGTGGACAACATGTCAACGAGTATAAAAATCTCTCTCGGTTGCGTAACGTGTTTGTCAGTGCGTTGATCAACGAGACGAGAAACGCGATTGTCGCTTGTATATAGATCAAATAAATTTTTATTTTGAAATAAAAATTTAATCGAAAGGTACTTTTTGAGGAACCGTTTTTGGAGGCTCATCGTTCGAGAATAAAATTATGCAATATGCAAAATATGTGCATTGTAAATTGAATATTTTTTTCATGACTTCAATTATTTTTTGATAATTACGCCCATTGCCTTTGAGGCCGAGGGAAAGGGTCATTTTGCTTATCGAGAGACCTTTAACCAGCTCCAGTTGGCGGAGCCTCGTCTGCCTAACGGTATACGACGATCGGGCTCGCCCTCGGTCAAGATCACAATTTCCTCTCCCTCTTGGTACCAGCTCTTTCCGTGAACATCGATACCCTCGGCGCCCGGAGGCAGCTACGGATTAAACGACAGATAGAACGCGCGTCTACTACGACGTCTATCATCATTTAA
This sequence comes from Itoplectis maculator, assembly GCA_964034905.1. NCBI lineage: Eukaryota > Metazoa > Arthropoda > Insecta > Hymenoptera > Ichneumonidae > Itoplectis > Itoplectis maculator. The sequence goes on from OZ035863.1 coordinate 2,670,395, forward strand.
TTGAATATTAAAAATAAGAAAAATAAAAAACTATGAGTATGTAAAAAAAATATAAAAATAAATATTGTTTCTCTCGTTGAGTGGCGATAACGCGACGTTACGTATCATACACACAATCGGGGGGCAATCACGTGTCAACATACAGCAAAATATTAGTCACGAAATTTGTTCTCTCTCAATACTCGATTAATAACGGTGACGATGCGCAACGAATAAACGTGAAAATAACGTGACGAAACGTAGAAAAAAAAGAAAACTTAACGATTAAATCAATGGACGTGGACGACTGTGCAAAAAAATATATAAAATAGACGACGATATACGAAGATTCACGTAAAATTCGGGTGAACGGACATACGGATATGCAACGGACTTGTGACACAGTGAAAAATATCGGAACCAGAGAGCGCTCGATTTGAGCATCTCCTTCCTCTCTGAGCTCCGCGTATTTCACATTCGGACTTACTTGCTGTCCCGCAACTTACATTACAAAAAGTCGTCTTAAAAAAGTGACGAAGATGTACACGAAGACCTGAGGGCGATTCGCAGTCAATTTAAAACGAGATGTAATTTCCACAGAGGTAGTGAAAAAATATTTGTCGTGTTTTGCAGAGAAAATTGACGAAGAACGGAGGGAAAATACGCACCCTCTCGACCTTCTTGAGGGCCGGCATCGGCTTCTCCGTTTCCTTGAGGTCGACTTTCGGCGCTTCGCTCTCGTCTCGGGCCCATTTTTGGTACTTGCGCTTCTTCAACATGGCACGGAAGTCCATGCCACTCGCGTCTGAATAAAGCAAAGATATTTAAGTATATCAGAAGTTACTCTAGATTTTTTTTTCGAATTTCGATCCCCATCAATAAATTTCGTCGGAATTCTTTTAACGAGGGAACAAAGTTGTTTCGTACCGGAAACGTAGAGGTTCATTTCCGCCGAGTCCTCGCCGTGGATGTTGCTGATGACAATTTTGTACGCTCCTTCATCGTTCGGCTTCGACTTCCTCATGCAGAGGGTGATCGTGTTGGTCTCTGTGTCCGTGAGGAACTTGAATCGTCCGCCCTCGATGATCTCGGTCATGCCCTTGTAGAATTTGAAGGTGGGCGCGGGATTTCCCTCCACCGCGACGGTGAGATACGCCGTCGAGTCTGAGGAAGAATTAGACAATACAACAAAATGTGATAAAAATATAAAATTTATTTAAAAAATTGTTAAAACGTTTGGCTTACCCTCCACCGCGGTGTAGGACTCCTGGACGTCGACGATCGACGGTGGTCCCTCGGAGCCGACATCTCGGAGAGGTGTGCTAGGCTGGTTGATCTTATTCTCAAGGTCCGCCACGCTGGGTCTCCTCACGTCCGTACTCGGACGACGTCGCTGATCATCGGAAAACATTTCAACGTCAGACACAGGAAAAATTCGAATGAAAGTACTTGTAAACAAATACTTTCTGTTCATTTCATTTCTTTTTATAAACAGGACGAAGATTTTCGTGGATTTTTTATTTTTTATTTTTAATACCTTACCTGTGAATATTAATTTTTTCTTTTTTAATCGGTGACTCGATTTAGATTTTTTTTTACGAATGAAAGTTTGATTTAACTCAAGTACCACGAAAATCCTTGCCGCTCGATTTAAATTCACAATAATCTATTATATCACAGAGTTAGATACAAAAAAATAGAAAAATATATTACGTTAATCACAGCGTTTAGTTACACGTAGAAATTAATGACAATTACGCTTAGGATAAATTACGTGTGTTATCTGCACATTTAGTCAAGATTTTTGTTTTCAAGCGTTATCACAGTTTAACACAGTTGCGAACATAGTGGGAGACAATTGGAACGAGATGATGGATTAATATAATACTGATGAGTTCTTTTTTTGTGTTTAACAGTGTAAAAGTGTTCAGTGTAAATTATGCCAGTGATTATATTTGAGTAGTTTTGTGTTGGTTCGTGTGAGACACACATAGTCGAAGACAATGAATAATTACATAGTTACGATAATGAGTGAACATGACGGATTATTATTAGATGACGATTTATCTGTGGTATAAACAGTTGCGATTTTGCGATGAACGATGAGCTTCGTGTGAAAAAGAACGAGACGGATAATTGACAAAGAAGAGGAAAGTGACGAAACGATGAGAATTAACAAAACGATAAATCGCTGTTCCAACGAGTTCGACATTTTACTATTTTTCAATTGTTGTCATTAATTATTATTATTGGTTGAGTCGAGAAATTCGGGTTTCAAGAAGGTGGCGAGTGTTTCAGTATAAAATCCACATCGGAGGAAAAATAACGAAAACGAGAATTGGGACAACGTCCAAATAGACTCGTTGGAAGTTAATCAAAAAGTCGATCCTCATATCTTGGCATCGCTTCGGTCAAGCAATACACGGGGAGATTGGAATTTTCGTTGCGATAAATCAATCTCACGTGGAATTTCGGGCGCGTCCCGCGGGTTAATTTCTGGTGAGACTGTAACAGTTCGGTGCACCGCGAATCGCGACGAGTCTCGTTGGAACTGCGAATCAGGTTGATCGATGGGAGTAAGAGTCGGGAAATTTTGGATGTCGGGAATGGTGTCGAACGATTTCGAAGGAAAAATAATTAACCGATGGGCCAACGAAATAATAATAAGTTAAATACTGAATTTGAAACATATAAATATCGTTTCCAGGCCCATTGATTAATTTTTTTTTCCAAGGATTGAGCTACGACATAAAGTTGGACAAACGGATCACCGTCATCGCTTCTGAGTCGATAGTGAGGGTGTCGGTGCGCGTTTCTACTGAGACGTATGTTTTTTTTTTACGAGCAACAATGTCTTCGATGGCCATCGACAGGTTGACATCTCTCGTCGATCGGACTCCTTTATCTCTTTCTAGTCTACGACATTTGGATTATTTACAGTGAGAGTATATACACGGGGGCATGAAATATTTACAAGGCTGTCGGACATGACGGTACAAGTTTTTTTTTTTTTTTTTTTGTTTATCACTCGAAATACAGAGACGAAAAATAACCTTTCGCTCAGTGTAAAAATTGAGGAAAGTGTCAAAAGTAAATTTCGATCCACACGCCATGTCCGCAACTTTTTGGGTCCTGATCTGTACAGTCATGGCGAAAATATTTCCAACAGAAATATAATCATGGGAGATATTTTCACCGGCGAAAGAATTTCACATAAAAATTGTGTGAGCACGATTTGTAAAAAAAAATACGAAAATAAAACTACTATATACAATATCGATTAAATCTACTGTACACGAGACGTCGTAGACGCTCGAAATTAAACACAATGATACCACGTATAGACACATAAGTATAACGTGTAGAACATGTATTTATTTACAGATCGATGGCGTAAATCCAGACGGTCTTATAGGCCACATCTGAATCCAGCCTATAAGTCCCTAAGACATTAAACCATCGGAATTTGTGAAGAAAAAAAATATAAAAAAATATAAAAACACGTAGAGAAAAACGTTCATATCCATGTGCACGTGTCAAAGTGTCTAACCTGTTTGTCTTGCACCTCACCGGGGCGACCGAGCCTATTCTGCTTTCCAGGAAGAAAAACAAAAAAAAAAGTATAATGAACTTTGTCGATTCACTTGACTACACAAAGGTCGAGGGTTTTGGGATTCGAGATTGTAGAGGAGGAAAAAGTGGTTCGAGATAAATGAGAAAAAAAAGAAGAGAAGCTGAAGTTGGAAAGTACTGAGAGAAATAAGAGAAAAATAGGAGCAAGAGAAGAAAAATCGAAGACAATCGTATAAGTCGAAAAAATAGTAATAATAAGTAAATATGTAGTAAATGATTAAGGTTGGTTGTTGCTTGTTGGTTGTTGTTGTTGTTTTATATAGCGAATAGCGGAGATGGTATAATTCAGCGGCAGCGGTAACAGCGTCAGCAACAGCAGCGTCAGCTCCACAAGATTAGCTAAAAAATTTGTAGAATTAATTCAATTAATAGATGTTTATTTTTTAATCGTATTATATAGATTATCGTATCGATTACTGTAGTTATTGTTGTTGATCGGCCACCGTCGCGATCGCTCGCAATGGTCGACCGATTTTCTCGTGTTTCATATAGGTGAAATAAAAAAAATTAGAAATCGACACATAAGGAAAGGTTTCGCGCTGTTTCGTGTCCGTCTTTGTCGTGCTGTCTCTCATCGTGGCGTTTTGCTCGAGTGGCGATGATGAATACCCGAAAATAATATCCCAGGAGCGTGAGAAAAAAATTGAAAAATAATTTTCAATGAACGAGAAGATAAAAACGATTTGTCGCCAGGGGAAACGATGATTGGTGGAAGGTAAGCTTTGTGTTATAGGCGAACACAAATCTCACCTTGGCGTCAAATACCTCGCCGGGTCGTAATTTTCCCGCCTGCAAAAGATTAACAGATACATGGCATGAGAGGGAAGTGAGCTAAGGCTTTTCCTCGATCTTTGCACTCTTGTGAATTTTTTTTTCTTTTGTGTTTTGTGACGTACGACAGAAGGGGGAAATTCGCCATCCGATGATTGTCCTTAGGAAGAGATGAAACAAGTGAGAAAAAATGTGAACACGAGGCTTTCGCTGGGTGGGGGTGGCAATAAAGAGGTACAAAAAAATCCGTCTGGTCGTCGTGTGATATACGAATCGATGATGTTCCGCGAGTGACTCTACATTTTTCCCACAATCTTTCATAGCCCCGAAGTTTTAATTTTCAAAAAAAAAAAAAAAAAAATGAGAAGCCTCGAGATAAGTGAATCGAATTTATTTCTCGCGTCTCTAATGCCGATTGTCGTGGGAAGATTCAGGAGCTGTCGAGGCGGCGAAGGTATTCTCGAGATTATTTCTCAGAGCGGGCAACACTGAGAGATTTCGACTTGGAACAGCGTCGCGCGCGCGTTTCGTCCGACAATCTGAGTGTAATTTGTCGATTCGAGTCACCTAACCGAGAGGCGACGGTGTCACCGGGTGACACAAAGGTGCGAGGCGTCGACGGAGAAGTGGTGGACGCCCGAGGAAACGCGACGAAACGAGCGTCGAAAATCCGACGCCGAAGAGGAGGAGCCGTCCGAGTCATCGGGTCGGACTCGTTGGGGATGCGTGACGAGCTGCTTCGCCGCCGCCGACGTCGTCGGGAAAATCAGCTCGTACAACTAGTTAAACTGTTAACACGACGAGCGATACAGCGGGCGAATCTTCGGAGCTATTCTTCAGGCTTAATGGCGTCCGAGCGGTGGTCGAACAAGCGCATTTCGCTCGAGGAGGAAAATCCATTCTCACGAGCGGCCTGAGAGAAGATCGCCGAGAGGAAATCACGGTGCCAGAGGCTCGAAGAGACGTAGAGAGGCGTCCGGGCATTTGCCAAAGCGCCTGTTAACGACCGTGCGCGGACCTCGTTAACGATGACGAGACGCGGGCTGACGTGCCTTTTCCGCTGCTGCTCTTTGAACGATCATTCGGTCAGCTGGTCGAAGGACGCGTGGCTGTGCGTCATCCCCTTCGCCTCGATATTGTCGAAAAATCCTACGGGTTTCTCGACAATCAGTCATTTCTGTGCATAAAAAAAAAAAAATTTCGTTTGATCCCATTTTTTTTTTACGAATTGGAGCACATTTGCTGGTTCGAAAAATCGCGAGGAAGATTAACGATAAGTCAACGGAATTTGCAGGAGACGAAGAAGAGAAATAAAAGTTTTCTAGATGAGAGGCGAAGAGAGTTCGAATTGTCAACCGGAAAGTGGATCGTTTCGAGGCTGCATTTGGAATTTCACGAGGCTGTGCCGAAAAGTCTCGAGGCTGAGCAGCGAGACTCGCAAAAAGCGGTCGAATCTGTGCGTCTGAGCGCGGTGCCGGGTGTCCCGCAATTAGAACCGATGATGGATGATCCCGCGGTATCCCAGCCGCGCGAAATCATACTTCAATTTCGTTCATATAGAAGCGCGGAGACCATTAGCTTTATTAGGGCGCGGGGATTCCCCCACCACGGCCAGCTCGGTCTCTCCGTTTTTCGACGATTCGACAGAAGACACTCGCCGATCTTGCAACAAATGCCAACATTTTTCTCCCAATTTCCATACGTCCACTTTTTCCCCAAAATTCACCCACGTAATTTTTTTTCAAAAAATTTGTCTAAAAAAAATTCTCGTCGAAACCCAAAAGAAAAATTATTAATAAATATATTTCAATTCAACCCTCCACCACGAGGCTCAAAAATATTCTCGACTCCAGGACTCTATAGGAACCCAAAGAAAAACCATCAAGAAAAATACCAACAACTGAACATCTTTGCCTCCAGCAATTCTGACAATTCCGCCCCTACGTAATCCACCCTTCAGTGCATATCGAACGAGCCGCGACGATCCCCGCTTTGCGCGCGGGGTGGGGGCCGACTAAATGATTCACTGCATATCGGCGAGTTAAAGGAGATCGACCTGCCAGATGGCAACTGCAATTTCGGCCGAGAGGTGCAGCCCTCACGCGCTCGTCTCCTCCTCCTCCTCCTCCTCCTCGCGTCTCCGCGAAAATGTCGCGCGCGCGCTTCCAACTATTTCTGAAACTATATTTTAAGAATTAATTACCCGGGGGTTGGGCGGGTTATAACACTCGAGCCGTTTGACGCCAATTCGCGCCTTCTGATACCTACCGGCCGATCTATCCGGCTCTTTCTCCCCATCTCCGTACCACGCACCCGAGATATTTCGAGAATACACTTTTTCGACAGCTCGGAACGTACCTCACGCTCGATTCATTATTATTATCATCATCATCATCATCATCATCATCGTCAATTGGTATATCATCATTATAATTGTACTGTCGTCATCGTCGTCAGGGGCAACGCATCATCGCGATTAGAGATCATAATATAGCAAATACATATATATAAATATACACACACGTGTAAATTTTTATACATATATTTTTTTATTATGAATAATGTTTTGTCTGTGAGTGTATACTGTACATAATATGTACGGTATATAATCTCGTGGCATGCGATTTTATGTATCGCGAGCGTCTAACTCGCGACCCGCTCTTATTTCGTGCCAGGTGCAAGATGCATTATTATTATTCTCGTTGCTCGATCGCATTGGTCGCGATCGTTGGGGCTTCGTGGACTGGATTGCGATTTTTTTTTCCTTCATTAATTTATTTTTATTTATAATCGGAGGAGGCGCGACGTCCGCGTTAAACGAATCGAAACCGAAGCCGACGTTTCGAGTCGGATGAACGACATTTCCTCTCCGGGCGCGAGAGACGAGGAGAGGGTTACTTAACCCGGGCGATAAGAGGATGTTGAAACGATTATTAATATCTCGGCCAGATGAGTGGAGCCTCGGCGTGCTCGGGTGTCGCGAGATTCTCGAGGTGCACACCAATTATAGGACTCGATAATACACGCGGATCACGAGAGTGAGAAGACGTCGGAAACTTCAAATAGCTCAAGGGACCCGCGAAATAATAATTGCAATTTTTTCTTTAATTAAGCATTTAAAAAATAGTTTCTTTAACGACTCTTAATTATTGACGATTTTAACGCAGGTGCACTTGTTGATCATTCTCGGCAATGATTTATTTTTATTTATTTATTTATTTATTCGCACCAGTCTTTCGTGCCCCAACGATCGAGCCGCAATTCGAACCATTCGCATTCGAGGGTAGTAAAGTTACGAGCAGGCAGAATCGTCGCGAGGAAGCGTTCGCTTTGGCTCAAAGGAGATGTCAGAAATTTCGAATCGATCATGATTCTTTTAAATGGATTTTTTTTGTGATTTAATTCTTCATCCTCTGAACTGTAGCGACGCCTCCACGCTGCGAGCGTCCCGTGAGTGGTGTGCGTGCGGCGTGTGCTTGTTGTGTGAGTGAGTAAAAAAAAAAAAAGATGTAAATGTGAAATTGTGAGTGATCGGACGGTATAGAACAATTTACAGGACGTTCCGAGACTCGTCAATCGAAACTGCGCCACTTCAATTGTGCAACAACATTTTTTTTTCTTTACACGTTGCAAAACAAATTATTCAATTTCGAGTGGAGAATTTCGGAACGCATTTCAGTTTGTACAGAAGACGACTGTGCATGAGAGTTGCGTAGATATAGTTGGATTAAATATAAATAAAAAATGTAAAAAATAAATAAAAAAATCATAGTAGTGCATTTGGTAGTCGATAGTAGATTATGATGAGTAATCGCAGCCATTCCGGTGTTTGTTTGTTTGTTTTTTCGCTCCTCTCCTTCGTCCCCGACGTTGTTTCTCACCTTGCGCTCGTCCAACATCTCGCCTGGGCGCAGCTTTCTATTCTCCTATGGACCAAATCGTTATTGTATAAAAGTGTTCGATAGATTGTCGTGTGGCAAGATTTGTGCGTGTGTTTCGACGTGGTTGTGCATGCTCGCCCCTTCTCGTTCGCATTATAATAAACTATTACAGACTATCAGACTGGCAACGTTGAACCCGATTTTTTTATTAAATTAAAAATGAAATTTTGTATCAAGGGAAAAATCACTCAATCAGTTTCAACGTTGGTCTTTTCTTTACGAGTTTTTTTCGCCCAGATGTCTCCTTCGTCGCTGTCGCGCAACTTTGACGTTACGTCGGCTGATCTACAATCCTGTGAATCGCGAAGACTCGTTTCCGGTTAATTGCAAATCGCTGGCTCTTCGAGGACTCGTGACTGCGTTGGACGAACAATTTCTTTTTTTTTCACTACTCGGGACGACGTGAGAAAAAAACACAGGTGTATTTTGTGTGTGGCTGAGGCTGCGGACTGGATGACAAAATCTCTGGGTGCTTTTTTCGGGGGTTGTTGCTCTAAAACTAAATTCTCATCACACACAATGTGCTCGCTAAATTCTAAGTGAAGAGAAGGATAACGAAAAAACAAAAAGACAGAGAAAGAGCGACAGTGATTGACATGTGCTATGGAACAAAAAAAGATAGAAAAAAATGGAACACGTGTACAAGGGACAATCGAATGGGGTGTAAAAAACCGGCACAAATCGTTCACAAGACAGGACAGATATTGCGAATTTGAGATGCTTGGAAGAAAAAAAGTGTAAAAAAAAAGTACTATAAAAAACTATGACAAATCTCTCTCCGAGAAAAACTGTGCAGATACTGCAGCAAAAAATAAAAAATAAAAGGGTAATTCGATGTGAAACGAAAACACGAACGAATGCCAGGGCGTAACGCAGGAACGAGTATCTACCACTTTACTCAAATTGAGAGCGGGTGACGCAAGTGAACAAAAAAAGAAAGAAAATCACGTCACGTTCATGGGAAAAAAAAGAAAGACAAAACTGGGACTAATTTGTTTTGCTGGAGATCGAATCATTATTTTTTTCAGGATTTTGTTCGTGATTTTCCAGTTTGGAATTTTTGTCGCATCAACGAGCAACATTTGCGAGCTCATTGCTTCAACGAAATTTGGGATGATAGAATCTCCAGCAAATGGGCAGTCTATATACCTGCGAGACGTTTTTAATCTCCGCGTAACATACCTCGTCGCTGATGATAAGACTGGGTCTGCGGCCCAATTCCTCGGGGGGTATGAGTGATCCCCGGCGGCTGCTGGCGCCGCTTCCAGGCACGAGCGACGGTCTTCGGCTTCCGACAGGCGTCGACTCGCGGATCACCTCGATCTTCGGGGCTTCGGGAGCCTTGATCTCCGGCAACTTCGGCTGGAAGCAGTTATCGAAATTCCAGTATCCACAAAGTATTTCATATAAAAAAAAAACTAAATCACCAGATGCGAAGCATATTTAAGCGAGCGACAACATTGGTCGGAATAGTAATTCACTCGAAGATTCCGGGCTTGCGTTGATTTTTTTGTTTCGAATTATTAATTTTATAGGACAAATTTAGAATGTCGGGAGGGTCGAAACGGGTCACGACGAATAATTCACTCGAAGCTTCCGTGGCTCGCGGTAATTTTTTTTTCTGAACTTCTCTCGTTTTAGAAAAAAAATTGAAACTGTCGGAAGGATCGAAGAACTCACTGGAAGCTTTCCGGGCTTGCGTTAAATTTCTCTTCCTTCCTTTCAGATAAAAAAAAATATATATATCAATTCTTCGCGACGCACGACCGGATGTCGCGTTGTATATCGCGGGTCAACCGATCACCGGGAAAGCACCGAGGCCTCGACTGGGCCGAAAATCCATGACTGACCACTTACCAGCAGCGATCTGCCAGCGGCGGCGGCTTTCTTAGTCTCTCGAAAACTCCTCTATTAATGCGTGTGTGGACGTAATGATCGCCCGAAAATAGCAAACGTCCCTGTCGAGGTGGCTCGGTTTTTGGACAGAACGAGAGTGTGAGCGAGAGATTAAACGGGGGGTGGCGAGAAGGGGTTGAGGCAAGTTGATCCACATACAGTGGATGGATCGAGAGGAAAAGAGAGAAGATAGAGGAGCCGAAGGAGGGGGTAGAAAAAGCGCGAGAGGGAGAGAAGAAGGATTCCCGATTGAAGCTGGTGGTAATAATTCCACGTTCTAGTAGCCGATATAACCGGTGGTTGTGGTGGTGGCAGTGGCGAGTTTGAGCGCCGATAGCTCCACCGGTCCCCGAGATATGGCGAGGTTTTTGTATGCTAAAATAGCTTTCTTCGCGTGGCATTCATCGCTTGCCAAACAGACCGCGAATCGCGAGGTGGACGCGCGGAGAGGAGCAGAGAGACTGATTCATTGGAGGGTACAGGTGCTTTCCCGGATGCCGAAGAAGACGGCCACCGTCTGCTCCCAGGAATCGCGAAGGAAGGATAAGAGATCGATTCAGATGGTCAGGTGGATATCCCGGCTATTGACCACGAGGAAGATAAAACCATTTTTTTATACCGAAAAGATATGAAATATTGTAGAATTATTTTCTGGTAATTCGTGTGTAGTCACTGGGACATCCACCTTTGAGGGGATTGACGAATTGCTCGTTGCAAAAAAATACTGTTACGCAGTGAAGAAGCCAAACTCCAGACGGTCCGAATTGCGGCCGCTGTGAACCGGCCACTTGCTAAGCGGGACGGCCCAGGTGATCATGAACGAGGCAGCAGCGATTCAGCGAAGCGATTTGATTTTTCTCTCCAACTCGAGGATACTCTGATGACTCACCTTCGATTCGATCTTCTGCGAGGTCACATGAAAAAGAGAATTTTAAAATATTTTTTTGGTTGACTTAAGATAAATTTTCATGGAGTACATTAAATTGTTAAGCAAATACTCGTTTTCTGCATGTGGTTTTATGAAATATTTACCTGAGTCGCCGGCCTCTCCAGTTTAGTTTTATCTCGCGACACGTGGTCGCCGAAATCGAATTCCTGCGGCTTCTCCAAGACGGCACGTTCGTAATCTGGTATCTCGGGAAGCTCGTAACTCGACTCCTTCGAGGCCTTCGATCCCTTCATCTTCTTGACCTCGAGTTTGTCGCCCTTCTCGGTTTTCTGTGGATTATAAAATAATACGACTTTAACTTTTTTTTTCAAATACCTGTTTTTGTCTTTAGTGAAGCATTTATGAGCTGAGATCGTGGATTTCGGTTTTATGAAGTAATGACCGATGATCATTAGTGGTGGTCGATGATTTTTTTTTTTTTTGGTCAGCGACATGATTTTTGTTTGTTTAGCAGCGATGAATAATTGCTGATGTGTTTGCATTTCGTGTGAATATTTGTTGGACGATTTTTTTATATGAAAATGGCATTAAAATGGTCGGTGAAAAAAAAAACATTTAAACACTGAGAGATAGATCGATTGAGAAGTAGAGTTCAAGTCCGACAAGGTTGTCAGACAGAATTCGTCGCAGACGAGAAAAATACGAGCAGAGCATTCGAGAGGAGTAGTCACGTTTGTTTTTTTTCGTACAGCCAGATTAGAAGTTTTCGTAGAGGATAAAAAAATAGAAAGAAAATATTAGGATAGAACGAATTTTGAGTCCTATTTTTGTTGTTTTGTTTTTTGCTACCTTAAGCTCAACCATCCCGTTCTCAGCCTGCTCGGGCATTTTAACCTGCTTGGCAACTGGTTTGAGTTGAATTGCTTTGAAGTTCTCGGTCTTAACCGAATTTTTCGGTGGCAACTCTCTGCGGCGTTTTGGTTGCGTCTCATTTTCCGCAGACTGTGTCAATTTATTTGTGTATTTTTTTTTGTTTTGTTTTGTGTGTGTCCGATGATGTAGACGATTTTTCGTTTCGCAGCAGAATTTTGGAAAAAAACATAAATAAATAATAAACGTTTTTTAAATTACATATGTACATATATACATGACGAAAGGATAAATCCTATGGGAATCCAGCAGAATGGCACTTGAAAAACTCACCTTCAACTCGGCCTGTTTCGCAGCCTCCTTCTTCTCCTCTTCGGCCTAGAATTAAACGAATTATTCATTTTTATTTATTTTATTTTCAGATAATGTTTCGACCATATTTTTCTTCTTTTTTCGAGTTAATTTACCTTTGTAACCTTCTTTAAGGTTGGCATGCGGAAACTCTCCTCCTTCTGCGAACAAAGAGACAAAAAAAATATGTTAGACAATTTTTTTCATCAATTATAAAAATTTGCCCCACGTTGACATTCCTGTTAGGAGTTAAATTGACCATTATGAGTGATTACTATTAGTGAATTACACGATGTGCTTTTTTATGATGACACGTATGAGCTTTTGAGCGTGAGTATTTGTTTCTGTGCAGGTGTGTGTACCTTTTCGGGTTGACCGATAGTCGTTTTAGCGTTCGGGGACTCATCGTCTCCGTTCTAAAAAAAAGTTGATTAATTGTTTGTTTTTTGTTTAGCGCGAAGCTTATATACATGGCGAATTGTGTGATTTTGATTTGTAGAATTTTTTCGTTTGTCGTTTTTTTTTTGTACCTTCTCTTCGGGCTTGCCGAGGCTATATTTGGATTTCTTGGGTGCTTGGATGGAATCCTTCTAAAAAATGGAATATATGTTTGGATTAGTGTTGGAGTGACTACAGAAAGGAACGTAATTAATTGTCATTTTTGTGTAGTGGGCTGGGCCCCTTAGGATTTTGTGTGTTTTGGTTTGTACCTTAGCCTCAGCCGGTTTCGGGATGAGTTCGTCCTTCTAAAAATGATGTCATTTTTAAATAATAGTTCGTATGTAACATTCGTGTTCTGCGTTGTATAAAAAATATGTAAAATTTGTATTTTTTGTTGTTGTTTCGAATTTCGTGAATTTTGTGTGTACCTTAGGCTCCTCGGGTTTGCCGAGGGTGGTTTTTGGTTTCAGTGCGAGTTCGTCCTTCTAAAAAGTCATTCAGTGTTTGAGTGAGACGTCGAATTTTGTATTCGTGATTTTTTTGAGTTTTTCTAATTTGTTCGTGAATTTTCGCATGTACCTTGGGTTCCTCGGGCTTGCCGAGAGTGGATTTGGGTTTTGGAGTGACTTCATCCTTCTAAAAAATGATTTAGCTTGTGAGTGGCATGTCGATTTTTTTATTCGCGTCGTGTAAGTATTTTGAATGTTTGTATTTTTATTTTTGTGTGAGCTGTGCGTGTACCTTAGGTTCCTCGGGTTTGCCGAGGGTGGTTTTAGGTTTTGGTGAGAGTTCATCCTTCTAAAAATGATTTAGCTTGTGAGTGATTTGTCGAATATTTTATTCGCGACGCGTGAGTGCTTTGAGTTTTTTGTTTGCAATTTTTCGTGTGTTTTGTGTGTACCTTAGGTTCCTCGGGTTTGCCGAGGGTGGTTTTGGGTTTCGTGGCTGGAGCGTCCTGAAATTTGTTCGTTTTTTTTTTTGTATTTAATATCATCGTTGGTTAACGCGCAATTAGTGTCGAATTTTTTTTTTAAGTTGTCTGTGTACCTTCTCAATTTTGGCATCGACTGTTTTTGATTTCACCTCAGTTTTTTCCTGCAAAGTTTCAACGTGCGTTTTAATTTTTTGTTTTGTGTAATGGTTGCTTCTTCTTTTTTTTTATAACAAATTCTAGTCTACCTCTTCGTTCTTTTCGTTCTCGATCTTCTTCTTGACCGACAAACGTCTCTGAAATCGTAGGCATTCAATGTCAAACAAAAATTCTTCGTCACAATGTTAATACTGAGAGGAGCAAAATCTTATTTTACTGTTCGAATAAAATTATTTGAATTTTCTGAAAATATAATTTTATTCGCCGATAAAATAAGATTTTTATTCCGTGCCCAGGGTGAGTGTAATTGTAATCGTGTGAGCTGTCTACCTTCGGCTCGGTAGTTTCCTCAACAGCCAGCTTAGATTTGGTTGTTTCCTAGAAAAAATATTGTGATAACTACGGTTCTACGGATTCGAGTCGACGCGTAGGTGTTTTTGTTTGAGATCTTAGACGTGTTGTGTACCTTTTTGTCCTCGGTTTTCTGCTTTACGGACGATTCCTTCTACAAATAATTGTACAAAGTGTGCTTAAAAATACGGGAAAGAATACACGTACAAAATGATAAAAATATTTCATTACCTTCTCAGCCATCGAAGATTTCCTCTCCATGATCGAGGAACGTCTACTCTCACTCTTGGATTCCTCTTCGACCTGAATAATAAAAAACGACAGATTCAGAAGTGTGAAAAAAATGGTTACAAGCAATGAAATAGTTAGTGATTCATTAGAAACGTTGAATCTGTCATATCATTTTTTTCACAGCCCTTCAAGTATTTTCAGGGTTCGTAGGATGTATTTTTCATACACCCAAACGAAAATTCGCAGGTCTCTGGATTCGTCGGTACAACGGAAGCCAATTAGTCCTCAAATTCGATTCATTTTGGTTTTTTCCATTTTTAGCGGTCTTTTCGAATTTTGTTTGTACCTTGTGAATCGACACACGCCGACTGGAAGGCGGGCTCTCGTCTTCGGAGATCTGCGAGCGAGGGAAGAATAGGAGGATTTTTTTAGTAATTTCAGTTTGTGGAAAAAGCAAGTTCTACTTTCACTGTAGAAAAAAAAATTAACAAGTTACCGATTCCTCGGTGGTGACCATCGAGCTGCGACGACTCTCGGTCCTCAATTCTTCGACTCGGCTGACTGAAGATTTGCGAGTCGTGACGGTCTTTTCAGGCTTTGGAGTCGTCTCACGAGAAACCTGGTCGATACACAAAAATGCATAAATATATAATCTCGAATAAATGAAATACTTGTAAAGATAATGTACAAATATCTCAAAATGGAGTCACTTACGTCCTTTGATTCAGGCTCCTTCTTCTTCAGGCTCTTTCTCTGCAAATGATTGGAATAAACAAAAATGATCAGAAAATTGTAAATTAATTATTGCAAGCCAAAGATGTAAAAAAATTACCTTTTCCGGTTCCTTCTTCTCTTCCGGTTTCTTCTCCTCGACCTTCTTCTGCGTTATTAAATAATCATTAATTATTCGAGTCCAAATGATTTTTATTCGAGTTATCAATTAAATATCCACAAATACCTTGAGCGACTTCCTCTCCTCGACATTATTGACGACCTCCTCCTCCTTCTTCTACACGGTGCAAAATAATCGTTGAGACATAAAAACATTTCGCAACATTCGACGAACGTTTCAACAAATGCATGCAATGCAACGAGCAACAAAATCAGTGGGATGTGCAACGAAAAGATTACAGTATGCCATGCAGATTGCCACATTTTCTGTCTCTAATGACAGAGATGAACCTGTTTTTCAATTCTCCTCGCACAATAAATATGCGAACTGAGAACTTTTGTACTTTCTACGATTGCGATTCACTATGCCTTGGGTTTTTCGTGCGATGTCCTCGCGGCGATACCGAAGTGTTACCGAAGTATTGGTTGTTGGTTTATGTTTCTCTACGAAGCTTAAAGTAATAAAATGCCGCTGCGCTAAGGAATAAAATGAGTAAATAGCGTCGAAGTAGTTGGGTATATAGCAATAGAAGCGTAGTAAAGAGTGGAGATAGCGTGGAATAAGTATAGTTTAGTTTGTCGTCGTAAAAGAACTTGGACGTCGAGTGCGTAAAATCGATATTTGCGATCGAACAATTATTTCTCAATTTTCTTCTCGGTCGCAAATTCGATCTCGCGACTCGAGCGATCCAAAATCTCTTAGATTCTCGACTCACCAAGATCTCCGTTTTCTGAAACGAAAGAAACATCGATTAATCTCCCAGGTCGATACTCATAGCGAATTACGAAGTAGAGAAAAAGATTGAAAAAAAAAGATCGAGATTTACTACAAACAGCGCAACTAAGTAAGCATCGAAGTAAAACGAAGAATCCTCCCTTTTTTTGCGAAGTATTTTAACGAATCTTCAGTGTTGCGACGAAAGGAACGACGAGAGGAAACGAATGGAGACATTTAGACAGCGGGAAAAAACATAAAGAGGGCTAAACATTTATGGTAGAGTGGAGAACGCTATTCGCCTGTAAATTCCGACGATTCTCGCTTGAAACTTGAAGTATAAATAAATGTGTATGCTGTGTACTGTTCGTTGCAACTGAGCCGACAAAAATAAGAAGAAGAAAAATAGTACAAGAAGGAGTAACGTGTTTTTTTCTGTGATTTACCTTCTGGGATTCTGGTTTGTCGATACCGTTTGTTTTCGTGTCCGGTTTGGCCTTGAAAAAATAAAGACAAAAATTTGTTTGTGCGTAACGACAGAAATAAATAATTATGAATAAATATTGAGATCCGTTTGTGCAGCCAGACGAAGAATTCCGACGACTTGAGTTGAACAGTAGCGAAGAAAATCGACGGTGCGATCGAAAAATATTTTCTTTTTATACATTAAAAAAAAAATCGAAACTCCTCAAACAATCGAATGTTTGTGTCAGAGTGTGTAAGGTATTCGAGTGTAAATGTATGATACATGTAGTGTAATGTTGTGAAAAGTGTACCTCGACGTAGGACGCGGGTTCGGAAACTTCGGATTTTGGTTCGTCGACGATTGGTTCGGCGATGCTGGACTCGACGACACTCACCAAATCTTCGTCCTCCTCGTCCTCCTCCTCCTCCTCCTCGGATTCCTCGGTCTCCTCGTCCTCGCTCTTTGAGGAGTTGATGACCTTTCACGCGTTGCAATTTCGAATTGTAGGTTTTTTTTGTTGTGTTGTCTTTGTGATTTCGAACACGCAGCCGCCGCGAATCGTCGGACGAACGAGGCGAATATATATTTCGTATTTCATTTGTTAGAGGGGTCAGTGCGACTCTGAAGCGATTTCCTAGGGGCTACGATGGTTAGTCGGGTCAGTGGTTCGTAGTTTATCGATTTCATGTGTCTTCTTTTCTACCTTCTTCTCCTCCACTTTTTTCTCCTCGATCTTCTTCTCTTCCACCTTCTTCTCCTCGACCTTCTTTTCCTCCACCTTCTTCTCCTCCTTCTTTTCCACCTTCTTCTTCTTCTCCTCCTCCTCCTCCTCCTTCTTCTTTTTCTCCAGGCGTTTCTGCAATATTTCGGTGTTAGAACATGCGTGACGATGAGTCCGAGGACAACGAAACGGACGAGGAAAAAATGTAAATTAAAAACAATGGATATTCAGTTCTAGTCACTTTGGACGGCAAAAAAGACATCAGGAATTTTTCTCGGGGGCTGAATTTGATGTGCAACATAAAAAATGATCATCACGAAAATAACCAACGAACCAGGGAGAGAAAGAGTTACCAAAAACAATGGATAAAGTTTTAATCACTTGAGAGAGAAGAAAAATGGATGGGGCCTCTCGTCGAGGGCTGAAGAAGATTTATACCTATCGAATATATTTTTTTTGCAGAGAAGAAACCTTGTAACCAGTTGACGAGAAAATCGTCACCTATTTCTGTCGTCGCTGGTCCATCGACGAGAATAAAATTTGCCTCCACGAGGCGACAATATTTCCCGTTTCAAATCGCCTATCGAACTTACCTTGACAGTTAATTCGGCGGAGGACTCGTCCTTGCCCATTTCGTTGCTGACGACGACCTTGTAAGATCCCGAATACTCTTCCGTGGTGTTGTTGATGATGAGCTTCATCTCAATGCCGTTGAACGAGATCCTGATGTCCTTCGTGGCCTTGATGATCGTCGAATTTCTGCAGATAACCGAAACAAAATGATAAAAAATTGAATTTCATAAATATTCTAAATAAATAAATGCGATACAAAATAATACATACTTGTACCACTCGACAGTGACCTTCTTGTCCGTTTGAGACAACGATGCGGTGAACTCGACGGTCTGGCCCTCCTCGACAGTCTTCGCAGGGAAAAAATAAACACATTAATTTCGTGCACAATTGCCAACTGAAAAATAAGGCAATCAGATATTTTGCATCGACGAAAACTCACGACTGTCTTGAGACCCGAAGCGATCTTCGGTTTTTCGACCTCCTCGGGAATTTCCATGATCTCGACGACCTGCGAAGTCGCCTCACCCTTCTCGTTTCTCGCCACGAGTCGATACTTGCCCTTGTCGGCTGTGGATATCTGCTCGATCTCGAGCTTCACGGCAAATTCACCCTGCGCGAGAAAAAAAAATGGTTCGTCATACGTTTGGCCAATATTTAAATGTAAAATATGGATGATTCCGAAAACTCACCTCCTTGACCTTCTCGACGATCAACTTGTGCCTGCTGTCGACCTGCACCGCTTGGCTTTCCTTGAACCACGTGCAATCTGGCGCGAACTTCGACATGACGTGACACTCGACGATCACCGTCTTCTTCTTGACGACCTTCACGACCTTGGGTTTCTCCTTGATCACCGGTATAACTAAAAAAATTATATATAAAATCGTGAATCAGAAGCTCAGGAATAAAAGATTCAACAAACTCATGAGAAAAAAAAAAATTCTCGTACTTTCAACGTTGAGGGTGAGATTCGCGTTGAGTTCTCCAAGGGCGTTTTTGATGTTGCACTTGTAGAGTCCAGAGTCGTCAGCGCCGGGATCGTTGAGCGTGAGTTTGATGTAGTACACGTCGTCCTTCTCCTTGACGATGCTGATGGAAATTTTCGAGGACTCGGTGACGACTTTTCCAGCGTGCGTCCACACGATTTCGGGCTTCGGTTTGGCCTTCACTTTGCAGTCCATTATCACGAGTTTTCCGCCGTCCTGCGACTGAATTCGCGGTTTTTCCACGAACGTCGGACCGTCGCCCTCGGGCTCGGGTTCGGCCTCGATGTTGAGGTTCAGATTGGCGTTGCTTTCGCCGAATTCGTTCTTCACGTGGCATCTGTAGGTGCCACCGTCGGGCCCGGTAGGATCCTGTAAGGACGATTTAATTAATTAATTAATTAATTAAATATAAAAAAATAAAATTCAAATAAATTTGGGATTAAGATTTATCGTACCTTGATCTCGAGGGTCAGCTCGTAAACGTCCTCCTCGACGACTTTGGTCTTGATCGACACCTTGGAGGTCTCCTTGACGAGGGTGGTGCCCCGGAACCAGGTGACCTCGGGCTTCGGTTTGGCTCGACACTTGCACTTCATCGTGATCAGGGTGCCACTCTCGTTCGGAATGATGCGTGGCTTCTCCACGAACGACGGCGCGAATCCGGCCGCGTCTTCTGCGTCTTGGAAAGATCCACGGTTAGACAACTTATAGCGTTGCCAATAATCCTCCTTCCACATTGTGGAAAAGTGCGCAGCGTACATTTGTTCATAAAATAGGTTTACTATTTTTTTGATTTTTTGTTTACAGGCTTCTGACAAAAAAATGTACGCTCGCGCACCCGAGGATCATTCGAATTATAATTACTCCCGGATATTACGAATTAGTTGGAATGTTGTTGTCACTGACAGTCGAAATTAATGAAAAAGCGAAGTGGACGGACAGAGATGCTCAAAGCAACGATCAGAGTTAGATTTCAGCGCGTTACAGAGATACTCACCTCCTGGTCAACGTTCAGACACTCGATGCATCGTTTATTCACGTCATGATAAACAGATATCCATAGTACAATTTACATGCCATATATATATGAGCAAGACCCCAACGAAGAAGAAAAAAAAAACCAAAACCATGAGAAACCGGTTTGAAAAGTATATTGAACGTGCGTGAATATCGTGAAACAGAAGAAGAGAAAAAAAACGTGGGAGGAAAGATGAAGAGTAGATGAGGGTTGAAAGTGATGCGAGGAGCGTGAAAAAAAATATGAAGAAAAAAAAACGATATATTCTTTTTTTCGTTTTTTTTTTTTGCATCCGGGACACGTGACTTGCCTTGGAAATTGAGCGCGATGTTTGCGTTACTCTCGCCGTAGTTGTTAAACGCGTTGCAACGATAATTTCCACCGTCGGCCTTGGTGGGATTCGAGATCTCGAGGGTGAGCAGATACGTGTCCTTGCCGGTCGCCTTGCGCGACATTTTCACCCTCGAGCTGTCGCTGATCGCCTTCTGGCCCTGGTACCACGTGATATCCGGCACCGGATGAGCCTCGAGGATACACTCCATTATCAGCAGATCGCCCTCTTGACGTATCGTTGGCTTCTTCGGGAAACGCGGCGCCTTGCCGTCCGGAATTCTGCGTATATTCGATTATTGGTTTCGTTTTTTTTTTTTTTTTGTGCTTCGATTTTTTGTATTCGTCTCCCTTGAATCGAAAGATCTCTCCATGCTTGTAGATCGATGACGTCGATCGCGCGATTTATCGGGCATGCTGCATGCACTCGAAAGTCTCCGTGGCGAGATAATCAAATTTTTTTCTCAATTGACCTCAAAAAAAAGGAATGTCCTGACTGAATATTAAAAAACAAAATTTGTCATTGATTTTTTGTCTGATGAATTGAAAGTAAAAAATAAAAAATAATTAATTCGAAAATGACGGTAATCGATTGCCACGCCACGTCGATTTTTTTTTTTCATACTGACGCGCGCGACGTGTTCCGTCGGCGCGGTTTGTATTGACAACGTAGCGTACTTTGGTTTGTCGCCACCCTCGAAGTTGAGATTAATCGTGGCGGTGCCCTGTCCGTGTTTGTTCTTCGCGATAGCTCTGTACTCGCCGCTGTCGGCCTTCGCCACGCTGCTGATCTGCAGTCTCGCCAGGTAGTAGAGCTTCTGATCCAGCTCGAGCGACGTCTTGAATCTGCCGCCCTCCCTGATCTCGTCGTTCCCGTGATACCTGACCAGCACATTGCGCGTTCACATCCACGAGATTCTTTTCATGTTTCCGCCAACCAATATTTTTCGACCCGTTCAGTCGCAGTCGGAGTGGATGCCGATTTTTTATTTTTATTTTTTTCCGATTAAGTTACCCACGACAAGTTGCAAATCATTTATCAATTTTGACTTTCCATTATTCAAAAATAAAATAAAATTAATGTTTCTGAAGACTTGAATAAAATAATTTTTTTTTTCAAATTAATTGGCTCTCGGATTCAATTAAATTTGATGTTTTTTATAAATCGCGTTTGCATCGACTCCGCTTGGACGCCTTACCACTTGACACTGGGTTTAGGATCGCCGACGCATCGACATTCGAAGGTGATGGTGTTGCCGTCGTCGGACTGTCGGATCACGGGTCGTTCGGTGAATGTCGGTTTGATCCCGTCGTCAGGTACAGGTGCCTCGTCGCCTAATAATATCGCACAAACGGTTCCTCACTCAGTTATGCTCCGCACGTAGGGGATCGACGGATCGACGCGAGAACTTCGTCTCGCGTCTGTCGCTCCGTTTAACATTTCGGGTGACAATGATGACGCGGGAGATGATAATGAGGGTTGATGAGGGGGGTTTTGATAACGAGTTGAAAAAAATGATGAAGAGTTGTGGGGCCCTTTTTTCAGCGTTCCAGTCAACCTGTGCATCGTCGACATTTCAGTAGCTCCAATGTTTCATTATTTACGGCCACGTCCTTGCGTACTCAAAGAAGTCTAATTCAATATCTAAAAATATTGGTAATAAAAATCATTCAGTAATTAAAAAATCCTCATATTTACAATGGACTGAAGTGAACTTTTTTCGATTCTCTGCGCAAACTTTGAGGACCCACAGACGTGTTTTCCGTGAATATTCGTTTCAACGATCGAAGTCAGTGCGCGCTGTTCGTATACTGTTTGTTGCTGTTGTATTTATCCTCTCCTCTATCTTGAGCCACACGCGTTATTGTTATCTCGACTAAGTTGCTACGGAAAATCCGCGTAGCCTGATGTCTACGAAGCGATTTAGCGACACGTGAACGAGTGGCACGAATCGCTGGAAACCTCGTTGGAAGTATGTACAGCGAGTTAGGAATAATTCGGCACACGACAAAAAACACGTTGAACAGTAACAATAGTAGTGAGATAATTCACTGCATCAATTCTAGTTAAGCGTCACAGCGTTCAGGCCAAATTGCCGATCGTTTCTCTCGGGTTCGTTGCTCAAGGACAGTTCGATCAATTGTCCTTCGCTTGTACGTCGAAAAATTCCCTCGACGAACGAGCGAAGGATCATCGAACTGTTCGATCGACGAACGAGATTTTCCGATCGAATTAATACGTCATTTAAGCAGCAGTGGGTATTACGTTATTTGATGGTTTCTCGCGTTCTACTTGTTTTCAATCAACGTTTTTCCATAACGTTTTTAATTATTTTTTTGCAAATCTCGCTAATCCACCGCGGGCTGTATATCGTGATTTCCATTAATATTTTTTTCATCAAGTCTCTTCGTTCTCGCGCGATTTTTCTCTTCGGTATCTTTCGTCTCACAGGACGAACCTGCAAATCTTCCTCGACGAGAGCAAAGTGCCGTCAGCGGTGAAGAATATAAAATAAAGATGTATTCGAGGGTTTGCGGTGAGTGGAAATAGTAACTCGTGACTCGAGGTCGAATGTAAACGTGACTGTGACGTATAGTGTAAAATAAACGATAAATAAAAGGATAATAGAGAGCGGAAAAATAATAATAAGAAAAAACAGAGGTCGATGAGAAGGATTCGGTGATCGATATACATCCCGAGTTAGGGGTGTGATTGGTTGTGAAACTGACGTTGTCTTTGGATTATTGCGTTGATGGGTAATAATATTTCTCGCTCGTCTTTCGGCGACCGGAAACTCGCATACTTACTGTCGAAATTCAGGGATATCGTCGCGTTTGACTCGCCGAGCTCGTTCTTCGCCGTGACCTTGTATTTTCCGGCATCCTCGACCGTCACGTTTTTTATTTCGAGCGTCGCGAAGTACGAGTGCCCGTCCTTGTCCACGGTCAACTGTAAAAAACCGTCATCGTTATTATTCAGTTCACCAGTAAATCATTCTCGCAAAATGTATTATTGTAAAAAAAAATTGACCAAGTCAGGAACTGACCTTGTGTCTCGGAGAATCCTTGACGACGTTCCCATCGTGAAACCAAGAAACCTTCGGCGTGGGATCGGCGGTGATGCGGCACTCGAACAGCAATCGTTTTCCATCGTCCTCCTGTCTGATTGCTGGCTTTTTCGCAAAAGTCGGTGCGATACCGTCGATTTGTCTGCAATATCAGTTAAATTCTCGTATAAGCGTACGTTGAACGAAAAAATAAAATAAAATAAAAACGAGGAAACTCGGTGACGTTAGACGAAAATAAAACGAGCAGTATTAGGTCAACGAAGATCGGGTGACGCGAAACGGGGGATTTTTTTTCCCCGAATCACAGCGAGACTGGAGATTCGGAAAATCTTGCCGAACGCGGCTCTCGCTAAGTTTAGAAAAAATAAGTAGGCTGCAGCTGTCGACGAGGATTCCGGGTATACCAGGCACTTTGATCGTCTCTGGCTCGTCGAGATCTTTGAGCGTCATATATCTTCATTAAAATCTTGGAGCTGACAAAATCTTGTGCATTTTTGCCAGGCGCTTAATTATTTGTTTGTGTAAAAAAATAACTCAACGTGAGGTACATTGATTAATTTTTTTAAAGACATTTTTTAAAAATCTGCTCCATTTTATCAAACAAATCGGGCGACAAATCGGCCAGTGCACAGAGTTCAAAACGTGCGAGTATTACAGACGAGTACGAGGCCCGCTTATCGTCGGTGGTCGACGGTGAGCGCCGCTTCCTAAAATAGCGGACATTCCGCGTCGGCTATTTACGTCGTCGGCGCGATCGACGCGGAATCGAGTTGGACATTGTCAACACCCGAGTGCCGCGGTGTAACCGTTGGTAGCATCGAACCCGAGAGTGCACATTATGCGCGCAACTTTTTCGTCTCCTGGCTTTCGTCACACACAGCAAATTTGAAACTCCAGAAAAACAGTCACGCTAGGAAAAAAAAGTTAGCGGCAAAAACAATTTTTTTTAATATCTTTAAAGGGAGTAGAGAGATTTCCTTTATCACTGTAAGTGATAAAAATAAGTAGATAAATAAACCAACATTAATTAGTCAAACGACGACAATGAACGAAAAATGGTGCCACAAGCACTCACCGTTTCGGTGGCGGCTGGATAGCTAGAATCATAAATGCGAGGGCGTAATAAGCGATGTAGTGCAACAAAAGTTTCGTTCTGTCAACTAACATTAGCGGAAAATAGCAACACTGTGTCAGCGGCTTCGGGTGCAACGCGTGCACAGCTGTTTTTGCAAAAAAAAAATATAAAAGCAACAATGCAAAAAAAAAGAAACACGTGTATTAAATAAATAAGCGAAAAAATACATTCGCGTCGCGTCACTTCCAGAAGCGTCCGACTTACTTTTCCCTAGGCTCGTCCACGGCTGCAAAATATAATACTCGTTAAAGCTAACATTTTTTTTTCGTAAATTGTGTTGCATTATCTGACGCTGAATTGCGGGAAATTGAGACCGCGTGGTTTTTATTATTACTTGGATCGCGGCGAGAGTCTCGGAAAAACAAAAAGACACGTGACCGAAATCGCTCCTTTTCGGAGCAGACGATAACAGCTATCAACTTTGTTTTTTTTTTCAGCAATTTTCGAGACTCGATGATTCGCTGCGACGAACGAGTATAAATTAGCATCCAAAGTTCGCGTGTTCACCGCTCGTAAAAATTGTTTGAAAACAACACGCGCGGGTCGAGTGAAAAAACATCGTTATAAAAAAGGGGAAAAAAAAGATGAACCAGATGTCCATGCAAATATATTTTTCGCACTTGTGCTGTTTTCTCGAGAATTTACTGTTCCCAGAACGAGACGAGTATCCCCTCCCAAGAGTCCGGGCTGTTTATTCCACAACTGTTTTCCTGCAGCGACTTTGGGATGATCCCATAAATTTCTGGAAAATATCGTGTCGAATTCTGCCTCGATTGATAGCAAAAGTCAGTAGAACAAGATTTCGACAGGCGATTCCATCAAATAAACTTTTTTTAGCGACGGAGAAGACTCAAAAAAGAAAGCAGATGCCCCGAGCATTGACACTTTGACCTGCTCCCTTGATTCTTTCACATTTCTGCATACATCAAAACATCTGGTTTTGGTAAAAAGACGCTTAAAGGTCGTCACAGTAAAAAGAACCAATTGCTAAATGAATTCAAACAGCCCGTCTCAATCTACAACAATTATCAATTATCTATAAACCCTGACTAAAAAATCGCAGAGCCTCATAACTTTTCCAAACAATCTCCACCCAATATCAGACCGCCTCCATTTTTTCCAATATGTCCTAATACTCTGAAAAAAATAAAAATGTACATAAAAAAATTATGCATAATTTTACAAACGCTCCAATAATAATTTGTATCATCTTTATCATTACTACTATTATCGTCATTATTATCCCATAGGAAATAAAAAACTGAATAGCGTTTGTTTCGAAAAATCGAGGCTCCGCGATTGTCGACAAAAGCCGGGTGAAAGGGCCGAGGCGTGACTTACGACTGAAGTTGAGGTTGATGGACGCGGCGACCTCGCCCATCTTGTTCTTGGCCTTGACCTTGTAGAGGCCGGCGTCGGTCTCGATGACGTCATCGAGCTCGAGAACAACGAGGAACTTGTTGGTGCCGACGCTCTGTATCTTGAAGTTCGTTCTCGCGTCCTCGCTCAGCTGCGTCTCGCCGCGAAACCATGATATCTCGGGTTTCGGCGAGCTCACGAGCTGACACTCGAATATGAGCCGATTGCCCTCGTCCTCCTGGCGCAGCTGGGGCTTCTGCGTGAAGCTCGGCGCGAAATCATCGGCGACCCCCATTTTTCACGGGGTGCCTGTGATTTCTCCTCGTTTACGACGCGCCCGTCGCCGCCTTGCGCGACGTTTGCCTTTATCTCGCGGCCCGCGTCGTTTCGCACGCTCGACCGGATGAAATTTTCACACTCCTTACTCGCGAGATCAGTCGGCACCGGCCTGCGGCACCATTCAGCTATCGTATCCCTCGTCGCTCCTTGTTTTTATTTTTTTTTCGATCTAGACACGAGACTGCACCGAATGACGATCCCTGGAACACACAGAAAAGAGGGGGAATCCCCGTTAGCATGGAAAATTCGGTTTGGGCCGGTCACGTGACCGTCACGTGACACGGTCGGTGGCGCCGCCGCGTGGCAACTTCGCGCACTTATGCGAGACGGATATTTTGGAAAGACATACGATGACGAACTTTTTTTATTCGTCGCGATTCTATCGTTTCAGGTATCGGGCGATCCTGGCCATTCATAACCCGCGGTATAACCGCGCCGACGCTACTGAAAATGGTTCACAGGCCGATCGAGAGGGGGCGAAGCGCTTGTGACGCAAGGATACTATTATTAAAGCGCCGCTTCGCTCGAAATAGACGTGCCGCCGCTGCTTATCTTAGTAATCGGCTATTATGTTTGGAGCGTGCAGCAAACTTTCGGAAGCTTCGTGTACGCGCGAAATACCGAGCGCGTGAGCCTGACGGATCGACCGGAAGTTCGACGCCGATGACTCCTCGGGTCGATATGCAGCCGCGTCAACAATGAGTTGTGGCGCATACTTGTATAGCGTAAAGTGACGGTGAAAGCTCGAAATAATACGTTAAAAGTATAAACGCAAGAACTTGGCGAACGATACGAATATAATTCGCCGACTCAGGCGACGTTTCGGGCTGCGAGCGAGCCGCTATGACAGCTGCGCTCGCGCGCGGCTCGAACGCGCGTAACCCACGAGCGCGTGTGATACAACCGGCGGAGACGCGCGGGTAAGAGTTGGCAGTGGGCTGCCCGAGAATACCCGAGATCGCTGCCCCGCGCGTAATCCCATCTCGCCGTCTCTCGCGGAAAACAACCTGGCGAATTCTCCGCTTTCAAAAAGTTCGCGAGCAACCATTGTTGTCGATTTATTCGGCCTCCGATTGGTCATTGGGAAACCGGCAGTGTTTAATATCCCGAAATTTGGCAATTCGCAAAAAAAAATTGATTTTTGCATTGTTTTCCTTGAATTTTCGATTTTTCGGGCAAACACCCGTTATTTTTAAAATCAGCGGGAAATTTCCCATCAGATAAGATTTTTAAACTTTGCGAAATCGAAATTTGTTTTTTTCGGAAAAACGCAAGGGGTACCCTTCTAAAAACTTGCGATTTTTGAGGGTCAACTTTAAAATTCTGCGAAAAATCGAAAAATCGAGATATAGCGTTCCGCCTCGTGGCATTCTCTTCCTTGAAGGGTTATCTTTCGAACGCAAAAAGAAAATCCACTATTTCATTGAGCCAAAAAAAAAGTACATAGATTTTAGTAAAGTGCTAAAATTCGAATAAAGTGAAAAATTATTTTTCGCGTTTTTTTTCCTCGAATTTTCGATTTTTCGGGCAAACAATCATTATTTTTGGAAACAGCGGAAAATTTGCCATCGTCTAGGGCTTTAAAACTTCGTGAAATCAACATTTTTTTTTTTTTTTGTGTTCTGTTGGCCGGAAAAAATCGCGCGGTCTTCCTTATCGACCGATTTTTTCCCCCGAAAAATTTTCGCGCCGTGTTGCACGTCCAGGTTCTATATTTGGACGCGAGTCTATTTGAGTCGGACGTTTGACCGAAAATCTTCAGGGTTGCGAAGCGAGACCGGTAGATATCAATCGTCGGGTCGCGCGAGGGTGCGGGACCCCGAAATCGAATTGGCATGAGTCGCGGGTGTGTCGCACTCGACGTCCGCGCGTGGTCCGCGAGCTCCCGGCGCAGACGAGATGTAGGTAAGGTAAACGCTCTGTTTCTCTTGTCGTTGACACTGTTACTATTTTCAGACGGCTGCGTCGAGCACACGGCGAGTCAGGATCGCGACGATCGGATATGAAAAATGCTGCTCTTGTCCGCCGCAAGCGAACAATGTAACCTAACCTAATGATCCCGATCACCCTCAGCGAAATGGGAATCTGCCGCTACTCGGTCGGTAACAAAGTTCGATATATCTTTCTCGATTCTTCAGAAGATTGGGCTAAATTTATGCATTTTTTCTGTGTTCTATCGTGAGCCTCAAAATCTGCGAACTTATTATCCAAATAAACCCGACTTATCTCCTTTATCTCGTCGGCCGCGATGAAAAATCTCCCGGATCGTTTTCTCGGACACGGTTGTAAAAACCGAAAGTGCATAGCCGCGAATTTGTGATGCGCGTCGCGAAAAGACACGACACGGATTTTCTCGTGTCGAATTAATAACTCGGAGACGGCGGATTCGCGTCGCTCGACGTGCAAAACCCGCGAGCGGCTGGCAATGCTCGTTCGTAGCACGTCAATCCCCACCCGTTGGGCTAACTAACAATGATGTATTGTGACGAAAAAGCGGCGAACGACTGTAGCGTCATTTGTTCTTCAAATCACCCGTGACAATTGGCACGTCGGGCCAATCAGAGCGACCGCGTTTGCGTGTATATATAATAATAATATACACGCATATAACTATATATACGTATGGCAGCTCGCGTTAAATTAATTCGACGCCACTTGCCGCGAATTAATCCTACGCGAACGGCGTCGTTTCCCGATCGCCGAGTGACAGAGCAGCCATACAGGTATATTTAATAGTGACACATTTTTCGGCCGGCTGATGGTTCGTACATTTTTGCTACTGTGTTTCAGCTGCTGCCGCTGCTGCTGCCACCGTAGAGAAATGTCGGACGCACGAAGCCGACCGGTTCCACTAGCCGCCCGACGCGCCGGACCATCGCCGACTGTTTCTACTTGTTGCGCACGGCCGCACGAATTCCACAGATGTGGCGAACCGGGTACAACAGTTTGGTACACTGTGTCGCTTTTTCATAAGGACAGTGATAAAGAAACGATCCTTCGTGTAAATATCGCGGTGTAAATGACAGAATTTTTTACTGCTGTAAATAGAGTCATCCCCGTCTCGAGGATATCATGTGTGTATTTTATTTCCGCAGGGTAATGGACCGTCTCCCGCCCGTCCGGCCAGCTCGCCGTACGCCACTGTCTGGCTCCTAAGGTCGTGACCATTGCATCGCGCCCGCATGCCACCGGGGTCTCCGGCTGGCCGGTTACCAATAGCCGTTTCTACTGACGCGGCATTTAACAGTTCCGCAGATCTTCTCGACTCGAACCTCTCCACCCAAAGATGTGCTTCTCGTCAAATTTGTTGGACATTTTTTTTTTTTTCAACGGTGGCACGAAAACAAGGTGGAATCATTAATTTTCTGTCACTCCCACAGCGAGGTCATCGCTGAACTTTTTTTTTCTCTAAATTTTACGAAACGACTTAGAAAATGTATATCTGTATATCTTACAGGAGGGAATTTCGAGGATATTTTTAAATCACCCGACGACGAGCGGGAGAGCTCCGAGAAGCGACGTCGGAGAGGATTCAGCGGTGCGGGTGGGGTAACCGTGGAATATATAACGCGCCGCCCACGCGCGTCGCTTCGTAGCTTCCGATATATATCGCGGAGCTTAGGGACTCGAGCGACGAGGGAGAGGAGCGGCAGCCGCAGTGGAAACAGCAGCAGCAGCAGCAACAGCGGCAGCGGGAGAGTCGGAAAAGAATATCCGAGCTTCTCGTTGGAATCCGAGACACGGGGACCCGGTGAACGGGCCGACGGGGAAAACATGCGCAAAGGCAACATTATTGGGTGGGTGACGGATAGTCGGACAGACCGACAGAAGCAGCGTCGGTCCTCGAGGCCCGCGGCTCCTCCTCACGTTACGTTCTCTAAAAATACACGGACACCGAGCCTAGATACCTAGATAGTCGTCTACGAATAGTTTTGCCGCGAGTCCGGAGTCGCCGTCGGCGCACAGGCCACGAATATTCGACAGCGCCACGAGCGCGCCACGACCGGACTCGTGTCAATTAGTCACCGATCGGTCAATGAATTTCCGAATGCGAGAGACCATTAAAAATATTATTTGTTTCTCTAATTCCGTAAAAATTCCGTCTTTATTTTTTATTTAAAAATGTGTTCATCATATTTACTTGAGTCTCAAAAAAAATCAGGGCCACGTTACGAAAAATTGCCTGAAAATCATTCTAATTCGCATTCTTCATTTTCTCTCTCGTAGAACCAATGCGAATTTCGAATCGGAGAGGAAGAGACGTAACGTAATCTGGTTACAAAATGATTCTTTCGCAATAAGTCGAGGAAGAATAAGAATAAGAAGAAGCAGAAGAAGATGCAGAAGAAGAAGAGGAGAAGAAGAAGAAGAAGAAAAAAAAAGTTGCGGATGACGAAAGATGATTGTATTTGCAGCCGACGCTCAGATGCGTCTCGCAGGGCTGTCGGGGAGGGGGTGAGCGGCAGGGGGCAGGGAGAGGGGGCAACGATTGAAGGGAGGGGCGGGGGGGGGGGGGGGGGAGTTAGTTCTGGTTCGTCGTGTCCTTGGCCTTCTCCTATCCGTCCATCTATCGCTATCTCAGCGTCTTGCCTACTTTCCGGCCACGGAATCTCGGTCGTTAAAGGTATATGAAAACGGCCCCCATCGGAATGTCGATTAAGCTTTTCGCAACGGCCAACGCGTAGCGATCGGAGAAACGGAGCGCGCCCTCTGGCACCGACGGACGAAGCGCAGCGATCGTTGATCGATCGATCTCCCCTCCCTCCCCCGCCCCCGTCGATTGGAACATCAATTGACTCGACAATCGAAGTGTACTTCATAACTTCGGGACTGTAATACTTAACCCCCTTTATAACTGGCACACTTTTCATTTTTAAATATAGTCTTTTTTTAATTAAAAAAAAAACTATGTCTTGGTCCTCTTCTTTTGGACGATTACGTAATTTTATTTACGTGACTTTCCACGTATAAATTAAATTTAGGAAAATTCTCCTGATCCACGAATAGTGATTTTTTACAAATTCGTCGCAACGTAATCCATGAACCGAAAACCGATGAGGCACTTTGGTTAGCACTGTTTTCCTTTTTCTCTTTGTTTGGTTAAAATCACGCTAAAACACGGAAGACCAAGCATATTTTTTTTTTTTTCTTTTCCTCGATTAAAAGAACTCATCTCTCACTCGCTCTGAATTTGCAGCCTGGCGTTGGGAACTTACTTGAAGGACCGGTCGTCGAGAGATCTCGACGCTCTCTCCTCCGACGATAAGCAAAGGCAGCTCGGGAGTAAAAACCACGGGATTTCAACAACGGCGCACAACTCGTACGGATCACCGGAGACGGAGGAAGAAAGTCTCTCTCTTCTCTCTTCCACCGCGGTAGGGGATCCTCGATCGAATACGTAACTCGGGTGCGCGTCCACTGGTCGTCGTTGTCTCTCGCGGCTCGAATGACTGAAATTCCCCACGAGTCTCGACGATTATTTTATTTAATTATATTTAAACAAAATTCGGATTTAGCTCGATTCCTTTCGAAGTCGTATTATTATTATTTTTTTTTTTTCGATTATTACTTCGGGGATGATGATAACGATGGATCGAGATATTTATTCGTCACTATCTCACACTGTGGGTACGTTTTTTTTTACTCCCGCTCCGGAAAAAAATCCTCTCTCTCTCTTGGATTTTTTTCTTCCTTTACTTTTTTTTATTACGTATATATTCGTGTGTGTATATACGTATTATTTTTTTTTTATTATTAACTTTTTGTTCAATTTTAAATTCGCTTTATTCGCTTTCGTTGTCTCGTGTCTGTCCGTCGTCTTACTCGATCGGCCGTCCCAATCGCCGGGGCCCCGCGCGCGAACTAACCAAACTAAAAGCTCGTTCGGTGTCTCGAGCCGAAACCGTTTTCTCTCGTCCCTCCGCTCGCGCTTAGCTTTCCTCGTCGGCTTCGCCACCGGCGGCGTACGAGACCGTCGTCCCCCCACTCCTTACGATTTCCTCTTCGCCCTCTTCTTCTTCTTCGCTTCTACTTCGCCCTCTTCGCCTTCCTTTTCTTTTCTTTCATTCGCGCGGGGGTGATATACCTGCGCCACTCACGGGCGATGTATACACCGAGAGAATTTCGGCGGAATATTTGTTGGTAACATTACGACAATATATAACTAATATATTTTTATTTTTTAGCTTGGCTCACGATCACGATTTTTTTCTTCGCTTGCATAATGTGGAACGTGAAGAATGGTATAGATATTTTTATATTATCATTATTATTATTTTTATTAAAAATATAGTTACTCCGATTTTTTTTCTGTTTCAGGTTTCTCGCAAACTACGTGAGACTTTTCCTTTTAGTCTTTTTCTTCCGAGTAAAAAAAATCAGCAGCCTCAAAAACGACGCCTAGGAATAAAGTCAATTTTTCAATTTCGTCTAATGACTCATCGCCGTCGGGTTGCAATGGCTTTCCTCGCTGCGCTTCATTGCGAAAGACATTAACGCCGAACAAAGGGTGTCACCGGCGTTCTAATTGAGCAGCCGGTGATTCATCGTCCGATTCCGATTATTACGTTATAAAGTGCTATTTGCGATCGATAAGAATAATCAGGGGGTACGTAGGATGAGTGTTCATTGAGGCATTCGGCGTTGCGCTACGCTCGAGTTGGCAGAGGATGTCGTCGCCGGTGTGACGAGCAATACTTAAGGAGCGAGAAAATCCCTCGACGATTGCCCGCCACCGGGCGATCCGACGGATCGACCGGCGACGTCGCGCGCGGGGCTCTCTCGTCATCGTCATCGGACGATGACGATGACCCGACGAAGACGACCGCTGCCGTTGGGGAGTCGCCGGCTCGTCGAAGCCGCGCCGAGCGACGGCTCACGCGGCAAAAGAGCATCTACACAGCTACACGCCGCGCGCACGTCGGAAATAGAAACATCTCTTCTTGTCTCTCGGGCGAGAAACAATTGTCAACGGGACGAGTGGAGACGGACGGACGGACGGACGTTTGTCGCGCGGGCGTTTTTTTTTTTTTGTTTTTCAAATTTTTACCTTGTTTTTATTTTTATATTATTTTTGAGACGGAGTTTTGTCGTGCGATCCTTTTTTTAGTGTTTTAGCTTACCTTGTTTTTATTTTTCTTTATTTTGAATTTTTTTGTGTATTTTTATTTGATGTTTAATTAATTGATTTTTTTTTATATTGTACATCTTTATTTAACGTAGGTGAATCGCGATGCAAAGACGAGTTCCTATCGCGAAGCTTCGTGCGCGCAAAGCGAAAAATAAACTCGCTTTGCGCGCGCGCGCGGAATTTCGGGCTTTTTCATTTATAGCGAAACACGGGGGAGTCGCGAATTCTTCGTTTCGAAGTTACGGGCTCAACACGAGCCCCGGACGAGTCACACGCGCTGCAAAGTCGATTTTTATCGCGGTTACTTCACGCCAGAAATTCGCGTTTGTGGCGGAAAGAACGATAATTCGGATAATAATTTGAGCTTGCAGTAATATTTTTCCTCGCTGTTTTTCGGATGGTTCCGGTGCCAATCGTAATTTCGGGCTGAGTCGTTTGATTCTGACGTAGTGGACGTAATGAGAAGCGGAGGGAGCGAGAAATATACAAGCATTTCGAGGGATGCGACGAGCGCGCGTGCATCTCCGTCGCCCACGTCGATTCTAATTGCAATATCAGCGGTAACCAGCCAACAATGCCAGAGTAACCGATCATTCTCGTTCGCACGAAGCTCGAGAAGATACAAACAAACCCAAAATACCGGATGTCATCATTATTATTCTTACAAATTTTTATCTATGAATTTTTCAATTTTTATTTTTGTATCAGACAAAAGAATTATTTCATATTTTCGTTTCAATTGAAAATAATTTCGAAAATAGTAAACAATTCATTTTTGTTATTTTTTATTATTTAATAATTATTATTCGTGGCATCCGAGGTCGCCAGACTCGTCAGCCGAAAGCCAAAAATTTGCCCGACAACTGTTGGAACGTATCATCGAAAAATTTCGAGCTTCCTCTCGTCGAGCGGTTGAGTCACTTTGAGTGACAATGA
Organism: Itoplectis maculator; assembly: GCA_964034905.1. Classification (NCBI taxonomy): domain Eukaryota; kingdom Metazoa; phylum Arthropoda; class Insecta; order Hymenoptera; family Ichneumonidae; genus Itoplectis; species Itoplectis maculator. Next base: position 2,704,507 of record OZ035863.1, read on the forward strand.
AAAAGTCCGCGTGTGCTCGGGGACGTCACTCGACACGTATAATCGTCGGTAATGTCTCGTGCCGCAATCGCGCGAGAGTTTTCGATACGCTTTTCGTCGGGCGCGCGCGCGCGCGCGCGAAAACCTCGCGTGTATAAGACGCTCCAATTCTAATATTTCCCTGAGGCTGGATTTCGAAAACGCTGCGGTCGACGCGCCGCGGCCTTCGCCGCACTCGTCGTCGCCGTCGTCGTTGTTTTTCTCCTCTGTCTTCCTCTCCCGCGCGTTCTCGAGAAGCTTCTCTCCGATATTACGCGCGCCGTTATAATTAAAACGAAAACAGTCACGCGGGGAATCCGCTGGCTCAAACAGCACGTCGTTTGCCGTTAAAAAAATCGCAATTTCGAGTGACGAGCAAAATGATTCCAACTAAAAAATACAGCAAAAATGAATATTCAAGTGAAAAGGAAAATTGCTAATAATTCCTGCTCATTGAAATTACGATATCAATTATTTATCCTAATTCAGAATATTTTGTTTTCCACTTTCTCTGATTTTATTTTTTCTACATCGACAATTTAATTACAAACAATTTTTTTCCTTCTACAGGTCGGCGTGGAAAAGAAAGCTTGAAGTAAAAAAAAGTGAAGAACAGATCGTCGAGAAAATTCAAGCCGACGGAGGATCCGAATCAGCGGGGGAGAGATCCGAAGAGAGAAGAGGAGAAGGAGCGAGAGAGCGAGGAGAGGGAAAAATATCTCTCGGCGAGCGCGAGAAACCCGCGGCGCTCATCGGTTAGTCTCGGATCTGGCAAGCCCCGAGCACTTTTCTAAATATACTCGATCGCCCCTCACCGGTGAATCTATCTTTACGTATTAGAATCTATACCGTGGCGAAAAGCGCGAGCGCGCGCGCACGAGCTTCGTAGCTCGGTGTGGCTCGCGAGCTCGCGCGTAAAACGCCGCGCGCCCGCAGCTGTCGTCGGACGGCTGGATAGAGTCGCGCGCCGCTTATATTCGCGGCAAACGAGACGCGCGCTCGAGCGCCGGGCGAAATGTGCTCGGGGTGTAAATTGTCGCCACGGACAATCGAGCTCCTCGACGACTCGTGGCGAGCCACCATCCGACTCAGACGACGACGATCCACACTCGCTTCGTTCTTTTTACACTTTGTTTTCCAAAGAGCAACAAATTGTTTCGCTAAATTGTTTCACAGCGTCTCGATGAGAATAGTTGCAATATGCCAGGGAAAATACGTCGGGGGATAATTTTATTTTGATTTATTGGACTGTAATAAAATTCACGAGAATTTGGGGATTGAATAGATGGAAATTTTACTTTATTTATTTTTTTTTATTTTGTTACGGTAATCTTTTATTTTGTGGCTGAGATAGAAAAATCTTTGCGAGAGGAGGATAAAGAAAAAAAAACAAATATTGTCGGAAAGAGGCTGGAAAAATGGGAGCTTAATAATTGTGTCACTCGTACGACAAATAGGGCCATTCAAGCTTCTCGGAACGTCGCTATAAATAGATACGACAAAAGCTGCCCGGGGTAGTTGCATGCTCGGAGAATCGTTAACTCAGGTCATGGTTAGCTTCTCTCGGTTCTTACGCATTCACCGTGCGTGCCCCATTGGTCGCGTGATTTTCATGGCGCTCGCGTCTGACGCCGTCGGTTGGGAGGAGGAAACGCGCTCGAGTTCGCGGTATTCGGAGGCCGCGGTTCCGGTTCCGGGTCATCGACCTTCCAGCCGACTGTAGTTCTATTTACTTTACAATATTCGCATCCAGAAAATTAAGCGACCTTCTGAATTTTATCAGAAAAAAATTCAGAAAAAAAACATTTTATCAAAATTTCAGCTTAACATAATTTTTTTCCGACAACAAGGATTGTATTCTCAATTGTGCAAAGCGACAAATCGATCGGACGTTTCGTTGAAAAATGAAAACGCAAATAGCATGGAGATCGGCTATAGCAGCTTTAGAAATAATCCTCTATTAAAAAGTGCGTGAGCAACCATTGTTGTCGATATAACTCGGCCTCCGATTGGTCAAGGGCCGTGACGACCGACAGTTTTTGTTTACAGCGCGAGATTTGACAGCTTGTCCTGATGAGCGCTGCAGCACTGTTTAACCTACGGGGACCCCGATTTGGGCGGTTTTCGGCCCGGCGGCCAGATCTACGATTTCTGACAAATTGTTCGGCCAAAATTTTTTTTTTTAAATCAACTAAAAAAGGGTCGCAACCAGTGTTTTCAGGGGTAGAATATGCGACTTGAGAACGTTGGTATAGGTTAAAAATCGATATTTTGAAAAAATAAATTTCGTGACCCCGATTTGAGCGGTTTTCGGCCCGGCGGCCAGATCTACGATTTCTGACAAACTGTTCGGCAAAAAATTTTTTTTTTCAAAATCAACTAAAAAAGGGTTGTAACCAGTGTTTTCAGGGGTAGAATATGCGACTTGAGAACGATGGTATAGGTTAAAAGTCGATATTTTGAAAAAATAAATTTCGTGACCCCGATTTGGGCGGTTTTCGGCCCGGCGGCCAGATCTACGATTTCTGACAAACTGTTCGGCAAAAATTTTTTTTTTCAAAATCAACTAAAGAAGGGTTGTAACCAGTGTTTTCAGGGGTAGAATATGCGACTTGAGAACGATGGTATAGGTTAAAAGTCGATATTTTGAAAAAATAAATTTCGTGACCCCGATTTGGGCGGTTTTCGGCCCGGCGGCCAGATCTACGATTTCTGACAAACTGTTCGGCAAAAATTTTTTTTTTCAAAATCAACTAAAGAAGGGTTGTAACCAGTGTTTTCAGGGGTAGAATATGCGACTTGAGAACGATGGTATAGGTTAAAAGTCGATATTTTGAAAAAATAAATTTCGTGACCCCGATTTGGGCGGTTTTCGGCCCGGCGGCCAGATCTACGATTTCTGACAAACTGTTCGGCAAAAATTTTTTTTTTTCAAAATCAACTAAAGAAGGGTTGTAACCAGTGTTTTCAGGGGTAGAATATGCGACTTGAGAACGATGGTATAGGTTAAAAGTCGATATTTTGAAAAAATAAATTTCGTGACCCCGATTTGGGCGGTTTTCGGCCCGGCGGCCAGATCTACGATTTCTGACAAACTGTTCGGCAAAAATTTTTTTTTTCAAAATCAACTAAAGAAGGGTTGTAACCAGTGTTTTCAGGGGTAGAATATGCGACTTGAGAACGATGGTATAGGTTAAAAGTCGATATTTTGAAAAAATAAATTTCGTGACCCCGATTTGGGCGGTTTTCGGCCCGGCGGCCAGATCTGCGATTTCTGACAAACTGCGATCTGCGATTTCTTGTTCGGCCAACAATTTTTTTTTTTCAAAATCAACTAAAAAAGGGTTGTAACCAGTGTTTTCAGGGGTAGAATATGCGACTTGAGAACGATGGTACAGGTTAAAAGTCGATATTTTGAAAAAATTAATTTCGTGACCCCGATCTGGGCAGTTTTCGTCCTGGCGGCCAGATCTACGATTTCTGACAAGCAAAACGACAAATTTATTTTTCTTTTCTAAAGTAACTGAACAAGGGATTTTTAGTTGCGATTCACATTTTTTATGTTTTATAAGAGCGCAGCAGCGCATCAAAAGTACCTCGGGCACGCGCGCCAGCGCGTGTGATTAGCCTAGTACAGTTAAAATTTGCCATAATATTTGTATAGATTTTTACGCTAATAAATTAAATGGTCTTCTCAGGAAAAATTAAAAAAGAAACACGATTCTTGTTGGTCTTCTGACTGTATATAACCACCTAATGAGTCGGCCAATAACTGGGTCGTTTGTAAGCATTTTGTCGACGGTAAATAACGTCGAGCACGACGACGACGACGACGATGATTCGATCTCACGTGTTTCAAAGGAAAGGAGCAAATGACAATTCCTCGACAATTGCATAACCGAGTCGCTGTCGATGACTAAAACGCGAAAACAAGATTGGGAAGGTGCTCGAGGCGGAGGATGAGACGAAGGAGAAGGAGGAGGAGGAGGAGCGGCGCGCAAAACACCGTCGACTGTCGTCCCACACGGTTAAAATTAACCTTGTGTACTCGACGTTGCGTGCCTACGCCTTTTCCCCTGCGACCGATTTAGATTGCTATTATTTTACAATTAAATTTAGCCCGGGACGTATTAAGACTTGTAATATACGCGCCGATAATGCTATTCAAGTGCGACCGACACGACGATGGTTTTACCGCTCCCGGCAACCGCGAATAGCGCAATGATTTTTTTGTCTTGGGTTGACTCTTCGTGCATCGATTTCAAGTTATTTATCGAGCTGCACAGCTGCTGCAGTTGTTTACAAAATTCTCCGCTTTCCCCGAACGTTCAATCTCTGCATTTTTTTCCCACTTCGAAGAAGATGCGTCTTTTATTTTGCAAGGAAAATAAAAAATGAAACGAAGGCGTAAAATCCTCCGCTTCGCCTGAACGCATTTTTCACCTCTAATTTTCTTTTTACTTTATCGAGACAAAGTTGCAAAGTGGCAAAATAAAAAATGAAACGGAGGCGTAAAATCCTCTGCTTCGCCTGAATGCATTTTTTTATCTCCACTTTTCTTTCTACTTTGTCGGGACGCAAAGTTGCAAAGTGGCAAAATAAAAAAGGAGAGGCCGTAAAATTGGCGGAGCGATAAAGTCGAGTGCGTGCAAAGGCGCAAAGTCGAAGCTGACTCGCGCGGCTCGTCGAGAAACCGTCGCACCGGGCGCGATAGTCTCGAGGAGCTCGCGGAAAAACGCGTGAGTAAGCGATCGCGTCGCGCGAGAAAAACACGCGACGCCGTTGCGCGTCCGGTGACTTCGGCACACGCACACAAACACCGGGCGGGTGCTCGCGAGTTCCTCGGGTTATGCTCGAAAATATTTTTAGTTCCAGGTCGTTTTTGGCCCCTCGCGTCCGCGCCTTCGACGCGGAAAGAAATCACGTAGTCGTTGCCGATTGTGTCTTCCGACTATTTTTCCATGAAAATTCCCGGTACGAATTGCATTTCGTTCTTTCGCATTTATTTTCGAGGCTTCGATGGTAAATTCGCAAAATCGTCAAATCCTTATCCAGTGTCCGGGGAAAAAAAAAAAAAAAAAAAAAAAATCACGAGCCGCGTACATTACATAAGTCACTCTGCGCTTTGAGACGACGCGAATGGCATCGGAAATTCTCGGAAGAGAATTGAGACGAAGGCAGAATTTTCCTGAGCCGAATGTTTCTCGATTCCAAAAAAGAAATTAAAAAAAATAAATAAAAAGTCACTTGTCCTCAGTTCGAAAAGACAACAGTACAATGTTTTTATTCGCTTCGATCCCAGTCATTATTATCATTATTATTATATATTTTTTCCGAGCTCAAAATATAATAATAATTTCGCCGCGATAATTTGGCCCAGGTCGTTTCAATTATTCATGGATTATTAAATTCGTCCTATATCAGTCCGGCCGCGCGCGCAGCTTTTCTGCGCTGCACACGCGAGCGCCGGTCCAAGGTCGTTCATATGACGGGTTTATAATACCGGCCGCGCGCGGCGGATTCGCCGTTAACGTATAATAAATAATACGCGATGAGGCAACTGTCGGGGCGGCTGCTGCTGCGGCGCGCGCGATGTGCAGGCGACTGCGGCGACCGCGACACAGTAACGACGGGGCTTTTCTGCGCGTTGCTCCAATTCCCCGCGACCACCGGCAAGACCCACATTGCACCGCGAGACGGGGGACGAGCGCGAGAGAGAAAGAGAGAAAGAGAGAGAGAGAACGGCGATTCCTCCACAAATCTCGAGAAACCCCGGGGGTCGCCTACTCGATTACCCGAGATGCTCCATTTCCCCGTGGTGCGTTTCGCGAGCGCTCCGGCCGCTTCGCTTCATCGCCGCTTTAGTCTCCCCACACTCCCCCACAAAAGTCTACAGATTATAACGCGAAAATTTTAATCGGCTTCTTTTCCTCTCCTGCGCCGATTTTCGCCAATCGCTTTTACTATATCATATTTTGACACCGACATTTCTCGGGCGCGCATTTTCAGTTCCAGGCGCCTCGCCTCGAGCGGACCACGACGTGACCTGCGAATATTTTGAGGTTATGAAATTTCGTCGTTCTAGTTGGGTTAGACGATGCATCGGTGTTGCCAGAGCCAATGGCCGCGCAACGCGACAAAGGAGATTGCGACGAGAGAGACGCGAGCGCGCATGGCGCTCGTGTGCCGATAGCGCCGAGGAAAATGGAGCGTAACGAGGCACCCCAGTTCCGCGGTCAACCCTGCTGTCGGCCGCGAGGTCTAGAACACATCGCGGCTCGCGCACGCCGCGCGTTGCGTCGGCCGGCTCGACGATCGAGAGATAATCGGCAGAGAATTTCGGCGCTGCAGCAGCAGCAGCAGCAGCAGCAGCAGCATCAGCAGCATCAGCAGCAGCAGCAGCAGCAGCAGTGCCTCGGGCACACGAGAGTGAGAGAGAGAGAGAGAGAAGAGAGCGGCAGGTACGACGCGCGCACGCGAGTGGGCGACTATACTAGCGCAAGTATATGGAACGAGTGATCTAAAATTAACCGTTGGACCGTTCTGGAAATAGACGTTATGAGTGCGCGAGGACAGGACGAGACACCGGGCCATTATGTTGGCCCGCGCGTCGCCTCGTCTCTTTCTCTCCCTCTCCCTCCCTCCCTCACTTGCTCCACTATCTCACGATCCTACCAACTGATAACGCGCGTTATCTCGGAAAATCCTGAAGAGATATTCTAGAATATTCCACGACGAAAATATTGTGATTATTTTCATCTATTTTTGTTTTTTGACTCACCTAGGCTGAATTTTATGAACGTTCTCGAAAGTTCGATGGATTCCTGTTCGAACGTGGCGACAGGGGAGAGGGGAGTGATTTCCAAAATGGCCGCCATGTTGTCGAGAAATCGTGGCAAGGCTCGCGATTCTATTAGTCGCGTTTCCATCCGAAACTGTGACCCATTCATCAAGTGTGGGAGCGTCGAACCCCTTTAAACGCGATCCGACAGGCCGAGGCTCTTAGCGCAAGTGGCGCCGCACTTGCGTGGCCCGCTGTTCGATGCGCGAGGATTCCGCGCAGAAACAATAAGGCAACGCATATGCAACGAGCGCCCTCGCCCGGCCTGGAAGCGCCTGGCGCGCATCGGAGTCGCCGGAGTCGTGTATGCACGGATCACGCACACGCAGGCGCAAACCGTTCGACAAATATTTGGACGTACTTCGGGCGCGATCGGGGAAACAGTTCGGGAGTGTAAACCGCCGTAGCGCCGGATGGAACGCAAACGAGACGCTCGATCTTCGCGGCTCACCGCGAATACACTCCGAGAAGATTGCATCTCGAATTTTTTGGCTTGTAAAAAGCTACTTTGCAGCGTCGAACGCGCAGACCTGGCATTCTGGTGAATGCAGGGAATCGCGTGTAAAATACGCGGAAAAAATGGACACAAAAATGATTCAATGCATATAATCAATAATAATAATAACTGTAAGAATTAGCTATATCCGAGATGCGGAAGAAATAACCTAACCAAGAGACAATGAGTTCGGTACAATGACCGAATCGGTGGTAAGACGCGCGAGGCTTCGCGTCAGACAATTTGGTGAGAACGATCCATCTCGCCGCAGACAACATATATCGGCGCGCGCCGGAAGTGACCGCGCCAGAAGTCACCAAATGAAGAATTGATCTGCCGGAGGCCGCGCGCGCGCGAGAGAACGACGCGAGCGGCGAGCAGAGGTAGACGCATCGCGGCGAAGCGCACACAACGGGTCGATGATCGTTCCGTTGTAAGCACAAGTTTCGAAGTAACCGCGCGCGCGAGACACGGTAGAATTGGCACCGCGGCGTGTCGTGACCGCACGAGGAAGTCGAGCGAGCGTGCGAGCGCGCGGACGACGAGCGGCCGAGAGTGTCGCGGTGCTGATGGCCGACATTGGCATGAAAAAGAGCGAGACTGCTAAGCGAGATCGGCCAACAATCGGTCTGTAGAGTCAAACCCGTTTACGCATATTCGAAAAAAAAATTATTTTCTTTTTTAGCTTCGGGTCAAATGTTTTTGATGCTCTCGCTTGATGCTGATGCTACGAGGAGGAAATTATAAACGAGAAGCGCGGCTTGGATGTCCGTCCGTACTCCGCGAGAACTTGGTTCTCGTTTGGACGCGCCGCAGTCCCGGCCAATTTTCGATAAATAAACGATTTCGCCCGTTGCACGTCGGCCAGACGGACGTCTGTCTCCCTCTTCGTCTTCCTCGCTCGTTTCGCGTTTCTCGGCCGAGTCGCCGAGTCGGTCAAATCGGCGGCATCGGAAAATCCGAATCGCGTCACGAAAGCGCGGAAATTCCCGCACGGTGAGGTCGGTTCGATTGTCAGTGAAGGGAAATGAGATAATTTGCACATTATCAGCTTTTGAGCAGAAGAGCTTTCGATCTTACCTTCCGCAAAAGCCCACCAGAGACGCTCGGGACGGCGCGTTAGCCGTACAGCTCTTTCTCTCTCCCTAACCACGAAATAAACACATATCTATCTCTCTCTCTCTCTCTCTCTCTCTCTCTCTCTCTCTCTCTCTCTCTCTCTGCCTCTCGTAGCATCGGCACAATTCCAGAAAGCAGGCAATCCCCGATAATCTCGAAATAACGAGACCCCGCCCCTACCCTTCCCCCTCCCTCGCGACCATTATCCGCGCTCTCTGTGTATCCCTCTCTTTGCCGCCCCTCCCTCCCCCTCCCGCCTCTCGTCGAGTGCCGATGCCTGATATTTTTGGGCACCAAACGGCGGCGACTCGATCTTCACTCCGCGCGGGTAACTCGAGTCGGTGGATAACGCGAAATAATCGCGCCGCCATTTCCAAACCATTTTCACCTTGTTCCCTCGACAATCTCGCTACAAAAAAATCTCTCCCTAATTATTTCCCAGGCGAGAACGATTGACGTTCCCGTCCGGAATACGTCCCGACTAGATCCTCATTACTTCCCAGGTAACGAGCTTGCAGCGAATGAACGATCGCCGGGAATACGGCGAAGTGCGTGAAGCCGAAGCGGCGAGACGAGCAGACGAAAAGGTGGACTGAGAGAAAAGCGGTTGACTCCGAGCACGAGTCAAACGAAGGGGAGGGGGAGGAGTAACGAAAATAGGGGGTAGCGGGGAAGAGGAATCGTAGAAGTCGGAGAGACGAGCGAGACCTGAGGCTTCGGGAGTGGCGGAGGCAGCAGCAGCAGCAGCAGCAGCAGCAGCAGCAGCAGCAGCAGCAGCAGCAGCAGCAGCAGCAGCAGCAGCAGCAGCAGCAGCAGCAGCAGCAGCAGCAGCAGCAGCAGCAGCAGCAGCAGCAGCAGCAGCAGCAGCAGCAGCAGCAGCAGCAGCAGCAGCAGCAGCAGCAGCAGCAGCAGCAACGTCGTCGTCGAAACGGTTAGCGGCGCCGCCGCAGCGCGCGCGCCGAGCGTAACCCGAGCTCTTCTCGGACCCCCGACCATATATGTCCGCCTCACCCTCTCCATCTCCCTCGCTCGCCCGTTCCCTTTCTCTGTGGCTGTCTCGCTTCGCTCTGCGCGCCGCCGCAGCGCTCGCGATCGCCTCGTCGTCCACCATCGTCGTCGTCGTCGTCGTCGTCGTCGTCGGCTCGGCGTCTTCTTCATTTGCCACCGTCGCAACGTCCTCCCCCGTCTCGGGACTCCCGTCGAGTAGAGACGGCACCGAGTCGACCGTCGGATGCGACCGAGACTTTACGACTCTGCCTACGTCCCAACCACCTTCCTCTACTTTCTCTGTCTTCGTCTCTTTCTGTGTCCGGCTTATCTGTCTGTCCTTCCCTCCCCTCGACCCGAGAGACGCGCCCGCCTCATTGACCCATCGGTCCAGCTTCTCGGGCGATCCAGCGTGACGTTGATGTCTCCGTCGAGACTCGTAAACGATAATATTGGACTCGGCGCGGCAGGAAGATGCGGTGGTCTATTATTAAACGTTAATTCATTAAGTGCACTTCGCGGATGTGTCGGGTGGAATCTTTGACTTCACTGCAGGAGGACGGGATGAATTTATTTTTTTATCCGAAGATTCCGGAGGAACGACTCTGTTATAATTTCCACGGAAAAAATTGATGATAATAATGCAGGGAAAGTTATTAATAAATTGGCGAAACGAGAGAGAATAATTTGTGCTCGCGACGTTTTGTCGGCGAAGAGATGAATAAATGTTGGTGAATATTTAAACGTGTCTTACACGGGACTGTTTAATACTTCGGAATAAATAGCAACGCGCGCACGCGTCGGCCAAAGCGTCGTGTTTCATAAAAATTCTATTTTCAAAATATTTATTGTCGAACGAATATATAAACTTGGCGCAATCGCGTTGCCAGAAAATCGCGCGAGACGCCTCGATGACTTTTCCGTGACTTCGTGACTAAACATGTTCGGCCGCGCGACGTGACGGAAGAGATTTTTTTTTTGGCCCGCAGATTATGTGGCTCGAGGCAAATTTGACGGTGATAAATAATTGATCAGCCCGAGTGGAATTTTTATGAAAATAAAAATTCACTGGAAAACAAGAATTTTTTTGGTCGGGCAAAATTCATTGATCCTTCGCGAGTAAAACTCAGGCGCCAAGAAGCGTCAGACGTGACGCAATACGGGCCGCACGTGTTCTGATTCATGCGGTAATTTTTTAAATGATCCAAGTACCCGTGCATCGCGCGTCCTGAGCCAAAAGGAAACTGACGTTACAATTGGCAGTACAGCCGAAATTCAAACGTAAAGCTAAACATTCGTATTCCCCAACGAGAATTCCGCGTCTCGACGAATGAAATAATTTAATTATAAACACAGCGTTAACGCATTATTATTATTTATCTACCAAAAAGCCGCGGTCATCGTCGAGATTCCACGGAATTTAAAAAAACCGCTTCTGTCCCGAAGTTTCCACAATGATCGTCGCCCACCACAGATGACGCCACGATCCGAGCGAGGGAAGAAAGGATTTTTACCATCGGAGACGAGCGACGTAAAATCTTCCCGCGTTTTTTCCGTAAAAATCATCCCTGAAAATAATGACGATAATTCTGTCCCGAGTAGCGGCTAATTAATTTACCCACCAATTAGCGGTACAAAGTAAATCGGTCCGAATCGCGGCCGCCGAGGCAGGAGTTAAATAATCGGAAAATCCACGTTGCGAAAGCCGCGAGTGAATCACACGTCGGTTTGGCCTTCTCGGCTGTGACCCCGGCGCGATCTCTGCCCATTTTTCGTACCGTCCACCACAGCGGGTTCGTCGCAGCCGCGCAAAATCGACTGATATATTTGACAGCCCGCCGCGACAATGTAAAAGGGACACGCGATTGTCGGGAATATTTATTATCCCGCGGAAAGACCGCGACACGGGCTGCGAATCATCGCGACGAGATCGACAATCGACTCGGCTATGGTTGCCAATAAACTCGTGTCTCGTTGACGCTTCGCGTCTTGGCGAACGCGAATTTTCCGAAGCGGCTTCTCGCGTGTCTCGTGTCTCGCCGGATCGTCCGACGCTCGTTAGGTGACTCGCGACAAGATCTAGTCTGTCGGACCAGCAACGCGGCTCATTAATTCTACCAATTTCGCGACTGACTCATTTACATTTTTTTTACACCACAAACGCAATGTTAAACATGTTTTAAACAATTTTTTTACACGCAAACGTTATAGAAAAATTGACAGCCGAAATTCAGAAAATTCTCGCGCCCACAAATTTTTCGCCAGTTCGGTTATAAAAATGTTTCCATTGCGGCTCATTAATTCTACTAATTTCGCGACTGACTCATTTACATTTTTTTTTACACCACGAACGCAATGTTAAACATTTTTTAACAATTTTTTTTACACACAAACGATATAGAAAAATTGACTGTTGAAATGCAGAAAATTCTCGAGCCCACAAATTTTTCTCCAGCTCGATTATAAAAATGTTTTCATTGCGGCTCATTAATTCTCCTTACTTCTCGACTGACTCATTTACATTTTTTTTACAAATGCAATGTTAAACATTTTTTTAACATTTTTTTACACGCAAACGATATAGGAAAATTGACATTCGAAATGCAGAAAATTCTCGCGCTCACAAATTTTTCTCCAGCTCGGTTCATAAAAATGTTTCCATCGCGCCTCGTTACGCCCGCTGCGCAGTAGCAGCGCAATCTCGACGATCGACGATAAATCGCGGATGAGCATTATTTACGGCGCACTTTAATTGCCTCTCCTACTCGCGGATTTTGTCGAACAACAGCGACTGCGACGCGGCGAGCGAGACGCTCTTCTTACGTGTATAAACGACGCCTGGAGTATAATAATCTCGCGCGTCCTCGACTCACTTTCGTATACTCGACACGCCGCGGCGATGAGTAACGCGTTCGAGGGTAGCGAGAAAAAAAAATACAAAACGCTCGCTCGGGCTAATGTCGTGAGAGGAAAATTAATTAAACGCGACCCGTGGTTTCGGTCCGAGCCTCCGGGACAGACAAACGTCCAGTGTACAATCGTATATATCCATTTGCGTATGTATTTCGTTTAAACATATTTATACGTCGCTACGTACACACCTCGAAAAAATCTCGGACAACAAAAAAAGAATAAACGCAATGTTTACTTAAATTACTTATGTAATAACGTTGGACGTGTACATTTGTTTGTTTCTCGTTTGTGTATGTTTACGTGTGTGCGCAATGATTGCTTCTCCTTCCTCCTCCTCCTCCTCTTGACTCTTTTTTCCCTTATCAGCGACAAAGTGTGCTGACACCTTTTCCTCCGCGTCTCGTGCGGCGCAATATGTGTATATACGTTCTAAACATTTAGTCTATATACATTCCAGGGTTACGGTAGAACTTTCGCCTCACTCCGCTAAATTACACTCCGCGCAGATTTTCGTTGCTCAGTGAATCGGAATAATCAGGACGTACAATTTTTAACAGAGAATACAAAACATTTGGAGTGCGATGGGATAAATGCATCTGCTGGTTTTTATTGTCTGCTTCGAAGTTTTTCTTTCTTCTGTGGACTTTGATTTTTTAAATATGCTCTACATCGGCCAAGACTGATGCGTATATCCCCAGGAGAATTTAGAACATTTTTTGCAGTCGCAGAACGAGGCGAGGCGGATCCGCGGGGTTTTACCGTCCCGATTGCACACGAGTTTCTTCCAATATTTACAGTAAAAACTATATATGCGGGCGTGTGTGTGACAACGCGGAATTCGATTCACCGGAAAAGATCGCCGGCTCATCCGAGTGAGAAATAAAAACTGGAAGACGTTTGCGCGTCGATCGAGCGACGGAGAGTCAACGGAAAAACGCGAGTCGAGTCGTCTGGCGACTCGACGAATGAAAAACAAAAACAAAACGTTAAGTACAGACGATGCCGGTTGAGCAACGGCTTCGGGATGGGTCTTCGGTGTATCAAACGCGAGCGACGGGACGACGCTAACAATAATTTCGATTTTCTTACAAAAATAACAATATCATCGATTATTCTCATGAAAACGAATATAAATTTTCTTATCTTACAGGACGACGATCGTTGACACAATTATCGACAAATTTCCGCTCGACAAATCGATTTCGGATTTCTCTTGAGCCGAGTGAACCGCGACGGCCCCCTGGAATGAACGAGACTTGGCAACGAGGATCCGTGTCGATTTCTCGCGCCCGCAGCTCGCATGACAATGACTCTCGGCCGTGATACGCGCGTCGTTGTCTCCGCGCGCGCAAGACGCGAAATGGAACGAGAGATAATCGTTAACGGTATCGTGAGTGCACCGCCCGACAAATGAATCGTGTTATTAAAAGCAATGACGAACCCGGCGTCGGGTGCGATATCGACCGAGCGTCTCTCGAGCGAGGTGCGGGAAAACTCCCCGGTCACGCGTCTCGTTCGCAGACTCACGCGCTTAAGGCGATAAGTCACCGTCATTCACATTTTTTTTCTTCTCCCGCTCGTACGAAAATATCGTCTTGCGAAATTACGCGTCGCTCGAGTCGTTGGTTACGCTGGACGTCCTGGCGGCGACGATAATTGAACATTGCATAAAAGAAAACGAAGATGACGGAGCCGACGAGGACGAGAGATACGACGGCGAGCGTCGTGTAACATTTAGCGATTCCTCGCCGGAGAAATACAGCAATGATAACGTTAATGACGCGCTGCGCGAGACGAGTTTGTGAGCCGTTGAAAAACGCAAATTGGAACTTCAGCCGGACTGCTTTTCCGTCGCGAGAGACGCGCGCTGATTTTTCCGAATGAAAAATCAGCTCGTTCAACGTCGCACGAACGTCCGGGCGATTTCGCGCTGACGCCGAGACGCCGGAACTCGGGCTAATCGCTCGCCATGCACGTGCGAAGTAACAACAGACCTTCGCGGGACTTAACCATGAGAATTCGAGCTATCGGATGTGCTCGTCGAGCGTGACTATCGAGATGCGAGATGACGAATCGCGCGCGGCGACGATAATGGCTCTGAGAATCCGGGACAAATTTTCGCGGACATGCCAAGTGTTTTCCTCGGCGGCGTTGATCGCCGTTACAAAATCAACCTTAAAAAATACCTAACAGACAATTTTTCTCCCGACAACCGCAACAACAGATTCCACACGTTCGCTCGCTCCGCGTCTGATCTCTCGCAGGATACACCGAAGACGATAAAAATAAGGACAAAAAAAATAACATCAGCTCGTCGATAGCCACGTATCGACCAGCTCGATGTTTTACAAAGGATCATTTCAGCCGACTCGACGAGGAGAGGAGGAAACCCATCGGCAGTCATCGCTTTCTCGATTTCCTCGTCTCCCCTCGACGCTACAATTTTCTCGTCGCTCTAACAATCTTTCGCTCGCATCGTCGACGTTACAATTTCTGGACGATGTCGAATTTATCCTTGAATCCCAGCGACTCCTTCTTCGGGTCGTACTTCTTGCGAGCCGCTAGCCTGGCGCGCAGCTCCTTCGCGCTCATCATGAGGTTCAGCTCCTGCGATTTTTCGTTGTCGTTGAGATTTCCGTTGCCCGGATGTTGTTGCTGCTGCTGCTGCTGCTGCTGTCGCTGCTCCTGATCGTCGTTTGTATGCGTCGACGCGTTGTCGCCGGACTCGCTGTTATTGTCGCGGTGACGAACGCTGTTGCTGGTGCTTCCACGTCCGTTCTCGCGGGTCGTCTCGTCGCTCGAGTTGGCGTCTTCGTTCGTCGGCGTCGCCGAGGCCGCCGCGGTGCTGCCGCTGTTCGACGACGTGTCCGCCGAGCCGATCGACTTGTGCGTGTTCTGAAACCACAAAAGACACGGGAAACTTTAGTACACAGGCCTGGACGACGAGAAATTGGGTGCAACGAGAGCACATGTGACTATGCGACTACGTTTGTGTTTTATTACAGGGTCTTCGGGTGGGAAATAAGGAGAACGAACGTGACGAGCGTTCGACATGGGCAAACGATTCTATGCACTCCGGCTGTGTGTTGATAATTGGCAGTGTCGCGCTAATTCGAGGAGAGACTCGGGCTGTGACTTGGCGGAAGAAAAAAAAATGGCCAAGGCTGTTGTAGATAAGAGTCAACAATTGGTTCGATAGTTTCCGTCAAGCTTTTCGTGCGCTTCACTAAATAATTGTGGGACAGAAATGAAGAATCGTGTCACGGCGCCTTTTAGGCGATATGGCTAATTTTTAATCACCTCGAACGGAACAGCAAAAACGCAGATGAAATTGCAAGGAAAATCTTTTTTAACCAACAGAATTTTCTTATCAGTCTTGTGTGTTTTCGCGTTTATCCGGAATTGCGTCAGTGCGTAATCCAGTTTCGTAACGATCATTGGCCTCCGTCGGGAGAGGGAAAATGTAAATTCTAATTGCTGTACGATCGATTGATCTGAATGCGTAACGAGTCGAGGGGAATGGACTCTCCACGCCTAGAAATGTTTACTCGTGAATTTTTATTAAATCCTAGCATGGAATTCGCAATCAAAACACCCATTTTTTATAAATGAAAAAATTCAATTATTATGTTGTGATGAAAATATTTCCAATATTTTTTTCTTCAATGAATATGTCGATCCCTGGTGTATACATGTATATAATACAATATACGCAGTGCTCAACAGGTGAAATGCAGATATAGATATACAGTGGAATGTTTATATCCGATTATCCGCTGATATCGGTGTTATCGATCCAGCGACAGATATAGACGTCTCTCTTCTGTCGCGATATCGAGAAGCGACGCGACGAGAGTTGAGCAACTCGACGAGCGGCGACGAGTGAACGGATAGCGGACAGGTCGAAGAGTCCGCCGTCCGCGTGACCCACATGGGGGCCCCCTCCCCCCTGCAGGTGTAGCTGAGGGAGAGAGAGAGAGAGAGAGATGCGTGCCGCGCACCAAGGTCGATCGTGCCTTGTTAGCGCGCCACTTTTTTTCTGCATTACTCACCAGAACTCGCGGTCTGCCCGCTACATTCTATTGGTTTATTTAACGAGCCTATGGGACGTTTCGTACGCATCGAGACGTTTTTTTTAATTTCGGATCTCTTGGAATAAAATTTGTAGTGAAAATGTATCATTTATGACGATATTAATTTCGTAATTTCCTAATTTATTAATTATAAGACAAATAAAAAATAAAAAAATAAAAAGGAAGTGGCATGTCCGCGTTTGTTGCGCGTGGAACAGCCCGTACAGTTTATTCCGCTACTTCGTGCAACCTGTTTTTTCGTAGCGTCTTTCCGGCGGAATTCCCCATTTTTTCATTAGTATCGCACTCGTGACTGCGATTTTTAATGCCATACGTCCTTCGACTCGACGTTCCAGGAATAACGCGATGAGTTAGAAATTATTGTTGTTGTCAATCAAAATATTTTCGACGAACTTCCGTAAAAAAGTTGCATCGCACCAAAGAGCGATCCGATCAGTCTGACGTTTGGACTCGTGACGATTAAAAATCCAGCGATCGACGATCGACGAGCTCTCGGTCTGTGCGTTCGGGTATCGTGACAGGTGGATTAACGGTGATCGAAATTCCCGTCCTTAATGCGCCCGATAAGAGCAACAACTGGAAGCCAGAAATAAATTTTACTTATTTACTCAGACGGTCGAAGATAAAATCGGTGATTTTTTTGTGTCTAATAACATCGCAAACACCGAGGATCATGAAAGTCTATAAATTGTCATTCTGAGCGGCGACAGATTTATTAGCGTTGGAAATATCTACTGTATTGTCATTAATAAAATCATTTTTACATATCATTTTTCAGATAAAAAAAATAAAATAAAAAAGGCAGTTCGTCTCAAGTTCCTCGAATGAAAAAATCAAATCGAGCTGTCTCTCGGTCGTCACTCGAAGGGTTCAAGCCCGGACGACCGCTGATAAGCGAATTAGAATCGCGAGCTCGACTCGATCGCGAATTCGGTTCAATTGCCCATTGACATTAGACCCGCCCGAACGAGACAATTACGATTGCACCGAGCGAGCGGTCGACCTATGTCATCCCAACCGCGGCCGCATGCGGACCAACGACCTCTGACTGGATCAACTGGAATTATAACGGCGCGACCGACTCGCCGACGGCCTTTCCATCGTTTCGTCAATTCCACGGATTTCTGGAATTTATATTCCGGTTCTACGTCGGCCACGCAACGAGAATGTCGCGGCGCGACCTACGTCGATTGGCGCACCTGTCTTCATTGCTATTTTGCGACGACCCAATTTTTGTTGCCATCAGACAACGAAGATCAGACAACGAATTATTTTGACTAAAAAAAAGTTCATTTCCACAATAAAAAAATCGTCAGTCTCTCAATTTTTTATATATCGTTAACTCAACTTGCGTAATTGTTAAAAAATATATATATTTCGAGCCTGTAGTTCGACATCGAGAATTTGTGTAACTCGTGTCTACATGACGCGCGTTACAGAGAAACGTCCATCGAGGGGAGGGGGAGAGGGGAGGAGCACATTTGCGTCTCCCGATGCTCCTGAGAAACCGGTTCCCGAGTTCCTCTCGCCGTCGTCTGGCCCGTCGCGGTCGTTCCGAGCCTGGGCTCGTCTCGCGGTGCCACCGATCGTGGAACACGTGGTCCGCCACCGTCATCGTCTTATCTTATTCCCTCCGCGCAACCACGCTAAATCGATGTCAGTACGTCGGTCAGCTGATTTTGCAATTGACGAGTGACATCACTTTCCCGACTCATCTACATTTTCTCCTTAACAAAATTCCATGTAAAACATGTTTTCCTATATTTACCCCTCGTCTCCTTAATTCACAAGGTAAGAAAAAAATTCCCATCTAATTAAGGTCTTTTTGCTAAAAAAAAATCTTATAAAAATCCGGCGACAATTGGCGCGAGAATTTCGCGACGAGAGGAAATTTCGCGAGTGAGAGAAAGTGTTCCGCATGGCGCGACGCAAGGACGCGTAACCGCGCCGCGAGTCTCGTGCGGCTGTCCGGACGACGACGACGACAACGCAGGAGCCGTGCGGCTGCTGCTGCTGCTGCTGCTTTGGGGCTCGATGCAATCGCCGTGCCCGGGCCGACAGGAAACGCGAGGAGCGCAGCGGCCACCGAAAGATTGTTATTAATCATCGGGGAACGCTGGAGTGACTCGTGGTTATCCGCGCGCGCGCGGTTTACGAGCCCGCGAGTTATTTGAGTTGTAACGCGTTACACAATGCGCCGCGCGGTTTCAAGGTGGCCCCGAGCCGCCATTGACGCGGCTCGCGGAACGCGATATCTCGATTTTTCAATTTTTGCAGAACTTTAAAGTCGACCCTCAAAAATCGCAAATTTTTTAAAGAGTTCTGCGTTTTTTGCGAAAAGAAAATTTTGATTTCGTAAAGTTTGAACACTCTTTTTTTTCATTGCCGATTTTTTTAATTTTTGCAGAACTTTAAAGGTAACCCTTAAAAATCGGAATATTTTTTGAAGAGTTTTTTTGCGAAAACAAAAATTTGATTTCGCAAAGATTGAACACCCTTTTTTTTCGACAGTCGTAAAACGTAAACGCAGAGCGGCCGCAGCTTTCTGCGACGCAGCTGGAAATGCAGCTCGCAGCCAGGCGACGCTGAGATTCGTGTGTAAGCCGAGCACTACGTGCACACGCTGTACGTATGTACGTACATACGTACGTATTTTACGTAAGTCCGCGGAAGTCGCGAGACGGACGTTTGAGGAATTAACGTCGCGATCTCTCTCGATAAAAGTGCGCGCGCGAGAGCCGCGCCGACTACAGTCGCCTCCCCGTAAAGCGACGCATCCGGTACGCGGTCCGGACGCGCTGAATAAAAGCGATAGTATTTATTTTGGCGGAATTTCCGCGGTCAAAGAAAAATACAATTTAAATAAAGGCTTTAAATTATTCTATTTGAAAAAGTGTCAGCACTTTTTTCAATAGAATAATTTAAAATCATTTCAAAGAACCAAAAAATATTGGTAGTAAAAAAAAATTGACTTAAAAAATATTTCAGTTAAAAAATGTCTTGTCGCTGTACAAAACATTACTTCTCCCCAAATGAACCGTTTTCTTTTTTTTTCATTGAAAAATGTAAAGTTACAAAGCTGCAGTTTAATGAGACTCGACTGTACGTTCGTTTGGTCCGATTGGCCGGGATCGACGCAGAGCCGGGAGAACGGCTGTCCGGGTATCGCGAGTGTTCTGGGAAATAAAAGGCGCTGCTCTCGCTAGCGTGAAACTACTTCCGATCGACGCGAGCTGGTTTTCCGAAGGACGCCGCTCGTCCGGTGTATCGCGTTTCGTGTTTATCGTAATCGCGAGAATCAATGCAGGCTTTTATTTCCCCGCTCCGTTCTCGTCGATAAAACGCAACGACGCTGATGCCATTTATCCCCCTCATACAATTTGCCTTCTATCCATCACTCCAGGAGTCTAATAAAAAAAATATATCTTGAGCTATCGAGAAAATGATCTCATTTTCATTGAATCGGAGCTGTGAGAACAGATTATGCAAATTGCGATATTTTTAATGGTTTTGCGACTGTAGATCATTTTTATTTCCCCGCTAAATTTGTGTCCAGCGAATAATGATTGCTGATCGAGCTGCAATTTACCCACCCGGAAGCATGTAAAAAAAAATCACAGCAAGAGTCATTGAGATTTACACTAAGTGAGCTAATCGATCGGACCGTCGATCAAATCGCCGTGGCACAATAATCGCAATTAGTGCGCGAGAAACTGACCACCTCAGCCTCGAGGCCCGGACCAGCTGGACTCGCAATAACCGGACTCGTAACATCCACGAGCCGAGTGTTCGTCCTCCAGACGTGTAAATAAATCGCAACTATTACTAAACGAATCTATGAATAGTCGCAACGAGTTTCAATTTTTTTCTCCTTCTATATTTTTCGTCCTGGTCGGTTTCGTGTCATCTTGAACTTTGCGACTCTCGAGCGATACAAATTTTTAAAAAGGCTTTAAAAAAAATATACATATCTTTCTCCCGTATAAAAATATATGGTACAGTCGGATTAGATTAGATACCGGTTCAACATTGGATATTTCTTATCGCGAATTAATTATACCTGCGTCGCATTCGCAGGTTAGATTATGAATTGTAAATTCGTTAAATAAATATTTTTCTCTAATTACGCGAGACGATTCGAGCCAAGCCGCGTGTAACCGCGGTTGCGAGATTCCGCACGTAACCGGGGACTCTCGCTCTCATTGCAGCTCGTCTCGGGTCTCTTCTCTCGTCTGTCGCGTGCATGGGAAAACATCGGCTTGAGCGAACGCGCAACGCGCTCTGTGCAAAGATTCGAACAATCGGCTCCGGTGCGATAAGAATTTTCTCCGCGCGCTCGTGTATTTTATCCGCGACTTCACTGAGCTTTTAAGGCAAAAAAAGTCTATCTCTCCATCGCGTCCCAATTACCGGAGATCTTATTCCACCAAAACTTCCCGGCTTCGGCGATTAAAAAGAAATAAAAATATATATATAAGTCCTGGTCTCGTTTTTAGCTCTGAACCTTTTTTTTTGGCTGCCCGACGACAGCGACGTTAAAAAAAAATGTACGTAGGCATGAAGTTTAGTTAGGTTGCGCCGAGCGCCCGTATATCGCGGCTTTTTCGTGTTTATCTAATTTTTCCCCCGAGCTCTTTCCGTCTCTTTGTGTTGTCTGCGGCCACAAATAAACGACAATCTCAAAGTTCGTTGTCGTGTGTGCCGCGCGCTCGCGATATCTCGCCTCGTGCCCGATACGACGATTGTGTGTGCCTTGACGTAGACGCACAGCAGCTCCTGCAGCGCGTTGCAGTCGTTGGCCACCGTTCGATAATCGCCTGAATCTCCATTTTTTTCGCAGCTCCATTGGCACATTTCTGCGATGGGCATTCCGAAAAACGGTCTAGTATTTCGTTGTCCTTGCAACAAATTTTCCCACGCCGAGTGCGGCGAAGTCGTCGGCCAATGAATTTTTCTCGCAGCTCGATTGGCAAATTTCTGGATGGCCAATCCGAAAATCGGTCCAATATTTTATTGTCCCCACGACGAATTTTTCCACGACGAGTGCGGCGAAGTCATCGACCAATGAATTTTCCTCGGAGCTCGATTGGCAAATTTCTGCGATTTCCAGTCCAACGAATAGTCCAACGGTTCGTTGTCTCTGCGACAAAAATGTCCCACGACGAAAGTGGCAAAAACCTCGAATAACAGCCGAACTTTTCCGCAGCTCCGTCGGCCAATCTCTGCGCTGCTCCGTCAGGCAGTTTACAAATATCGAGTCGGCCGGCCAGATTTCTTATCTTCCAGCGTCGTCGTTACGCGTGTCCCTTGCGTTTTGCCTCTCGTCCTGTTTCCTCGATTTTCGCACGAAGTCTGCTCGGAATTTGCGAATAATCTCAACTTCCCCTCGTCGCCTCGGTCTGCAAACAAAAAAGCGTGAATTGCGCGCGAAAAATAATTTTTCTTTTTGCAACAACATCACAGCGTGCTCCGAATTCCAGACCGTCTTCAATTAATCCGGGTTGTCGCCTCCTCGGCGCCTGTTGCACTCTCGTCGCCCTCGTTTCTTCTCTCTCCAGCCGCGTTTTTTTTTTTACTTCATTTATTTTTCCTTCGCGTTCGCCGCAATCATTATCGTCGATGTAGTCATTGCCGGGCGTCACGAACAAACACAGATGTGTGCCTCGCGAGCGGCGAACAACACATTCGGCTCGTCTCCTGGCGTTGAATTTATCCGTCTCGAGGCTTCTGGCGAACACGTAATAACAGATGAATAATTTCACAAAAAAATGGCGACAAAGGAAATCAAACAAAAATTGCCGACGATTCAAGCCCGCGTCGATCTTACCGGAAGATCGCGTGACGTTTCTCTTCGCATTTGATGTACTTTTTTAAAAAATGAATCAACATATACTCAGCGTGAATCATTCGCGACAATTGAAACGACGAATAAACTCGCATGAATCACAGCGATATTTTTGGTAAAAATAAATGATGTACTCATTTCTCACAGCAAATATTGTGTAATAAAAAAAAAGTAATTGAATAAAAATCCACCTGTTCGTAAATTATTCGCGCTGCCGCGTGATCAAAATTCCAAACCGCCGAGAGAACGCGAGACGAACGGGAAAGGCAATAAAATTTCCTTCACAATGTTACCGCAACGATGACGCAACGCTCCATCTTCGCCGAACAACAATGAGCCCCGTGCGTTTCGCGAGCGGCAGACGTCGTATTTCTCAATTATTTCCGAGCGCGAATAATTTGTAGACTACCAAGAAACGCGCATACCTAACACAACATAACACACAACATAACATAACGCGCATGGCTCCTCATTAAAAATTGTTCTCTCGCGTTGCCGGATTATTGGCTCGGTTGTTTAGCGTCCGACGATGACTCGCAAAAAAAAAAAAGATTGCCCCAACATCGACGAGTTCCGGATTCTCCGGCGCGACGCGAATTCATTGACATTCCTCGCGCGTGCCGAGAAAAATAATTCTGTTGGCCGGACCAATTTACGGGGTTAAATTTGCTGGGGTCGCCAACGGTCTAATTTCTCGGCCCAATAAATTCCATCGCCTGGACTCTATGTAACAATTTTATTCCCCATCTAAAACACACTTAGAAAAAATAAATAAAAATTCAATTTTAACAGCAATTATAATAACAATAATAAAGAAAATATTCTAATTTTTTTTTTCTTCACTTGAAAATGATCGAACAAACTGCGGTTCAGCGTCGAGAACGTCAGGTCACGGATTCCAAGTGGTTTATCGTTTCCTCCGGCGTCGCCTGTCGCAAATCATTTGTGTCCATTGCTCGCCGCACCGAGCGAGAAAGACGTGAATGGCACCTCGCGTCTCGCATTAGAACGATCGAGCGGCAGCGATAGTGCAGCGCACTGCAAGTACTGCATCGCATTGCAGCGACGTCGATCGTTAGCCATAACGAATACATCGTGGAATCTAAAACAAAAGTCGTGCAGCCGCGACTTTTTTGTTGGGTTTCTTATTTTGTGTTCTTTTCATTCCAGTCGACCTTGACTATCGTGCGGTCCTAGTGTAATAAGGTTGGATCTCACGAGGATGATCGTCGGCACTGGAGAGGCAATGAAAGCACGTGGTTAATCGTCCTCTGGAAAACCGGTTGACTTTGCTCTGCATTCACCTCCTCTTTCCATCCGTCTTTGTTGCTTCCAACCGGAAATAGATTAACTTATCTCTCCAGTTAACCGGTGAAATTATTGTCTTATCACGCCGTATCAGTTTCGTTGTAAAACTCGCGTTCCACATTCTTTTCTTGATACACGACATAATAATAATAATAATATTCTTTTCGTTTTGATGGTTTAGGGCGCAGCGCTGGAATCAAAGGTCGACAGAGCAAACAAACGACGCATTGGTCGAAAGTTTGTCGACCTGTATCTCGTTCCTATGGTCCGTCCGGGCAGCAAAGGGGCGCAGGAAGGGTGTTACCGGCCGCAGCCGAGAAGGGGAGAAGAGATGAGGGGGGGGGGGGGGGGGAGCGGCAGGCAAATGCGTTAATTTAACGATAGCGAAACGACCGGTTTCGCAACCGTCGTGATCTGTAACGCGAGCGAGCGAGCCAGCTGTAACCGAACGGAATGTCGCGCGCTGAAAACGCGCATGAGCGGCGTGAATTCATTGCGGACACAGCTAGACGTGTGTTGCACACACTAAGTGTGTTGCACTCGCTGATAACACCAAAGGCCCGTGCCCTGATAACACCGAAGGGTCCATTGGTGAGCGTTTAGTTTCTATTTCCACGCTTATGTGGAAATGGAAACTAAAAAAGGAATCGAAAAAAAAGTCCTCATTGGAAATGTCTTTGCGAAAGATATTGAAGTCCTTCCGAACAAGAGCAAGAACGAACGCGTCGAGTCACTCGGGTGCTCGAGAGCTTTTTTTCCTCGCTCGCGGCGAGGAAAAAAAGAAAACTCGAGCCGACGATGAATCATCGATTGCACGAGATCTACCGCGGCGCGCAACATCTGTCCCTCCGGCTTCCTCGAAACGGTGTTCGATATTCCGCGCACTCGAGGACGCAGTCGGTATACACTATCCAAGCCGAGTGTTATCCTCGTTCCTTCAGCCGTGGATCCGAGAATCGATCGACGAGGAAACTACAATTTTTTTTACCTCTTCACACGATAAAAAAATGCACATATTAAAAAAAATGTATTATCGTCACTCACTCGCGTATAAATTCCCAGTTTCTAATCGATTAGCCGGTTTCCCCAGAAAATTATGAAAACCACAAAATTGACTCGCAAAGAATAAAAAAAAATCCCTTTGCAGCACCAAATATATTGACTCGTCCAAAAATAAACTAATAATGAGTTTATTTTTGGACGAATTTTTTTGTTATGATGAGGATCCTGGAAGATTCAACGAAAAAAATACATAGAATGGAATACTCACGTCGTCGATGGAACTGACGCTGCCGTCCGATCGCGCCTCGTGCTCCGCCGTCGCGGGATTCCTCTCCGGTGTCTTGATCACCTTGACGCTCGTCATGGTGCCCCGGATGATGACGTTGTTGGCCTTGAAGTAATCGTCGGCCTCCTGATCGACGACGAGTAGCTTCGTCTCGTTCGGAAACGCTTTGATGCGATCGACCACCTGTTTGTGGGTCTCGTTCGCGATGTTTATTTCGTTAACCTCGATAATCCGATCGCCCTGGCGCAGCCCGGCCGCCTGGCTCGGCGAGCCGTCGTCGACTTTGCCGATGAACTGGCCGGTCTTGCCGCGCTCGGCGTGGAGATTGAAACCGTAACCGTCGAAATCGTCCCACTTTACGATGTGGCAGAGCCGCGCGCAGGGCGTCTTGTCGCCCTTCAACGACGACATCGTCGGTGCCGTTGTCGCTGTTATTATTATTATTCCACGCTTACAAAAATCCTGCTGGCCTCCTCCTCACTCTGCGTCTGTCCGTTCGTCTGTCTTTTTATCTCCCTCTATCTCTCTCTCTCGTTTCTCGAGCAACCGGACACTTGGCCAACACGCGGCGAAATATCGCGAAGCCGAGGTGCGGAAAACGCGAGAACCTCGTGGAATTTCGCGTGGAACACACAGACACTGACCGCTGAGCGCGACGAGGACGAAACGAGACGGCGGATTGGACGTCGACGACGAGCACCGGGATCGCCCGATTGGACCACTCGGCCGGTCCACTGCGTTTAGAATTCGTGTATATTTACGGAGGACGCGCGAACGCAAGAGAAACGCTCGACAAGAAAGAAAAACAACACCAACGTCGACCAAGAGAGTAAAATCGAGGGAGAGGCTGGTGTGGCGGGCCGCTCTGCTCACACGCGCGCGCACGGCTCGCGATCGAACCGACAACTCGACGCCCGAGCGCGCCCGATCACCGATCGCGGCGACGAGAGAGGCGAGCAGCGCGAGACGCGCGCGCCGCGAGCTGCGCGGCGACGACCAATTTCGCGGGTGGTACGCGCCGGCCGCGCGCACCGGCGGCGGCGGCGAGCGCCACGCGCGCGCTTCTCGAATTTTGCCTCCCCTCCCCCTCGCTCCTCCCCCTGCTGCGAGAAACCCGGCGAACGCGCTGCCGACGCAACAGCTGTCGCTCTCACCTCCCACCTCCTCGCCCCTCCCCCTGCCGCTCGCGGGAGTCGCTTTTTCTTGTCTGGACTCGTCTGCACGGTCGACGGGAGAGTTATAAGTACTGTCGGAGCTCTTAGACTGAGTTAAACGCAATTGCAACGCGATGTACCAGTCGTTGACACGATGCAAATGCGTTTGGAACGATGTATCTCGAGGGAATCGGGAAACGGATGTTTGTGTGTAGGGAACAAAAAAATTAGTAGAGGATATGTTTTTATTTATATTGTTTTGCTGCGTATCGCGAAGCACTCGCGGATTATGAAAGCGCCGGTCAACTACTGGGCCACGACCGCGTGCCATTCTCACTTTCTCGCCGCCGCGAGAAGCCGCAGCGCGGAAAACGCGGTGCGCGCGAATTACCCGATGCGTGTTAAGCCACTGAGCTCAAGGTCACGGTCAAGGAGACGCATCGCGCGGTTGGGGAAAAACGCGCGTGAATTCGATGGATTATTTTACGTCGTTCCGCTGCGTCGGTTTTTACGATTCGCGCAAACCGCCGAATGGTCGAGCTTGGTCGAGTCGCTGCGGGCCGGCGAGCTCACGACGGTGCAAAATTCACGCGCGGCGCTGGCGACGACTTCGCGAGGTGCGCGAGGGAGGAGAAAACGACATATAACACACAGAGTGGAACACCTGTCGCGCGCTGCGTCACAGAAACGAAGCTTTTGCTGCTGCCGCGCGACTGTGGCGCCGCTCCGCGGCAGGAGCGGCAACCTCGACGCGCCGCACGAAATCATCGATCGATCGTGACGATCGCTAGAAAAATCCATGTACCTGCACGATTATTAATCGTGTATTTTTTATTCGCCATTTTTTTTCCTAATATCATTTAAGCCATTTCCCAATGGTTGATTTTCTGCCAATTGTCGACCTGATCGTACATCGCAAAAGTTCGAAATATTTGTGGCAAATGCAAAGAGCGGACACGGCGCATCCCGAGCGCTGCGCTCGTAGCGGTGAACGAACGCAGCGCGGCCGGTGTCGTAATATATCAACACCGGTAAAGTGGGGGAGGGGACGGGGTAGAGGAACGAGAAATATTCTGCACTGAATGCGCAATGTGTATCGCGCGAATGTGTAACGACGAGTCGAGTTATGTAACGTGCTCGTTTGGCACAACAATGAGAGCAAAGCCAAACAGGTGACGTCGGCTAAGGCGCGATAAAAGCTGCGACGTCGGGGTGGAGATGCGAAAAACTGGAACGCGAGCTCATTCGCCGATGCGGCATTATTATTATTATCGTCGATACTTATCGAAGCTGAGTGCGTCTTATCGCGTCTTTACAGGAACAATAATTGCTGGGGAAATAAAAATCGCAGACTGAAGTTCTCTTCGATACGATCGAGGCAGAATGGATTTGACATAGAATGCCCTGTATACAGGCTGTCTCGTTCCATCGCTCGTTCCTCGTCACCCGGTGCATCACGAGTTATCCCGTACCAGTCGCAAATATCCTCTTCCCCCTCCCTCCCCCTCCCCCCACTTTCAGCCATCGGCAGAATTACGAAATACCGCGAGAATAACGATGTAAAGAGGCAATGATGTCTGCTCACGTGAAATTCGCACTGGCCGCGAGTCTTATAATTACTAAATAACGTTTATCGTCTTTGTGCAATTTCGTTCCCTCTCTGTGTCTGTTTCTCTCTCTGCACTTCCGTTTCGCGTTACTAATCCGTGAATTCAACTGCGTTATTACAGCGACACGTGATTAGCCGCTCGTTACGCGTCCCAGTTAATGACCAATCGGATGTAATTGCAGATATAGCGTAATTACGCATATACAGTGTGCCTTTGGAGAAATTGCGATTTTACCTGGAACGCCCCATACATACATCATATGTGACAAGACTCGTGTCAATCGGGCGCCGAAAATCGTGTTCGTATAGCAATTCGAATGTGCGGCGAATTCGCGTCGAGAGCGCATCGACGCTGCGGGCGGAATTATCGCCGTGTTCGTGACTGTAATAAAAGTGTTGCCACCCGAGGGAGAAAATTGTTTCCGCTCGTCCGCTCGACGTTTGAGTATAAACGAACACTCGAACACACACACACAGACGAGAGCCATTAGAAATGCAAATCGTCGGTTAGCGTAAGAGCGACAACGAGTTGTATACACCCACGCTACACGGGCATTCCTGGATGGCTCATTTCGACGGCCGCAAACGGACGACGAGTCCGCCTCGGTGCGCGTCGGAGGCGCAGGCGTCGCAGGCGGGACGACGGACTCGGCGAGTGGCAGGATCTGCGCATCCAGTGCGCACGTGCGCGCGCACCACGTGACTCTACGTGTGTCCGGTGCCGTCGCGTCGAGCAGTCGGAGAGAGGAATTCGTGGCGCAAGGATGTAGCGAGTAACCTCTGAAAAGGCCGATGCCACTACTCAGGGTTACTGAATATATTTTCCCAAATAAAGAAAAATAAAATAAAATAAAATTTGTCGTATAACCATTTTTTTTCTTTCGTCCGACCGTAGGAGTCGACAGCAGTTGTATGACGAGTACCCGCATTCTGCACCGGGTGTAACGCATTCTCCAGACTGTATCATCGAAGTACAGTATCAAACGCTGACTGACAGATGACGGAACCGTTATGACTTAGCGCGACTGTGCTGAAGTCAGGGAGAGGCAGCCGCAGGGCCGTGTCGAGTCGATCGCCCCTGGAAAACCAATTATGATGTCACGCACCGAATTAAATGCCCCATGCACTATCGCATTGCAAAGGGTCACGAGCAGTATTGAGAGTAGATAATATTGTCGTGGCAATATTCACTTCTCCCACGCACAGCGATAACGCAAAAATGTCCAGCGATGACTCAACCGTGCGCCCAACAGGTGCGACAATGATTATCAACGGTAATCGGCGGATATACACGCGAGTTATATATCGCGCGTCGTATTGTTCGCGCTCGACGGCGGACGCGATGGAATGCGCGCGGAATTACAGCAACATCATCATTATCATCATCATCAAAGGCGATAAGGTTATTCGGCGTAATAATCGCGGAGCATAAAACTGAGCTCAGCGTGCGCCGGACTAACGGTCGTCTTTGCTACGCATTTTCAGAATCTTTCATGATCACATTTTCATACAAAAATGCATTAAGAAAATCCCAATAACTTTTTTTATACAAAATCTTCCCACGTTTAATTTCGCAGCAATTTGAATTAATCATGAAGATTGTTCACTGTACAAACAACATTATTTTAGAATTTATCGGTACCTACTTTACCAACAGTCGGTATAAGACTGCGACTACTCTAGGTATACTCGATCCTATTGGCTAAGACGTCGCAGCGAGGTAAATGCCGAAAGCCTGTAGGGGGAGGGGGCCGAGTCTTCGGGTTACGCACCTGAGTCACGAATTCTCCCGACGCTCGGCGCCTGCGCGGGAAGCGTGCGCGCACGTAGCGCGAAGCCAGCGGGGCGGCTCGCACAGAGAGCTACCTAACGTGCGCTCCGACGCTGCTGCTGCTGCTGCTGCTGCTGCCCGAGGTGAAAAAGCAGCAGCGCGAGCAGCGATGCCATGAAAGCCTGTCCCACGATCTCGCGATAGTAGTACGCGATCCATCGACGCCCGCGGTCCGCCCGAACGGCTGCGCGTGACGGACGCTCGAAAAATCCTCGCACTTCTTCGTCCGCGTTCCTCTCGCTCCCTTTGACGTATATAACCAATCCCGCGGTGTGTGCGAAAAAAATCATCTGACAGTCCGACCACCGCCGAGGGTCCGCGCGAGTGCTCGGTGAGTGCGCGCGTATCTAATGCGCATCGATTCCGCCGATCGCGCAGTGGCTTCGTGTGCGCGCACTTTTCCTTCATCGAACACGAAAAAGTTTCGCCGCGAATAACCGGGAATAAAAGCGACCGATGAGGCTGTGACGTCGACGAGTTCGCGAGGTGACGGACAGGCGGCCGCTAAAATGTGGAGCCCCACGCACGTCCAGGTGACAGGTAGGCAGCGTAACATCTTTTATTGTCGTATTACTATTATTATTAT
The DNA here is from genome assembly GCA_964034905.1 of Itoplectis maculator. Taxonomy (NCBI): domain Eukaryota; kingdom Metazoa; phylum Arthropoda; class Insecta; order Hymenoptera; family Ichneumonidae; genus Itoplectis; species Itoplectis maculator. Next base: position 2,734,596 of record OZ035863.1, read on the forward strand.
GTTTATTATTATTATACAGCAGCGTGCGCGTTATGCTTATAAACTGACGCTAAGCATTTCCGAATATAATATAAATAATTTTGCTATGGGTTGACATGACCCTACGACCGGAAAACGTCACCTAGTGTGTGTCACATGCTGTGAGTTTTCTAAAACTAGGCCCAAAACGATAATTCAGGAATTGAAATAGTAAATTGGAAGAACTGAGGAAAATTGAAATATACAAAATGCGCGAAACGACGGGACAGGTGAGTGGGTCTGTCGAGAGGTACCGATATGTGGGTAGGTAGGTCAGGTGAGTCAATGTACCGTAAGCCTCGTCGCTATACTGCTCGACGCACACATACAGTCAGACGTACGATATCGATGCACCAGTGGGCGACCACAGATGTTTTTCCATCGGCATTAACGCCGAACCCGTGTTTTCCCACGGCGGAAGCGATAACGCGTCGGTGCCCCGGTGTGACCTTGGCGATGCGTCAAGGACGCGCATTCCTTCGTTTCTCACGTTTTTCGCGGCAATCGAGGCTGCCGCCGGAGGGGTCACCCACTGGCGCCGGTGTTGCCGCCGCAGCCATCGACGCGCAGTGTTTACCGTGGTATGCGCGAAGGTATTTGTCGGCCAGTGGAGGAGGAAGGGGGAGGGGGGGGGGGGACAATAGACTGCAGGCCACACGATTTGCCGCTCAATTACGGCTAATTAAATCGTGAAACGGTGAACCATTCTGGAATTAATATTGTCACGAAATATTCCGACAAATATGGTTCGTCTAAAAATTGTCGCCACGAAATTGAAACAAAAGCATAATAAAAGCAACTATAAAATCGTAAAAAATTCGGTGAAAATAAAAAATAGACGTTAAAGCTTGGCGATAAATGAAAAAGCGTCTGGCGCCGACGTCTTGTGCGTCTTATGCGCGACACAGTCGAGCGGCCGCCAAGTTCTGCCCGGTTTAATCCTGTATATCGGCATTTCTAAGGATCCCACGAGAGGGGAAACCATTGAAAGACGTCGCGGACTCGCGTGGCCAGTGTGTTTATTATTCGTGGCCGGCGATCGGCGTCACAGCTGCTGCGCGCGTCGCTCTTGCAGCCGGGGGTCCAGTTTGTCGGGTTGCTCGAGATTCGAGAGAGATGTGACGAGTGTGACGACCGAGCGGCGAGCGTCTCGCTGCGCAGGCTCGGACCCATCTTCGCCGAGCGTATAGGTGCGACGCAACGACACACGGCGCGCGTGTCGCGCGACAGCCGACGACGCGGCCGCAATCTTGGGCGGTACAGTCACGACCGAAAATCGCACGGATAAATGAGAGAGCGCGAGCGCATTGTCCAGCTTTCTTTGTCTCGTCCCTAACGGTTCGACATTGGCTTCCTGTGTTTACCGCAGCGTCGTCGATCCTTCCTTATCGCTTTGTTTAGTCGCATTAGGTGCTTCCTCGTATTAGGTTCGCGTGGCTCGCGAGCTTCGGTCTGCCGTAAAGCTCTCTCTTTCTTTCTCTGTTTCGTCCAATCGGATCGCGTCTAGTGAAAATTCGAACAAACGGCCACGGGCTAAACGATCCGTGCATCGTGGGAAGCGAACAAATAATGCTATTTATCCTGCACCGTATCTCTGTATATCTATACTTATAAGACGTCCGTTTCAGGTTTTAGAATAAATCTCGAGTCGTTATGCTCGTTGCATTCTCGATCAATATCAATGAACACACGATTTACATGGAAATTCATTCAAGCGCTAGTCTCACGATGACGTCACGGATAGTCATGAAGAAAAAAAAGTGTCAGCCCGAGATCGTCGATGCGAGATGCGACTGTACTTGGAGAGAGATTCGAGACACGTATAAACATTTCACGGGATCTCGTCGTCTCCTCTTCGTGATGCGCTCGACGACGAGCGTCGACCTCGTCACGGCGGTTATAACATGTATAGAACGAGCCGGACGAGTGGATTCTGAGGATAAAAACGTCTGATAATAATTAATATTAAATATTAAATGAACAATAACAATAATAGTGAGAGAAATCGTCAAATTATAAGTTTAAGGAATAATAAGAATATTAATAATAATAATATACGAAATGTTGCACCACGTGATGCACTACGAACACTCTCGAAAGTCCACGTTTCCCGGTCGGTCGCATCTACGCCGCGAAGCTCGACTAAAATAGTTTTCACCGGGAAATCTAGCTTTTCGCGAGCGCCTCGAGAGTATCGCCGTTGAAGCCGTCGGTGTTTGTGCTGCACGAGCGCCGGTTGCAGCACACACACACGTGTTGCATTGTAGCTATATAGTGCACAGTGCATACAGGTATAGATATATAGGCATAGTACACACACGTGCGCGCGTCTCACGTGAAACGCCTTTCCCTCGTCACTCTCGACGCTCTCCCTCGACAGATTCTCGCGTTCTACCGGCCGTGAAAAAAAAGCGAGAGAGAGAGAATAAAAAATCCTGCTTCCTACTGCATAAACGGCCTTTCGAGCATTTGCACTCGCTACTCAGGGTGAAGGGGGGTGGGGAGGAATGCGACGAGCCGCTGAGAGACCCGACGCACACACGTAGCTCTTAAATCCGCGCACGCGAGAGAGGATGCGCGATTTCCCGTGAAGCGCATTTATAATAATGTTTTGCTGCTGCTGCCGCTGCCGCTGTGGCTTCTCCCCCGCCGCGCGGGCGAACAGCTCCGCCTTCCTCGTTTTCCCCGGCGCGCAACGATGTGCGAAGCTCCCTCGACCTGCGATAAATTAATTGTGGAAAAATAAAAAAAAGAAAAACGTTTTTTAAATTATTTTAGCAAAATGAAAACAAACAAGGAATATTAATTTATTTTTGTTTTTAATTATTATTTTTGTTTGTTAAGAAATGTGGAAGCGAGGACATTTTTTTTTTATTCGAAGTTTGGTGTGGTTTATATTTTTTTAATATTTTTGTTAGCGATTTTTCCGTAGAGACGTCATAAATACAATTACACATTTTCCTGTGAGTTGGTTACACAGACGGTACAATGTTTCTCGTCCGGCGGTTGCGACGAAAAAAAAAGGTTAACGCACCTCGCGCAGAGTTTCGCTCGCCGCGAAATCCGCGCGCGCACATTTCTTTTCGGCAAAAAAACGCCGCAAGTCGTCTCGTAATGCTGTCGGCAGTCCGTCGGTGGAATTGTTTGACTCCGGGAGTTATGAGAATAGGCAGCCTTACAGGGACATCGAGTACCGCGCTCTCATTTCCCAATACAGCAAAAAATATTAATTAATCATTTTATTTTACGTTAATTTCTCCAAATAAAACGTATTTATTAAAATTCAATTTTTATTCTATTATTTTTTTCGAGCATTCCAAGCAAATTACTAATTCATTTTATTTTATCTGTTCTCATTTCCTAATACAGCAAAAAAAATTAATTAAGAATTTTATTTTGCCTTAATTTTTACAAATAAAACATTAGTTACGATTCAATTTTTATTATAAAAAATTCCACACAAATTACTAATGCATTTTATTTTCTCTGTTCACAGTCCAGAGGGCCAAGGGATTGCTCACCAAGGGAAAGAACAGTGAGTACGAGTCACGACGACGACGACCGTGTGAAAACCGCACGAAACTCGTCGCCTCGACGTTCGGACGATGGAATAAGGCATCGGGTAGAACGTTAAGATATTCAACCGACGGACGTCGCGCGACCAGTCGTCAAGGGCTCAAGGGCGTTGATCCCTCGCGACGACGGCGGCGGCGACGTTAACGGGCGGCTGCCGTTTACGTACACACGGCCGGCCCGTTCGTTCGCAAAGCAGAAAATAGCGACGAGAGAGACCCGCGAGAAGCGCCAATGGTCCGTCCGTCCGTTCGCTCGAACGGGAAAACGGTAATCGCATCCCACAGGTGCACTCGCGGCTCTCCTCGTATTCGCTGCGCCGGAAAGGCGACTCGCACATTGTAAAACGCTGGTGGGGTAACACGGAGCGAGCCACAGAGAGAGATATATATAGATATAGTGACGATCGCAAGGTTGCGTTAGGTAATGTCACGACGAAACAATCCGCCGGCTCAGCACGAGTCGCGGTTTCATAATAAGCAAATAAATTCAAGCGCGACAACGAAAAGAAAATGGCATTTATGGGCGTCGAACTTTTGTCGATGTAATTTGAAATTTTTTCTTTGCTGTGAATTTTGCTGTTAATTTGTAATGAAATTAGATGTATTCTTGCTCAGATAAATGTACGACTGCTGGAAATGTTTAGGAAGCGTGAAAGAAAACAAAAAGAAAAATCTGTTTCGAGGAGGAGCGCGTAAAAACCGCAAAAAACTGCTCATTAATGTGTGTCACTTTTGTCAATTTAATTTGGAATTTTTTCTTTGCTGTAAATTTTGCTGTTAATTTGTAATGATATTAGATGTATTTTTGCTCAGATAAATTTACGGCTCCTGGAAATGTTTAGGAAGCGTAAAAGAAAAAAAAAAAGAAAAATCTGTTTCGAGGAGATGATCAAGCGCGTAAAAACCGCAAAAAAAGCTGTTCATTAATGGGTGTCAAACTTGTGTCGATTTAATTTGAAAACATTTTTTCTCTGCTGTAAATTTTGCTGTAAATTTGTAGTGAAATTGGATGTTTTTTGCTCAGATACATTTACGACTGCTGGAAATGTTTAGGAAACGTGAAAAAAAAATCTATTTCGAGGAGATGATCGAGCGCGTAAAAAGGTGTAATAAACGTCGAGTAGCGTGTTTGTAATTTAATAAGCGAGTCTATCCGCGTTATTATGCATCGGTGCCGGGCGATGACAAGTCGAAGGACGACTGTATATGTGTGACGCGCGAATAACGTGGGACGCGGTCGGTGCGGCGACGTCTCGAGAATCGCGCTCGTCGACGGCCGCGTGCGTCTCGTTAAATTCGCGCGAGCCGCCACGATTGACCCTTAACGCCCACTTTGTCACTGTTCGCAATCTAGAGACCAACGACTGCTTCGTGACAATCGCGCTCGGCAAGGAGAAGTATCAGACGTCGGTGAAGGAAAAGGCAACGGAGAACGTGGAATGGCACGAGGAATGCGAGCTTCAGATACCGCAACAGGGCAACACCGCGGAAGTCGTCCTCACCGCCCTCCACCGCAACTTCCTGGGCGTCGACGAGTTCCTGGGAACAGTCGTCGTGCCGTTGTCCAGCTTCGACGTCTACGAGAGGCCTAGGAACAGATGGTAATTAAATAGAAAGGAGGAAAAAAAACTAATTGACTTATCGCTACTTAGATTGCGTTCATTTTTTATACAGTTTTTCTTCAACAAAACTATTCGTAAAGCGGATTAAATATTCCACTGACTGTTCTCGAAATTGTCGAGAAAACAGTGCTAATTTTTTTCAACACATTTCTATAAATATAAAATTGTAAAAATTGTGTAATTTAGATAATTGTATCATTAGACTCGTTGTTGGCGTCAAGATCGGCAATAAGAGCGACGATAAGGCCGCTCCCCTTTCGCAGAACCGGGCGTTAATTAATTAATCGCACGGCAAACACGCAGGTACACACTGAGCAGCAAGCCGGGCAAGGAGAACACGAAGGAGAGGGGCGAGCTCGAGGTGAAGATCGGTTTCATCGTCAAAGCGGGAAGTCTCACGGATCTGACGAGGAAGGAGCGACACAAGAGCTCGCTCGGCCAACTATCCACGGCCGCGCAATCGATAGGAGGAAGTTTGCTGAGCATCGGAAGCCTCGAGAAGCGCAAAGGCCTGAAGAAGTTCGCCAAGTCGATCGGCAATCGGGTCAAGGGAAAGAGCAAGAGCAAATTGGACAAAAATGAGCTGGACGAGCGGGAGGAGCATCACATAAGACCGTCGAGACAAGCGCCCGGTGAGGCAGATCCCGGAGTTATCAGCGAGGACGAGGATGAATTCACGGTGAGAGGCGTTTGCGCTATTTTTTGCCTCTCGGCAGTCGCCACTGAATTTTGTTTATAATTATTAAAAAAGAAGCCCGAACGAGTAAATGACTTTTTGACTGTGTTACAGTTCGACGATTTGTCTCACAAGAGCTCGGCCTCCTCGCTGAACACCCCGGTCGGCAGTGTCATGACAGGCAACTCGAACTACAGCCCGACAGTCTCGGCGAAGACGAATTTCACGTCTCACGTACCCGCGGAACCTCTGACACCGCCGCCGGCGCCTGCGAACGCGGCGCCCAACAAGCCGCCGCGCTTCACGTCCACCAGTCCGAGTTCACCGACAGCACCGAGCGACAATCAGGAGGACGAGTGGGGTCAGAAATTGTATGGAAAACAGCCCAACAGTGGCATGAAAAGGTATGGCGATTTAAACGGACAATGCGAATCAACGAGGTGTCCCCCTTTTATATGCAAACTGAAATAAGAATTTATATGCAAACTGAAATAAGGATTCAATCGTCTTTGACGGCTAATTTTCACGTTTTTTTCAAGGTGGGACAACAAACCGAGTCCGAGAATCGTGATAGACGAGCTGCGACCTGAGCTCGACGACTCGCCGGTGGCGTCGCCTTCGCCGACGTCGCGGTTTCGCGACACGCCCGAACCGCCAAGTCCGGCGCCACGCGAGATTGTAGTAGCGAAGCGTCCGAAGGAGGAGAAAATCACGGCCAAAGAGAAGACGACTTCGAAGGAGGAGCGACAGAATTTCCGGGAGAAGAGCCCGAAGGAGGAGAAACTCACGAAGAAGGAGAAGAAGCGCGAGAAGGAGAACCGATTCAAGGACATCATCGAGGAGGGTCATCCGTCGTCCGAGAGAATAATCATCGGCGGCGAGGACGCGATGAAGAACATCGTCGGCTCGAGGAGTCGACTGCCGCACGAAGTTCTCGCACAGTTCGAGGGAAAATCGCGAGAGGTAATATAGGAAAATAAAAATAATAAAACCGCGGTAATAACCAGCTTGAAAAAAAAAAATTTCATTGCATTTCTTTCGCGCAGGATCTCATCGAACTGACGCTCCAGCTGCAGACGGAAGTGATCGATAAGAAGAAACGCCTGGCGGACCTCGAGGACTACATAGACGCGCTTTTGTTGCGCGTCATCGAGTGCTCGCCGCGATTGCTTCAGAATCCGTACCAATCGCGTCGTCTGTCGTCCCCCGGACGTCAGTGTTAGATGTATCTCCATTTTTTTTAACAAACCGACTAACGAGGCCTTTAAAAGAAAAACAACAAAAAATCACCGACCAAATAGCGTTCAGTGAGAGCGTGGAACTGCGCTATAAAAAAAAAATTACTGCCTGCACGTATTTATCGATATTTTAACGAGAAGAGAAGGCGAACAAAATTTATTTATGAATTTTTAACGAAGTCAGTGGCGCCGCGGCCGCTGATCGAACGCGCGTAATCGGAGCTCACGAGCTGGAAAGCGCGGACGAATCGAAATTGAACCACCCCACGTCTTCCCAGAGCGAACGGTTCGCGAGGCGCGAAAACGATTTTTGCGTCGGAAGCGTCTGGCGACCGCGCTTTGCCCACTTTTGCCTAGAGATTCGCGTATCTCCGTCCAATTTCCTCGGTTTTCCAAAGATGAAGATCAACAACCGTTAATACTGTATTAATATCGTCATCATTAACGTTTAAATAAATCAACGATTCTGTAGAAAACCGTCGCGTCAAACGCGCGCATGCTCGACATCGAGGCTCGAGATTTACTCGATCGCTCCGCGTAACGCGCGGGCGAACCGAGAGAATGTCAAGTGCGTGGAACGAAATGTGTGTGCCTTATGCGATTCGCGCGCGTGCATTGATATAAATTACGATATATATAAATATACATATACGCATTGTTAATTATTACTATTTACTATTGCCAAATATAATGTTGTGAAAAAAAGAGTCGTTCCCGAGAATTTGCAAACCTCCCTATTTTTTCATAATCATTTTGATGCATTTAATTATTTGTCTTTATTTCTGTTCTCCAAAACGCATGTCACGTATAACACTTTTTCACTTCGATACTATCCCACAAACGATACTACCACTCTCGCTTACTCTCACTGATACCCATCCCCCTCACAGCATGTTGCACCCGAAACACACTACACCACCCACTACCTTATAAGTCCGTGCCGACATCGATAGTAGGGACACCGACCCTACACGTGATACATAGGGTAGATGCACCGGTTATGGCCACTGTACCAGTAGCGGCCATTTTCACTACAATTTATTTCAAATTTTTGTTTTCCTGTATTTTCATATTGAAATTTGGAAAGTATTCATACAAGTTAACGAGATTATCTATACAGTTTTGTTTCGTCTTAACAATACAAATAATTCTGTCCTTTCAAAGACGGTGGCCACAACTGGACCAAAGGTGGCCAAAACCGGTACTTCTACCCTATCCAAAAATAGACAAACCTCTAAGCTCACGCAGATACATTTTTAATATCTTTTCTCAGTATCCGCGTAAAGGAGGCACCGATAAGAGAACCAGGGATACCGATTCTGAACGTGAAAGCAATAAACTAGACCAAGCTCTCCCACTGAGATGCTGTAAAAACCTCTTCCAAAATATCGGCCTCCCGAGTTCACAGTATCGGGGTAAAACATAACACCGAACATAGGACAAATGTAGCTGCGAGAGGCGGGGAACGCTCAGCCACTTACGAAGGGACACGACGCCTAACACTAGGCGCTGTCACCACTGCTAAGAGAGGCATCATAAAACTGCATAAATTATCACCATCAGCTGCACTAGAAAAGAACTGAGCCCTCTGCCTCATCGAAGCGCCACGCTTGGAACCTTTAATAATATCTATCTAAAATTGAACATTGTATTCCCCGAAATCTAGCGGCCAACGCAACCCGTTCCGCTCATCGGATGCCCTTATTTGTAAATCTCATCTCCCGCAAAATAGTATATAAACCACGACTTCTAACAGAAGTCAAGTCAGTCTTCTGTCGAATCTGTGAGTCTGCACATCGGCAGACTGATCTTCGTTTGGACTATATATCGCGAGAGATGCCACGAGAGCACCTCTGCGTTCTACCACTGATAAAGGTATTTATTGTTATAAGACATTGTATCATTTTGCATCTTGCAAATCTACTACTAAAAAGTGCGTAATTCGCGCCAACGTGACCATTGTTGTCGGTATAACTCGGCCTCTGATTGGTCGAGGGCCGTGATGACCGGCAGTTCGTTGTTTAACAGCGCGAGATTTGACAGTTTGTCGTAATGAGCGCGGCAGCGCTGTCTAACCTCCGGTCGCGCGCGTAAGCGCGCGTATTTGCTTCCTAGTCTACTACTAAAAAGTGCGTAATTCGCGCCAACGTGACCATTGTTGTCGGTATAACTCGGCCTCTGATTGGTCGAGGGCCGTGACGACCGACAGTTTTTGTTTAACAGCCCGAGATTTGACAGTTTGTCGTAATGAGCGCTGCAGCGCTGCTTAACCTCCGGTCGCGCGCGTAAGCGCGCGTATTTGTCTGCTACTAAAAAGTGCGTAATTCGCGCCAACGTGACCATTGTTGTCGGTATAACTCGGCCTCTGATTGGTCGAGGGCCGTGACGACCGACAGTTTTTGTTTAACAGCGCGAGATTTGACAGTTTGTCGTGATGAGCACTGCAGCACTGTTTAACCTACGGTGACCCCGATTTGGGCGGTTTTCGGCCCGGCGGCCAGATCTACGATTTCTGACAAACTGTTCGGCAAAAAATTTTTTTTTTTCAAAATCAACTAAAAAAGGGTTGTAACCAGAGTTTTCAGGGGTAGAATATGCGACTTGAGAACGATGGTATAGGTTAAAAGTCGATATTTTGAAAAAATAAATTTCGTGACCCCGATTTAGGCGGTTTTCGGCCCGGCGGCCAGATCTACGATTTCTGACAAACTGTTCGGCCAAAATTTTTTTTTTTCAAAATCAACTAAAAAAAGGGTTTTTAGTTGCAATTTACCCTTTTAAAGGTTTATAAAAGCGCAGCAGCGCAAAGATATCTCGGGCACGCGCGCAAGCGCGTGTGATTAGCCTAGTAAACTATAAGTTGCATCATAGATCAACTTTTCTTCTCCACTAACTATAAAGATAAGATCTCTCCAGATCTCTAGCGTTCTCCCACTTTCCTTACAATAATCTATCCCAAGATTAGCGTAATATTAGAGTCGCGTTAACCGCTCGGCCCGATTCCCCTTTTCTCCGTAACGTCTCCGGACGTCACACGCAAATAAATGTGTAAGTTGGTTACAGACACAATGTTTATATATTGTTTATTAGCCCAGACAAGCGAAGCTGTAAGTCGAAGAATATTTCATCGCAACAATAAAAATCACTCGGTGGTTTTTAAGTGTGAAATAAATGTCTTCCGGTTGTTCGAGTCGAGTCGTTCAGCGAATTCGACCACCCAAAGTCACAACGTAAACTAACGCCTCGACTCCAAACGGCTATGCGCGTGTATTTATACATACAGGGCATTCCATGTCACTTCAGCAACTATCCGACTCTTCCCGCCGCTGAACTTCAAATTCATTGAGATCAGGATCGGGATTGACGTATCGTCGACTTGACCTGGAACGCCCCGTACGTGTGTGTCACGCGCAGCGCTGCGCGCGGACAGCGGTTTTTCGAATCGGAGAAGTATCAACGACGCAGTGTTTATGTCGGCGCTGAGCGGCGCGCGTCGCGTTCGGTCTTCACACGTGACGACAACCATTGTCAGCGTGTCCCGGTGCAGAGTTTCGCCGCGGGACGCAGAATTTTCGGAGACCCTCCAGCGGACCGAACGATATTAGCGGCGCGCAATTCTCGCGCCGCGATTCGTCGGTTGCCGCGCTCGTTAGGATTTTTAAGGTTAACGCTCAGTCAGTGCGAGTAAACAATTTCTCGAGTGACCCGCGTGGTTGTTGTTGTTGTTGTTGCTTCAAAGAGAACAAAAAATCCAAAAAACATGAGCTCAGACGACATGAGGGGCGACCTCGTCCTCGAGGACATCAACAGCGGCGAGAGGTTCGTCCTCAGTCGCAACGAGACCTCGGTACGAATATTTAGCTCAAATTTATCACATTTTTTAATTAGTTTTCATTCGTTCCTTAATGTCGTTTGACTTTATTCCCAATGGTTTCCCCGAGAAAAAAAAAATCGACTCCTGGTGAAAAAGTGGCGGATAACGATTATAAAAAATGTCAATCGAATGTGTGATTAACGTGCCGCTAATCTAGGAAAAAATTATTATCACGGGAAATGAAACACAGTACAGAATAAAAAATGAAAGCGTTGATATCAACTGTTTTTATTATTGTTATCATTTTAGTACAAGTGCGGAAGAGGCAAAGGGAACAACATAATAACAAGAAGTATTTCGGCTTCTCGAGAGCACTGCATATTTATTCGTGCCAATGGTGGACTCAACGTTCTTGATCTTGGCGTAAGTATTCAACAATTTTTTATATTTATACGAGTCACCGATTCTCAAAAATCAGCTTTTCTTAACTATCCAAACTTCTATTGTGTCTAGAGCGCCAATGGGATTTACATCAACGGCGTTCGTCAGGAACCCAGAGTTATGGCGTCGCTCAAAATCGGCGATCTCATTGGTCTTGGCGTTCATAAAACCGATCCTGACCCAGAATACGACCAGAATGTACCTGCCCAGAATTTCAGCATCTTGAAACTGCTTCTGCTGAAGGTATAGACTCTCGGTGTAATTCAATACGCAATTCTGTGGCGTTTGCTCCGTGACTGAGAAAATTCGTTTTTGTTTCATGTGGCAAAGACGGAAGACGCGGAAATCGTCGGTGATGTGACGCAGCAGCCCGTGGACGTGACTGCCAGATTCCCGTCGGAAAATAAGAGAAGACAATCCCGAGATTCCCTCGAGGCCGAAGTGCCCCGCAAAATTCCAAAGCTCGACACCGATCCGTCCATTCCCGTTGTAATCGATATCTCCGGTAAAGACAGCAGAATTTTGCTACGCTTCAAACATCAAAATTTTCCAAGTATTGATCACGATTAAAACACGATTTTTTTTTCTTTGTACTCCAGATGAGAGCCTCGACGAAGTCGTTGTGCCCAAAGAGACGAGCGATAAGATCGTCGGAGAGTCAAGAGTCTCGCCCCCGAAAGCCAAAACTTCGGAGATCGATGCCGCTCCAAAGACCAAAGAAGTATCGCGTGCCTTGCAAGAAAACAGCAGTGAAATCAGTTTCACGACCGGCTCTTCCACCTGTCTGTCCACTCGTGGGAGAAATAAACTCGACGATGGCGACAGGAATACTCATCCATCGAACGCCGCTGCTTCCTCCGCCAATTTGTCCGGCCAGGGACGAAAAAAATCCGTAGATAGCGGTAAGGATGTGGACACTTCAAACCCGAAAAAAGCCACTAACGCCTGCAACGCTTCCCGCGGGACTAAAAGGCCTACGGACGCTGACACGAATCACTGCCAAAAACCAGCTCAATCTCGGAGAATCGACGAGCCACAACCCCCACCGAATCCTCCGCCGAAGAAGCGAAACTCGAGTGACTCAAAAAGATCGCATACGAAAGAAAAGAAGACACGCAATCGAAGCAAAAGTAAAGATTCCTCGGATGAAGCGAAAACTTCGAGTAATTCGAAAGCCAAAGAGGCGAGCGACCATTCGTCGGCCCTGAAATCTGAAGAGTTCCTGGTTCCGCCGCTTGATCTGGAGGAAGAGTATCTTCAGGATCGAGTGGAGAACCCAGATATTCAAAATCCCGAAGAGCTGGTAAAATACGAGCCCGAAATGCAGATAACCGACGGAAACGAGCCGAACAACGCGAAATTGAGTGACGATCGTCGAACAGATCCGGAAATGCCTCCGGCGAACTCTTCGTCGCCTCGGTTGGCAAACAACTGCGAAGACGAGCAGTTAATAAAATACGAGCCCGAATTACAAATAAGTGACGACGAAGAGCCGATCGGCGAGAAATCGAGATCCTCCGGTTCCGGGAGCTTCGTGACACCGACGCCGATAAAATTGAAGCGCGTCAAGCAGGAGCCAAAGACGAGATACTCGGTGTTCGACGTTGTCGTTCTGAGCGACGACGAGGACGGAGTTTTTCCGGCTTCGCAACTGTTCGGCGACGAGGAGGACGAAGTCGAGGAGAAGGTGCAGATAAAGGACGAGATCGAGAACGAAGACAGCGATATGTTCGAGGCTCGGCGAGAGGAGATTTCGGAAACGATCATTCTGTCCGACAGCGACGACGAGGACAATCCTTGGTACGACAGACTCTTGCGGAGTCAGCTGCTCAACGAGAG